>BPLT01000002.1:5732500-6932500 GCA_019656295.1 Rhododendron mucronatum var. ripense | reverse complement strand
ATTATTTTACGAAATGGGCAGAGGCCGTTCCATTAAAATCTGTGGATCAACAGGATGTGATCAAAGTTATGAAGGAAAGGATCATCCATAGGTTTGGAATACCGGAGTATTTTGTGGCAGACAGAGGCTCAGTATTCTTTGGAGCATAGGTTCGGGCCTTTACAAGCCAATTTAATATACAGCTTTCTCATTCAACTCCTTATTACGCGCAAAGGAATGGCTAGGCTGAATCAACCAAAAGACCTTGATTGGGATTATTGAGAAGATGGTAGAAGAAAATCCAAGGGTTTGGCATGAACTCCTCCCTGATGCACTATGGGCTTACAGGACTTTAAAAAAAGAGGCCACAAATGTTACTCCTTACATGTTGGTATATGGCCATGACCCCGTTCTTCCTATGGAAGTAACGGTCAGATCGGCCAGGATTCCAAACAAAAATGGCTTAAGTCCTGCTGATTATAGCCAAGCCATGTTGATGGAAATGGAAAACCTTGATGAGATAAGGTTAGCCGCTTTAGACCATATGTTGGTTCAGAAGCGCCAAGTGGCCAAAGCTTACAATAGAAGAGTAAGAAGGAAAAGCTTCACAGAAGGAGGCTTAGTGTGGGAAGTTGTTCTTCCCTTGGGCGCACAAACCTCAAAGTACGGAAAGTGGTCTCCAACTTGGGAAAGGCCTTGTCAAATTTGCAAGGTATTTGAAGGTAATGTTTATTTAATGGATTTGAATGGTGGAATGCATAAACATACTATCAATGGAAAGTTTTTAAAGCATCATTATCCTACGATTTGGGAGATGAGAGATTTTAAAGAAAAACTGCCATCAAAGCTATAAAAGATAGATAAAGGCCTGAACTTGTCTAGGCCACATAAACGCCTGAATCTGTCCAGGCCACCATAAACGTTGATAGTCAAAAGGGCCTCAGGTTCAGGCTCTGCAAACATCAAAAGCCCTACAGACTAGAGTTCAGGGCGGAATGAAAGTACTACTTTATTACAAGGCCAAAATGACCGACAGTTCATCAAGAAGGCTGGATCGAAGATTATCCCAAGAAGTGGCAAGACCGTTGAGTTGGGCCTCTAACCTTTCTTTAGAGGTCTGAAGGCCTGGCTGATTGGAAGCCAAGGGTTGAAGCTTGATCTTGACAGCCTTGGAAGTAGCAAACAGATCCTTTTGTTGGGCTTCTAGGCTTGATTGTTGAGTCACCAGCAGCACCAGGCTCTTCTCGGCTTTTTCTAATTGTTTCTTCAGTTCTTGGATTTGGTCTTCCCAGGCTTGAATGTCTTTGGCAAGGTTGTTTTTCTTCTCCTCAATTGTATTGATTCGTGCCTTCAGAGCCCCATAGCCATCTACGCACTTATTCATCTCTTGGCAAAGATCCCCGATTTCAGTAAGGCTTGATTCAAACTTGGATAGTTCAAGGGTTGCGCCGTCATATGACTTGTGCAACTCTGGGAAGTCTTTGTGAAAGTATTGCAGGGCTGTTTCGGCAGCGTCACTGAAGATTCGAGCCCTGGCCAAGATGCCGAGATCCTTCTTGAAAGAGGAAACCCTCCCTGGGTGAAGGGCCATCCTGATGTCCATCTTGATCAAGCCCTTGAAGGTCTCTTTGGCCTCAGCAATCTCTTCGGTGATTGGGGGCATTTGGGTAGAACTGGATCCCTCTTCGGAAATGCCTAAAAAGGACACTTGAACAAGGCTAGCAGCAGTTTTGAAGAAATCCTCCATATCCTCGTCAGCAGCCGCCTCAACAATTTCTTCTTTTTGGATGGGTGTTGGCTCAGGGTTAATTGGAGAAACCTTGGACTTTTCAGGGGTTTGGGATGATGCCTCATGCTCAATGTTGACAGGAGGGCCTTCCGAGGCAGCCTGGGTTTGTCAAAGGAGAGGAGACAAGTTTGTTAAGGAAGGACCTACAAAGAATTAAAAGGTCAAAACTAAGAAATGGCGTGTTACCTCTAATAAAGCAATGGAAGAATCGCTAGAGGCAATTGAGGCACTCTTCTTCGATTTTGCCTTCTGGACGTCATCTGCTTGTGATTTTTTGGAATAGACCGTCTTGGTTTTTGTCTTTTTGATATCCTTTCTTGGAATTGATTCAGCATGACGGGCAGTCTCATTCGATTCGGACTGAATGAAAATCCAAAGTTTGGGAAAGATATAAGTGTGAGTATTCAAGCCTTAATGAAAATATGTCCAGGCCTTAATACAGAGATACCTTGGCAGAGAGGTTAACCTGTTCAGGGGAGCTGGTCTTGGTGCTGCTTTGGGTTCTTCCAGCGATTACAGCTGTCTTCTCCTGCGAGTTTAGGCATTTAGGTCTAGATTACAATGTTGAGCAAGAAAAGGGAGAGCTAATCAGATCATACAGTTGTTGGTCTTTTGTCAGATAGCTTGTTAAGCCTTTTCTTCTGTGGGATTTCTATTGGTTGAAGCTTGCTAACTTCTTGTGCACCTGAAATGGAGATTGCATGAGTGAATATGGTAAAGGCCTGAACTGAGATAGCAAGTAAAGCAAAGAAAACTAGTCATTTGTCGTACCTTTCCTTTTCAAGTTGGCGGATGGAGAAGGACCTTTAGAGCGAGAGTTTTTCTTCTTGACAGTATCAACATCCTTCACAACTATAGCCTCAGCGGTAATTTTGGCCAAAATCTCATCTTTGTCTTCGGCAAAGTACCTATTCACATGGTCTGCCCACCACTTCTCAAATCTAAGAGACTTTTCTGGGCATTCTGGGTAAGGCTTTAACTGAAAGGTAGCCTCATCCTTAGCAAATTGGTTTCAGATGGCCTCGAGGTTTTTTCTGGTACAATGACTCTGTCAATAAAATCCTCGTTCAAGACTTGTATGGGGGGACAGGGATAAGTTGCATAAGGCTGAATCGATAGGCAAATTGGGCAGCATTATAGTGTTCCGTCCCACACCTATTGTTAGCTGAGGATATACCCATGCCATCTAGCAAGTCTCTTGAAAATGAGGAAGCTGGCCCAGACTTCCTTGTGTTCATCAAAGTCCTCTCCTGGTTCTCCAGTAGGGTTTTTTAGCCGTAGAGGTACGGTTTCCCTCTCGAATGGCATATAGCCCTTGCCCAATGTGCTTAAGTCACGGTAAAAGTAGGTGAAGCAGGAGTTGAAGTCATGTTGTTGAAGTTTTTGGCCTACATAATGGCGGCCATAACATGCATGTGCAGAGACTTTGTTCATTTTGGGGGCAAGTGTGGGGAAGTACGACCAAAGCCAAAGCGTGACTATCCAAAGAAGTCCAGGAGCGAAAACAAATTTGTTGGTCAATAATTCCTGCATGCCACGATATAAATGTGCAAGGACTAGTGGGGCTAGGGCCAATTTCTGGCCCGAAGCCAAGTCCTTGGCAATATCCATAAACTCCTTGGTAATCCTATTCGAAGAAACACAAAAAATACACTTGTTCAGCCAGTAAATGAGGAGAGCCACGTGCTCCTTCTCAGTGACCTCCTTTCCTTCTTCACTAGCGAAGGATTTCAAGAAGTTAGAATAGGCCAACTGGGCCGATTCAGGATATGTAAAGGATGGGGTTTTCTGTGAAACAAAACAATCGGCCTTAATCCCATGGGGGCGGAGGCCGGTGAGAAAGCAAACATCTTGCATTGTGATGCCCATCATACCAATATGAAAGTGAAAAGCATTGGAGGGAATAGACCAGAATTGGGTCGCAACCATGAACATGGCTTTGTCCATGTCAATGAGGTGGCGGCTAAGCATGATGGCCTCGTATATTCCTACCTCCTTCCATAGCCCTTCCTTCATGGCTACTACTCTATTGACCTATTGGACATACTGCTTGTCAGGTCTATGCCAGAGCTGATTTGGGATATCCCTGGGATGCGAGGTCCAGTCGGCAATGATACAATCGAATGGCAGGGCTTCTTCGGCAAGAGGATAGAATGGGTAGAGTGACTCCGGATAGTCACCATTGAAAGCAAGCCCGAGCCCCATCTTAGCAATGGGTGAACGAGGTTGGGTACGATCGATCAAGATTTCGGAGTTGATGGAGAGGCTTTCGGCTTTAATGATTCTCTTGATTTCATCGATGTACGAAGTTTGGCTCTTGGCCGGTTGTTTAGCCCTAAAAGATGACATTATTCGGAGCTTTGTGGGTTCAACAATGGTGGCTAGGGTTTTTTCCGGTTCTGAATGAGAAAGAGAGATGGGCAGCGAAAAGTGAAGATGATGAAGAGAGAGAAGGAGCCAGCTTTAAAAGGGGTGGTGATGGCTTCGGTTTCTGAGAAATGGGTTTTAAAGGTTGGGAGATATGTACCGTATACTTTTTCTCCTCTCTCTCTCTACCTTTTGAATTTTTGTTGTTATCTTAAAGAGGGCTGCGCGAATGACAAGGATAAGTTGGGTTGGAAAGGGATCTTTTGGAAGCTGTTAGAGTCCCAAGAGAGAAAGGAGTCTTCTGTTATGGATATAAGCCCCACATAAAGATCTGATAATGATTGCAGCCGCTTCAAAAGAAATAAAAATTAGGCCACGTTTGGGCCTGATAAAATATTGTTTACATCAAGATTTGTTTGGATGCCAAAAACTGCTCTTCACCAAACGCCTTAATCTTACCAGAGTCAAGGCGTAGGGGGGGTAATGTTTATACCCGTTTTTGGCACCACGGATCGGGCTAGCCGTGATGGAGCATTTAATTAATTCTTTGATTAAATTGGGCCAAAAGTTAAGTATTTAACTGGGTAATTCTTGGGCCATGGGTATTTTCCATTTGGGCCCAAGAAACACGTGGCCCATGAGAAACGCAGCCCATGGTTTTATCCACGAGGAAAATGTTGATTTGACCCATGAAGTAAGCCCCACGGTTTTAGGCTCGTAAAGAAGGTGCCGAATTGGTTAAGGGAGCAAGGTCCACTATTGTAGGGAGGTGGTTATTTTTTGGCAGTTGGTTTCTTTCAATTCAAAGGCCAATTGACCAAGTCAATTGGCCATGTGTCACGCAGGAGCACAAAAAGGGGGAAGTGGGGTGATATTTTACCAGGGCATGGGACACGTGTCAACGTATGAGAGACTCACTACCCATGATCTAACTCAACTGTTATTAACCTCTGAAAACTACCCATGATCAAGTATGCATGAAAGTGGAGCAGTCATGGGACATAGGTCAGCTTTTGGTACAAAGCTGAATTCAGATTCAAGCCTGAATCAGCTTACTGCTGTGCCCATAAATACAAGTTCATAAGATGGAAAACGGGTCCAACACCAATAAAAGCTCAGCGCTTGCAAAACTTTTCTACTTTCAGCAAAGTAGTCTATCGAATACCTAGTATTCACCCCCATTCAAACTCACTTCATCAAGTAGTTTGGATTTTACTTTTCTTGTACAAACTTTATTATCCTGGAGTAATAAAGTTCACATTTTTACGTTCCATTTCCTATACGACTAGGAAATTTTAAGTCCATAATCGTGTGGCAAACCACAAACCTCATTGTGATCTTTAACCTTTGGGTCACACGCAATCACTCATACGTTAGAAGTCAAGATTCATAGAAATCTTCACCAAAAGTTAGGCGCTACAAGTCTTGGCACACCCGCGCACCACGCATTCACACTTGTTGCCAAAAACGAGAGTTTTCAAGATCATTCCAAACTGAGGTGGAATTCCATGTGGTAAACATCCCGACTTCCTTCAATCTGTTGCTAGGCAGACCTTGGCTGCATCGACCTGATATCATGGCCGTACCTTCTACACTCCATCAGAAGATTCGTCTAGGTCTTGAAATAGGCATGCACTACAACAAACTTGAGTTTTAATAGCATAAACTAATAGCGTTTTTAAAAAAATGCTATAATAGAGGTGCATCTATAACGTGCACAGCACTGTGGTCCAGCGGAAGGCTTTTGATAGCATTCCACTAACTCAATTACAACGTTCAAGCATTAAAAAAAAATTACAGCGTTCACCCAATTAATAAGAAAGGCGCCAATCTCAATTCAGGAAACTCCTTCTCTCTCTCCCTTCTCTTTCTCTGCCGATCTCACCATTGTCATTCTCTCTCTCTCTCTCTCTCTCTCTCTCTCTCTCACACACACACACACACACACACACACAGAAACACACATGAAGAGAGGAGAGCAAAGGAATGGCGTGATTCAAAGCCACTGCCTTCACCAATCGAGCACCAGCAGTACCACCATCCGGCCTCAATCTCGTCATCTCCAAGCCCCATCACTTGTCTGACCTCGACCACAACTCGGTAAGACGAATAATTGCACTCTCAATGTTTATTCTTGATTTACTTTGGAGTTTTGATTCAGGGATCTATTTCAGGGTTCTTAATTTCAGTTCTTGATTTTGGGGTTTTGTTTTGGGATTTCAATTTTGAGGGTTTCGACTCCAGGTTTAGTTTGGGGCTGCTCTACTTTGAACTTTGTTGATATGCTCTAGGTTTGAACTTTTTATGGGCTTAATTTTTGAGTTTGAAATCACATGTAACACAAATCTGCCCACCACCTGTTCAACTTTTTTTCCCAATTAGTTTCAGTCTGTGGAACAATGGTGAGGAGGAAAAAAATGAAATGGGTGTGGTGAATTTATATGTGGGTAATCTCAAATGGATGTTGTTTGGCTAGGCAAAATATTCAACCACTATGAACAAGTGGTTATTGATGTTGCCCTAAGATCAGCATTCTCCTGTGTGTATGTCTATTGGTACGTAGTCGAAAATTTAACCCAATTGATTACTGTAGATGATTAATGATTCCAATTCATTGAGATGTTTATTCTTCTTATTGAGGGAGTGTGTGTGTGTGTGTGTTTATTTGTCACCTTTTGTTGAGTTCTTTATTTGTGTACAAACTATGGATGTGAAGATGCTGGAGGACGTGAAGCACTTGACCAAGCTTTTGCAAAATTTTCGTTGCTGAATCAGCAATAGTTTGTTTGCAGGTTTGCCTAGTGTTAACTGTCTTTTTCCTTACAATATGTGTGCCCTCATGAAGCTTTGTTAATAAGCTCTTCTCTATCACAATAAGTATTTCTCAGGTACCCATGCCATCACTTATGCTTTGTTTGCTTTCTTAGGCCGGGGCATGAGGTGGGCCATATTTTCAACCCCGTTGTATGTATTGGTTCCATATTTCTTACTAGAATGTGGTTTATGCTAAATAAGTTATCAGCTTTTGTTGGTGCTTCATGTGATACCTTACAAGAATTTATTGGTATTAGGGACTCTCATGGATTGGGTTCCTTGCAAGATTTTGGAGTGAAGTACCGAGAAGTGCCGTAAGTCACTACTTTTGGTGCTAACAACATTTTTTACTTTTCTGAATTTTTGTTTACAATCTTTTTCTCACATTTTATGATTCAGCTTGCAGAGGATAGCAAGCTTGATTGAAATGTGCTTGAGGTGCAGTGATAGCTTGTAGAAGATGGCAGGCTTAACTTGACTTTTGCTTTCCCCTATAGAGGTATGTTCTACTCATTTGAGCACACCTTTCAATTCCATCATGACAGATTTCCAGCAGACGTCTAACATTTTTTGTTGGCCCGGTCCAATGTTCTTCATGAAAGACTTGAAAATAGTTACAATCTCAAATGTGGTGTCAAGAACAAGGTTCATTGAAGTTTCGTGTTTGCATGGTTATGTTGAAAAATTAGATCTATGCCACTATGTGGGTGATTGAGGTGTATAGGAAGGATCGAGTTTGTTTTTCTTTTTTTCATTTGTGTATGTCAAGGTTGGATACTCTGACCTCGAGAGACTAAGGAATCATCTAATGAGTAGTTTTTGGAGTTGGGAAAAGTAATAAGTCAAATTTATTCAACTCATATTTGTTGTTGTGGTGTGCTGATACTGCAATCATGAACTATGAATTACATGCAGTAAGTGAATTTGATATTGAGTGCTGAAAATTAGTATATTGTTTAGATAAAGAGCTGGAATATGATATTTTTGTTGCTTAATATACCATAGTTGTTGCTGAAATGAGCTGACTGCTGAAAATGTAAAGAGAAAGCTAGAACTATTGATTTAAGTCTCGGAGTTTGATGTTAAATGCTGAAAATGGATTAGTTTGCTGGATATTGAGATGAACCTCTGAAATGCAATGTTTTAGAGCATTCAATGTTAGTTACTGGCTACATATTTGTCGAATAATACCATTATCTTAACCACCGTGGTCCATGTTGTCACTAACCAACAAAACCACCCTAAAAGGAAGATGAAATCCCAAAGCCTAATAGTGCAATTGTTTTTTTTTACTATATACTGTTTTGTTTTCATTGTTGAGATTAGTCTTCTTTTTGGGGTAGTTGGCCTCACCTCTCATAAAGTCAGTCCCTCTCAGTCGATGTTAGGGACCAAGAAGATTTTTTGAGCCTCCCACTGAAATTACTCTCAACCTTTTGATTTGCAAATAGTGCTCTTTCCCTCTCTTTCCCCTCTTATGGTGTAAAGGTAGCAAGAAAAACCTCTGAGTTGTGTGAACCAAAGCCGAAAGAGGTCGAGATAGCAGTGGTTAATAAGTAGAAACTAGGTTAGTTTAAAGCCATGTATCTGCCCATAATGGTCCCCCTGGTTGGGGCAACTCACAAAGAGTCACACCTCAACCAAGAGTTGTATCCACTTCTTTCGCTAGAAGTATCCCTGGTAGTATCCATTTCAACACTAGATTCATCAGTGAAATTAGTGATCTTCATAAACAAAACAGGAAGCAAATTAACTTCTACTGCAATTCTGGGATTTCCAGCAATAAGTGGCTCGCTATGAAGCATAGATGACGATACAAGACAGAAATATGATAGGATACGGATTCTACGATGCAAGAAAATTTTGTTTGTACACAAATGTCGCTTGGCTACTTACTTTTGTTTTTACACAAATGTCACTCAAAAGATTGCAAGGCCGTGGCTCCTTTTTTATTTATGTGTTTTATGCGGACTACTTAGACTAACGTTTTGTTTGTTTATTTTTATTTTTTTTGAACATTTTAGGCTCACAATCAGCAAATTAGCTTCTGCTATATATTGTGATTTCATAGTTGTTTAGTTTTATTATCTTCAAGTTGCAGTTTTTTGTGAAATTTGATTATGCAATAGGTAAATGTGCATGCGCTGATTTGCTTGTAGCTATAGCTATCATATTTGGTGATGTCTAATTGCTCCATATGTAATTGCCCAAGGAAAAAAAAAATAACAGCATTAACAGTTTCTTATACTTGACAAACCCAAGATCTAGATGTAGCAAACCCAAGTAATAAGTTTTTATCCTCCATGAAGTCACATGTTTGAATCTCACATAAGCCAAACATTCCAAACCTCAGAGCCACTGGAGGTTTGCCCGGTCGTTAACTTTCAGGACCTTAGAATTAGTTGAGGTGCGCTCAAATTGGCCCAGCCATCCGATTATCCAAAAAAAGATCTAGATATAGCAACCTTAAAAATTCAATGTAAACGTGATGAACTGACATAAATCGCATTGATAGACTTCACCCACACTTCTCAGATATCTGCAGACCTAATATATTACAGTATATACAAAGCCAATACTCATATGAATGCAACGAACAAAATATACGCTTGTTTTCACATTTGGCCATGAGCTACGATTCTTTGTTTTTTTTTTCCCGGTAAATATGAGCTACGAGTCTTTGTTATTGCAGGGAGACAATTGATGAATACGCCATGAACATCGATTCTGTAATTGGTATTTTATTCAAGGCCATGGCAAAATCACTGAAATTGGAAGAGAACAGCATCTCGAAACAATTTGGAGAAAGACCAATTATGCAGGGGAGATTCGCCCTCTACCCAACTTTTACCAAACTAGACCAAGTGTTCGGGGTCAAACCCCATTCAGACGGATCAGGGGTCACTGTTCTACTGCAAGACAAAGAAGTACAGGACCTTCAAGTTTTGAAAGAGGACCGGTGGCTTACAGTTCCTATAACTCCTCATGCCCTATTTTTCAATCTTGGTGATCAAATGCAGGTACATTCTTTTGTCTAATATGCACACAAGCATCAAGGGGATGTGGTTTGAACTGAGCATTGCTTGGATCTTTTTAGCCAATACATCACAAGAATGAAACCCGGAACAATTTTTGCCGAAGCAATTTTACCCATACATAGCAGATACCTAAGGCACTTTTAAGCCCTTTACTAATCTCAGTCTTTCATCTAGTAATCCTTTAGAGAACAGTAGAATAGTAAATCATCTCCTGTATTCTCGCGTGTGGGTGTACAAAGCGGAAAATGATCAAATGCAAGTACATTCTTTTGTCTAATCTGAGACATTAGGTTTCCCTTTTTTTTTTAATCTGCCAATCATGCCTTCAAGGCTACACAAAAGAGCTATCAAAGCTTTAAAAAGACAAAGCTTAACAAGGTGGATTAGCCTAGCCCTCCAGTCAAGAGGAAGCTTGCTCGTCTTTGCCAAGGAGGCCACCTCATGCGCCACCTGATTCACCAATCTTCTAACCAAGTCGAAAGAAATCCCCTGCTCTTGAACCGAATCTCCGATATTGTGATTTCACGGTTGTTTAGTTTTTTTCCCTTGAAGTTGCAGTTTTTGCGAAATTTGATTATGCAATAGATAAATGTGTATGTGCTGATTTGCTTATAGTTATAGCTATCATATTTGTTGATATCTAATTGCTCCATAAAAAATAGCTTCCTTCTACTTCAATGTTCTTGGTTTCAAAGGTTGGTTAGGAGCTATGTAGAGTTGAACACTGAACTTGTCACATGTCACAATACATGTATGAGTATATGAGTATGACCAAGGACTTGAATTCTGAACTTGAACACTAAACGTGTCACATGTCACAACACTGAACTTAATCTAGGGACTTGAATTCTGGATATATGAGTATGACCAAGGATTATTTGATGCTGATGTTAGTTTTGTTTTATGCCATTCTGATTCTGAAATGGAAACAAAGACACTTTTGACTAAAAGAGAGAAGTTGTCTCACAATACAAGGCCCAGGAAGAGTTATGTGCTTTAAAACAAAGTTGTACTTAGGACATTTGATGGCCTAGTAATAGTTGAAAAGTCAATGAAATACCCTGCTCAACTAAAACTTGCCCCTTTTGTAGCATGTAATTTTGGATATCACGCACACATTGGCTTAACATTTGTAAAATTCCCAACTCTATAGTGCTTTATCTATTGTGCATGTTCTTGTTGTGTGTATGAAGTCTCAGTAGGGGACCTTGGTCAGTAGTGGTGTTTTCTGAAATTCCATTTTCTTGTAGATGAATTAGTAAATTATGTCTGGATAATGAGTGTTCAATATCTTTATGTAGGTGTTCGAGTTGGAAGAGAAGATCAATATTTCCTCACACTTTGATGAAGATGGAGATTACAATGGTGCCACTGGAACTTAGTTGAAGTTTTTTCCTTTATACTTCCAATTTTGTGTCAAGACATGTGGGCAACTTTTGGGACAATAAGATTGTTTCACTCATGCCATTCTCTTTCAAAATGTTGGAAGGACATGAAGGTAGAAGGCTTGCTATTGAATTTATTTTTATTTAAAGTTACTTGATGTTGGATGGAAATATATTTCTCTTTTGTTTTGAATGAAATCCTGGGTGAATTTATGTGTAGTTCATTGGTTCATTAAACGTGTTGTCAAATGAGCTTATGAAATGCTTGTTCTAAGACTGCCATCAAATGCCTATAATACAAAGCATTCAGGAAAAGCTATTACAAGTTTATGATAAACAGCAGTCAGAAAACGCTATGATCTGCCCCTCACTTTTAACAGCATGGTCTAATGCAGCTTTTTTCTAAACACTATCTATTACTTTCCATAGCGTTCATTGCCCGCTATAAAAGAGATCAACAATAGTGGACAATGAACGCTATTGAAAGCTTTCCATAGCGTTCATTGTCCGCTATAAAAGATACCAACAATAGCGGACAATGAAGGCTATTGAAAGCAAAGACTTTGAATAGCATCGGCTAATAAGGCATTCTCTTGAATGCTATGTATATGATACTAGAGCATTTTTGGCATGCTATATAAAGCCTTATTTATTGTAGTGATGCTCACTATCCATGGAGATTTTGGGATCCGCACACCTACCGAAGACAATGCCCACCTCTTGGAAATCCAGCATGGAGAAGAAGACAGCGCTCTGGGTGGCTTCTCGCTAGATACCTCTACTTCTGTCTTTTCAGTCAGAATTGATAATGACTTTGTCATCAACAATGTTGCCATAAAGATAATGTAGAAGATGTCCTACATGCCGGGGCTAGGATTGGGAAGAAACCTGCAAGGTCCTGCAAAGTTTGAAGCTCGTGGAACTCTGATGCGCACTATTGGGCTTGGCTATTCGCCTTCAAGTGGTAGTAAGGTGAAGAAGGGAGACAGACCAGAAGATTATTTTGTTAAGGAAAAGGCAAAGCAGATTTATCAAGGGCAGCTAGAACCATTCTGGGATAAGGAAACCAATACTCTGCTTCCAGGATTTGAGATATTTGCCAACGACGTCTGGCCAGAGAACGATGAAGAATTTAAGGTTGCAAAGAAACCAACGAGGTCAACTGACTGGATCAAGGTCTTTAACACAGGGAGTTTGGCAATCCTGTTTAGGGAGGACGAACCAATGAGTACAGTCATGGAAGCAGAGGTGTTGATGCTAGGATAGGAGGCCCCTGAAGACCCGACTTCGCTCATCATGGATGCCATAGGGGATTACCAGAATTGGGTTTTCTTACCAAGTGCAACTCACCATGGATCTGACTCTGAGTCTGAGTCATCCAAGTCCTCCGAGTCTTTTGAGTCTGCTAAGTCTGTCGAGTCTAAGTTGGAGCCTCTTGGCCCATCCCCTCATAATCTGTACTGTGAGTTTGAGTCTACGCGTGTGTATGGTGCCCCTGAGGCCTTTGCTAGTGATGAAATAAAAGGATGATTTCGCTTACTTCTCTGACTTTGAAATAAACTGTGTCGACCCTAATGATGAGGAGATTGATTTCAATGGGGATGTACCTAAAGAAATTTGATCTCTAGTCGAAAGGGAAGGTGAAAGGCATGCTCAGTCTGTAAAAGAAGTTGTTTTAATAAATCTGAGAGATGAAGGGAATCCCCGAATGATTCAGATCGGTTCTGCTTAGTCTGCAGAAGTGCTACAAGCCCTCATAAGCTTGTTAAAAGAATTCGAAGATGTCTTCGCATGGTCGTATGCTGATATGCCCGCAATCAATCCTGAAATCGTGGAACAACAGATTCCCCTTTATCCTGATGCAAAACTCGTAAAACACAAGCTGAGACGCATGAGACTTGATTGGGTGCTTAAAATAAAAGAGGAAGTCACTGAACAAATCAACGTAGGATTTCTAATGGTAACTGAATACCCTCAGTGGGTTGCAAACATTGTTCCTGTCCCCAAAAAGGATGGTAGAATTAGGGTCTGCATTGATTTCAGGGATCTCAACAAAGCAAGTCCGCAAGACGACTTCCAGTTACCTCACGTCGATGTGCTGGTTGACAAT
Organism: Rhododendron mucronatum var. ripense; assembly: GCA_019656295.1. Classification (NCBI taxonomy): domain Eukaryota; kingdom Viridiplantae; phylum Streptophyta; class Magnoliopsida; order Ericales; family Ericaceae; genus Rhododendron; species Rhododendron mucronatum. Next base: position 6,919,018 of record BPLT01000002.1, on the reverse strand, counting down.
ACCGCCAGACATGCTCTACTCTCTTTCATGGACGGTTTTTCGGGATAAAATCAAATCCTCATGGCCCAAGAGGATCGGACTTATTGCTACCGGGTAATGCCTTTTGGGTTGAAGAAAGCCGGATCCACTTATCAACAAGCTGCCGCGACCTTGTTACACGACATGATTCACAAGGAAGTTGAGGTTTATGTCAATGATATGATCGTCAAGGCAAAAGTGCTGGAAGAACACCTATCAGCACTCAGAAAGTCTTTCGAAAGAATCAGGAAGTACAGGATGCGTCTAAACCCGGCCAAATGCACGTTCGGGGTTACTGCTGGGAAGATGCTCGGATTCATGATTACCACCCGAGGTATCAAGGTCGACGCGTCCAAGATCAAGGCTATTCTTGAAATGGGACCACCATGATCCAAAAAGGATGTAAGGAGCTTCCTCGGCAAGGTGCAGTTCATTAGTCGGTTTATTGCCAAACTAACTTTGACCTGCGAGCCAATCTTCCACCTGCTAAAGAAAGGCGTGCCGTTCGAATAGGACGACAAGTGCCAAAGAGCTTTTGAAGCAATCCAGACTTATCTGCATAATCCACCAGTTTTAATGCCCCCTACGCAGGGAAAACCTTTGATGCTATACCTGTCAGTCACCCCAACTTCTATGGGGTGTATGTTGGCGTAGGAAGGAGACGATGGGGTTGAAAGGGCTGTCTACTATCTAAGCAAGAAAATGGTAGGGTGTGAGGAGCGGTGTACTCCGTTGGGAAAAACGTGTTGAGCACTCGTCTGGGCTTCCAGAAAGTTAAGGACCTATATGCCAACCTATCCAGTAAGGCTCATTTCTCAAATGGTTCCCCTCAAATACCTATTTGAGAGACCAGCCCTTACCGGAAAAAACGTGCTGAGCACTCGTCTGGGCTTCCAGAAAGTTGAGGCACTATATGCTAACCTATCCAATAAGGCTCATTTCTCAAATGGTTCCCCTCAAATACCTATTTGAGAAACCAGCCCTTACCGGAAAGTTGGCACGATGGCTACTCATGGTATCAGAATTTGAACTAAAGTATGTCACCCGGAAGTCTGTAAAAAGAAGAGCTATTGCTGATTTTCTAGCTGATTGCTCAGTTGAAGGAGGTGAAGATGCTGAGTTTAAGTTCCCCAACGAAGACATAATGACTTTAACCGAAGACGTTTGGAAGTTGTATTTCGACGGAGCTGCTAACCAAAGAGGGTTTGGAATCGGCGTGTTATTAATAGCACCCAACTGATCTCAAGTTCCGCTCGCATTCAAACTGAATTTTGAAGTTACCAACAATCATGTCACACCTTCGATTTTCAACATAAATAAATAATCCATTTTAATAAAAAGTCCTTGCATATCATTAATAATATCCCAAAAGAGTCCCCACCTGTTTCATTTTACAAACAAATCCCCAAGTTTAGATAATTACAACTTTGGCATCACAGCCCAAATTAGTTTAGGTACAAGTAGTACGAACATATTCCAAATATTACAAACGATTAGTCAAAAGGATTAAAAAATGATAAGTTACATATACATCTCTGTCAAAATAAAGTTTATACAAAGATGCTTAAGTAACTACATGAGGTTAGCTTCCAAAAAGTCTTTCAATCCCAAGCACACATTGCTTACGAGCTATTGTCTAGCGTTTTGAACTGAAAAGAAAGATTAGGTTGAGCTACACTAGCCCAGTAGGAAAATCTTTACCAATCTCATATGCAAATAAGGTGATAAGGGCAAGAAAAGGAAAACAAGAGAATATGGCTCATTGAAGAAATACAATAGACTCAAAGATGTGTAAAACATTCAAGGCGATCATTTTAAGATATGCTATAATCACACTATGTCATAAGGTTCACAAAACTCAAGCAAATAACAACTTTGACACGACTCCCTATCCTATATCTCCACCATTGACATTTCCACCCCTTGTGTTATCGTATACTACCAAGAGAATCACATATTACCACCCCTAGCATTACGGTGTACACCAACATCTAAAGTCACCGTATTACCATCCCTTGCGTTACGAGACCATATAAGTCTTCGTATTACCACCCCTTGCGTTACGAGACTTCCTAAATCGACCACTGATCCAAACAACTATTTCCTTACTCAACCTATAAGTTAAAGCTTTCTTAGAACCTCATACATTCATGAAATATGCCACAACATGCCAACAATATCACAAATATGCCACAAACGTTCACAAGCAATCATTCATTCGCAAGTTGCATCTTAATAATATTTTAACCAAGTAAACTATCATCCATTCTTTAATAACGGAAGGCCAACGGGTCAAAAGTAACATCCACAAATCATAGGAAGTCGTAATGACAAAATAAGAATCATAGGAGTAGCCAAAGGAGGTTGGGAGGTTGACACACCCCCACTCTAATGGTCATAACTTTTTTTTTAAGGGCAAATTTTCGTAGTAGTCTTTGTAGTTTTATGGTTGTCTCACTTTCGTCCCTCTAGTTTCAAAGTGCTCGAATTTCGTCCATGTAGTTTGTTTTACGTTCCAAATTGGTAAAATCGTTAACACCGTTAACGAAACTAACGGAAAAAAAAAAAACAAGTGTTCCAATTTTCAATCCGTTTGAACCGGTGCGAAGATCTTATTTTTTTGATCATTTTATCCTAAATGGTCGTAATGAATTTTTGACTCTAAGGCCTTTCAATGAGTACCCTAAGAGGGCGCTGAAACTAAATAAGGAGTCTTCGGGTGCTCGTTGAAAGGCCTTAAAGCCAAAAATTCATTACGACCATGTAGGATAAAATGATCAAAAAAATAAGATCTTCGCATCGGTTCAAACGGATTGAAAATTGGAATATTAATTTTTTTTTCCGTTAGTTTCGTTAACGGTGTTAATGATTTTACCAATTTGAAACGTAAAACAAATTACAGGGACGAAATTCGAGCACTTTGAAACTAGAGGGACGAAAGTGAGACAACCATAAAACTACAGGGACTACTACGAAAATTTTCCCTTTTTTTAATTATAGTTTTTAGGTGATTTTGATGGCATTGGAAAGATAACTTCAAGACCTTCGAATCGATATAAAATTTGCATGAAACAGGCATTGGACGAAGAAGTTATGGCTATTTGAAGTTGGGCTGAAACTCAAAAGACGGGCAGAATTTCCAGAGAGGGGAGGGATTGATCCCCCCATCACTAGGGATCGATCCCTGGGCTTACTGGACCAGAAAACAAAAGGGGGATTGATCCTCCAAGTTTACGGATCGATCCTTAGGCGATTTTGGGCGATTTTCTGCAGATTTCGACAACGTTCGAGATGAACAAAGGGAAGCAAACCAAGCTCGATTCTTGCATCAAATCATCATATAAACATATAAAAGAGGTAAAGAAGTCCCTACCTCGCGACGATAATCAAGATCTACATGATTTGAGCAAGACCTACCCTCTTCAAACCTCAAAACTTCGATTCAAGCCTTGCCCGGTGAAACCCAAGGATTTTCAAGCTCAAGGACGAGATTGCAAGGTTGGATGGAGGTTGATTCTTGGAGTTCTTGAGTGATTGAGTGGTGTTTTGAGTGAGAGGAGAGGAGAGAGAGAGAGATCGGTATAGGGAGAGTGATAGAACGGATGAGAGAGAGAGATGGGAGATAAAAATGATTCAATACACCACACACACACACCTTATATACTCTCATATCTTTAAACTACACATCCACTCCCTCAATCTTCTATTCTTTCAATTCGATCCTCAAATCAAATAATCACCAATTAAACCATATTCTTCCAATTAGTCATTTAATAAACTTTTCAATAATTTAAGAAAATACGGGTCTCTACAGTCTATCCTCCTTAAAGAAATTTCGTCCCGAATTTACAACTCAAGCCAATCAAGATTATGCATCAAGTAACAATGCTCATGCTACAGCATACATCGCCAAACAATGAATTAACAATCATATAGTTAAAACTTAGAACTCACATTGATTAATTCGGAAACAATTGAGGATACTTCTACCTTATTTCATCTTCCCTTTCCCACGTCGGCTCTTCCTTTCCGAGAGTACTCCAAAGAACTCGCACTAATGGAATGGTTTTACCCCTCCAAACTTGCTCGCGCGAATCTAGGATGCGTATCAGCTCCTCTTTGTAGGATGCGTCGGCTTATAACTCTAACTCGGACCACTCTAGAATGTGTGATGGATCCGGTTCATACTTCCGCAACATCGACACATGGAATACATCATGAACGCCCGATAGTCTCGGTGGTAAGGCCAATTGATAAGGGATTTCCCCAACCTTCTCAATAATGTCAAATGGCCCGATAAAAAGCGGTGAAAGTTTACCCCTTTGCCCAAAACGAGATAATTCCCGACGCGGCGATACCTTAAGAAACACGTGATTCCCTACCTCAAACAATAACTACCGTTGGCGAATCACTTTGACTTGTTCGATAGTTCTCTTTTGTGCTTCAAGAAGATGTTGACGAATCGTTTTCATGCTTTCGGAGGTTTCTTGGATCAAATTCTGGCCCAACCAACATATCCTCGCCCAACTCGGTCTAACAAACGGGTGATTGACACGGTCTCCCATACAAGGCTTCATACGGTGCCATCTCGATACTGGATTGGTAATTGTTGTTGTATGTGAATTCGACTAACAGTAGTTGATCCTCCCACTTTCCCCGAAAATCCATAACGCAAGCCCGAAGCATATCTTCTAAAATTTGGATCGTTCTCTCGGATTGCCCATCCGTTTGAGGATGATATGCGGTACTAAATAAGAGGTTGGTGCCAAGATCGGCTTGCAAACTTTGCCAAAAACGCACAGTAAACCTTGGATCTCGATCCGACACGATAGAAACGGGTATCCCATGAAGACGGATAATCTCACAGATGTACAAACGACCAAGCATATCAATCGAATCAGTAACCTGAATTGGTAAGAAATGCGCTGACTTAGTCAATCGATCGACTATCACCCAAATGGCATCGTGCCCCCTCGGTGATCTCGGTAAACCGGTAACGAAATCCATTGTCACGTTCTCCCACTTCCACTCGGCCACTGGTAATGGTTGCAACTCCCCCGCGGGTCGTTGATGCTCGGCTTTGACTTGTTGGCACGTAAGACATTTGGACACGAAGATGACGACATCTCTCTTCATTTCCGGCCACCAAAACTGTCTATGTAAGTCATGGTACATTTTCGTTCCTCCCGGATGCGTTGCTAACGGTGAGTGGTGAAATTCCCTCAAAATTTCCCCCCAACACGACATGGGCACGAACAATTTTTCTTGGTATCGTAAACCTTGATCGGCGTGAATCATCCACCCTTCTCGAGCTTTCCCACTAAGAAACTTACTACGAAACTCATCCGCTTCTTCATCTTGCTGTTGGGCCTCAATTACTCGAGTCGATAAGGTTGATTGAACGGTTAAATTGCACAAACTGACTCCATCACGGACCTCTTCAAAATGTAGCGCATACGAACCTAAGTCGTACATCATTTTCCACTCATGGATGGCTAAACTGGCAAGTTGCGTCGATTTCCTACTTAGCGCGTCCGCTACCACGTTCGCCTTAGCCGAAGGATATTGCAATTCAAAGTCATAGTCTTCTAAATGTTCCATCCATCTGCGTTGTCGCAAGTTAAGCTCCTTTTGAGAGAACAAGTACTTGGGACTCTTGTGATCAGAAAAGACTTCGAATCTCTCACCGTAGAGATAATGACGCCAACTCTTCAAAGCAAAAATAACGGCCTCAAGTTCTAAGTCATGGGTAGGGTAGTTTCGCTCATGAGTTTTCAATTGCCGCGATCCATATGCCACCACTCATCCCATTTGCATTAACACGCACCCCAATCCCTCTTTCGAAGCGTCACAATATACGAAATAACCGACTCCTTGTTCAGGCACAACCAAAACCGGTGCGGTAGTCAACCTTCTTTTTAATTCCTCAAAAGCCTTTTCACACATATCATTCCAAACAAATTGAGTTCCCTTACGAGTCAATTTAGTCATCGAAGCCGCTAGGCGAGAGAAGTCGAGTACAAAACGATGATAGTACCCGGCCAAGCCCAAGAAACTACCAATCTCGAATACATTTCTCGGTCGCTGCCAATTCATTACGGACTCTATCTTCCCCGGATCAACGGACACCCCATCCTTCGACACAACATGACCCAAAAACTTGACTTCGGATAAGCAAACTCACATTTGCTAAGCTTAGCATACAATCAGTGTTTTCTCAAGAGTTCAAGAACTATAGAAAGGTGAGATTGGTGCTCCTCCTTCGAAGGCGAGTAGATAAGAATATCGTTCATGAAGACGACCACGAAACGATCAAGATAGGCACGGAAGATGCGGTTCATCAAATCCATGAAAGTTGCCGGTGCATTCACCAAAGGGCATAACAACAAACTCGAAGTGGCCATATTGAGTACGGAAAGCAGTCTTAGGGATGTCTTCTCTCCGAACCCTCAACTAGTGGTAACCAGACCTCAAATCAATTTTTGAGAAACAAGTTGCGCCATGAAGTTGGTCAAATAAGTCATCGATTTCTAGGCATGGGATACTTGTTCTTAATGGTGACACGGTTCAACTTATGGTAATCAATGCATAAGCGAAGCGACCCGTCCTTCTTCTGAGCAAACAAAGCCGGTGCTCCCCACGGTGACGTACTCGGATGGATAAACCCCAAATCCTCTAATTCTTGTAATTGAGTCTTCAATTCTCTCAACTCGGCGGGCTTAAAGCGATAAAGAGGTATGGAAATAGGAGCGGTATCAGGAAGTAAATCAATAGAAAATTCAATTTCCCTCTCGGGTGGTAAACTGGGTAACTCCTTTAGAAACATGTCTGGAAATTCACAAACGACCAGAGGTAATTCCCCACGCGCGGATACGTCTTCATCTAAGGTCAAACTTGCTAACAAAGCATACACCGACTCACGCTCCCGAGGCTCACACAGATACGGTTCTATCGATTCCTGACGCTCCCCGAAAAACTCTAAATAAGAACCCCCAGGCGGACAAACACGAACCCTATGCTTGAAGCAATCTATAGTAGCATGAAACGTGGACAACCAATCCATTCCCAATATAAGATCGAAACCCAACATATTCAATACGATGAAGTCAAAAGTAAAATGACAATCCAGAATAATAAGCTCACAATCCCGGCAAATACGATCTAATGGTGATCTACCTCCTATGGGTGTCTCAACGAATAATGGAGGACTAATGTTTTCGATTTCCAATCCCAAGACACAAGCAAAAGATGCAGCAATGAATGAATGCGATGCTCCAAAATCAAATAATACTCTAGCAAAGGAGTTAAACGAGAGAAATGTACCCCTCACAACCGAAGTCTCTGGGGCTTGAAAAGTAACAGGAGGCGGTGGAGGCAGAATAGCTGAAGTGATAGCAAAAGCCCTACCCTGAGTCATCTGACTTTGAACATGTCCACCACGACGACCAGAACCCTGAGTAGGTGTAGATGAACTAGCTTCTCTCTCAGCCTGAGATCCCTGAATCGAAGTGGTCTAATGAAAGTGAGACTGCTGTTGTCTCTGAGTGGCCCGATACGGCTGCCGACCAGAACCCTGTCCACCCCTTGGCTGCTGCACCGATCCCGAGTCACTATGTGCTCCTTCACCACATGGGCAATTCCTTGCAAAGCGACCACCCTTCCCACAAATAAAGCATGTGTTCAAAAGTCGCGGACACTGGGCACGAATGTGCCCCGTTTGACCACACTCATGGCACACAATTGGAGGTCTATTGGAAACTCCTTGAGTCCTGACCGAAGAAGAAGGTGGAGGCCTAAAGTTTGATGGACCATGCAATGTTGATATTTGATCCCTTTGTCTTTTTCTCCCTTGACTACCGAAACTCCCCATTGGTTGCCTAGGTTCCCAAACCTTTGGATTTTTAGGTGTCTCCTTCGGTGTCTCGATGCTCCTCGCACACTCTACAACTTTAGAAAACTTTCCCTTGCGTTGTGCCATAACAAACTTCTTCATGGTGTCATGTAAACCCCTTTTGAATCGCCTACACTTCCTTTCTTCGGTAGCCACTAACTCTGACGCGAAACGAGACAAGGATTGAAACTTTAAGGTGTTCTCCGATACGGTCATATTCCCCTGCTCTAGCTTCTCAAACTCATCTCTCAATTGGTCATGACTCGTTTTTGAAAAATACTGCTCCTCGAAGAGCATCTCAAATTCGGGCCAAGTTATGTTCTCAACGTCTGGCTCATTTGCTTGAGCCGCGGTCCTTGCCGCTCTCCTTGTGTCCTTTCTTGATTCCAATATAGATTCCTACCATTCATTTGCTTCCCCGGTGAGCTGAATGGCTACGATATTGACTCTCAAGTCAACCTCCGTCATCTGAAGAGCCCTGAAGAGTTTTCGAATTTGGGCTAGCCAATGGTCGGCCACAAGAGGGTCACTGCTCGACCCATTGAAAGTTGGTGGGTTTCTACGACTAAACTCCCTCATCGATGACATCGTACGGCTATCTGCACTGTAACGCCCCGAATTTTGGGTACGTTAATGAGGCATTTATTACATAATAAAGAGAGTCTGGCTCATTATTACATCATAAATACATCAAAAAGGTACAATTATTCAACAAAGGAGAAACTAAGGCTCCTAACTACTGCTCTGCTTGCTCCTCCATTCTGGCAAGCTCCTCAGCTCTGAAGGCTTCCAAGTTATTCATCTCACCCTGTTCATCTAAGAGGTTTGACACATTATCCCGGCGTCACCACCAATATAATATGTCAGGGTCACCAAAAGGTAACACCGTGAGCTACAACGCTCAATAGGAAATCCTTACCCATCAACCTTACAACAGAAAAACACTTACAACACTAACAATCACATATCCACATTCGTTAATCACCTACCGTTGGTGTCCAAGATTTCAAAGTTTCTCCTACGCGACTCATAGTAGACCGTGTCAACATTTTTCGCTTACAAATCGACCTTTCAAAATCATTTGCATTGGCTCCATACCGCGGATAACCAAGCCTTTCAAAATCATTTGCATTGGCTCCGTACCGTGGATAACCAAGCTACACACACCCAACCTCGGTTCCGCCGCGCCGGGGGTTCCCGAGTATCGTCTCAATGGTTCCGCCGCGCCAGGTTCCCATTGGCACACAATTGCATTGGCTCCTCTCCACGGATAACCATGCTACTCACCCAACCTTGGTTCCGCCGCGCCGGTCTCCCAAGTATCCTCACTATGGTTCCGCTGCGCCGGGTTCCCATAGGCACACACACAACTCACGTAATAGCCTCAAAATGATCATTACGTAGTTTCAAAAATATTTCCTTCCTCGGAAAAACTTATCCTTTCGTAAACCACACCCTAGGTGTCATGTTTCTACTTCCTCGGTTCTCGTGTCTCATTTACATACAAAGACTCCGTGGTAGGACAAAAGTAAGCATCACTTATCGTAATCCAACAAGATCATCCAACTCTACATTGCTAATCATGTTCAAATCAACACTTAAAGCATAACGCCACATGTTCGGACGCCCTTGGAGTGAATTTCACTTATGCTTTATCATGCCACAAATAATACAAGCAATTCATATAAGCATGCTCATAATCATTTTAAAGCTTAAAATACGAATACTTGAGATGGAAAGTAAATAAAAACAACCTACTTTCTACTTGGGATGGAAGTTAAGAAGATCCTACCTTGATCCGAAACTAGTCGGGGCCGAATAAGCTAGTTGGAAAATTCTACGGGTGGTGAAATCCGCGAATCTGGACTGAACTTTGGATGGCCGTAACTCGGTCAATCTTTGCACGAATATGATCTTTCTTGGATTGAAATCGAAGCTCTAGAAACGTTCTATAACTTTTGTGAAGGAAGTTGATCCTAGAAACTACTTTAGGTAGGAGAAAAATGGTGATAAAGGAAGAGACAGTAAGCTGTCTGGAAATGGAAATCCGAGATTTTTACTGAACTTTGGATGACAATATCTTTGTCATTTCTTCACCGATTGGGGTAATGCTTGGGTCTAACTTGAAGATCTTGAAGTTCTCTACAACTTTCCCGAAGGAAGTTTGTTCTAAAAACTACTCTAAGAAAGAGAAAACTGAGGATTTACAAAGGGCAGTAAGCTACCTGGAAAAAAAATAGAAATGGTTTCTAGAGAGAAGGAAGAGCAAAGCTTGAAGGTGTGAGTTCAATGCTTGGAATGGCTTCTATTTATAGGCAAACCTTGGCTCTTTCTCCTCCCTCAATGGCCGGCCCCCCTCTCTCTCTCTTTTCCTCAAATTTTGACACATGTCATGAATCTTTGAAAGATCAAAGACTAGCCCTAGGCTTGCATGGCTAGGGTTGTCCTTCTTGGAAGTTTTGTGGAAGAAAAGAGGTGTGAACAAGATTAAATAATTGGTAGTTGTACAAGATTTTGGTTTAAACAAACATATAAGTACAATGGAGGTTAGTCTTTGGCTAGGAAGAGTACATGGCCAAAGATTTGAAAGAATAATGGAAGATCATAGAAGTACAACCACTCTCCTTCTTCCTTCCTCTCTCTCTCTCTCTCTCCCCTCCCTTGGCCGATTCTCCTCTCTCTCTCCCCTCTCTCTCTCCCGGCCTCTTCTCCTCTCTCTCCCTCTCTCTCTCTCTCAAGTACATACATACACAAATATAAATACTATTATGTACAATGAAAGAATAAACAATGGGGTACTTTGTACTTGAGTCAAGAAACTTAAAGACTAAGATTCTCCTACTAACAAAATAAATAAGCACATGTTGTTTTAAACTAATAAACTAGTGTACTAATATACTCTAGGTAGTTCAACTCCCCAATAAACTAATTCAATTGGGTACAAAACCCCAATATAAAAGAATATCAAGGTACCAAAGGAATCCTAGAGCTTTTAAACCCAAGTACATACACATATTATAATATAAGTACTTCATCACATGGCAATTAAGAAAAATGACTAGATTATTAGACCCATGTACTTGGTTGAAAGAACAACCTATTACCCAATGGATAATAAATCCCCTAACTTTTATTATCCAATGGACAATAGTAACTAGGGAACTTTTATATTAAAATAATCAAAGTCCTTTAGGGCATGTGAACAAAAGTCCTATATTTTAATATAGGTGTGGTACCAAGTACACCAATATTTAATTTCATAAGAGTACATGGAATCCCATACTTGAATATAAAAATAAAACCTTGTACTTTGTTGGAAGACTAACGCTATTACCCAATGGGTAATAATTTCCCAAATGGTTAATAACCAAGGGATAATAAAGGACAAGGTACTTATATAATAAACTAAGCTCTTTAGGAAAGACTACATGTCCTTTTGCATGTGGCAAATACACATATGTATATATATACATGTACTTATCAAGATATAATAATGGAGGAGCTATTGTCCAATGGGTAAAGATTACCCTAACAATTATTGTCCAATGGTTAAAGGTAAGAAGGTTCAAAAGGTTCATCTAGTTTAGTTTGGTTCCGCCAACTAGTTGGTTAGAAACTAACCAAATTGGTCAAGTAGGGTTTCTAGTCAAGAGTTAACTGAATGACCAAAATTTTAACTATGCTGGAATTTAACAAGAAATTTTATAGCCACTCAAGAGAAAATAAGTAATTTAAAATAACAACGAAATTTTTATTCGTTAAAAATCGAGGTCGTTACATGCACTATCCCTAGGAGCTGTATCCAAAAGATTGCAGCTGCAAGAGCCGCAACGAAATCCCTAGCAAACTAATTCTGAACTACTGGCACTTCCTCTCCCTGACCAAGTCCGGCCCCATCCCCCGGATTCCCATTAGGATTCTCTCCAAGTTGGCTAACCTCATCCTCAACCGGCGTTTCTCAGCCACGGCCACGACCACGACCACCCCAGCTTTCGACCTCACCTGCTTACATGTTTTCGGCGGCATCTTACTACAAGTTATAAGAAATGAAGATTCTGTTAGTAATTTATTTTAATCAACAGGTATCTGTAATCTTAACGTGGGGAGATTAATAAGTATTTAATATCATGGAGCTCGTAATATAATTGAGATAAGGACGGGAGTACAATTATAATTCTGTAGTGGGGTGAATTATAATTAGTGAAATAAGAAGTAAAATCCTGGTGGGATTAGGTTTTCTTATTTACACTGGGAGCCCAGACTTATTACTCCTTAGGTCCCTATCGTAGCCCTATATATATACGTTATGCTCTCTAGGTCAGATTAACGTTTTTCTATTATTCACGAAATAGAGGCAGACTTAGAGAGAGCAAACAGATCGTGAAAGAGTCCACACTCAGTTCATGTTCTAGACGTGCAGGGAATACGATAGAAGATCGTAAGGTACGATCGATCAGTATTCGTGGTTTATAGCAAGGCATGCTATAACAAGTTCAACCAGCGTTCGTGTCGCAGGGAGTTGTGGTAAAACCCTAATTTCGCCTTGTAGGGTTTTTATTTTTGTTGTCTAATCTGTACGCGTCATTACTGGGTCTTGGGGATTCGGTTTCCCAACAGTGGTATCAGAGCCGGCTGTAATCGTGCGTATGGATTAAACAGGCCATGTTGTCCGTAGATCGCATTGTATGAAACTGTGGTAACCGGTTTTGCAGGGTTCAGTTTTACTAACGTCTGTTTTGCAGAAAATCTTATCCCACTATTATGGTCATGCATGTATATTTGTGTGATTGGATCCCACGTTTTTGCATACGTGGTTACTGCTTTTATATTTGGGAGCCACGATTATTTTTCGTTGTTGTAATATTAAAAGTAGTTTGTGAACTCCGGTATGTGGGAGGCTTAAGGTTTTTGTGTAATCTTTGTTTCTCCAGTTGTATCATTATTTGATATGTAGAACTGTTGTAAGATTACAAGTCATGCAGTATGTATTTCTGGTCCAGTTTATGTGAACTCTGTAAAGAAGGCATAGGATTGATGTATAAAATCATAGTTTCTGTATGGTGGCCGAAGTTGCTGTTTGGAGGTCGAAATTCAATTTTTTGACAGAGCAGATGCGTTTTTTAATGAAGAAACGGCTCTGGCGGGACGGGGCGCTGCCTCGCACCCCGCCGGGCGGCCTCCCGGACCCCGCGAGCTGAAAGGGCAGCTCAACCCCCTTCGACCCCCTGTGCCTGCATCAACCTCTGACTTGGTGGGCAAGACACGACTGCAATCTTGGCTGTTTTTTGGAAACAAGGATATTGACCATAATAGTTGGGATGCATATCTTATTATGTTTCCTTATTTATGTTTATGCATGTTTCCATGAGTATAGCATATGTGATAGTTTTACCATATTGGACAACATGGTGATAATTGGTTTCGACCTAGATCACGGTTTTGCAAACTCGAAAATTTTGATAACCCTCACAAATTTTTTTTAAATAACTAAGTGGGAGAGGGAGTTTATTTTTTATAAATTCCACGGTCTCCATTACTAGTATATAGATGATGTAATTAATTTTATGTGATGGTTTTAGAACCTTCTCCCCCATAGGGCAAAATTAATTATGGCCTCATCGGTACAAACTTCCTTAAAGGATAGGTATATGATAATTGTTGTGTGAATTACTTCACTATCTGAGGTAATTCATAACGGAACAATGGGTCATGGGGCTAGGTAATGGTATACACTTAGCTGTAAATAATAGTATCCTCACCATCTGAGTCACTATTATTATTTATAGGACCGAAACTACACAAATGATAAAGAGTAGAGACTTCCCATCGAAGCATGCTTTTTACGGTGTGTAGGGTTGCCAATGTTTTTCTTTTAACATGTGGTAGAGGGAACCAATATTAAAATGAAATTCAAAATTTTTATTGCCCTTCATAATTGATTGTTATGTTATTTGATTCTCAGATTCAAAAATGGGCTTTTTCAATCCACTTGCAATTATTCTCAAAGAAAATAAACTTACTGGACCAAACTATGTTGACTGGATAAGAAACTTGAATATTGTGTTAACTGCTGAGGGCCACAAATATGTGCTATCTACGGCCTGCCCTCCTAGACCTGAAGAGAATGCCACAGAACAGGAAGTAAAGCCTTATAAAGATTGGGTTAAGGCTGATGAGATGGCGTGGTGTTATATTTTGGCTTCTATGTCAAATATATTGCAACATCAGCATCAAGCTATGGAAACTGCTTCCGATATGATGCTGAACCTCAAAGAAATGTTTGGGGATCAGAATCGGGCAGCAAGGCCAGTTGCTATGAAAGAATTGGTGAGCATCACCCATGTTGAAGGGACCCCAATTAGGGATCATGTTCTAAAGATGATAGCTCTTCTTAATGAACTAGAGATCCTTGGAGCTGAAATTGATGGGGAAACCCAGATCGATTTCGTTCTTAACTCATTGGAGTCTGAGAGTTTTAAGCAGTTTCGCCTGACTTATTCTATGAACAAAATGCATTTGTCTTTGGTGGAACTTCTTAAGGAACTCCAAGCAGCTGAGGGTCTTTTGGTTGTGAAGAAACCACCATCAGTGTTAGTGGCAGAGAAGGCTTCTACTTCTAAGCCGAAAGGCCAGAAGAAGCAGAACAAATCTCAGAAAAAGGTTGTGGAGGCAGTTCATGCGCCCCAAGGTGGAGTGAAAAAGCCTGCGGGTAAGTGTTTTCACTGCAAGCAGAAAGGACACTGGAAGAAGGAATGTCCGATTTTTCTCAATAAAGTGAACAAACAAGGTAAATCTTTCTCACTAGTTGTTGAATCATGTTTAGCGGTGTTATCTACCAGTACCTGGTGTATGTAGATACGGGAGCCACTAATCATGTTTGCAATTCATTGAAGGGGTTCCAGGAAAACCAGAAGACTTAGTGATGGGGAGATTTATCTACATATGGGAAATGCTACGAGAGTGGCAGCAGTTGCAGTAGGAAATGTGTTTTTAAATTTTAATAGTAATAGGATTTTAATTTTGAGGGATTGTCTTTATGTTCCTACTATTAGAAGAAACTTGGTTTCAGTTTCTAAGTTAATAAAGGATGGATATTTGGTTTATTTTAGTGACTCTATAGTTATTAAGTTAAATAAATGTTTTATCTGTTCTGAATCATTGGTGGATGATCTCCACATTATTAATCCTATATTTCCTACAGTGCAACTGCATGAATTGAATAACACTAATAATTTACCATGTAAGAGAAAAGAGTCTTCCAAATTGAACCAAACGTATCTTTGGCACTTACGTCTTGGTCATATTAATCAGAATAGAATTTCTAGACTGGTTAGAGATGGACCTTTAGGTTCATTAGAAGTTGAGGAACTTCCAGTCTGTGAATCCTATTTGGAAGGTAAGATGACCAAAAGGCCTTTTTCAGCAAAAGGATATAGAGCCAAAGAGCCGTTGGAATTGGTTCACTCTGATTTGTGTGGGCCTATGAATGTCCAAGCTAGAGGTGGTTTTGAGTACTTTGTCACTTTTATTGACGATTACTCAAGGTATGGATACATTTACTTGATGCGCCATAAGTCCGAATGCTTTGAGAAATTCAGGGAGTATCAGGCGGAAACGGAAAAACGTTTGGGTAAATGTCTCAAGACATTGCGATCTGATCGTGGTGGTGAATACCTCTTGGGAGAGTTTAGAGACTACTTGTTAGCTGAAGGGATTACATCCTAGTTGTCAGCTCCAGGTATGCCACAACAAAATGGTGTAGCAGAGAGGAGGAATAGAACTCTTATGGATATATATGGTAAGATCAATGATGATTTATTAAGATTTACCAATTTTGTTTTGGGGACATGCACTAGAAACAGCAGCTTATATTCTTAACTTGGTACCATCTAAGTCAGTACCATCTACACCCACAGAACTATGGACTGGGCGCAAACCTAGTCTGCAGCATGTTTGGGTTTGGGGTAGTCCAGCACATGTGCTGAATGGGAACACAAATAAATTGAAATCAAGGACAGAAGTTTGCTTGTTTGTAGGGTACCCTAGAGGAACGAGAGGTGGACTGTTTTATAGTCCTACGGATAAGAAGGTCATTGTTAGCACTAATACCCGGTTCTTAGAAGAGGACTATGTGATAGACCACAAGCCCAGAAGTAAAATGTTCTAGAGGAATTGAGAGGAGAGAGACCGGCACATACTTCTTTACCACCAATAGTGCAGGAGGAAACGCCACAAGAGATATCTGTAGAGGCACCTATTGACACACTGGTACCTCGTCGTAGTGGGAGGGTTATTGTTCCACCCAGTCGGTATACGTTGTTGGGAGAGTCTTTTGAAATGATCCCTGATGATCAACATGCTGAACCATGTAACTACAACGAGGTACTTCAAGATAAAGATGTGGAACTTTGGCAAAAGGCTATGAAATCACAGATGGAGTCTATGTACTCTAATCAAGTCTGGGATTTTGTAGAACCACCTGAAGGGATTAAACCCATTGGATGCAAGTGAATCTACAAGAAGAAGAGAGGGGCGGACGGGAAGGTGCATACCTTCAAAGCTAGGCTTGTTGCGAAAGGGTATACTCAGAAAGAAGGGATCGACTATGAGGAAACTTTTTCGCCAGTAGCCATGCTTAAGTCCATCCGGATTCTCTTATCCATTGCGGCTCATCTCGATTACGAGATTTGGCAAATGGATGTCAAGACTGCGTTCCTTAATGGAAATCTGGATGAGTGTATCTATATGGTGCAACAAGATGGATTCATAGCAAAAGGTCATGAGCACATGTTGTGCAAACTCAAAAAGTCCATTTATGGGCTTAAGCAGGCATCTAGATCTTGGAACATCCGTTTTGATCAAGCAATCAAGTCTTTTGGGTTTGATCAATGTCTGGATGAGTCATGTGTGTACAAGAAGCGCAACGGAAAAGTTCTGGTGTTTCTAGTTCTATATGTTGATGATATCCTGCTCATCGGAAACGATGTGGGAGTGTTATCTTCAGTGAAACTGTGAGTATCAGGCCAATTCGAAATGAAGGACTTGGGAGAAGCTGGTCACATCCTAGGGATTAAGCGTATACGAGATCGCAAGAATAGGATGTTGGGTTTATCACAAGCTACTTATATCGATGCAATTCTTGCCCTTTTTAGCATGCAAGATTCCAAGAAAGGGTTCCTCCCTTTTAGACATGGAATCAACCTATCCAAGGATCAGTGTCCTAAAACACCGAAGGAGATGGAGAAAATGAAGGCAGTTCCTTATGCCTTGGCAGTAGGAAGCCTTATGTATGCTATGTTGTGTACTAGACTTGATATTTGTTTTGTCGTGGGCATGGTTAGCAGATTTCAGTCTAATCCAGGGCAAGAACATTGGACTGCAGTGAAACATATACTCAAGTATCTAAAAAGGACTAGAGATCATATGTTGGTGTTCCAGACTTTATGTCAGATAGGGATTCTAGAAAGTCTACCTCTGGACATGTGTTTACCTTAGGAGGTGGAGCCAAAAGTTGGAGGAGTATCAAACAATCTTGCATTGCTGATTCTACCATGGAGGCAGAGTATGTGGCAGCTTCTGAAGCTGCCAAGGAGGCTGTTTGGCTTAGAAACTTTTTGTTGGATCTGGAAGTGGTCCCTTCAGTGCAATCAGCCATTACACTCTATTGTGACAATAGCGGTGCAGTTGCTAATTCCAAGGAGCCAAGGACTCACAAGAAGGGCAAACACATTGAGCGTAAGTATCATCTGATTCAAGAGATCGTACAGAGAGGTGATGTTGCTGTGACCAAGATTGCATCGGCGAACAACCTGGCCGATCCTTTTACGAAGAGCTTACCAACTAAGACTTTTGATAGTCACGTAGAGGGAATGAGAGTGAGATGCATGGCAGTATGGTTTTGAGTCTAAGTAGGAGTTTGTTAGAAAATTATACTAAAAGTTATGCTTTTGTGTAATGAATTAATATTTGACTGCTATTTATTAATCAATTTTATCCATTTTTTATGAGAATCTTTTATGGGCAATGTTTGCATAATATTATTGTATGTTATGCATGTGTGTCTTTTATTTTACAAAGTAGATGATTTGGTGTGTAGAGTTCGGGTTACACACAGAAGATCAGATCATCAGTTCTTGTGAAATATAAGATATGGTTCGCAGTCTTAGATGAACTGGACACAACATCGGTAGGACTGTAGTACAATGTTTAGTAGGTCTGTCTTGACTACAGGGAACGGTCTAGTTCTAACTCATTGTGCTAGTACACTTTGTGTGTATTGAACTGGGACCGCATTGAGGTAATTGTGTTTATACTAACTTTATAAGACAATTAGAATCTCATGGTTATTATGAATGCTTATACTCTTAATCCAAAAATAATTGTTAGAGGTGTATATTTAATCTTGTTGACTTTGATTCATTAAAGAGTGAGATCTTTATACGGTCAATAGTCTCGGTGGATTGGGTCGCAACATTATGTATATGACAACTATTAATTATTAATGGCATCCACGTCCCGATGGGGATTGATGATACCCCTTGAGTAAGCTTATAAGTTTCGATTATGTTAAACCCTGCGGGTGGATATTTGTATCCGACATATCGAATAAGTTAAGCGGATAGTCTCAAGTTAAGATGTTGATTAAGTGGGAGATTGTTAGTAATTTATTTTAATCAACAGGTATCTGTAATCTTAACGTGGGGAGATTAATAAGTATTTAATATCATGGAGCTCGTAATATAATTGAGATAAGGACGGGAGTGCAATTATAATTCTGTAGTGGGGTGAATTATAATTAGTGAAATAAGAAGTAAAATCCTGGTGGGATTAGGTTTTCTTATTTACACTGGGAGCCCAGACTTATTACTCCTTAGGTCCCTATCGTAGCCCTATATATATATGTTATGCTCTCTAGGTTAGATTAACGTTTTTCTATTATTCACGAAATAGAGGCAGACTTAGAGAGAGCAAACAGATTGCGAAAGAGTCCACACTCAGTTCGTGTTCTAGACGTGCAGGGAATACGATAGAAGATCGTAAGGTACGATCAAGCAGTATTCGTGGTTCATAGCAAGGCGTGTTATAACAAGTTCAACCAGCGTTCGTGTCGCAGGAAGTTGTGGTAAAACCCTAATTCCGCCTAGAGGGTTTTTATTTTTGTTGTCTAATCTGTACGCGTCATTACTGGGTCTTGGGGATTCGGTTTCCCAACAGATTCATCAATAATAATACTATTTCATGAGGTCAAAGCCCCGAACCATCCCAATCACAGGTCAAAGCAACTTTATGCCAGTCGACTATATTGAAATTACAATGTCACATAAGCCAAGTGATGTCAATGCACACAACCACACATATATTATGCATAAAGGCGTGACGTTTTGAACCCATGAGACTAAGAGTCTCCCCACGGTCTCAAAGTATTCAAACCTAAACGCTCTGATACCAATTTTTAATGCCCTCGATTTTTAACATAAATAAATAATCCGCTTTAATAAAGAGTCCTTGCATATCATTAATAATATCCCAAAAGAGTCCCCACCTGTTTCATTTTCCAAACAAATCCCCAAGTTTAGATAATTACAACTTTGGCATCACAGCCCAAATTAGTTTAGGTACAAGTACGAACATATTCCAAATATTACAATCGATCAGTCAAAAGGATTGAAATGATAAGTTACATATACATTTTTGTCAAAATAAAGTTTATACAAAGATGCTTAAGTAACTACATGAGGTTAGCTTCCAAAAAGTCTTTCATTCCCAAGCACACATTGCTTACGAGCTATTGTCCAGCGTTTTGACCTGAAAAGAAAGATTAGGTTGAGCTACACTAGTCCAGTAGGAAAATCTTTACCAATCTTATATCCAAATAAGGTGATAAGGGCAAGAAAAAGAAAACAAGAGAATATGGCTCATCGAAGAAAAACAATAGACTCAAAGATGTGTAAAACATTCAAGACGATCATTTTAAGATATGCTATAATCACACTATGTCATAAGGTTCACAAAACTCAAGTAAATAACAACTTTGACACGACTCCCTATCCCATATCTCCACCATTGACATTTCCACCCCTTACGTTGTCGTATACTACCAAGAGAATCACGTATTACCACCCCTAGCGTTACGGTGTACACCAACATCTAAGGTCACCGTATTACTACCCCTTGCGTTACGAGACCATATAAGTCTTCGTATTACCACCCCTTGCGTTACGAGACTTCCTAAATCGACCACCGACCTAAACAACTATTTCCTCACTCAACCTATAAGTTAAAGCTTTCTTAGAACCTCACACATTCATGAAATATGCCACGACATGCCAACAATATCACAAATATGCCACAAACTTTCACAAGCAATCATTCATTCGCAAGTTGCATCTTAATAACATTTTAACCAAGTAAACTATCATCCATTCTTTACTAACGGAAGGCCAACAGGTCAAAAGTAACATCCACAAATCATAGGAAGTCGTAATGACAAAATAAGAATCATAGGAGTAGCCAAAGGAGGTTGGGAGGTTGACACATCCCCACACTAACAGTCATAACTTTTTTTATAGTTATAATTTTTAGGTTATTTTGGTGGAATTGGAAAGCTGACTTCAAGACCTTCGAATCGATATAAAATTTGCATGAAACAGACATAAGACGAAGAAGTTATGGCTATTTGAAGTTGGGCTGAAACTCAAAAGACGGGCAGAATTTCCAGAGAGGGGAGGGATTGATCCCCCCATCACCAGGGATCGATCCCCGGGCTTACTGGACCAGAAAACAAAAGGGGGATCGATCCCCCAAGTTTAGGGATCGATCCCTAAGCGATTTTGGGCGATTTTCTGCAGATTTCGACAGCGTTCTTGATGAACAAAGGGAGGCAAACCAAGCTCGATTCTTGTATCAAATCATCATATAAACATATAAAAGAGGTAAAGAAGTCCCTACCTTGCGATGATAATCAAAATCTACAAGATTTGAGCAAGCCCTAGCCTCTTCGAACCTCAAAACTTCGATTCAAGCCTTGCCCAGCGAAACTTAAGGATTTTCAAGCTTAAGGACGAGATTGCAAGGCCGAATGGAGGTTGATTCTTGGAGTTCTTGAGTGATTGAGTGGTGTTTTGAGTGAGAGGTGTAATAACTCTGAATTTCAATAAATAAAAATTTGTTTATTATTCGAGTTCTTAATTTAAATTGCTTGGATTGCTTTAATTTTCTTGTAGTTTGTCATAATTATATTTTAGCCCTTCAAAATTCGTTTCTTGACTATAAGCCCTACTTGGTGTGAATAATTCATTTCTAACCGGATAGTTGGAGGAACAGAACTAGGAAGTTACCTAGTTACTTTTCCCTAACCATAGATGGACCTTTTAGCCCATCTTTGAACCTTGTGAACCTTTTCAACCCTAAACTTGGAAATTTATTAATTATTTTCTTTTATTATTTTGGTTTTATTCTTTATCCATTGGACGATAAAAGTTCGGGGAACTTTTATCCATTGGATAATAGAAATCTCATTCTTTATATTAAAGGTATGTATTGATGGATTTGATTAAGTACTAATATTTATATAAAAATGGAATTTTATAATTGATTAAAAGGACATTTTAGTTATTTTAATAATAAAAGTCTCCTTATTACTTTTGTCCATTGGACAGTAAACACTAGGGAATTTATTATCCATTGGGTAATAAGGTTAATCTTCCAACTAAGTACTTGGATTTAATAAACTTGTCATTTTCTAATCCCCATGTGATGAAGTACCAATATTATAATATGTGTATGTACTTGGATATTAAAAACCTAGGATTCTCTAGGTACCCTTATATTATTTTATATTGGGGTTTTGTACCCAATTGGATTAATTTAATGGGGAGATGATCTCCCTAGATTACATAAGTACCTATGTATATATAGTATATGTATTTGGTTGATTAAAGAATTGCCTTAGTACACATGTGCTTATTAGTTGTTTAAATAGAAAAATCTTGGCCTTTAAAGTCTCCTTGACTCAAGTACCAAAAGTACCTATTATTTTATTTGCTTTCTTGCACATAATAGTATACATATATGTGTGTGTGTGTGTGTGTGTGTACTATGCAAGGGAGAGAGAGAGAGAGAGAGTTGGCCGAGAGAGAGAGGAGAGAGAGAAGAGAGAGAGAAGAGAAAGAGGAGGGATTTGGTTATACCTTAGGCTTGATCTTCCATTGTACTTAAAATCCTTGGTTGTATATTCTTCTTAGCCAAAATCTAACCTCCATTGTCCTACTTTGTACAATTATCAATTATTTAAACACAAAATCTTGTTCAAACCCTCATTTCTTCCATAAATCTTTGAAGAATCAAATCCAAAGGACTAACCTAGCCATGCAAGCCTAGAAACTAGCCTTTGATCTTCCAAGAGAACTTGATTTTTGGAATAAAAAAATGAGCTATGGAGAGAGAGAGGGGGGGCCGGCCATGAGGAGGGGAAGGGAGAGCTTTGCCTATAAATAGAAGCTCGCTCCAAGCATTCAACTCACACCTTCACACTTTGCTCCAACTTCTCTCTAGAAATTCTAAGTGTTCTTAGTTCAAAAGTTCAAGTTTTCTTGAGTTTCTTCAAAGTTCTTGAGAGCAACCACCAAACCACTTCCAAAACCACCACTAGATCTTTAAAGTAGCTTAGTTTAGTTAGCAAGTTGTTTCTAGGAAGGGAAAAGTCCATCTCTCTTCCTTTCGAAGCAATCTGAAGCCGTTACGCCGCCGAATCACAAAACCGACGACCAAATCTCCGTAACCGACCACCGCCAAGAAGTAAGGTAGGAATCCTAGTCCACCAACTCTATGTATTGTATAAAATCATATGTTGGAGAATAGAACATCATTAGAAGTAACTTTGATCATTCTTTCTAAGTAGATAAGGTTATCTTTTGATGTTCAAAATGCATGATTTTTGTTCGTTTATGGTGATTCAAGCATGCTAAGTAGTTTGGAGTTGGATGATCTTGTTAGAATAGTTTTGAGTTTCTAATGAATGCTTGTTTGTGTGGAAAATCCTACCGCGGAGTCTTGCATGAGAACGAAACACAATCGAGAAAGTAGAAACATGACACCTTGGGTGTTGTCAATAAGAAAAGTGTGTTTTCCGGGAGAGGAAATATTTTTGAAACTACATAATGACCAGTGTTGGCAGCATTACGAGAAGTATGTGTGTGTATGCCAATGGGAACCCGGTGCGGCGGAACCATTGTGAGGATACTCGAGAGACCGGCTCGGCGGAACCGAGGTTGGGTGTGTGGCTTGGTTATCCGTGGAGAGGAGCCAATTCAAATGTGTTCCAATGGGAACCCGGTGCGGCGGAACCATTGTGAGGATACTCGAGAACCCGGAACGGCGGAATTGAGGTTGGGTGAGTTAAAAAGGAGTTTTTGGAAAAGAAAAGTGGAAATAACAACACGGTTCACGATGAGTCAGAAAAGTCAATGCCAACGTTAGTTCGAATAGGAAACGTGGATTTGATTAACTGTTTTGTCAATATGTTTGATCTATGTAGAATCGTTGTTATTATGATCTCTTGTTCATAAAATAAGGGTTGTGGTAGGATTATGCTATTGAGCCTTTGCAGCTCATGGTGTTACCTTTTGGTGACCCTGACATATTATATGGGTGGCGACGCCGGTATAATATGTCAGATCTGATAGATGAACAGGGTGAACTCTTCGCTTTGGAGGCATTTGGAGCCGAAGAACTCGCTAGGATGGAGGAACAAGAGGAGCAGTAGTTAGGAACCCTAGTTCCCTATTTTGTGTTTAAAATACTCTTACGAGAGCTATGATGTAATAATGAGCATTGAGTCTCTTTAAATTCTATAATAAATTATCCTTTTAACATACCTAAAAATTAGGGGCGTTACAAGAGGAGAGGAGAGAGAGAGAGATCGGTATAGAGAGAGAGATAGAACAGATGAGAGAGAGAGATGGGAGATAAAAATGATTCTATACACCACACACACACACCTTATATACTCTCATATCTTTAAACTACACATCCACTCCCTCAATCTTCTATTCTTTCACTTAGATCCTCAAATCAAATAATCACCAATTAAACCATATTCTCCCAATTAGTCATTTAATAAACTTTTCAATAATTTAAGAAAATATGGGTCTCTACAAATCGAGCGGAGTACAAGGCTTGTATTATAGGCATGGAGGCAGCAATTGAAATTGGTATAAAGAAGTTGGAAGTAGTAAGGGACTCCAACCTGGTAGTGTCACATGCCAATGGCGACTGGAGGGTCAAAGAAGAAAAGCTGTAGTCGTACCATCAGGATTTGGAAGACCTCATCCCTCATTTCAACAAAGTAACCTTTACTCACGTGCCAAGGCTTAAGAATCAATTTGCAGATGCATTGGCAACACTGGCATCCTTGGTCGAAATCCCTGTTGGCGTGAAGTTAAGGCCAATAGTAATTGAACAAAGCGACACCCTAGTATACCAACATGTCATGGTTGTCGATAAGCCTAAGGATGGCCACCCCTGGTATTATGACATTTGGAGATTCGTGGAAAAAGGGGAATACCCCCTAGAAGCGTTCAAGAAAGACAAGATTGCCCTTCAAAGAAAGGCAGCACAGTACATCATTTGTGGAGGAAATCTATACCGGAGATCACACTGTGGCATGCACAAGTTATTCATCCATGGTGCGGAGGCAAGACGAGTGATGGAAGAAATCCAAGAAGGAGTATGTGGCCCTCACATGAACGGCATGATGCTCGCCAAGAAGATTCTCAGACAGGAATATTTCTGGTCCACCATGGAAACAAAATGTGTCGAATACGTATGGTGGTGCCACAAATGCCAGATCCATGCCAACCTAACGCACGTTCCGCCACCTGGACTGCATCAAATGACCTCGCCTTGGCCTTTCTCAGTATCGGGAATTGACGTCATCGGAAGGATCGTGTCAACTGCTTCCAACGGTCATAAGTTGGTAGCTGTGGATTACTTCACGAAATGGGTAGAAGCCGCTTCGTATGCTACTCTAACCGCGGTACAAGTTACTCACTTCATCAAGCAAAATGTCATATACCGGTATGGGGTCCCTCAAGCATTTGTGTCTGACATTGGGGTTCACTTCAAGGGACGAGCCAGGGAGGTTTTGGATGAGTTTCAGATCCAAGTACACAAGTCAACAACCTATCGACTGCAAACCAATGGAGCCGTAGAGGCGGCTAACAAAACGATCAAAGCCATTTTGGAAAAGACCATTCAATCCGCAAGAGATTGGCATGAATAGTTGCTGCTGGCCCTATGGGGATACCGCATGTCTGTACGTATGCCAACCGGAGCAACCCCTTACTCATTGGTCTACGGTATGGAGGCTGTGCTTCCCATTGAGTTGGAAGATCCGTCTCTTCGGACCATGATCGAGTGTGAGGTCCAAGAGGCTGAATGGTTGAGTAATCAGTTTGAAGAGCTCATGCTATTTGATGAACGCCGGTTGAGGGCTTTTTATCATATCTAGGGATACCAGAGGAGAATTGCACGTGCATTCAACAAAAAGGTGAAGCCTAGGGACTTGTCAGAAGGCGATATGGTTTTGAAGGAAATCTGGGCACCAGTTTACGATCCACGTGGAAAGTTTCGACCAAAGTGGTCCGGGCTATACATCATCAAGACCATCTTGTCTGGAGGAGCCTCACAGCTACTATAGTCAACCTGGATCAACTTAAACACTACTATCCCTAAGAGAAGCTTGCAAGGCTGAAAACCACAAGGGCGGGCAGACCCAGGCAAAAATTAGAGCAAAGCCTGTTAGGTTGAAAACCCACAAGGCCATCCTAGGCAAAAATTAAGGCAAATAATGAACGAGCTCGCTAGATTGAAAACCCGAAAGGGCGGTGCTAGGCAAAATTTAGAGCGCAAAAGGAGAGTGTTAAAACCAGAGCAAACCTTAGCCTGAACTACGTTATGACTTGATTCCTTTACCATAAGGATACGTAGGGAGCCTCACTCTAAGGCCCGGTCACCATCATTCAAAATAAAAATCCATGTTGTAAGAGTTCAATGTATTGAATCAAGGAAGGAGAAACCCTCCATAACTCGTTTTATTATAATAACTACTTCTAATACATAAGGATGAGCACGACTTTCGGAAAACAAACAAAAAAAGGAAGAAGAAGAGACAACATGTTCAAAGTGGGTCCACAATTTGTTTCATGATAGGGTGGTAGGATTGAGTCAGTTTCCTTGAGCTCCAGCCCTTACTGCAATATCTCTCCTTAGCCATTTCCAGTAGCTCCCGCGAACCATCACAAAAGGATAAGGGTTTGCATCAGTCACTTCGCGAGTGCCCCAAAATCGCTGATAGTTGCAAAGAACGGAATGGCGAAACAAGACAGTACAACATCAATCAGAACCTCTGCAGGGGCCTCCTATCTACGTCCGAGCTGACGCTGAATCCGGTATGGGATGTAGAAAGTGAAGGCCTCCAAACCAGCAAGGACGACCCACTGGGGGCCCATGAAGTGCACGGTCATGGGAGGGGAGGTCTAGCCATGAACACCTCCATGAAATGGTCTCAGCTCGCAGACACCTAAATAAGTCAACCCACTCAGGAATCTGCCTGTCAGCAAACTCAAAGTATCGGAGTGACAACAGCCTAGCTTCATATGCCCAATTGCTAGGAGGAATTGTCAGCACATTCACCTTATCACAGAGCCAGATCTGCAAAGGAGATGAAACACAAGTCAGAAACAATAGAAAGCCAAACCGAGCATCAAGGTAAAACGAGACGGTGAGAAAAACCCGAAAAAGGAGAGCTGAGTGAGAAGCCAACCTGTAGGAGGAGAGGACTACCCCCGAAAATCTCAGTCTTTCCACAGCAAACTTTATCCAAACCCATCAGTGTTTCAATCAAAACCATTGGAATCACGTCCTTTCGAGCCTCGATTTGAACGCCAATGCTGACCAGAGCTGAGCTAGCATGACCAGTGGAAGGCACCAAAAGGTAGGCCGCAAGCAGGCACATGCAGAGGGCAGTCATACACCGAGTTTGAAAAGTTGTGTCCGCAGGGTCACCTAGGGGGGAGAACATTTCAATAAGCCGCGCATCACATTGAGGCGACCAACGCTAACTAAGTAGCAGGCAGCCCTGCTACCCAGTCCAAAAGCCACAGATAAGATCTTTTGGATGCTCTCACATACCAAAGGGATAATGACTTCTCTCGAGCCAAAGCCGCCTAGGTAGGTGCGAAACTCCTCCATAGTAGGGCAAAGCTCTTGCTCGCCAAAGAGAAAAATGTGAACTTCCGGATCCTAGAAGCTCGCAGCAGCCTTCAAGAGTTCGGGGCGAAGACGGATGTTGCGGAGGTACCTCATGGAGTAGAGGCCATGAACTCAGAAATTGAGACAATCGATGCCTTCCATCAAGACTAACCATGGGCGAAGTGAGCCAGTGAGCGAAAGGGCCATGGAGAAGAAGAGTGAGCCTTAGAAGAAATGAGACTTGAGTAGGAGGGAAGGGATTGAAGTTAAAGGCTTGGATTTATAGGAAGGGTAGGGGAGATAACCTCGGCTTTCAAAGAGTCTCGGGTTCCAAAAATGTGTGTTCCCCGTGAATTTTGAATAAGGAAAGACTTGGTCATCGCATGGAAAAGTAATGCAGATCAGATGTCAAGGGTAAATCACTTAAGGCACTGATCACAAAGCTGGCCTTCACTATAGCTATTTATCAAATCTGGATTGAGAGAAACATTAGAAAATTTCAAATTATCTCCTCTATTTTTGAGGTAATTGTTCATAAAATTTGCTCTATGGTTAGGGCCAGACTTTTATCACTTCATAGTATACCTCAAACTCAAGCAGCATGGATTGTAAATGAGTGGAATTTGGGTTAAGTTACATTTGTTTTCCAAATCCTTATTACACATGTTTTGCTTGGTAGGTTGTGTTTGGAAGTCAGGAAGCTAGCAGGTTCGAGGAGTATGCTTAGCTGCTAATACTCCTATTTATAAGGCATATACCTTAATCTTCTCTTAGTTTGTTACTGAAGACTCTTTGGGTGAATGCTGTGGAATTCATTTTTCTATGCCTCTCCTCAATTGTTTATGTGTGCCACCATATGTGTGAGCCCATGATCTGTGTGCTTGAGCCCCATATTTCCTGAGAGTGTAGGTAAAAGTTAGTGGGGAGCCTTTTTGTAAGGGAGAGTTGGGGGTGATCTGGTTCTTGTTATTGCTTTTAGATGTTTGGTGGTTTAGGTTTCAAGGGGTATGTAGGGGAGTAGAAAGAGCAATAGTATTTCTTTTCTCCTACAGCTCATCTGTTTTGTTTTGTAGCATCCTAATGCAGTTCTGCTGATTGCTGTTATCAGTTCTTCGACTGTTTCTGTTATGGTGTTGATTGTTATAGCTATAGCTTCTTTATGATTATTGCAAGTTGTTGTCCATGATTAGTTTGTGTCTTCAAGCGTGATCTCTCTGTTGTAGTGGTATCTACTGTTTAGCTGCTCTATTTCAGATCTATTTTGACTTGCCACTATTCTATTGTTTCTTTGAATGAAGGATGGTTCTTGATGGTTCGTTTCTATTCAGTTTGATTAGCTACCTACCCTTGGGGGGTTGTCTCTTGGAATGTTTAAGCCTTTCTAGGGGGCTTGTCCCTAGCTTTTTCTCTTTTACTTTTGCTACCTGTTAAGTGCATTATATAGGTGAAGTAGCAGGCCACTTGAATGCATATTCTGATCCTGCTTTCGGAGCCTCCAGATTGGGCTAAAACAATTGGGTTTTGTCTAGTTCTAAGGTTGCCCAAGTTCTGCTATATTGGTCCTTCTCGTGGCTATTGTCATTTAGTTACTGTTTTGTTGCTTCTATGTTTAGTTCAGCAGTGATCGCACAGATTTGTTGCTGCTGCCGTTTGCTATCCAAAGATGGTTTACACTTGTCCGTGAGGTGGATGCCAGGTTGAAATTGTCTGGTTGCCTGTTTCCTATGGTTGTTGCTGTTCTGTTATGGTGTTTGTTCTGTTGTATCCTACTGTTGAAATGTTCAAGCTGTGGTTTAAACATTGTTCTGTGAGGTGTAGCTCATCCCAAGATCATTCCATCACTCTCAAGTGGAGTTGAAGCTCAAGCTATCACGCCCTCGATTTACAACATAGTTAAACAATACATTTCAATAAAAGAGTCTAGCATATCATATACATTATCCAAAAGAGTTTCCCACTTGTTTAACTTACAAACAAGTCCTTAAGTTTAGATAATTACAACTTTAGTCAAAAGAAAATTCAAGAGTAATTAGTTACAAGACCATCTTTAACAAAATGAGATCTTCACAAAGATGATGAAATAATTAATGATGTCAGCTTCCAAAAGTCTTTCACTGTTAAGCACACAATGCATGCAATCTATTGCTCGGCATCTGAACCTGAAAAGAAAGATTGGGTTGAGCTACACTAGCCCAGTAGAGAATTCTATGCTCAAACTATATGTAAATTTGATGAATCATGCACCATGAATCAGTGAATATTGATAGATACGCCCAATGAACTAATGACCAACAAATCACAAGCTATAGTCTAAGGGTCCTAGACTGCGCATAAATGTCACTAACCATTTACTTCTTTAACTAAATACACTTACAAATTCATGTCGTTCCACATTTGTCTTCATCAAATCCCTTTATTGAAAAACCTTTCCTTCCTTTTAATCAGGTGTTTCCCATCGACAACCACTTG
Organism: Rhododendron mucronatum var. ripense; assembly: GCA_019656295.1. Classification (NCBI taxonomy): domain Eukaryota; kingdom Viridiplantae; phylum Streptophyta; class Magnoliopsida; order Ericales; family Ericaceae; genus Rhododendron; species Rhododendron mucronatum. The sequence goes on along the minus strand of BPLT01000002.1, from coordinate 6,889,389 downwards.
GGCCACCTCGAGTCTATTTCCCTCGAGCGTAGGGTCACCCCGAGTCTATTCCCTCAATAATAATAATCACTTGGCCGGGTCACCTCGGGTCTAGTTCCCTCGAGCGTAGGGTCACCTTGAGTCTCTTCCCTCAATAATAATAATCACTTGGGCCACCTCTCACACTTTTCATAATCGTCATCATTTCATAATCAACTTCATCATCAATCTATCGGTCATACCACAAAACTTCAATTAACCATTACCTAACTTCCCAAATATACATGTTCATGCCTTTTCATTTGTTTACCTATTCACATCAGACATAGCGTATTAAGCCCATATATATAATCCTACAATACTCTATCCATTAGTTTCTACACTTGAACCTCATAGGGAGGGTGCCAAATGGATTGAAAGACTTGACAAGTCGTGAGGACACAAGTTATTATATCCCCTCAAACAATCCTTTCACAACATCGATTTCACTTCAAGCATTCTAAACACTCTACCAATCTACCACATTGATTTCATTTCAAAATGTTCGAAACTGTCAACCATATCAAGACTCCGACTAATTAACGAATACACGCCCTTCCCTTTAAGCATACCACAAGACCACACGTCCTCACCGTGCCTCTAAGTACTCCCCCGTACCTTCACATACCACATGTCAACTCACGACTACACTCTGCGATGCCTGGTCTTCTAGTTTCTAAACTTGGAGTCCATAAAGCATATGCTAAAGGAATCTACAGAATTCTACGAGTCGAAAGAAAACGAATAGCAACACTACTATTCTTATCCCTAGACATGTTCAGGTGTATCGCTCGTATTTCAATGTGTAATATCGTCCAATTCTCATTTCTTAACACAACGAGTTCACTCCAGTCCATCGGATACCACTCTAAGAGTGAGACAAAAAATACTCCTCAAAACATTTGAAAGAATGAGCAAACAACCCATTAGAGTCGATGAGAAGTTTCAAAATGTGATTTGGAAGATATGGGAAAGCAGCTGAAAGACACTGTAGCAGTTCAATCTCCTACCGGTAGGTGAATGAATCCTATCGGTAGAAGAGAAGAATTCGGCACTTGACCTACTGGTAGGTAAACAAGTCCTACCGGTAGAAACTGCAAACAGAAGAGCCAACAACTTGAACGAAACAACTTTGTACAAGTCCTACCGATAGAAACTGCAAACAGAAGAGCCTACAAGTTGAACGAAACAACTTTGTACAAATCCTACCGGTAGAAACTGCAAACAGAAGAGCCAACAACTTGAACGAAACAACTTTGTACTTAACCTACCGGTAGGTAAACAAGTCCTATCGGTAGGTGGATGAATATGTTTGAGCAGCTTCTTGAGCAGCTTTTGAGCTGCTGCAGTATGTTTGAGTTGGTTACGAAGAATTTCTCACTCATTCTACCGATAGGGAAAAAGTTCCTACCAGTAGGAAACAGATTTTTTTTTTTGGCAAAGCAACAACGTTCTACCAGTAGGAAGGACTGGCCTACCGGTAGGAATACGGGAAAAATAACCGATTCTTACAACAGTAGCAGAATTTCATTCATACTCAACAACAACCAATACAAACACAAAAACACCCAAATAACATATAAAGAGAGGTAGAATTCCCTACCTCAAAGTCGGAGCACGAAACCCAAGAAATTACGAGCCCTAGCTTTCCGAAAACATTGGTCCAACCGGAATACAACTCCTCCGAGCTCAAACTAGCGAGATACGAACCACAGTACGCGTAAAGATGAAAGATTGAAGGTTGGTTTGAGTGGATTTTGGAGAGAGAGAGAGAGAGAGAGAGAGAGAGAGAGAGAGAGAGAACGGGAGAGAGAATGAGATGGGGGTAAATGGGAATTAATTTCCCCTGGCACACACATATATACACACATGCACCATATCACACTAACACCCACATTTTTCAAACTCTTGCACATTGACCCACAACTATAATTTTCACCTTAAACCATTATTTGTCCACTTATAAAACATTAAAATTTAAAAGAAATTTACGGGTCTCTACATGAGCAGCTTGCACTTAGACGACATTCGGAAGTTCAGTTTGAAGATTTCAAAATGTTTTAGCCTTATATTTGGTTGTATTTCAAGATCATCTACTTATATTGTCATGTTGGTTCTTTCCTATTAGTATGGTTACACTAAGTGTAATTCTTTTTCCATCTGTTTCGTATCCCTCTATTAGATAGATAGGAAACCAATATTCCATTTTATTCTAGTCCTATGTAGCCACTTGGCGTAGAATTTCTCCATTTTATGTTTTATTTTTCTTTTTTTTCCTCATGGGGTATGCCTCTTGTAGGATTCGGTTAGCCTCTTTTTATTTTCAAGCTAATTTACCCAAAAAAAATCAGGATGGAGGGGAATTTTGTGCTGAACAATTTCAGAGTCTATTCCAGGCATGTCCTCATACGACCAGGAAAAACATCTTTGTATTTTTTTAGCAAAAGGATTAGTTTTTCACTTTCTTGAGAAGATAACATTGCACCAATTTTAACCAGTTTGGGTTCATTTTTAAAGCCCATGTTTGCTATGATTATTTCCTCAGAAAAAGGTTTGGCATGCTTCTCTTCTTCTTTCTTGATGAATTCTAGAATTTCTTCCTCAAAAATTGAATTATCAAAATCCACACAGTTAATCATAGGCAAAGTGAAATACTCTAAATCTTCATTCTCATTGCTAAATTTGTCAAAAGATATTTCAGAGTCAAATTCAAAATAAATATCGTGCCTTGGCGCTTTGACCAGGTTTTCCTCACCAGACTTAGTAGTTTGAAAGAGATGAAACACTATACTCGGACTGGGTTGACTCAGAGTCGGAATCAGAATCGGAACTAAGATCGGAGTCAACATTTTTTATTTTGTATTTTAGAGTTTCAACATCCACAATCAGCTCAGAGCAATCTTTTTCCTCACCAAGGTTGTTCATCAGTGCTTCACTGTCATTTTGGTTCACACTTTCATCATTGTCACCCTGTAAGTCTTGGAGGGCCATTTGATTTGCCATTGTCGTTGCTTCTTCCAGTTTAGCTTCCACTTCTATTTCGTCGCTGTTGTCAACTCTCCGTGTACTAACAAATCCCCACCAATAGCCAAACCTATCCGTGATGGGGTGGATCACCCTTATTTCATTGTTGGTAACTGCCTCATCAAGGAGTAGGTTTAGTGATACTTCGTCTGGTGGATCATCATCAACAGACTCTTCCTCCTTTGCTCCTTCAACTTCGAGGTTGTCCACCTCATCCATTGGCCAGTAGTCGTCGATAGGTGCATAAGTGTCATAGAAATAGATTGGGACCCTACGAAGTCCTTCTTCTTCAATTATATGTTCTACCTGTTCATCATCGATTGTTCTCATGAACATGATGTGGTTATCTTCAGAGATAATCACTATAGGCTTTGGTTGATCCACCGGAGTGATGTACTTGGAAGTGTCAAGAATCTTGGCAGTAGGATGGAATAAGCCAGACAACTTGGTGACAATTTGAAGGTGTGAATCGAACATGAACAATGATGCAACCATTTTTACTTGAAAATTGTTCCTCTAATTAGATTAGTTTTAGCTTACCTCTTTCTTGGGTTCAAAAGTCCCTAATGTTTAACCTGTAAAAGAAAACTTTACGACATACACATGTACAATGGGTGTGAGGAAGAACTCGTACAAACAAATGCAAGTAGGTTCCCAACTTGCAGGTTCCTGTCTTATTTTGATACATTCTATGGCTTCCTAACACATATAAGGTTTGGGTAGTCTCAAGGGTGCTCCGTTGTCAAAAGGGCACCAGTCCTTTCACTAGCCCATCATAGGCAATAATCGGGTGATTCCTTCATTAATATACCACTAGATACGAGTGGCTGTGGAATTTGCTGGAACCCTTAACATAGCCCGTGACATGCCGGGAAATTAGGTGAACTCAACGAGGTTGCCCACTTATTGTATATGATACAAGAATTAAATAGAGGATGTATTAGTCCTATGTCAAACTTTCTGGATATGACTCTCAAGTCCCCAGTAGAGTCGCAAAAAACTGTAGACACCTCCCAAAATAGGACATCGCCATACAGATTGATCATTGCTTATTTGTTTGGTTGTTTGCTTCATAAACCAAGATCGTGGATATTCCCACGGCTAGGAACATCGCCACACGATAGCAGTTATCATCAAAACAGAGTCACCACCTAGTTTATAAAACTAGGAAAAACGATTAGAGATTCCGGGTATGGGAGCCAAGAGTACAATAAGGGGAAGGCGTTAGGCATCCCTCTTTGCCCAGTTGTGAGACTAGCCCATAATCGTTCGACATATGATTAGTACTTGTTTTATTTAATTCTAAACACATTATTGATTTTAGCCTTTAACAATTAATGGTGAGCCAGAATGATAATTGAAACATGCATCAGAAATAAGCAAGACAAAACAGGCTATTCTAGGGAGATGGATCCCGCGGCCGGTGAATGGATGTCACGGCTGAGAGATCCTCCTAGATTGATGTACTGGCCGTAGGATTGATTCTCCAGCAGATGTTCTTCCTCACACCACACTAAAAGATTAGCAGAAAGTCAAAACACTACGATTAATGTATAAAAGCTGAAATTAAATCAAACCATAAACCCCTGGGCCTCACCACCTTGATCCCTCAGTTGCTTGATTGCTTCGGATTGAGGGTGATTGACTTATTTACTTCTTGAAACCCTAGGGTTAGGGTTTGTACTTCGGGGTTTGATCGTCGGATTACGGCTACCTTCGGAAGGTTAGGGCTTTTGTAGAGGGAGTATGAGAGAGTATTTATGCAGAATTTCGTGGCTAGAGAGCATGTATGAACATGTTTATTTCGAACCCTAAGGGCCTTTTATATAGGCAATTGGCGACTCACTCCGGCCAATCAAATGGCGTGAATCAATAAGGTATTATAGGGCAATAAGATCGCCACACGAATTTGATTTCGTAGCCCGAACGCATCAGAAAAAGGTTGCTAGGGAATTGGTGATCGGATCAAATGTATGACAGAACATTCCAGAATTTGGAAAATAGACGATCTGGCGGCCGAGCAAAGGATTTGGCGGCTGAAGATTTGATCTGGCTACCGAGGAATCGATAACTCAGGGAGATTTTCAAGCAACATGTTTCACGGGCGAAAGAATGAAAACACAAAGTAGGTTAGGATCGTAAAAGAGAGCAATAGAACACAAGAGTAATTTAACAAACAATCTGGATATATTGCTTCTTCACTTAACTTGCTGAATACAGAAGTAGAGCCCTCCTTTTATAGACGTAAGGAGGGGGACTGACCTCATACAAATAGTACTATAGACGTAAGGAGGGGGACTGACCTCATACAAACAGTATATGCATATAATTGGTTTATCACGAATTATATTCGTTACAGACTTATACATAATTAAGTCCTGCCAAACTACTGTTGCTAGTCAAGCATTTATTACATCAGGACTTTACTTCCTATTTTACTATTCACAACTATGACTACTCCTGCCACAATTACTACAACGTACAAACTTAATAGAAAAGTCCCATTATTTCACCCTCTCCGGAAAAGAGGATAACTACTACACTTGATATTACAGTACAAAAAAAGACAGCTGGCCTGAAAAGTTATTCAGGTTTATCCGAACCACTGCTTCCAGAATAGTCTTCAGTCAAGTAATACTGTTCCAAAAGATAGCGGATATTTTGGCGCCATTCTTCCGGATAAGTATCATTAAATTTCCAGTTTGCAGACTCATAATGGAGGAGAAATGACGGAACGTCTGCTGGTGTCAATCCATTGAGTGAGCACATTGTTTGAGTCATGACCAAATAATTTCCATTGTGGATCTCAATGCTCGGGGACTCTTGATATGCCGAGAGGAATATAGTGTGATACTCCTTTCACCAAGTGAGAGAACCATCTGGATTAGGAAGACATCTGTTGTTGTGAGTTGACCAAAAAGCAAATTGGAGGTCTTTGTTTGGACCAATGGGGATTTGCCTGATCTGTTGTTGCCAGTATGGTATGTTGCCAAAAAGCAAGAGAAATTTCAAAAAGAAATCTTCCGGGGGTTGGACTAGATTGAATGTTGCACGGGCAAGATACACCAAGACTGCTGATTTATTGAAACTGACACTTATAGTATACACATCAACTAAATACCATAAGAGAAGAAAGACTTCTTTTTTGAAATAAAAGACATTATGGTAAGACACTTCAAACTGGGTGAGAAAAGGATAGACAGGATGGAAGGGTAGACCTTTTATGGGACCTTCATCAAGACCATATTTGAAAATACAGAGATGTTGAAGGTTTTGACACATTTGGACACACCTAGAAAGAATGGTTAACTCAACAAGATGACACTGGAGGTGGATAGGAAGACTAACTGGGTGGAAACAGGAAATCATGGGAAAGCAACCAGGGATAAAAGAATATGGTTTTGTTTTGGAAAACTGGTTGATTTCTTTTTTGAGCCTTGACAGAAAATCAGGGAAGACATTTGTTTTTCCCTTTATGTGGACAACATCAAAACTCCAATTGGAAAACCAATTTGCCCATCTTAGTAACTGAGCCTTTGGAAGGTGCTTCTGTTTGAACTTGAGCATGCTGGGAAAACTCATCATATCGGTTTCAATTAGGAAATGATGACCGATTAGATGGAATTCAAACTTCTCAATGCTCCTTTTGATTGCCAGAATTTCTTTGCAAGTAGAGTGATAATGGAGTTCTGCTGGAGAAAATGCACCACTCTTGTATCCACAAATTCTGCGCTTTTGTTCTGAATTTTCTTCCAAAAGAACTGCTCCCCAATAAAGATCAGAGGCATCTGTCCGAAGGATTCTTTTCCCATCTGAGGGTATGGTTAATGGAGAAAGTGTTTTAGATATGGCTTTGAGGTCCGTGACAGCTTCGGTACAATGGACTGACCAAGGAGGAGGAGTTTTCTTTAGTAGAGCTGAGAGAGGAGTACGGTATTGGGCAAGGTTGGGAATGAAATCAGCCATATAGTTAACAATTCCAAGGAACTGTTGAACTTGCTTGACTGTGAGGTTTTCATCTGGAAAATGGTCAAGTTGGGAGGCTATATGAGGCTGAAGGGTATATTGACCTTTAGAGATATGCAACCCTAAAAAATCAATTTCTGGTTGAGCAAGAAGCATCTTTTTCTCTGAGAGCATTATACCATGGGTTTGGACTAGGGAATGGAAAGACTGTAGTAAAATAGCATGAGACTCGATATATGGAGAGAATAGTAGAATATCATCAATATAAACAAGGGCTGAGGATAGAAGAGGAGCAAATACCCTGATCATGGCCTTTTGAAACAATGATGGAGCTGTTTTCAATCCAAAAGGCATGACTAACCACTGGAAGTGGTGATCTGGAATGCAAAAGCCAGTTTTAGGACGATCATCTGGATGGATGCCTAGTTGCCAGAAACTTGCTTTCAAGTCAAACTTTGAGAAAATTTGAGCTTTAGGCAAGTTTGCAAAAAGAACACTTCGCCGAGGAAGAGGGAATTTGTTGTCCTGCAGAAAATGATTAAGAGGTTGGTAATTGATAACCAGGCGGAGCTTTCCTCTTATATGTTCTGTTCTTTTGTTAACATAAAATGCTTCACAGGCCCACTGAGAGGTTGTGGGCTCAATTAAACCCTCTGACTGAAGTTGCTGGAGTTCTTGAAGAGCAAGCTGGTAGTGTTCTGGGTTCATTCCACGATGGTTAGCTTTGGTGGGGTTGATGTCTTCATTTTTCTTAAAAGGAAGAGAAATGAAGAATTCAGATCATTTTCCACTCGTGGCCAGCTAGACTCGCTAAATGTATCAGTTTCTACTCAACGTATCCGCCACGACGTTCGCTTTCCCCGGGTGGTATTGCAATTCGAAATCATAATCCTCTAAATGCTCCATCCAACGGCGTTGTCGAAGGTTAAGTTCCTTTTGAGAAAACAAATATTTCAAACTTTTGTGATCGGAAAAGACTTCAAATCTTTCACCGTACAAATAATGGCGCCAACTTTTCAAAGCAAAAACGACGACCGCAAGTTCTAGATCATGTGTAGGGTAATTCCGCTCATGAGTTTTTAACTGTTGTGACCCATACGCTACTACTCGCCCCGCTTGCATCAACACGCACCCCAATCCTTCTTTAGACGCATCACAATACACGGAGTAGCCAACTCCACATTCAGGCACAATTAAAACCGGCGCGGTAGTCAACCTCTTCTTCAATTCTTCAAAGGACGCTTCACATGAGTCACTCCAAACTAAACGAGTCCCCTTACGCGTTAATCTAGTAATCGGTGCCGCTAGACGAGAGAAGTCAAGAACGAAACGGCGGTAGTATCCGGCCAAACCCAAGAAACTACGGATTTCAAACACGTTTTTCGGTCGCTGCCAATTCATAATCGACTCTATCTTCCCCGGATCGACAGACACGCCACCCTTCGAAACCACGTGACCCAAGAATTTGACTTCGGATAACCAAAACTCACACTTACTAAGTTTGGCATACAATTGGTGCTCTCTCAAGAGTTCAAGAACAATGGTAAGATGAGATTGGTGTTCCTCCTCCGTAGGCGAATAGATCAAGATATCGTCCACAAAGACAACGACAAAACGATCAAGATAAGCACGGAAAATACGATTCATTAGGTCCATGAAAGTAGCTGGAGCGTTCGTCAAACCGAATGGCATCACAACAAATTCGTAATGACCATAACGAGTACAAAAAGCGGTCTTAGGAATATCCTCCTTCCGAACCCTCAACTGGTGATAACCGGACCTCAAGTCAATTTTGGAAAAGCAAGTCGCACCCCGAAGTTGATCAAACAAATCATCGATTCTAGGCTTGGGATACTTGTTCTTAATGGTGACTCGATTTAGCTTACGATAATCGATACACAAGCGGAGTGAACCATCCTTCTTTTGCGCGAAAAGAGCTGGTGCTCCCCACGGTGATGTACTCGGACGAATGAAACTCAAGTTCTCCAATTCCTGCAATTGAGTCTTTAACTCTCTCAATTCGGCGGGCGCGAAACGATACGGAGGTATAGAGATAGGAGCGGTACCGGGTAGTAAATCGATAATGAATTCAATCTCTCTTTCAGGAGGTAAACCAGGTAACTCTTCAGGAAAAACATCGGGAAATTCGCAAACTACTAAGGGTAAATCCCCACGTGTCGACAAATCCTCATCTAACGTCAAGCTCGCCAACATAGCATAAACTGACTCCCTTTCCCGAGATCCACATAAATACGGTTCTAATGGTTCTCGACGTTCCCCATGAAATTCAAAACAAATACCCTCAGGCGGACATATACGAACACGACGCTTGAAACAATCGATCGTGGCATGAAACGTAGACAACCAATCCATCCCCAAAATGAGGTCAAACCCCGACATATCAAGTACAATAAAGTCGAATACAAAACGACGGTCACGAATAATCAACTCGCAATCTCGACAAATACGATCAAGAGGTGCTCTACCCCCTAGAGGTGTCTCAACAAACAAAGGAGGACTAAGACTCTCCGTTTCCAATTCCAAGGCACACACAAATGATGCAGCAATGAATGAATGTGATGCTCCAGAATCAAAGAGGACTTTAGCGAAGGAGTTGAATAAAAGAAATGTACCCCTCACAACAGATGCCTCTGGAGCCTGTGAAACAATAGGTGAAGCATTCGAGTTGATGTTGAACACACGCCCTTGGGTACTCTGACCTTGTACAAAACCTCCCCTCTGACCAGAACTCTAAGTAGGCGCGGAAGAACTCGCTCCTTTATCAACCCCGGAACTCTGAACCGACATAGCCTGGCGAAAATGAGGCTGCTACTGCCTCTGAGTACCCCTAAATTGTCGGCCCGCATTATGCCCTGCTCCCGGCTGCTGCACGGAACCTGACTCGCTACGCACTCCCGATCCTTGAGGACAATTTCTCGCAAAATGATCTTTTTTACCACAAACATAACAAGCCTCCTCAAGGTGTGGACACCGAGCACGAATGTGTCCAGGTTTATTACACTTGTAGCACATAGGCTGAGGTCTAGACAAAACACCTCGATTCCTTGAAGAAGAAGGCACCCTAAAGTTGGATTGATTGGATGGTTGCTGAGATGGTTCCCTTTGTCTCTTCCGTCCTTGATTCCCAAAACTACCCGAAGAAGAACTCGCATTCACGGTTGGTTGTCGTGGTTCCTAAACTCCCCTATTCCGCTGTGCTTCCTTCAGTACTTCAATGCTCCTTGCACATTCCACCACTTCAGAGAACTTCATTCTACGTTGGACGGCCACCATTCTTCTCATAGTGCTATGAAGCCCCTTTTCAAACCGCCGACACTTTCTCTCCTCCGTTGTCACCAATTCCGGAGCAAAACGAGACAAAGTCTGAAACTTCTGCACATATTCTGAGACAGTCATATTACCTTGTTCCAATTTTTCAAATTGTTCCCTAAGATTCTCACGGGAAGTTTCTGGAAAGTACTGCTCCTCAAAGAGCATTTCAAATTCGGCCCACGTCAAATTTTCAACGTCCGGTTCGTCTGCCTGAGCCGCGGTCCTTGCCGCCCTCCTTGCATCCTTCCTACTTTCCAAGACGGATTCCCACCATTCGCTGGCCTCCCCAATTGGCTGAAAGGCCACAATACCTACCCTGATGTTGTCTTCGATGATATTAAGAGCTCAAAAGAGTTTACGAATTTGAGCTAACCAGTGGTCAGCTACCAGAGGATCGCTAGTGGTCCCATCAAACGTCGGAGGATTCCTACGGCTAAACTCTCGCATCGTAACCATGGCCCGATCCTCGACATTCTCTCTAGGAGCTTGGTTTATTAGATTTGCAGCCGTAAGTGCTGCGACGAGGTCCCTCGCAAATTGAGTCTGATTGGGTGGTACTCCTGCGCCCCTACCGGCCCCAGCCCCCAGATTCCTACCTGGGTTCTCCCCATGCTGACTAACCTCATCCTCTAATGGCGCCCCACGGCCACGACCTCCCCGGTTGCCTGCCGCACCCCGTCTTGCACGTGATTTCGGAGGCATCTTACTACACGATATAAGAAAGGAAAACTATTAATCACAACATCAAACTATGAGGTCTAAGTCTCCAAATTCCCAACATGGGTTTACAATAACTCCATACCACTCTACGATATCGAAAATGCAATGCCACGTAGTCATATGAATGTTAGTCACACAAGCATGCACAAGTCATGTTAAAAGATGTTATGTTTTAAACCCATGAGACAAACGTCTCCCCACGGTCTCTAGGTGTTCTAAACGTACTACTCTGATACCAAGTTGTCATGCCCTCAATTTTCAACATAAGTATAAATGATTTCCATAAATAAACCTCGCCATGATCTGTACAATAACCCAAAATAATGTAGCGTTCCCAAGATTTTACATCTTTGGCTCCGAGGCCCAAATTAACATAAGTACCGAATATTTGAGAGTTAAGGATTACAATATTCCATAGTTAAAAGATTTACAGATCAATTTACTAATACATCTTCAAAAGAGATTTACAAAGATGCCTAAGTAACTCTTCAATCGTTAGCTTTCAAAATAAAGATCACATCCAAGCACTCTGAGCATGCATGCTATTGTCCTGCGTTGGTTCCTGAAAATGATGATAGGCTTGAGCTACACTACCCCAGTAGGAAATACGCTAACATTATATGCAAGAGAAATGAAAGAATGATCACAAGGCAAGAACGGGACATAGACCACACGATAAGCAATAACCAAGGTTTTACAATCCAATATACTCGATACGAAATTTGGTAAACACCTCAACCTCCAATCATATCACTTTCCCATGCGTCCAATGTCACCTCGCGTTATGTGTCATGAGCTGAAGCTCCTGCCGGGCTAATTATGGGACCCTGATATCCCCTGCCAAGCACCCACCCGTAGAAGGTTAGGCCTTGAGTGTTCAATATGAGCATAAGCTCCTGCCAGGCTAATTATGGGACCCTAATATCCCTTGCCAGGCACCCACCCGTCGATGGGCCCCGAATGTTCTCGTTGTGTCGGTAAATATCCGAGAATCTCGTACTCACATAAGGTGTTGTGGGCACGCGCCCCAAAATCCAGGAGATTGTTGTTTAAAACTATTGGGGTGTGGCCCTTTTTGGAAAAGCGCGGCGAAATGCTTCAATTCAGAGTCGCCACTCGGGTTTTAGCGGAAGAATACCCAAGGAACCGAACTCGAAAACGCTTTGCTACGTTTGCTCTGATTTGAAAAAGGCGGAGACTGGTCCGTCGTCACCTTCGATATCTGAGGTTCGGGAGCCAGGTTACGAGAGGGGAAGGGTTTTATGGCACCCCTCTCGCCCAATCCGGAGATCGGTCTCTACTCGGGCATTTTGTAAAACGTTTGCATTTTTCTCTCTTTTGATCATTTTTAAGCCAGTTAGGGCGGGGGAGCAGTTAATGGGGGTTAAAACTGTAACAGCTTGCAGTTATATGATAAGGTTTGTGAATGATGATTTGCTTGAATTGAATTAGCATAAGGACATAGATTGAGAACAAAGCACTATGAACAGCTTTGCCAGGATGGTGTACGCTGTTTTTCAGGCTCGTGGGCAGGCAGTATGCTGGCTCGCAATGGCCAAGCCACTGCACGCCACCATACCCTGCGCACGCCACCTTAAAGATGGCGTACACCAACCCATTATTTGTCCACAGTCTTTGCTCTCAATCCTCTGGGCTCTGGAATGGAACAGTGCACACCCAGGGCAAATCATGCAGTTTATATACATACACAGACACAAGAGATGGCTAAGCGCAAAGAGAATAGCAAAGAAAAGCCCCATAAACAGAGTGGGGAGAAACATGAGGCCAAAATTGAACTATGGTGTAAGGGCCAGGCACTGGACTCCAGCATACATGCCGTACGCCACTCCTTAGAGGCCGTACACCACTCTTGCATGCTGTCCAGTGTTTGGCTTTACACCATCTGGGCTCTGGAAAATGACCAGAAACACCCTAGAGGCCTTTCAAAGCAAGAAAGATGCAGGTATTGAAAGCTACATTTAAACAGCCCTAATGTACAGAAAGCAGCAAACTAGTTATTAGCATGCTCAAGGTGATAACAGAAAAGATATAAGCAATAAACAGACACCCCATGCCAGCAATGCACGTATAGCCATTAGTGGCGTACGGCTTAATAAAGCTGGCGTGCGCCATAGTTTGTGCCTTACGATTGATTTATTTTACCAGGGAAGGGCCTGGACTAGTATCAGTTACTAGCCAGAACCTTTCTGGTTCCCCTCAGGAGTTCAAAACAGAGAGCCACGCAAAAGGTGGTATACCTTTGGTGCAAATGGGTGGAATGTGGTTTGCACTTTGAAGGTTGAAGATGGATGTTGGGTGGTGACTGGATGGTACTGCAGGGGGTGTGGAACTTCTCTACCTCTCACTCTTTCAATGGGGGAGAGCAAGAACAAGAGAGAGAGAAGAGAGGAAAAGACTTGGGCTCTTGAATGTGGTTAACCCTTGCAAATGAATGCAAGGGGTTGCATTTATAGAGGAGAAAGGAACTGAGAAGAGGGCAGCCAGCTGGGGTTAGGGGCTGGTTGAGTTAAGGAGGGAGCCTCCCATGCATTTAATGCATGGGACTTGCTTGATGGGTAGTGTAGGATAGAGAGGGGGATGTCCCTGCAGAAAGCAATGATTAGGTGGCTCTGCACTGTACTGTGGTGGTTACAAAGTCTCGAGCACGTGACAGAAAAGCGGTGATTTGACCGGCCTTGACCATGCGTACGCCAGCTATATACCCTGCGTGCGCCAGGTCAAACTGAGTCAACGGTTGATGGCCGACACGTGGCAGTTTGCTAGCGCACGCCAAATAGAACCTGGCGTATGCAAGTAGGGTTTTGCTGGGGCCCTTCTAGCTCTTGATTTGAAATGGGTTTGAAAATGGGTTTGAAGGGGGGAAAGTTCAACGCTCAAAGCTCAAGACCTTCCATCGACCCGCAATGTTCTCGACCTTTTATCATCATCGGGGCAATAGAGACAATAAAAGAGCTAATCCGGACAGTCCAGAATGGGGTGTCTATAGAAGCCCCCCTTTGACGGCACTTGGAGCACCATTTGGTTGATTGAAGACAAGTAACGTCAAAGGTTGTCTAGACACCCTACTTTTGGCTTATCTGGAGCAGGATACTGAGCAAGAAAAGACATGAATTTTTAAAGAACCTGGTTGGATAGGCTCTGCCAAGTAGATCATGTTTGAGAAAGATTGCCGTTGTGGAAGACATAATAGACGGACGGACCGCTGCTTAATTGTGCATTAGCGAGTGTGGCACAGGCTACCGTAGAAGGCGAACTCCACTGAGGGAATATCTTCCACAGAAAGCATCGACTCTGTTTGGGGAAAAGAGATGAAATTGGACGGATAGATCGTCGTTGATTTGAGATTGGACGGATAGATCGTCGTTGATTTGAGATTGGACGGATAGATCGTCGTTGATTTAAAATTGGACGGATAGATCGTCGTTTGATTTGAAATTGGACGGATATATCGTCGTTGATTTGAAATTGGATGGATAGATCGTCGTTGATTTGAAATTGGACGGATAGATCGTCGTTGATTTGAAATTGGACGGGTGGACCGTCGTTGATTTGATATTGGACAGGTGGGCCGTCGTTGACGTGAAATTTGGACGGGTGGACCGTTGCTGACTTGAAATTGGACGAGTGGACCGTCGTTGCTGGGGATCAATCTATCCTTGGCACACAAAGCTTCCAACAAACACGGGTAGGTCGTGTAAGGTAGGTTGAATTCCATCTGTTGGGAACCAGAGCCAATCTCCTTATCAAAGACCATCCGAGACAGAGCAATTAGGCTGCTAGAAGATGCGCTTGAAGCAAGACTGAAGTAAAGGTATCTGTTCGGGTCAAGCCGAGCCAGAGTCTCCTGGGGAACAGTTTGTTGCAGACGGACGGACCTATCAACCGTCTAAACCATCGTTGATTTGAGACGGTGGGTCATCGTTGAAGGATGACTCGTTAAACCATCGTTGAGTTGAGACGGTGGGTCATCGTTGAGGGATGACTCGTTAAACCATCGTTGAGTTGAGACGGTGGGTCATCGTTGAGGGACGACTCGTTAAACCATCGTTGAGTTGAGACGGTGGGTCATCGTTGAGGGACGACTCGTTAAACCATCGTTGATTTGAGACGGTGGGTCATCGTTGAGGGACGACTCGTTAAACCATCGTTGAGTTGAGACGGTGGGTCATCGTTGAGGGACGACTCGTTAAACCATCGTTGATTTGAGACGGTGGGTCATCGTTGAGGGATGACTCGTTAAACCATCGTTGATTTGGTTGAAAGAGGGTATGAACTCTGTTGAGAAACGAGGATGGGCAGACCATCATTGAATGCCGAGGCAGACTTTCCTGGGGATTAATCAGTTGCGGACAAATCATTACCCTTGGGGATCGAACCTTCTTCGGCCTATAGAAACTTCAATAGCCACGGGTAGATCATGTCAAGTAGGTTAAATTCCATTTGTTTGGGAACCAGAGCCAATCTCCTTATCAAAGACCATCCGAGACAGAGCAATAAGACTGCTGGAAACTGCACTTGCTGTAGATAGATGTGGATCAGGATAGGCGGACGGTTGTTATAGACTGTTTGGACGGGCGGACCGCCGTTGTGGTGATTGATTGGATGGGCCACCGCTGAGTTGAATGGTGGGCAATATTCTGAATGCCGTGAAGGGTTGGAAACAGATGATATGGCTGGACGACATGGCTGATCGTCATTGAATGAATTGATTCGAAGGACGACATGGCTGATCATCGTTGAATTGGATTGATTTGATTTGAAGGACGATATGGCTGACCGTCGTTGAATTGGATTGATTTGATTTGAAGGACGATATGGCTGACCGTCGTTGAATTGGATTGATTTGATTTGAAGGACGATATGGCTGACCGTCGTTGACTTGGCAAAACCGGAGGATCATTCTTCAGAATGAGCATGCCATCAATGAACTTGGATTTGAGCTGCACGAGTCATTGCTGCTTTGAATTGTATTCTAATCACCAAAGTGTGCCCCAAGTGCTGGCGGAGTAGGCTATGTGCTTGACAGTTGCCATGGATAAATGGATAGGGAGAACGGCATGTGGCACCCTCCTTACAATTGCACCATCCAGAGGAGCGGCTCCGGCTCCAATTCCAGTAGTGACTAAATCCCAGGTGTGAACCCGCAAAAGCCTGATTACTTGCTGCCTTCGCTTTTGGATAAGCATGCTTTGGCATTTGATAGACTTTTCCTGTTTTCAACAGTTTGATATACAATGTGCAAATATATATGTACCAAATTGCATGCACAAATTGAAAATGCAGACGCAAGCTAAGGGCGGCTCCTAAGAGGACGACGATGCCTGAGGACTACCACTGAGATTCATTACTTTACTGCCTCCTGCTTTTGAGTTTCGGGCTTGCGTGCCAAAATAGAGGAGCATTGAGCGGGCTGGTGTGCCTCAGTTGACATTTAGTAGCGGTATTGAGTCTGGTTGCCTTTTCTTTGATGCTTGGGCAAATGTGCCCCGTTGATTTGATTTGCTTGGCCCTGGGCTGACATGCCTTGTTGTTCACGAGATTCCATTGCTTGGATAGGAGATAGGAGATAGAAGTTAGGATAGCAAAGTAAAAATTGCATTTTTCAGTTTATTAACTCTACTTTGAGAAAGAGCGCATAAACGCATCACTAATATCTAATTTGCATTGACAAGTGAGCTGAGTCGACATACAGACACACATATATGTGCAGACTTGCCTAGCTCGAACGAAAAAAGGAGAAGAGCCCCAGGATGCGATGCGGACTCTTAGATTCGCGGAAAAATGAAATTTTAGGCATTAATGAGCCATAATTCAAATATCCCGTAGACAGGTGAAACTAACACTTATGTAAGGTCAAATAGATGTACAATGACCTGTACGAACAAACAAAATTGAGAAGAAAGCCCCAGAATGGGAGACAGACTGAAACACTTGAAAAATGTCGCAAAGATGGACAAAAAGACGCAAAGAGATGACTCATATAGGCCCGGACTGAAACCGACACCTCCGTGCAATCACATTAGGTCCACATGACTTGCACGGCATGACAAAACTTGGCAAAATCCCATTGAATGGTATTCGAGGTGCTTTGAACTTGAGATGGAAAAAGACGAGTCGGCAGTAGTAGCTGACTGCTGCTGGATTGAAGAAGCGCACGGGTTTGAGACCAATGTGCATAACTTTGAACAAAAGCGCGTAAACTTTGGATTAGCGCGCATGACTACAAATCCTCTACGTTTGCTTACACTAGACTCTGCTGACTTAGAATAAACTGTGAGCCGTTAGGCCTCGCAAGCATTTCGTTATGTTTTTGATGCTTCAGAGATTTTTTTTTAAGGCTTTTGCTCAGCTTTGAAATTGAAGACGTAGTTTGAAATAAAATTAAAAGACAAAAGGTTTTCCCTCATTCTGCACAAATGAAACTTGTTTTCTTCTTGACTACGGCGATGTACCAAAGCCTTGGATCCAATTGATAGATTGCGACCGAACCTCAGGGAAAGATTTGTCAAAACATAGTTCAGGGGGCCAACGTGGTGCACCAAAGCCAAAACTTGAGATCCAGTTGATAGATTATGACCGAGTCTCGAAGAGAGAGACTGCCTACGTATCCCCTTCTGGGGAATCAGGTCAAAACGTAGTTCAGGCAAAGGTTCACTCATGTATTTTACCTCTCCTTTTACGCTCTAACTTTTGCCTAGCACCGCCCACTTGGGTCTTCGGTCTAGCGAGCTTTTGACTTTGCCTATTATTTTTGTCTAGACAGCCTCCTTAGGTTTTCGGTTTAGCAGGCTGCTCTAACTTTTGCTTGGAACTGCCCACCCTTGTGGTTTTCAGCCCAACGAGCTTCTCTCAGGGGTAAGCAACACTTGAATTGAGTCATGGTGACCACAGCATTGAATTCGTCGCCGTCGATGACTTTTGTCTGCAGCCCCAAATAGAATGACTTTGATAGTGAAAGGGGCCTGACTTTGCCACTTTTGCACTTTTTAATGTGTGCTTGATGGAACGCTGCTATTACTGTTTTGAACATGGTATATGGCCTGGAGCTTTCTGAGCTTCTGCTTTCCGATTTGGCATCCGGTAGCAGGGGATTCAATGCTTCTTTTCTCATGATCGAGGCCAAGCATGTCTTTGTGAGATCATGCCAAGATGTTGTTGAATTCTTTGGACAAGTCTGAATGGCGCAAAGCTCTTCTGGAGACGGCGTTGAAACAATGTGTAGCTCCTGGGGGTCTACCTCGTCTTTCAAGTTTATTAGAAATTACTTCTTCTTTTAATAGGCTGAGCATGCCTTTCGTCTTCCCTTTCGGCGAGGGAACACATTTCCTTGGGGATGATCCCATCGAAATCTATCCCTTCGTCGTCAGGGTCGACACAGTTTATTCAAAAGCCAGCAAAATACTTAGAAGCAAGATAAAGCATATCATAAAACCCTCGGGGTTGCCAAGTACAACAAAAAGGCTCGAATTGCAGATAGGAGCTACGACATGGAGGGCCAAGAAGCACAAACTCCGACTCAAAGCTAGACTTAGATGACTTGACAGACACTGTGTCAGACTTAGACTCAAAAGTGTCAATGCAAATTAGACGTGACTTGAAAATGCAACTTTTATAGTTATCCTTGACTTCCTTGTAGAAAGGCGGGAGCTAGAAGATAACAGGCCCAAGCAACAGCACTCCGACTTTTTCAACTTCTTCGGCCAGACCCACTTGAGAGAACTCCTTGAACAACAGCCCCAAAGTCCGTTTTCTCCTTTGATTGATTAAGCTTTCTCTTGAATTCCTCCTTTGTAGGCTCCTCATCACTGTCAATCCTGGTGTTGGCAACAAGGACCTCGATTGCACCTATGGCCATCAGGTTAACCTCGGGTTTGGACGGGAGAGACAAGATTGGCTTGGATTGATTTCCTGGGATTATATGGGGGTTAGGATTGAATATGGTGGAGGCAAGGTTGATTTGAGTGGAGGTGGTAGATATCTGACCAACATGTGTGTTAGAATCGTGCTGAGGCATGGGCTCGAAGATGACATTGGGCTTTGATGGGAGTGGAGCTGGGATGATGCCATCGTCGATGAGATCTTGAATGGCATGCCAAAGGCAGAAGCAGGCATCAGTGAGATGGCCAGGCATTTGATGGAAAGCACAATAGGCATTTGAATTGTAGGATGCCGGGAATGTTCGAGGTGAAGGAGTTGGGAGGAGTGGCTTGAGGAAACCAGCTTCGAGGAGGTTCTCATAAACTGAGGACAAAGGTGTGGAGAAGCGGGAGAAGGTCCTTGGTGGGTTTCGACGACCGGATTGAGGATTCAGAGCGGAACCTCCCTTTTGCCTTTAGGATTGATTTCTTTGTTTTGCATATCCTCCCTTTCGGCATTGGCTTTGAACAATGATCCAGCATTCTCCTTCGGGTGAGTCTTGGCTTCATGAAACTCAGCCAGGTCTTTGAACATATCCTTTGAGCACTTTCCGACCGCAGGAGTGTGGCAAGCTTGAGAGGATTCCTTGATTGGCCCCATATCCGATTGCGGGGCTATGGTGGTAAAGAGATCAACCAGTCTCTGGACCATGATCATTTGTTTGTCCATTTTGTGACTTAGTTCCTCTACAGCCCTCTGCAGTTCAGCCATATCTGTTTGTGCTGTCATTTTGGATTGATGATCGGTGAGGGTGATGGCCTAGAGCTTTGGACAGCAAAGTAAATGAGAACTCAGTGGCGTTCCTGCAGCAAGCTTTTGAAAGAATTTGAAAGAATGCAATGCGCATGTCATCATCGTCAGTGTCCTTCTAGACTCTAGAAACGAGTTTGTCTCATGACATTCGGATGCTGCTAGAATCCTCAAATTTCTTTTCAATAGTGTATCCTTATTTGAATCAACTAACGCCAAGAGATGTCAAAATAGTCTAGGCCTTTGACTACTCCATTCTCGAAGTTTCAACTTTAGAGGTCGGAACAACTCGGTGTAGATGACGTGATACTGGAACCGGGGTGGCGTAAGCAGCCTTGATGGTGTAAGTGTTTAGCACTTTAACCTGGATGGTGTAAGTATCACGGCATTCTCTCCGTTGTTCCTAGTTTTCTGTTTGAAACTTCGACTAGGTTTAGACAAGAGATTTAAACAGTCCTGATTTCCCAAAGTCTCGCTGACCCAAGGATTTTGGAAATTGATAACGTGCAACATCGGGATGTACGACTCTTCATCGGTCCAAGGCAGCATCCTAACGGTCATAGGACAGACTCGACAAAAGATAACCTAAAAGCCGCCCTAGCATGCTCCTACGCAGATTGGTATGAATGTATGTACAGGCATGCGATAGGGAAAGCAGTAACACATAGACAGTTTATGGGGGTTAGATGCAAGAAGATCCTACCCTGTAGGTTCCTGTCTTAGGTTGAAAGGTTCTAGTGCTTTGTACGCATGGCGAGGCCGGTTTTGGTTTAAGGGGGTTCCTCTGACTAGAGCCGCGGTATACCTCCCACTGCAATGCGTGTAGCAAAGCAATGGTCGAACGGTATTACGACTCATCATCGTCCAAGGTTGTTGGGCGTTCGAGGACCCTGGGCTCCAGTAAACTGTGCCGGTTACCCAAAACACCTCAACGGGGCTAGCCAACTTCGATGCACATGGAGAATGCCGAAGAATGATCAAAAGAGAGGAATGCAAAAAGTTTTTTGGAAATGCTTTTTGAGTTTGGCCCACTTTTATTAATTAATACTTGGAAACCACTACACAAGTGAACAATAGTAAAAGCCCCAGTTCAGATCGGTCGGACGCTGAGATCCTGTTACGTTACCATTTCGTTCTTCAGCAGCGCAGAGCGTACTGTTTTGCCAGACTTTTGAAGATTGTTCATTTATGTATTAATGCCCAAATATCAACTAATGCAATGTAGTTCCCCAGCAGAGTCACCACTGTGGGCACGCGCCCCAAAATCCAGGAGATTGTTGTTTAAAACTATTGGGGTGCGGCCCTTTTTGGAAAAGCGCGCCGAAACGCTTCAATTCAGAGTTGCCACTCGGGTTTTAGAGGAAGAATACCCAAGGAACCGAACTCGAAAACGCTTTGCTACGTTTGCTCTGATTTGAAAAAGGCGGAGACTGGTCCGTCGACACCTTCGATATCTGAGGTTCGGGAGCCAGGTTACGAGAGGGGAAGGGTTTTATGGCACCCCTCTCGCCCAATCCGGAGATCGGTCTCTACTCGGGCATTTTGTAAAATGTTTGCATTTTTCTCTCTTTTGATCATTTTTAAGCCAGTTAGGGCGGGGGAGCAGTTAATGGGGGTTAAAATTGTAACAGCTTGCAGTTATATGACAATGTTTGTGAATGATGATTTGCTTGAATTGAATTAGCATAAGGACATAGATTGAGAACAAGCACTATGAACAGCTTTGCCAGGATGGTGTACGCTGTTTTTCAGGCTCGTGGGCAGGCAGTATGCTGGCTCGCAATGGCCAAGCCACTGCACGCCACCATACCCTGCGCACGCCACCTCAAAGATGGCGTACACCAACCCATTATTTGTCCACAGTCTTTGCTCTCAATCCTCTGGGCTCTGGAATGGAACAGTGCACACCCAGGGCAAACCATGCAGTTTATATACATACACAGACACAAGAGATGGCTAAGAGCAAAGAGAATAGCAAAGAAAAGCCCCATAAACAGAGTGGGGAGAAACATGAGGCCAAAATTGAACTATGGTGTAAGGGCCAGGCACTGGACTCCAGCATACATGTCGTACGCCACTCCTTAGAGGCCGTACGCCACTCTTGCATGCTGTCCAGTGCTTGGCTTTACACCATCTGGGCTCTGGAAAATGACCAGAAACACCCTAGAGGCCTTTCAAAGCAAGAAAGATGCAGGTATTGAAAGCTACATTTAAACAGCCCTAATGTATAGAAAGCAGCAAACTGGTTATTAGCATGCTCAAGGTGATAACAGAAAAGATATAAGCAATAAACCGACCCCCCATGATCCCCACGCCAGCAATGCACGTACAGCCATTAGTGGCGTACGGCTTAATAAAGCTAGCGTGCGCCATAGTTTGTGCCTTACGATTGATTTATTTTACCAGGGAAGGGCCTGGACTAGTATCAGTTACTAGCCAAAACCTTTCTGGTTCCCCGCAGGAGTTGAAAACAGAGAGCCACGCAAAGGTGGTATACCTTTGGTGCAAAGGGGTGGAATGTGGTTTGAACTTTGAAGGTTGAAGATGGAGGTTGGGTGGTGAATGGATGGTACTGTAGGGGGTGTGGAACTTCTCTACCTCTCACTCTTTCAATTGGGGAGAGCAAGAACAAGAGAGAGAGAAGAGAGGAAAAGACTTGGGCTCTTGAATGTGGTTAACCCTTGCAAATGAATGCAAGGGGTTGCATTTATAGAGGAGAGAGGAACTGAGAGGAGGGCAGCCAGCTGGGGTTAGGGGCTGGTTGAGTTAAGGAGGGAGCCTCCCATGCATTTAATGCATGGGACTTGCTTGATGGGTAGTGTAGGAGAGAGAGGGGGACGTCCCTACAGAAAGTAATGATCAGGAGGCTCTGCACTGTACTGTGGTGGTTACAAAATCTCGAGCACGTGACAGAAAAGCGGTGATTTGACCGGCCTTGACCATGCGTACGCCAGCTATATACCCTGCGTGCGCCAGGTCAAACTGAGTCAACGTTCGATGGCCGACACGTGACAGTTTGCTGGCGCACGCCAAATAGATACTGGCGTATGCAAGTAGGGTTTTGCTGGGGCCCTTCTAGCTCTGGATTTGAAATGGGTTTGAAAATGGGTTTGAAGGGGGGAAAGTTCAACGCTCAAAGCTCAAGACCTTCCATCGACCCGCAATGTTCTCGACCTTTTATCATCATCGGGGCAATAGAGACAATAAAAGAGCTAATCCGGACAGTCCAGAATGGGGTGTCTACAGGTGTCATTTCAATTCAATCCAATTCAAGCGAAGTTCATGCGTTAATCGACATCAAAATTTATCGAACAAGGGCAAGGGGTGCAAAGGACACACAACGAACTCAAGGAATAAGATTAACAATATTATGGAGTGATTTGGTAATGTCTAGAACAAGTTAGAAATGATCGAGAGCCAAACAATGGAGTTCGAATCAAAGGACAAAAGCTGGGCTAAGGTACTGTTGTATGGATACTGCAAATTTCAGTATCTATACAATAGGGGCTAAAAACGCTCTAGAGAGTATTGTATCGATACTGATTTAATCAGTATCGATACAACAATAGCTTAAAACGTTCCAGAGATTCCTGTATCGATACTGAGCATAGCAGTATCGATACAAATGGGTGTTCACCCACATTTTCTGCAGATTTCAACGATTTCCACAACAACAACAACAACCACAACAAGCAAGGACACGATTTCAAGCTAGGAGAACACTTCTATAACATATATTGAGAGGTAGAATCCCTACCTCGATGCCGAAGAACGAAACCCACGAAAATAAGAGCCCTAGCTTTCCGAAATCGAAACCGAGAGCGATACGACTCCACCGAGCTCCAACCGGTGAAATACCGACCACAATACGCGTAGAGGGTGAAGGATTGAAGGTTATATTGAGTGGGTTTTGAGTTATTTTGGTGAAATTTGGAGAAAGAGCAAGAGAGAGGGAGAGAGCCGAGAGAGAGGGAGAGAGGAAGAGTCGGGAGAGGGAGATGAGGGAAAATGATTCTCTACTCTCCCACCCTCCTATATATACTCAAAAATGTGCTAATTACACACTGAATCCTTCCACAATCAATTTTAACACTTTAGCCCAAAATCACATAAACACAATTATTTCATATTTCTCCATTTATAAACATTAAAATCAATTGGATTAAACACGGGTTCCTACAGAAACAAGTAAAATTTGATTGAAAAAGTGTAACTCTTTCACCTTAAACCCAAAAATATTGAAACAAATGCCAAAAGTTGCACGACTACAGGCCCTACACTCAGTAAAATTTCCAAGTTCAGAAACGAGAGGGGATTAACCCAACAATCAAGGGAAAAACAGATTCGCAACCATTTTCGCCCTAGTCGACCAACCCCGCTTTAGAAATTCACCAAAAATTGTATACTTAACCGGATCACTTGATTCCAACGCCAATCCCTTCTTAACATAAATATACAGCTCCTGTAAAACACCCAAAGTCACCCATAATGTTCATCATGCCCAGAAAGGTAAAAGAAGACAGCCACGCTCAGATTCGCACATTCAGGAAACAGCCGGTATTCAAAAATTCATAACTAATTGTGTGATTATTGGTTTTTCTTGATCTTGGTACCGAAATCTTTGTATTGAAACGTACTTTAACTGTTATGACGACACCAAAAATTGATTCCTAGCAGAAGGGCTCCCAAAAGACAGATTACCAAAACCAACGAAATTTTCAGCATACTCAAGATTTGTTCAAGACTCAAAATAGATGATCAAACTTGATTCTTGTACATCCAACTAACACTTAAACATGTAAAGAAGCTAGGAGATCCCTACCTCGAAGGTTAGAAGCATGCCCGAACATGGAGGAAACTTCGAAGCGCTCCGATCATGAATTTTCTTGGATGTATAGGAAGCTCTCGTTGCATAGAACAACTTTAGTACTTGGGATTTTTCAAAAATCTCACTCGTAGTCGATGAAATCGAAGAGAGAAGGTGGGAGAGGTGAGAGCCGAGGGAGAGAGACGCCGGGAAAGAAAAAAAAAGAAAAGGGAAAGTGAAGTGTACTCCTGGTGTGTTCATACATATAGCCCTAATGCACTAACACCCCTCTATTCCACAAGCGTCACATTATAACCCCCAACTCATACTTCCTCACACATTAACAACAACATTTTGTTTAAAACATAAATTCATTTTTTTTATAGACCAATTACATTATAAATGCCAAGAATTAAATGATGAAATTACGGGTCTCTACATCCTACCCTCCTTAAAAAAAATTTCGTCCTTGAAATTAGGATAAACCAAGTCAACCATGTCATGTAACACCTGAAACGCACAACACCACCGTCACTACATGTAGCACTACATCCAAGAAAGTTCAACAAGTCAACAACCACGAAATCTAGATCCAAGAGACCTACATCGATCACAAAAAAAAAATTTAAATACTTCCCTCTATCTCATCATTCATTACCCACATGGATTCCTCTTTTCCTTTTGTTTGTAACTCAAAACCTTACACCAGAATAACCCCACCATGTTCTACATATCCGAGCTTTCCTTTCAAGGCCTAACCTTTCATTTCAACATTTCCTTCAGTGTAGAATCAACATGAGACTAACATCAATCACAGGTTCACACTAGAGTTCTAGTTAATCAAACAACATCACCAAATCATACTCTAATATCACTTGATTTTTTTGGGACATATGTACCAACTTAATCTCATGAGAAAAATAGAAAACGTTTCGATTCAAAAAGAGTTTAACCATTTTACTCCATTGCTCTCAATTATTAATAAGGTACAAGGACACATACTTACAGAAGGCAAAACAAGCTGAGCTACTTGGACATGCATACCCTTCACAACAGAATAATGCCATGTTTAAACGCATAAAATCGACAAAGAGATACAAATCTTTAACTATAGCTTCACATGATATATCCTTATCCAGTTCCATAGCAAAAGGTAAATTCCCCCTGAGAGCTTCTATTCTAGATATTCAATCTTGGAGTCACGGTGGCCAGCCGTACTTCAAACTGAATATCCGAAAGTAGATCCTCAAAGTTTAAGACAAAACGAGTTTTACATATGCCAATTCCAGTCATCCTTAACAATCAAAAAGTAACTTAACATAAACATATTAAATGTGCTATATGATCAAGCTTTACTATTTTCAATAACACAGAACATACACCAAAATAACAGTATAGAACATAAATAACAAACAGAACACACATCAACACATAACAATCACAAAGCCTAACCACATCACATCAACGCCGTCAAGACGTAACTTCATACAAATACACCTATTCGCAAAACAAGCAATTTCCAGCCACTGTAAGCTTTAAGGAATACAGGTAATCAACAACAATCACATCACCTATGAAGTCAAGCCTTCAACTTTCCTCCGATATGGGTCAAAACACTACACAGTTCTAACACAAATGTACATGGAATGCCACGTTGACAAGTAAAACCTATTTACATTAGCACACACACTTTCATGGCCCAAATGCAATTGCTAGACCCATGAGACCTAGTGTCTCCCCAAGGTTCGGAGGTATTCTAAATCTATGCTCTGATACCAAGTTGTCACGCCCTCGATTTTCAACTGAAATAATAATATATTTTCTCCAAACAAAAGTCTTCTCTCAACCATATTTACCCTTAAATGTCATGTGAATCCAAACAACAGATCAAGTCGCTTCTCTTCTTCTTCCTAATTTTTTTTTTTTTACAATTAAATGGGTTTCATAATAATCAAGGGGAGGAGTTCATACATAGCCTTACATGTGATCTAATCAAAAGGTACAACCTTCTATTGCAAGTAAAGTACATGACATGAATTAAACTTGATGATAAACCACTCCTAGATCCCAATGAAGCTCTCAAAAGATGTCTCAAAGT
The DNA here is from genome assembly GCA_019656295.1 of Rhododendron mucronatum var. ripense. Taxonomy (NCBI): domain Eukaryota; kingdom Viridiplantae; phylum Streptophyta; class Magnoliopsida; order Ericales; family Ericaceae; genus Rhododendron; species Rhododendron mucronatum. Next base: position 6,862,735 of record BPLT01000002.1, on the reverse strand, counting down.
GCACTCCATGCAATCCAAGCTAAGTGTCATGGCGAGTACCTAAAAGGATAGGGTGAGCTACACTAGCTCGTAGAGATATCCATACCTAAATTATATGCATAAGTGAAGACAGACATCAAGGTAAATATTTTCCAAAAGCATATTTGTTTTATCAAAAGTGAAACTCAAAAATACCAAACTCATGCTGGAAAATATCTAACTCAATTTTCTCAAACACTGACACTATCACATACACACAATATTCTTAAAATCTCAGCTTACCGTTACGGCGTTACCCAAATTAATCCTTGCTTTTTCATTCCCACTTCAATGACCTAAAGATTAATCTGAGTTCTTTAATGAAAGGCATCATTTTTCCTTGTCTCAAATAACCAGCCAACCTCTCACCAAAAATACACACACTGCGCATGTAGAGTTTGAAGATGAACTAACAATGACCCATCGAATAATACCGCATCTTGACAATAAGGAAACTCACCCGTAATTCCCAAATCCTTTTCATACACCACAACCCCATGTTTTAAGGTAAACAAAATATAACAGCTCTAGCAGAGAATGACCATAACTCTTTTGAATTTCCTCATAAGTTACCAATAAAGTCATCGGTGTTCCACATTAATTACTCCTTATTCAAAATCGTTTTTCATTCTCAAACTCACATTTATGTACTCGTGAGCGAATGCTCCTGCCGGGCGTTATGGGACCCGCTTCCCCTGCCCTAGCACCGCAACCGTGAGTGGGCTAGTCTGTGTCATGAGCGAGTGCTCCTGCAGGGCGTTATGGGACCCGCTTCCCCTGCCAAGCACCCATCGTGAAAGTTAGGCCTTGAATGATTTTTATGAGCATAAGCTCCTGCCGAGCTAATTTTGGGACCCCGATATCCCCTGCCAAGCACCCACCTTGAAGGTTAGGCCTTGAATGATTATTATGAGCATAAGCTCTTGCCGGGCTAATTTTAGGACCCCGATATCCCCTGCCAGGCACCCACCCGTTGATGGGTCCCAAGTGTTCGTGCGTCATTCACATTCTCAAGTGTACCGTTTGTACAAACGTCGTGCAAGAAACTCATACTTATCATGTCATAGTTCCACTTATTTGAACAAATTCATTAAACATTTCCCACAATTCTCATCGTTAATCTCGTCACCAACCCATTTACTCTATTACCAAGTATTTACTAATTGATCACAAATTCAACTTCATGCAAGTAGCTGGGCACAACAACTTCACCTTCCGACTTATAGTTCAGGAGGAAATTAATCGCTGTAACTCACATTTTCATTTCATAAATATAATCAATCATCTCAACCTCACACTTTTCTAGGTATCGACAAACATTTTTCAAGTGTGCTAGCCTACTACCCTAAGGCTCCGTAGACCATTCAAATAGTTAAATGCACCTAGGAACATTCGTGTCTCACTCAAATGATTCTAAGGGCAAAAGATGCCCAATGCATATAATGTATCTACCTCGAACACTCAGGAGTATACCAAATCACCCGTAATATTCAAATACGTCTTAACCTCAAGAATCGGTATGGATTCTAACAACCAACCTACCGTACTTTAACTATAACCTCTTATAGGTTTAGAATTTGATAATAAGACTACCACCATTAGAAAGTAGATTTTCCATACATCAACTTCGATATATAACATGTCCCAAACGGAGTCCGGATGATAAAGTTATGATTGCCCGAAGTTTTCAGAAAAAACGGATTTTTCATTCCCTACAGGTAGGACACAACCTCCTACCGGTAGAAGACCAGAATTTCACAAAAATACACACTACTGGACAACATTTCTACTGGTAGGGCCAAAACTCCTACCGGTAGGACTTGGGTTTTCAGCGTACGATTTCTAGTTTCGACAGATTTCTCCCAACAACAAATACGGACATTTAAACATTCTTAAACACGTCAAACCAACTCATAAACACATAAATGAGAGAAATCCCTACATGTCAAATTGGCGATGTTAATCATTTACATTAGACTATATCCACTTAAACAACGTGAATTCAAGGAGGGAAACAAGTAAAATTTGATTGAAAAAGCATAACTCTTTCACCTTAAACCCAAAAATATTGAAACAAATGCCAAAAGTTGCACGAATACAAGCCCTACACTCAGTAAAATTTCCAAGTTCAAAAACGAGAGGGGATTAACCCAACAATCAAGGGAAAAACAGATTCGCAACCATTTTCGCCCTAGTCGACCAACCCCGCTTTAGAAATTCACCAAAAATTGTATACTTAACCGGATTACTTGATTCTAATGCCAATCCCTTCTTAACTTAAACATACAGCTCCTGTAAAACACCCAAAGTTACCCATAATGTTCATCATGCCCAGAAAGGTAAAAGAAGACAGCCACACTCAGATTCTCACATTCAGGAAACAGCCGGTATTCAAAAATTCATAACTAATTGTGTGATTATTGGTTTTTCTTGATCTTGGTACTGAAATCTTTGTATTGAAACGTACTTTATCTGTTATGTAGACACCAAAAATTGATACCTAGCAGAAGGGCTCCCAAAAGACAGATTACAAAAACCCACGAAATTTTCAGCATACTCAAGATTTATTCAAGACTCAAAATAGATGATCAAACTTGATTCTTGTACATCCAACTAACACTTAAACATGTAAAGAAGGTAGGAGATCCCTACCTTGAAGGTTAGAAGCATGCCCGAACATGGAGGAAACTTCGAAGCGCTCCGATCATGAATTTTCTTAGATTGATAGGAAGCTCTTGTCGCATAGAACAACTTTAGTACTTGGGATTTTTCAAAAATCTCACTCGTAGTCGATGAAATCGAAGAGAGAAAGTGGAGAGGTGAGAGCCGAGGGAGAGAGATGCTGGAAAAGAAAAAAAAGAAAAGGGAAAGTGAAGTGTACTCCTGGTGTGTTCATACATATAGCCCTAATGCACTAACACCCCTCTATTCCACAAGCATCACATTATAACCCCCAACTCATACTTCCTCACAGATTAACAACAACATTTTGTTTAAAACATAAATTCAATTTTTTTTTATAGACCAATTGCATTATAAATACCAAGAATTAAATGACAAAATTACGGGTCTCTACACCAAAACTAGGAAACAACGGGTTCATCTAGGCAGTATAACTCCATAATCGTAAGGCATAAGTACTCCATCCTTATTTCGGAGAAAATTAGCAAGAAATTCCTACGATACCCTTCAAACTCGGATATTATTAGCAAAGGCACTGAAAGAACCTATGTAGTCATGGGAAAATAAGCCTTTGGCAGCGTCGACCTTTTGGCGGTAATTTCAGATGTACGGTTGCTTCCAATTCAGCATTGCTTTGACCCTTCTTTCGTTCACCACGAACAATGCAGGTGCTCCCCATGGTGACGTACTTGGCCTGATAAACTCTTTGTCCCATAGAGAAGTCTATCTCTCCTTGGGTGTTAAGCCAGGAAGTTCTTCAGGGAAAATATCGGCGTATTCGCAACCGATGTGTGGTAATCCCACTTCCATTCTATTGGCTTCTTCCAATTTGAGGCTAGCTACCCATCCAAACAGTTGATTCTGCCACCTGGATCCTCTCGTCATCGGGCTAACCGTTTGTCTATCCCCCTTTAAATTGGGAACGTGTCCCTTCGGGGGTATACACGGTCACCATCTTCAGATAGCGGTCTATGACCACTCGATGTACTGATAACTAGTCCATCCCTGGGATTACATTGAAATCCGCCATGTTGATCACTCTAAGATCGTAGTTTAAGCGCAGGTTGGCTACTTCTAGTTCGCTCCCTCTATACACTAGACTAACAGCTATACTCCCCCCAAACGGTGATGTTACTATCATACTCGAACTTAAGGGTTCTGTTTCCAGTGTTAGAGCAGTTACGCAGGCAGTAGATATAAAGGGATGCGATGCTCTAGAGTCAAACAAGGGTTGCACACAGGTACTATACAATAGTGGCGTACCTTGGATCACAGAGGGATCTTGCTTCTGTGCCTCAGTTTGTAGGGAAAAGATACACCCTCTAGTGCTTTGCTGGTATCCCATGGGCTGCTTTTCCTTATTCTACCCATTCTGTTGCTGCGATGGGTCTCTAGGGTTTTGCTTCTCAAAACCGGCCTGCTCAGGTTTTTGAGCTTTCTGATTTCCAAAGCTTCCAATCCTCTCCCTTTGAAGTTGGGGGCAGTCGCACTTATAGTGTCCCATAGCTTGGCAGTTGAAGCATTGAACTGTCGCTATGTCTCGACCACCTCTCTTCTGCTCGCCACTTCCGGGGATTGCAGTCTTCTAGGGTTGGTTGCTTTGAGGCGGGATAGAGGGTTTGGTGGGGTAGGGTCCATGGTTGCTGTTGGGGGGTTGGATTCGGATTGGTGCGCCTGTCGCCTTCCTCCATCGAGTTTTGAAGTCACTCTCCTCACTCTCTAGCCGGAGAGCACACTTCACAACCTCGGCATAGGTGGTGAAAGCTTGAGCCACCACAGCCTTTCGAGCAGTCGTCAGTCCCCACTCGAATCTCCTAGCCTTCCTGTCCTCATTCGGGATGGAGTCTAGGGCGTAACGTGACAGTACCTTGAACTTGGCTGCATACTAGGTGACGGTCATCGTTCCTTGTTTCAGGTTCAAGAACTCTTGTTCCTTGGCTAAGCGGAGAGGTGTGGGAAAGTACTTATCGAGAAACAAGGTCTCGAACTCAGCAAAGGTCATGGTGGCTATGGCATGGGTTGCCTCCATCAGATCCCACCAGTAACGGGCTTCTCCTTTCAGCTGGTATGTGGCTAAGGCTACACGATCTCCATCACGGGTGATCTCCAAGGTGTCCAGGATCACTTTGACTTCCTTCAGCCATGTTTCAGCCACGGTGGGGTTGGTATCTCCGTTGAAGGTCGGGGGTCGACATTTGCAGAACTTGTTCATTGCTCAGGTTCGGGTCATAGGTCCGTCGTTATGGTTCTGGTTTTGGCGGTTAGCGTTTAGGGCAGTTACGAGTGCTTGCATGACTTGAGCTAGGTTGGGGTTGGGGTTAGAGGGTCCTCCATTATCATGTCCTAGTCCATTTCGTCGATTCGCCATCTAAGAGTAGAAATCGAAAGGGAAGTTTTATTCTAACTAAACTATTTCCCTTTTGCAATTGGTATTTAAAAGAATATAGTATGCAACAGTGCTCTTTTAAGAAGAAAAAAAACAGACTTTTTATAGACAAGTAGAGATTTACAATCATAAGCATAGAGTTCTACTACAAGGTAAGTAGATCTAAGACAGGGTTTCCTAATACAATTTGACACACGATCCTAATCTTTGACATCCTACATCCCGAAGGATTACAATAGTTACTAGATAGGCCTAAGATATGCCTAATTGGCTTCCTCGTTTTTGGGATCTCGCCCTCCTCGAGATTCTCTATCATCTTTCGTTGTAAGCTTGGCGCAACTGACGTTCGTATTCCTTTATGGTTGCGGCGAGTGCGACGGTCACAATGAGAGCCCAGTACCAGAAGGTGTTGAGGCGGTTATTCACGACGAACCACCGTGGCATGCCTATTGTGAGTACTGCACAAAATATGACGAGGGCGAAGAGTTGCAACCATAGGGTTTGGATTGTTATGGTTATTTCGGCTCGCTCGATTTCTCGGAACAAGGCGTCTTCCGGATATCCTCGTCGTCGGGTTGCCATGGCTCGGTACGGAAGGATAGCGGTTTGGAGGAGTTAAGATGGTGAAAGGGATGAAGAAATGGAAGTGGTGGTGGAATATATATAGGGGCCGCAAAATGTGTATTGAGGAGGGAAGGGTTTGATATTTGAAATTTGAATTTTGGAGGTTAAAATTTTGAAATTTGAGGTTTAAAATGTGCGGTTTTGCTAGCCTAATGGGGTATGCTCAGCACTTGGTGCTAGGCTCCTACTCTCGTCCCTTAAAATATTTATTCAAGAACGGCTCCTCCACAAACTAGTAAATAAAATTTGCTCAATTAGCAACGTTTTTAGGCAAAGGTTTACTAATACCAAAAATGTTTTCAAGTTTCTAAGTTCCACATTCGATCCTTGATTTAAGTTATCATCCAATTGTTCGGGAGTTCCCATCTCGACGGTACTGCCAATTTCCGTGCCTTGCTTCAATCCGAAGATTGTTTTGACAGAATTCCACCCAATTTGGGACGGTAAACTTAAACTCAATTCACGTTTGTGCAACAGTCAGACTATCTTATGGTTCTACCCATTCTACCCATGGCCGAGGTTTTGAACCTAAAGCATTGATACCAAGTTGTAACGCCCCGAATTTTGGGAACGTTAAATAGACAATTTTATTGAATATTTAAAGAGAGTCTGGCTCATTATAATTCCCATAATTACACAAGGGAGGGAAACTAAGGTTCCTAACTACAGCTCTGCCTGCTCTTCCATCCTAGCCAGCTCTTCGGCTCCAAAAGCCTCCAAGGTGTACAGCTTACCCTGTTTATCTACAAAATCTGACACATTATACCAGCGTCGCCACCGATATAATATGTCAGGGTCACAAAGGTAACACCATGATCTACGAGAGCTCAGTAGAACAATCCCATACCCGCTAACCCATAACTTACAAACAATAGATCATATACAACAGACAGTAACAATAACACATCCACATTCGCTATTCAAACTATCGTAGGTGTCCATGATTCTCTTTGTTTCTCCTACGCGACTCATTGTAGACCGTGTCATCGTTTTCACTTTTCTTTTCCAAATCAACATTTTCTAAAATAGTTTTTAACACACCCAACCTCGGTTCTGCAGCTTCGGGTTCCCGTGTATCCGCACAATGGTTCCGCCGCTCCGGGTTCCCATTCGCACACAATTGCATTGGCACCTCTCCGCGGTAACCAAGCCACACACCCTACCTCGGTTACGCCACTGCGGGTTCCCGGGTATCTACACAATGGTTCCACCGCTCCGGGTTCCCATTGGCACACACAACACACACATAATGCCACCAAAGTTGGTCATTATGTAGTTTCAAAATATTTCTTTCTTTGACACCCATTTTTCTTGTCAACCACACCCTAGGTGCCAAGTTTCTAACTTTCTCAATTTTGGTGTCTCGTTTTCATGCATAGACTTCCGCGGTAGGACTTTCCACATACGTAATCACAAATCATGCATTATAATCTTGAAAGTAAATTAGCAAGATCATCCAACTCCATATTATTTGGCATGCTCAAATCACAACTTAAAGCATAACGCCACATGTACGGACGCCTTTGGAGTGAATATCACTTATGCTTTATCAACAAGTAATACGAGCAATTCACACATTTATACTCATAACTATTCAACATGTTCATACTTCTACTTAAGAAAATCCGATGTTAACAATCATGCATTTCAACTATTATAAATGATAGATAACCTTATCTACTTTAAAGAAAATGATTAAGAGAGTTATACTAGGGGGAATGAGTAGAGATTAATCTACCATGATCCGAAACTAGTCGGGGCCGAATAAGCTAGTTGGAAAATTCTACGGGTGGTGAAACTCGCAAATCTGGACCGAACTTTGGATGGCAGTAACTCGGTCAATCTTTGGCCGAATATGATCATTCTTGGGACGAAATCGAAGCTTCAGAAGCGCTCTACAACTTTCATGAAGGAAGTTGATCCTAGAAACTACTTTTGGTAGGAGAAAAATGGTGATAAAGGAAGAGACAGTAAGCTGTGTGGAACTGGAAATCCGAGATTTTTACTGAACTTCAGGTGCCATTATCTTTGTCATTTCTTTACCTATTGGGGTGGTTCTTAGGTCGAATTTGAAGGTCTTGAAGTGCTCTACAACTTTCCCGAAGGGAGTTGGTTCTAAGAACTACTTTAAGCAGGAGAAAACTGAGGATTTATGAAGGGCAGTAGGCTGTCTAGAAAAACGAAAATGGTTTCTAGAGAGAAGTGAGAGCAAAGGAGTGAAGGTGTGTGTTGCATGGCATGAGGGTGGCCCTATTTATAGCAAAAACCTTGGCTCTCTCTCCCTCTCACAAGGCCGGTCCCCCCTCTCTTCCTTCCATATCTCAATTTTTCTTGATTGAAAGCTTGATAGGTTAGGCTATGGATTGCTTGTACAACTTCTACCTAGTTCTTAGGCATGCAAGGCTAGATTTGTACCTTGGATTGGACTATGGAAAGATTTGTGGAAGAAAGGAGGGTTGTACAAGGTTTAATATTGGTAGATGTACAAAATAGGACAATGGAAGAATACATTTTGCTTGTACAAGTATATCTCCATGGATTGTATTCTAGTCAAGTACTATGCAAGAAGATCAAGAAAGATTAATACAAAGTACACTCCAAATCTCTCTCTCTTCCTCTCTCTCCCTCTCTCTCTCTCTCTCTCTCTCTCTCTCTCTCTCTTACACTAGTACACTATATATATATATATATATATATATATATATATATATATATATAAGAATGGCCATGTATAAAAGTACAAGGGTACTAGATTTTCAAAATCAAATATCCCATTAAAGTAATCTAATTAGGCACATGTTCTTATTAAACAAATAGATTATGTACTTTTGGGAAATCTAGGGCTTTATATTATATGGTATATACATACTCATGTCCAATCCATCAATATCCTATAAGAATGTAATTGAAGCCAAAAAGCTCTCAACCCTCAATCCTAAATTCCTAGAATGTAGAGTTTTTTTTTTTAAATAAAAGAGATAAAAATGTGGGAGTGGGGGAGGGGAAGAGAGAGAAAGAGGGGGGACGTGGGAGAGGGAGAGAGAAGCGTAGGAAAAATTATTCTATGCCCTAGCAAGGATAGTGTCATGCGGTACTCCAAATTCATTTAGTGTACATAATGAGACTAATGCTAGCGTGCATTGAACATGGGATCAAAAAAATATTAGATTATATTTTTTTTATCTCTAGCGTTGTGCTTATTCGATACACAGGGTCGAAAAAAACTAATGTTAATTTTTTATCCCATGCATTGAACGGGTATAATATTTGATTTTTTTGTCACAAATTAATTTGATTTAATTTTTTCTGAAGTAATTTAATTTGATTTAATATTTCTTGCAATTTGAGTTGTCCATTGCCGAGCATGGACGATCCGGATTGGCTCAACACTCATGTTCCTGAGGGACAGCAAGCATCCCGGGTTCCTTTTCTATCAATGTTAACTAGCGTTCAACCCGTTCTATGCACGGGTAAAACCAACTCATTCTAGCGTTGTGCCCGTTCGATGCACAGGACAATTAATAAAAGTCGGTTCAAACGGGCACAACGCTAGAATGAGTTGGTCAGAATGAGTTGTTCACTTATATTTTCTACACGATTTTGCAAGGCTCTACATGCCTCTATTTTTTGTCTGACAAAATTTTCTACTGGGTTGCCCTCCCTATGACGTCTAGATTCAAAATCGTATACTTCACTCAACATATCTGAGTGATCACTACGACACAAACATGGAGAAGACCTCATGAAAACCTGCATAAAATATAAAAGTACTACCCCCAAATAAGATGTCAGCCGAATTAGCAAAGAAAACAAACCATGTAATGATTTAACATTTCATAGTATACTAATGCACGAAAAACAGGAGAAATAATCAAGGCCCAGTCACCCAATTTCGTTCACATAGCGATGGATTAGTGGGGTTCCGTGCAAAATTAATCAACTGAGTAAGCAAATAAACTGAAAGCGCGAGGAAAAAGTTAACTTTATTTTCCGAAGGAGGAGATGATGAGAAGTACCTCTTGGCTGCTTAGGGATGTCGAAGCATTCGGTTTCGTTCCTCACTTTCATGGACGGCACGGATTGGCCCAACACTTGTAACGACCCTGATTTTCAGTCAATGAAAATTTCGTTAAATATTTGAATTTTATTGTAATTGCTATTAATTTCCAAAGTTTGTCAAAATTACGTTTTTGCCCTTCAAATTTAATTTCTTTGCGCTTTAGCCCATATAGCAAGCCTAGTTAGCCTCTAACCGGCTAGTTGGAGTAACTAAGCTAGGAAGCTATCTAGTTACTTTTCCCTAAATGACCGTTTTGCCCCTCATGAACCTTGTGGACCTTTTGAACCCTAGACCAAAGAATTGAATATTCTTTTTCTTTTAATTATTTTGGTTTTATTCTTTGTCCATTGGACAAAGATTGCTAGGGCAACTATTATCCATTGGATAATAGAAACCCCAATTGTTTATATTAAAAGTATACTTGGCTAAGTACTTTATCTTTTAAAAATGGACATTTTTTATTAGTTTACTATATAATTACCCTAGCATCTATTGTCCATTGGATAATAGAAGTTAGGGATTTTATTACCCATTGGGTAAAAGATTAGTCTTTCACCAAAGTACCATGGGTTATTAATTTAATCCTTCTCTTTAAACCATGTGTGAAAGTACTTCATTATTTTAATTAGGAGGGTACTTAGTACCAAGATTCCTAAAGTACCTTTAATTATTTTCTAATGGGGTTTTGAACTTCCTATTGTACAAGGGTACCATGTATATAATATTTAAGTACTAAGATGGTTAAAGTATTATCTAAAGTACCATGTGCTAAATTCATTAGTATATTGGAAAATCCTAGCCTTTTAAGACTACTTTGATCCATGGTACAAATAGTACTACTTTTTTATTTGTTTCTTTCTTTTTTTTGTACCTTGGCAAGAGAATGAGAGGGAGAGAGAGAAGAGATCAGCCGAATAGGGAGAGAGAGAGGGGGGGGGGGGGGGGGGGGGGGGGGCTGGTTGGGAGAGAGAAGAGGAGGGAGATTTTGGCTAGTACTTGCCATTGATCTTCCATTGTACAACTAGATTCTTGATGGTTGATCTTCCAAGCCAAGTCTTAACTTCCAATGTCCTTTTTGTACACTTCAAGATTTGTTTAAACAAGAATCTTGTACCAATATTCTTCTTGCCCCCCAAGTCTTCCAAGAAACAAATCCTAGCCATTTGATTTGCCTTTGGTCTTCCAAGATTCATGACAAGTGTCAAAGAGAGGGAGAGAGAGAGAGGGGGGCCAGCCATGGAGAAGAGGAGAGAGAGCCAATGTTTTGCCTATAAATAGAAGCCATACCAAGCTTCAAAACTCACACCTTCAAAGCTTTGCTCTTCCTTCTCTCTAGAAAACCATTTCTGATTTTCTGGGCAGCCTACTGTCCCTTTGAAAATCCCCAGTTTTCTCCTACTTAGGATAGTTTTTAGGATCAACTTTCTTCTGGAAAGTTGTAGAGAACTTCGAAACCTTGAAGTTAGGCTCAAGAACCACCCCAATCGGTTCAGAAATGACCAAGTTATTGGCATCCGAAGTTCAGTAAAATTCGGATTTCCAAATTCCAGACAGCTTACTGTCTTTTGCTTTACCCCCATTTTTCTCCTACCTAAAGTAGTTCCTAGGATTAACTTCCTTCACGAGAGTTGTAGAGGGTTTCGAGATCTTCGATTTCGACCCAAGAAAGATCTTATTCGGCCAAAGATTGACCGAGTTACTGCCGTCCAAAGTTCGGGCCAGATTCGCGAGTTTCATCACCCGTGGATTTTCCAACTAGCTTGTTCGGCCCCGACTAGTTTCGGATCAAGGTAGGATCTTCTTATCTTTCATTCCAAGTAGGATATTTCTTACCCTAACTCTAGTGTTGTTTTTAAATCATTTGTTAAAGAATAGAATGTTATTAGTAATAACTTTGATCGTTGCTTTCAAAAGTAGACAAGGTTATCTTTATATCAAGTAATCGTATTTTGATCTTTACGTTGATTATGAGCTTGAATACATGAATTGCTTGTATTATCACTCCAAGGGCGTCCGAACATGTGGCGTTATGCTTTAAGCGTTGATTTGAGTATGCTAAGTAGTATGGAGTTGAATGATGTTAGTTTAAAGGTTGCAATGAATGTCGTAGGATTGTTTATGTGGTAAAGTTTTACACCGCGAAGTCTTGCATGATAACGAGACACGAAAACCGAGGAAATAGAAACATGGCACCTAGGGTGTGGTTAGAAGAGGAATATGTTTTCCGAAAAAGAAGATATCTTAGAAACTACATAATGACCATCTCGAGGGTATTATGTAAGTGTGTGTGTGCCTATGGGAACCCGGCGCGGCGGAACCATAGTGAGGATACTTGGGAGACCGGCGCGGCGGAACCAAGGTAGGGTGAGTAGCTTGGTTATCCGCGGTACGGAGCCAATGCAATGTGTGCCAATGGGAACCCGGCGCGGCGGAACCATTGTGAGGATACTCGAGAACCCGGCGCGGCGGAACCGAGGTTGGGTGTGTGTGTGCTTGGTTATCCTCGGTACGGAGCCAATGCAAAAGATTTTGAAAGGCTTGGTTATCCGAGGTACGGAGCCAATGCAAATGATTTGAAAAGGATGTTTTGTAAGTGAAAATGTTAACACGGTCTACGATGAGTCGCGTAGGAGAAACACGAGAATCATGGACACCAACGATAGACGATTATCGATGTGTGATTGTGGTATTGTTGTAAATGATTTTCTGTGGTAAGGTTGGTTGGGTAAGAATTTCCTATTGAGCGTCGTAGCTCACGGTGTTACCTTCTGGTGACCCTGGCATATTATATTGGTGGTGACGCCGGTATAATGTGTCAGATTTTGTAGATGAACAGGACGAGCCGTACACCTTGGGGGCGTTCGGAGCCGAGGAGCTGGCTAGGATGGAGAATCAAGAGAAGCTGTAGATAGGAAACCCTAGTTATCCCTCTCTTTTGTAATATTGAACTCCTGTGAGAGTTTTGTTGTAATAACGAGCTGGACTCGCTTCGTTTTTATCAATAAAATGTTTTATTTAACGTACCCAAAATTCGGGGCGTTACAACTTGGTATCAGAGCTTTAGGTTCAAAACCTCGGCCATGGGTAGAATGGGTAGAACCATGTAGAACCTTATGCTAGTTTGAACGTTGCACAAACGTGAATTCGAGTTTAAGTTTACCGTCCCAAATTGGGTGGAATTCTGTCAAAACAATCTTCGGATTGAAGCAAGGCGCGGAAATTGGCAGTACCGCCGAGCTGGGAATTCCTGAACAATTGGATGATGACTTAAATCAAGGATCGAATGTGGAACTTAGAATCTCGAAAAATATTTTTGGCCTTTGCCGAAAAAAAAAATGTTGCTAATTGAGCAAATTTTATTTACTAGTTCGTGGGGGAGCTGTTCTTGAGTCAATATTTTAAATTGGGGTTCGAGAGTGGGACCCGAGCACCGAATGGGTACCCGGGCATAGCCCATTAGGCCAGCACACCACACTCCCCCCTAAACTTCAAATTTCAAATTTTACCTCCAAAACATTCAAATTTCAATTTTCAAACTTCAAACATTTTCCCTCCTCCACTCACCTTTTCGGCACCTATTTATACCCCACCCCCACTTTCATTTTTTCACCTCTCTCATCATCTTAAAAACTCCTCCCAAAACCGAGACCCCTTACCGAGCCATGGCAAATCGACGACGACGATTTCCGGAAGACGCCTTGATCCGAGACATCGAGCGAACCGAAATTCGCTTGATCATCCAAAGCCTATGGTTGCAACTCTTCGCCTTCATCATATTTTGTGGAGTGCTTACGCTAGCCATGCCACGGTGGTTCGCCGTGAATAACCGTGCCAACACCTTTTGGTATTGGGCTCTCGTCGTGGCCGTCGCACTCGCCGCAATCATAAAGGAGTACGAACGTCAGCTGCGCCAAGCTTTCAATGAAAGGTGGTAGAGAATCTCGAGGAGGGCGAGACCCGAGGCCGAGGACGCCAATTGGGCATATCTTAGGACGATCTAGTAACCGTTGTAATCCTTCGGGATGTGGGATGTGGTAGATTAGAATCGTTTTCAACTTGTACTAGGAAAATCTTGTGTCCTTACTTGCCTTTTGTAGTAAAATTCTATACTTATGTTGTATGTTTTTCTTATCTATGAAAAACTTGCTTTATTTTTAAGAGTACCGTTGTATACTATTTGTTAAACTACTTTTGACCCTTAGAAGAAAGTGCCTTTTTTTCAAAAATCGATTCGGTAGACTAAACCGCCCCCTTTTCGAATTTTACTCGTAGATGGCGAATCGACGCAATGGATTAGGACACGATAACGGAGGACCCTCTAACGCGAACCCCGACCTAACCCAAGTCATGCAAGCACTCGTGACCGCTCTGAACGCTGCCCGCCAAAACCCAAATCCCAACGAAGGACCTATGACTCGGACCCGGGCAATGAATGAGTTCTTCAAGCGGCGACCCCTGACCTTCGATGGAGATACCAACCCTACCGTGGCTGAAGCGTGGTTGAAGGAAGTCAAGGTGATCCTGGACACCTTGGAGATCACCCGAGATGGCGATCGTGTGGCGTTAACCACCTACCAACTGAAGGGAGAAGCCCGCTACTGGTGGGAGCTGATGGAGGCAACCCATGATGTGGCTACCATGACCTTTGCTCAGTTCGAGACCTTGTTTCTCGATAAGTACTTCCCTACGCCTATTCGTTTGGCTAAGGAATAAGAATTCAACAACCTGAAGCAAGGAACTATGACCGTTACTTAGTATGCGGCCAAGTTCGAGGAGCTATCCCGCTACGCCCCGGACGCCGTTGCAACCGAAGACAAGAAGGCGAGGAGGTTTGAGTGGGGATTGATGGCTACTCGAAAGACTGTGGTGGCTCAAGCTTTCACCACCTATACTGGTGTGGTGAAGTGCGCTCTTCGACTAGAGAGTGAGGCGAATGACTTCAAGACCCGCTGGGGGAAGGCGACAGGCAACACTGGTGGACCAATCCGAACCGAGACTTCCAACAACAATCATGGACCCTACCATGCCAAACCTTTTAGCCCATCTCAAGGCGACCAGCCCTGGAAGACTGCTTCCGCCAAAAACGGTGAAACACGGAGAGGCAATCGGGACCTGACAACAGTTAGGTGCTACAACTGTCAGGCTATGGGCCATTATAGCCGCCAATGCCCGCAAAATCAGAAGGAGGGGAATGAGAGCTTTGGAAATCAAGACGCTCAACAACCGGGAGAAGCTGATTTTGTGAAGCAAAACCTCGGCGGCCCATCGCAGCAGCAGAATGGGCAGAATAAGGGAAAGCAGCCCATGGGAAACCACCAAAGCACTGGAGGGCGTATTTTCGCGCTGCGGACCGAGGAACAAGAGGAGCCGTAGAATAGGATCTTTAGTTCCCTTTTGTTATCTATTTTGTAATTTCGAATGCTCTTACAAGGGCTATGTTGTAATAGTGAGCGACGACTCACTTTATTCTGTAATAAATTGATCTACGATTAACATGGCGGATTTCAACGAGTGGATTGCCATGGGCAAGTAGCGACAACATATACCCTAGGGGGGACTCGTTTCCAATTTAAGGGGGATAGACGATGATTCCAAGATCGGTCTAGCGACCTAGTCTAATCTGTAGTCACGTGCCAATTTTGGGGACGAAATTGTTTTAAGGGGGATAGATTGTAACGACCCTGATTTTCAGTCAATGAAAATTTCGTTAAATATTTGAATTTTATTGTAATTGCTATTAATTTCCAAAGTTTGTCAAAATTACGTTTTTGCCCTTCAAATTTAATTTCTTTGCGCTTTAGCCCATATAGCAAGCCTAGTTAGCCTCTAACCGGCTAGTTGGAGTAACTAAGCTAGGAAGCTATCTAGTTACTTTTCCCTAAATGACCGTTTTGCCCCTCATGAACCTTGTGGACCTTTTGAACCCTAGACCAAAGAATTGAATATTCTTTTTCTTTTAATTATTTTGGTTTTATTCTTTGTCCATTGGACAAAGATTGCTAGGGCAACTATTATCCATTGGATAATAGAAACCCCAATTGTTTATATTAAAAGTATACTTGGCTAAGTACTTTTATCTTTTAAAAATGGACATTTTTTATTAGTTTACTATATAATTACCCTAGCATCTATTGTCCATTGGATAATAGAAGTTAGGGATTTTATTACCCATTGGGTAAAAGATTAGTCTTTCACCAAAGTACCATGGGTTATTAATTTAATCCTTCTCTTTAAACCATGTGTGAAAGTACTTCATTATTTTAATTAGGAGGGTACTTAGTACCAAGATTCCTAAAGTACCTTTAATTATTTTCTAATGGGGTTTTGAACTTCCTATTGTACAAGGGTACCATGTATATAATATTTAAGTACTAAGATGGTTAAAGTATTATCTAAAGTACCATGTGCTAAATTCATTAGTATATTGGAAAATCCTAGCCTTTTAAGACTACTTTGATCCATGGTACAAATAGTACTACTTTTTTATTTGTTTCTTTCTTTTTTTTGTACCTTGGCAAGAGAATGAGAGGGAGAGAGAGAAGAGATCAGCCGAATAGGGAGAGAGAGAGGGGCGGGGGGCTGGTTGGGAGAGAGAAGAGGAGGGAGATTTTGGCTAGTACTTGCCATTGATCTTCCATTGTACAACTAGATTCTTGATGGTTGATCTTCCAAGCCAAGTCTTAACTTCCAATGTCCTTTTTGTACACTTCAAGATTTGTTTAAACAAGAATCTTGTACCAATATTCTTCTTGCCCCCCAAGTCTTCCAAGAAACAAATCCTAGCCATTTGATTTGCCTTTGGTCTTCCAAGATTCATGACAAGTGTCAAAGAGAGGGAGAGAGAGAGAGGGGGGCCAGCCATGGAGAAGAGGAGAGAGAGCCAATGTTTTGCCTATAAATAGAAGCCATACCAAGCTTCAAAACACACACCTTCAAAGCTTTGCTCTTCCTTCTCTCTAGAAAACCATTTCTGATTTTCTGGGCAGCCTACTGTCCCTTTGAAAATCCCCAGTTTTCTCCTACTTAGGATAGTTTTTAGGATCAACTTTCTTCTGGAAAGTTGTAGAGAACTTCGAAACCTTGAAGTTAGGCTCAAGAACCACCCCAATCGGTTCAGAAATGACCAAGTTATTGGCATCCGAAGTTCAGTAAAATTCGGATTTCCAAATTCCAGACAGCTTACTGTCTTTTGCTTTACCCCCATTTTTCTCCAACCTAAAGTAGTTTCTAGGATTAACATCCTTCACGAGAGTTGTAGAGGGTTTCGAGATCTTCGATTTAGACCCAAGAAAGATCTTATTCGGCCAAAGATTGACCGAGTTACTGCCGTCCAAAGTTCGGGCCAGATTCGCGAGTTTCATCACCCGTGGATTTTCCAACTAGCTTGTTCGGCCCCGACTAGTTTCGGATCAAGGTAGGATCTTCTTATCTTTCATTCCAAGTAGGATATTTCTTACCCTAACTCTAGTGTTGTTTTTAAATCATTTGTTAAAGAATAGAATGTTATTAGTAATAACTTTGATCGTTTCTTTCAAAAGTAGACAAGGTTATCTTTATATCAAGTAATCGTATTTTGATCTTTACGTTGATTATGAGCTTGAATACATGAATTGCTTGTATTACTTGTGACACGATAAAGCATAAGTGATTTATCACTCCAAGGGCGTCCGAACATGTGGCGTTATGCTTTAAGCGTTGATTTGAGTATGCTAAGTAGTATGGAGTTGAATGATGTTAGTTTAAAGGTTGCAATGAATGTCGTAGGATTGTTTATGTGGTAAAGTTTTACACCGCGAAGTCTTGCATGATAACGAGACACGAAAACCGAGGAAATAGAAACATGGCACCTAGGGTGTGGTTAGAAGAGGAATATGTTTTCCGAAAAAGAAGATATCTTAGAAACTACATAATGACCATCTCGAGGGTATTATGTAAGTGTGTGTGTGCCTATGGGAACCCGGCGCGGCGGAACCATAGTGAGGATACTTGGGAGACCGGCGCGGCGGAACCAAGGTAGGGTGAGTAGCTTGGTTATCCGCGGTACGGAGCCAATGCAATGTGTGCCAATGGGAACCCGGCGCGGCGGAACCATTGTGAGGATACTCGAGAACCCGGCGCGGCGGAACCGAGGTTGGGTGTGTGTGTGCTTGGTTATCCTCGGTACGGAGCCAATGCAAAAGATTTTGAAAGGCTTGGTTATCCGAGGTACGGAGCCAATGCAAATGATTTGAAAAGGATGTTTTGTAAGTGAAAATGTTAACACGGTCTACGATGAGTCGCGTAGGAGAAACACGAGAATCATGGACACCAACGATAGACGATTATCGATGTGTGATTGTGGTATTGTTGTAAATGATTTTCTGTGGTAAGGTTGGTTGGGTAAGAATTTCCTATTGAGCGTCGTAGCTCACGGTGTTACCTTCTGGTGACCCTGGCATATTATATTGGTGGTGACGCCGGTATAATGTGTCAGATTTTGTAGATGAACAGGACGAGCCGTACACCTTGGGGGCGTTCGGAGCCGAGGAGCTGGCTAGGATGGAGAATCAAGAGAAGCTGTAGATAGGAAACCCTAGTTATCCCTCTCTTTTGTAATATTGAACTCCTGTGAGAGTTTTGTTGTAATAACGAGCTGGACTCGCTTCGTTTTTATCAATAAAATGTTTTATTTAACGTACCCAAAATTCGGGGCGTTACAACTTGGTATCAGAGCTTTAGGTTCAAAACCTCGGCCATGGGTAGAATGGGTAGAACCATGTAGAACCTTATGCTAGTTTGAACGTTGCACAAACGTGAATTCGAGTTTAAGTTTACCGTCCCAAATTGGGTGGAATTCTGTCAAAACAATCTTCGGATTGAAGCAAGGCGCGGAAATTGGCAGTACCGCCGAGCTGGGAATTCCTGAACAATTGGATGATGACTTAAATCAAGGATCGAATGTGGAACTTAGAATCTCGAAAAATATTTTTGGCCTTTGCCGAAAAAAAAAATGTTGCTAATTGAGCAAATTTTATTTACTAGTTCGTGGGGGAGCTGTTCTTGAGTCAATATTTTAAATTGGGGTTCGAGAGTGGGACCCGAGCACCGAATGGGTACCCGGGCATAGCCCATTAGGCCAGCACACCACACTCCCCCCTAAACTTCAAATTTCAAATTTTACCTCCAAAACATTCAAATTTCAATTTTCAAACTTCAAACATTTTCCCTCCTCCACTCACCTTTTCGGCACCTATTTATACCCCACCCCCACTTTCATTTTTTCACCTCTCTCATCATCTTAAAAACTCCTCCCAAAACCGAGACCCCTTACCGAGCCATGGCAAATCGACGACGACGATTTCCGGAAGACGCCTTGATCCGAGACATCGAGCGAACCGAAATTCGCTTGATCATCCAAAGCCTATGGTTGCAACTCTTCGCCTTCATCATATTTTGTGGAGTGCTTACGCTAGCCATGCCACGGTGGTTCGCCGTGAATAACCGTGCCAACACCTTTTGGTATTGGGCTCTCGTCGTGGCCGTCGCACTCGCCGCAATCATAAAGGAGTACGAACGTCAGCTGCGCCAAGCTTTCAATGAAAGGTGGTAGAGAATCTCGAGGAGGGCGAGACCCGAGGCCGAGGACGCCAATTGGGCATATCTTAGGACGATCTAGTAACCGTTGTAATCCTTCAGGATGTGGGATGTGGTAGATTAGAATTGTTTTCAACTTGTACTAGGAAAATCTTGTGTCCTTACTTGCCTTTTGTAGTAAAATTCTATACTTATGTTGTATGTTTTTCTTATCTATGAAAAACTTGCTTTATTTTTAAGAGTACCGTTGTATACTATTTGTTAAACTACTTTTGACCCTTAGAAGAAAGTGCCTTTTTTTCAAAAATCGATTCGGTAGACTAAACCGCCCCCTTTTCGAATTTTACTCGTAGATGGCGAATCGACGCAATGGATTAGGACACGATAACGGAGGACCCTCTAACGCGAACCCCGACCTAACCCAAGTCATGCAAGCACTCGTGACCGCTCTGAACGCTGCCCGCCAAAACCCAAATCCCAACGAAGGACCTATGACTCGGACCCGGGCAATGAATGAGTTCTGCAAGCGGCGACCCCTGACCTTCGATGGAGATACCAACCCTACCGTGGCTGAAGCGTGGTTGAAGGAAGTCAAGGTGATCCTGGACACCTTGGAGATCACCCGAGATGGCGATCGTGTGGCGTTAACCACCTACCAACTGAAGGGAGAAGCCCGCTACTGGTGGGAGCTGATGGAGGCAACCCATGATGTGGCTACCATGACCTTTGCTCAGTTCGAGACCTTGTTTCTCGATAAGTACTTCCCTACGCCTATTCGTTTGGCTAAGGAATAAGAATTCAACAACCTGAAGCAAGGAACTATGACCGTTACTCAGTATGCGGCCAAGTTCGAGGAGCTATCCCGCTACGCCCCGGACGCCGTTGCAACCGAAGACAAGAAGGCGAGGAGGTTTGAGTGGGGATTGACGGCTACTCGAAAGACTGTGGTGGCTCAAGCTTTCACCACCTATACCGGTGTGGTGAAGTGCGCTCTTCGACTAGAGAGTGAGGCGAATGACTTCAAGACCCGCTGGGGGAAGGCGACAGGCAACACTGGTGGACCAATCCGAACCGAGACTTCCAACAACAATCATGGACCCTACCATGCCAAACCTTTTAGCCCATCTCAAGGCGACCAGCCCTGGAAGACTGCTTCCGCCAAAAACGGTGAAACACGGAGAGGCAATCGGGACCTGACAACAGTTAGGTGCTACAACTGTCAGGCTATGGGCCATTATAGCCGCCAATGCCCGCAAAATCAGAAGGAGGGGAATGAGAGCTTTGGAAATCAAGACGCTCAACAACCGGGAGAAGCTGATTTTGTGAAGCAAAACCTCGGCGGCCCATCGCAGCAGCAGAATGGGCAGAATAAGGGAAAGCAGCCCATGGGAAACCACCAAAGCACTGGAGGGCGTATTTTCGCGCTGCGGACCGAGGAACAAGAGGAGCCGTAGAATAGGATCCTTAGTTCCCTTTTGTTATCTATTTTGTAATTTCGAATGCTCTTACAAGGGCTATGTTGTAATAGTGAGCGACAACTCACTTTATTCTGTAATAAATTGATCTACGATTAACATGGCGGATTTCAACGAGTGGATTGCCATGGGCAAGTAGCGACAACATATACCCTAGGGGGGACTCGTTTCCAATTTAAGGGGATAGACGATGATTCCAAGATCGGTCTAGCGACCTAGTCTAATCTGTAGTCACGTGCCAATTTTGGGGACGAAATTGTTTTAAGGGGGATAGATTGTAACGACCCTGATTTTCAGTCAATGAAAATTTCGTTAAATATTTGAATTTTATTGTAATTGCTATTAATTTCCAAAGTTTGTCAAAATTACATTTTTGCCCTTCAAATTTAATTTCTTTGCGCTTTAGCCCATATAGCAAGCCTAGTTAGCCTCTAACCGGCTAGTTGGAGTAACTAAGCTAGGAAGCTATCTAGTTACTTTTCCCTAAATGACCGTTTTGCCCCTCATGAACCTTGTGGACCTTTTGAACCCTAGACCAAAGAATTGAATATTCTTTTTCTTTTAATTATTTTGGTTTCATTCTTTGTCCATTGGACAAAGATTGCTAGGGCAACTATTATCCATTGGATAATAGAAACCCCAATTGTTTATATTAAAAGTATACTTGGCTAAGTACTTTTATCTTTTAAAAATGGACATTTTTTATTAGTTTACTATATAATTACCCTAGCATCTATTGTCCATTGGATAATAGAAGTTAGGGATTTTATTACCCATTGGGTAAAAGATTAGTCTTTCACCAAAGTACCATGGGTTATTAATTTAATCCTTCTCTTTAAACCATGTGTGAAAGTACTTCATTATTTTAATTAGGAGGGTACTTAGTACCAAGATTCCTAAAGTACCTTTAATTATTTTCTAATGGGGTTTTGAACTTCCTATTGTACAAGGGTACCATGTATATAATATTTAAGTACTAAGATGGTTAAAGTATTATCTAAAGTACCATGTGCTAAATTCATTAGTATATTGGAAAATCCTAGCCTTTTAAGACTACTTTGATCCATGGTACAAATAGTACTACTTTTTTATTTGTTTCTTTCTTTTTTTTGTACCTTGGCAAGAGAATGAGAGGGAGAGAGAGAAGAGATCAGCCGAATAGGGAGAGAGAGAGGGGCGGGGGGCTGGTTGGGAGAGAGAAGAGGAGGGAGATTTTGGCTAGTACTTGCCATTGATCTTCCATTGTACAACTAGATTCTTGATGGTTGATCTTCCAAGCCAAGTCTTAACTTCCAATGTCCTTTTTGTACACTTCAAGATTTGTTTAAACAAGAATCTTGTACCAATATTCTTCTTGCCCTCCAAGTCTTCCAAGAAACAAATCCTAGCCATTGGATTTGCCTTTGGTCTTCCAAGATTCATGACAAGTGTCAAAGAGAGGGAGAGAGAGAGAGGGGGGCCAGCCATGGAGAAGAGGAGAGAGAGCCAATGTTTTGCCTATAAATAGAAGCCATACCAAGCTTCAAAACTCACACCTTCAAAGCTTTGCTCTTCCTTCTCTCTAGAAAACCATTTCTGATTTTCTGGGCAGCCTACTGTCCCTTTGAAAATCCCCAGTTTTCTCCTACTTAGGATAGTTTTTAGGATCAACTTTCTTCTGGAAAGTTGTAGAGAACTTCGAAACCTTGAAGTTAGGCTCAAGAACCACCCCAATCGGTTCAGAAATGACCAAGTTATTGGCATCCGAAGTTCAGTAAAATTCGGATTTCCAAATTCCAGACAGCTTACTGTCTTTTGCTTTACCCCCATTTTTCTCCAACCTAAAGTAGTTTCTAGGATTAACTTCCTTCACGAGAGTTGTAGAGGGTTTCGAGATCTTTGATTTCGACCCAAGAAAGATCTTATTCGGCCAAAGATTGACCGAGTTACTGCCGTCCAAAGTTCGGGCCAGATTCGCGAGTTTCATCACCCGTGGATTTTCCAACTAGCTTGTTCGGCCCCGACTAGTTTCGGATCAAGGTAGGATCTTCTTATCTTTCATTCCAAGTAGGATATTTCTTACCCTAACTCTAGTGTTGTTTTTAAATCATTTGTTAAAGAATAGAATGTTATTAGTAATAACTTTGATCGTTTCTTTCAAAAGTAGACAAGGTTATCTTTATATCAAGTAATCATATTTTGATCTTTACGTTGATTATGAGCTTGAATACATGAATTGCTTGTATTACTTGTGACACGATAAAGCATAAGTGATTTATCACTCCAAGGGCGTCCGAACATGTGGCGTTATGCTTTAAGCGTTGATTTGAGTATGCTAAGTAGTATGGAGTTGAATGATGTTAGTTTAAAGGTTGCAATGACTGTCGTAGGATTGTTTATGTGGTAAAGTTTTACACCGCGAAGTCTTGCATGATAACGAGACACGAAAACCGAGGAAATAGAAACATGGCACCTAGGGTGTGGTTAGAAGAGGAATATGTTTTCCGAAAAAGAAGATATCTTAGAAACTACATAATGACCATCTCGAGGGTATTATGTAAGTGTGTGTGTGCCTATGGGAACCCGGCGCGGCGGAACCATAGTGAGGATACTTGGGAGACCGGCGCGGCGGAACCAAGGTAGGGTGAGTAGCTTGGTTATCCGCGGTACGGAGCCAATGCAATGTGTGCCAATGGGAACCCGGCGCGGCGGAACCATTGTGAGGATACTCGGGAACCCGGCGCGGCGGAACCGAGGTTGGGTGTGTGTGTGCTTGGTTATCCTCGGTACGGAGCCAATGCAAAAGATTTTGAAAGGCTTGGTTATCCGAGGTACGGAGCCAATGCAAATGATTTGAAAAGGATGTTTTGTAAGTGAAAATGTTAACACGGTCTACGATGAGTCGCGTAGGAGAAACACGAGAATCATGGACACCAACGATAGACGATTATCGATGTGTGATTGTGGTATTGTTGTAAATGATTTTCTGTGGTAAGGTTGGTTGGGTAAGAATTTCCTATTGAGCGTCGTAGCTCACGGTGTTACCTTCTGGTGACCCTGGCATATTATATTGGTGGTGACACCGGTATAATGTGTCAGATTTTGTAGATGAACAGGACGAGCCGTACACCTTGGGGGCGTTCGGAGCCGAGGAGCTGGCTAGGATGGAGAATCAAGAGAAGCTGTAGATAAGAAACCCTAGTTATCCCTCTCTTTTGTAATATTGAACTCCTGTGAGAGTTTTGTTGTAATAAAGAGCTGGACTCGCTTCGTTTTTATCAATAAAATGTTTTATTTAACGTACCCAAAATTCGGGGCGTTACAACACTCATGTTGTTCCTAGGGACAACAGGCACCCTGGGTTCCTTTTCTATCAACTAGCGTCATTCCCGTTTGATGCACGTGACAAAATATTTGTGTGGCCCTGCTACAAAATATCGTGCTCATATAAAATTTGTTGTTTTTCCCGCGCATCGAACGGGAAGGCGGCTAGTATTCAAATATGGAAGTGGTACCAAATATCCAATTAAATAAAAGACTAGGATTCTCCCTCTCCCATTTAAGAAACCTATAAAGTACTAGTACTATTATATTACTAGAAGTACTTAGAATCTAGGATTTAGATTTACCCCCATGGTTTAATGCATAAACGCACATGGGAAATCCAAAACTTGATTATTTAATAAAATCCATGTACCTTGTTGGAAGATTAGTGCTATTATCCAATGGGTAATAACTTCCCTAGTAGTTATTATCCATTGGACAATGGGGGGTGGGATGATATCTAATAAACAATGCCTATTTGTCCTTTGCACATGTGTATATATACCTATATATTACTATATCTTTGTACTTATCAAATTATTTTAATGGAAGGCCTATTGTCCAATGGATAAAAGTTTCCTTAACTTTTATCGACCAGTGGGTAATGGTTTAAAGGTCAACTAGGATGTAGAAAGGTTCACAAGGTTCAAGAGTGGCTAAAATCTTCACCTAGGAAATTGGAGGGTTCATAAGGCTCATAGACAGTCAAAAGGTTCATCTAGGTTTAGGGAATTGTAACTAGGTGAATTGGAAGTTCGGTTCCTCCAACTAATTGGTTCAAAGCTAACTATACTTGCCAAGTAAGATTTCTAGCCAAGAAATACAATTTTAAGGTTTTTACTTTACTCACTAGAAAATATACAAGTGCTTCTATAAGCATACTTGTCTTTTAGAAAATGACTAAATTGTCCGGTGTGAAAAGATAAAATTTTATAAGTCTCAAATCTAATTATGACAGATTATTAGAATTTAAAAAGGAATTTTTTTAAAAGAAACCAAGTATTTAAAATTCAAATTTAAATATTTAACAAAATTTTTATTGATAAAAAATCAGGGCCGTTACATGTCTTCACATGTTGTTACCGTCATGTCGCATGTCGTTGCAGTATCAGACCACAAAATCTATTCCAAAATTAAGAGAGCTACAGAAAAGTGGGCATAAAGAATTAATTCACTCCCCACTATTTTCAATCTGTCAAACATGCATTTTAACAAACACAAAATGAGCATCTTTGAAAGATGAATAACAAAAGATATAGATGAACAAAATTTCTATCCTAAACAGCAAAATTGATTTTCTTTTTCTAAACAGCAAAAAAATTCTCATCCTAAAGAACAATTTTTTTCCTTGTAAGACTCCCATAAAAAAAATTCCCATTCTAAACAGCAATTTAGGCCACATTATTTTTATGAGAGAAGACCCTAAGGATGATGGGAGTCGTATTGAAATGGGAGAACCAAATTGATTTCCTGGACGGCTGATTGGTGGGTGTGCAAGACGGCTGATTGGTGGAGGAGCTTTGTGGGTGTTTTTTTTTTTTTTCGGGAGCGCCAAGGTGTGGATTCTGTGGGGAAAGAGAGAGAATAACTATGGAGGAAGAGAGTAGAGAAGAGAGGAAACACGATGGAGAAGAGGAAAACTGCTGGGTAGACATGTGTGAGAAATAGGTTGGAATCAATAATTCAATCCAGCTGCCGTAACCTATTGAAATCGCGATCCAATGGTTGGAAAGATGCTCATGTTTGTATGGGTAGACAAAAGACCGCTCTAATTTATAATATAGATAACATATATGTGTACCTAAAAATCTTAGGAAAATATCTTTGGAGGCCAATGGCAAGTCTAGGTTTTCTATTATCTATGGGGTAAAAATTTCCCTAATATTTATTATCCAATGGGTAAAGGTTATGAGTATGGTCTAGGATTCCTTAGAAATATATAATAATGGCTATGAGGTACATATACCTTTATATATATAGGTGTACTTAGCAAATCTTGTAAAAATAAGGTACATGTACTTATATGTAAAGTTATTCTAGTAAAATACTTTATAAGGTACATATACCTATATATAAGTATATAAGTGTACTTAGAAAATCTAGAAAAGTAACTTTGGTCAATCTAGGTTTAGGGCTTCAAGTCTATGGCAAATCCAGGCTTTTCTATTGCCCAAAGGATAAAGATTTCCCTACAAAATATTGTCCAATGGTTAAAGAGATAAAGATATACTTGGAAGAAGTAAATAGATCATGAAATGACTATATGTCCTTTAGGCATTTCTATAATAGACTATGAGGTACATATGTACCTATGTTCATACATATATAAGTATATAGGAGATCTAGGAGATTGACTTTGGTTGGCTGTCCCTTGGGTAATATTTCCCCTAATAATTATTAACCAATGGTTAAAGAAAAAGTATGGTCTTGAAATGACAAGTCAAGTTTATTATAGTTACTACTTTGGTCCAAGGGGTTCCATTAAGGTTTTTGGATGGTTCACAAGGCTCAAAGATGGTCAAAAAGTTCTATCTATGGTTAGGAGATTGTAACTAGGTGAATTGGTAGTCTGGTTCTTCGAACTAATCGGTTGCAAACTAATTCTACGTGCCACGTAGGACTTCTAGTCAAGAAATATAATTTAAAAATTTTATTTTACTCACTAGGAAAATATATAAGTGCTTTTATAAGCATACTTGTCTTTAGAAAATGACTAGATTATTTGCTGTGAAAAGTTATAATTTTACACGCCTCAAATCTAATTATGACGGATTATTATAAATTAAAAAGAATTTTTAAAAGCAATCTACGTAATTAAAATAAAATTCAAATATTTAGCGAAATTTTTATTTACCAAAAATCAGGGTCGTTACAAGTTTCGGATTCGATTGATATACTTAGTCGACTATATATTCGTGAGATTATCCATTTCCATGGGATTCCAGTTTCTATTGTGTCCGATTGAGATCCAAGGTTTACTGCGCGCTTTTGGCAAAGTTTGCAAGCCGCTCTTGGCACCAACTTGTTGTTTAGCACCGCATATCATCCTCAAACGGATGGGCAATCTGAGAGAACGATCCAAAGTTTTGAAGATATGCTTCGGGCTTGCGTTATTGATTTTTGGGGTAGTTGGAAGATCACCTACCGTTAGTCGAATTCGCGTGCAACAATAGTTATCAATCTAGTTTTGAATTGGCACCATATGAAGCTTTGTATGGGAGACCGTGTCGATCACCCATTTGTTGGACCGAGTTGGGCGAGGCTACATTGGTTGGGCCGGATTTGATCAAAGAAACCTCCAAGAGCATGAGAGCGATTTGCCAACGTCTTCTTGAAGCCCAAAAGAGAACCACCGAGCATGTCAAAGTGATCCATCAACGATTGTTAACCGCGCAAAGTAGGCAAAAGAATTGTACTGATCGTCGTCGCCGACCGTTATCGTTTGAAGTGGGGGATCATGTATTCATTAAGGTGTCTCCGTGTCAGAGATTATCTTGTTTGGGCAAAAGGGCAAGCTTTCACCGCATTTTATTGGACCGTTTGATATTATCGAGAAGATCGGGGAAGTGGCGTATCGATTGGGATTCCCACCGAAGTTATCAAGCGTTCATAACGTGTTACACGTATCGATATTACGGAAGTACGAGCTGAATCCGTCACACGTTCTAGAATGGTCTGAATTAGAGTTGGAAGCTGATGCATCTTATGGGAAGGAGCCGATTCGTATCCTGATTCGCGTGAGCAGGTTTTGAGGGGTAAGATCATACCGTTAGTGCAAGTCCTTTGGAGTACTCTCGGAAAGTAGGAATCAACGTGGGAAAGGGAAGACGAAGTTAGAAAGAAGTACCCGCATTTGTTTCCGAACTAATTAACCAATGTGAGTTCTAAGTTCTGACTTTATGGTTATTAGCTTGTTGTTTTGTCATATGTGTTGTGGTATGAGTTTTGTTGGTTTGAATTGTTTTAATGAGGATAGAATGTAGAAACTCGTGAATTATTATGTTTTCTTAATCGTCTAAATATGTGGAATATCATATTTTCAGGTTGTATTGATGTTTGAGAGTGTTGGTAGAGATTGGGGTTCGATTTAGTGATCGTTGGAGAAATTTTATTTTTCTGTCCAGCCAGTACTGGCACTGCATCATCCCAATACCTGTACCCAGTGTCTAGAACTTGGCCAATTTGGCACTTTGAAGGTCCCAGTACCGGTACTGCATTTTCCCAGTACCGGCACCCACTATGAAAACTTCAGAAATTCAGCACGCATTTCAGAAGCCTATAAATACCTCATTTTGTCATTTTTCACACCCAAACCCACAAACAGATCTGGAAACACCCCCTTTCACCTACCCCACTCCAATCTCACCCAAAACTCTTGATTTCTACCTTAAATCTTCAAGATCCAAGGGATTCCTTCCTCAAAATCACTTGATTCACGTATTTGGTGAACAAGGGGTAACTCTTGTGTCATTGCTCTCACTATTCGGCTATCACCCACATTTTTCTCTCTCTCCTCTCAGTTACTCATTGATTCTTGCTTGTTTATCTTGTTTTGGGTTATATCTTCACTAGATCTTGTATCAAAACTTGGGAAGAGCTTGTTCTTGGAAGATTTGGGCTTAATCCACTCGGTAGACCTAGGGTTTTGCTCAAAACCCACTTTGGTAGGGATTTCTCTCTTTTTCTACATGTTATTTGGTGATTATGTGTGATATTTGTGTTTGATTGCTATATATGGCTCGCATGGAATACCTTAGGGTACGAGGACTTCAAATCCTTATAAATGATGTGTTTTTGTCTTGATAATCGTGATCCATGATTTATTTGTGATGCGTTAGACAATGTTGTTATGTATGAAATGATTATATGGTACCGGTGTTGATAGTGATGATAATGTGGTCGTCGTTGTGAAGTTGAATGTGGAGTTTATTGTGACGCAAGGGGTGGAAACACAAACCGCAAAGGATGGGGTCTATTGTGATGCAAGGGGTGGAAATACAAAATCGCAAGGGCTAGAAATACGTGGGATGAAGTGTGTGTGTGTGTGTGTGTATATGTGTGAATGAGTGCCTGATGCTAGTGTATGGTATTGGTATGTGTTAGTTTGGACTTACCATTTAGCTTGATTCACTTTATTCATGCTTATTATCTCATTACATATAGATTTTGTAGAGAATTTCCTAATGGGCTAGTGTAGTTCAACAAAATCATTCTTTTCAGGTTCAAATGCCGGGCAATAATTTGCATTGCATCGTCTGCTCAGAGTGGAAGACATTTTTGGAAGTTACCAATGTCTAGTTATTTAATCATCTTTGTAATCACCTATTTTTTTCAAAGATGATTTTGTAACTAATTCTTCTTGATTTCCTTTCAACCAAATCGTTGTAAATCAATAGTCTGTTGTACTCGTATTTAAGTTAATTTGGGTTGTGGTGCCAAGGATGTAATTCTCTAAATTTGGGGACTTTATTTGTAAATTAAATAGGTGGAAAATCATCTTGGGTATTATTTATCTTATGCGAGGATCTTTTACCGAAATGGTTTATTTATTTATGTTGAAATCGAGGGCGTGACATAAAGGATTGTTCGCAAGCATATTAGTACTCTAAGTGTAGATCAATATTGGTTCGATCCCATGCAGAGTCGCCACTATGGGCAACATGCCCTTAAATTTTGGTTTAAAAAGCCGGATTGAGAGAGCTCTAGCGGGACGTGCACTCAATTCAGAGTCGCCACTTGGATTTGAAGGTCTGACACCAAAGGAACCGAACTTGAAACGCTTTCTATGCTGTTTGATTTGAAAAAGTGAAGGCACTAGTCTGTCATAACCATATCTGGATTTTGGAGCCAGGTTACAAGAAGGGAAGGGTTTTAGGACACCCCTCTCACCCAATTCGGAGATCGGTCTTAAGCATTTTGTGAAAACATTTGAGTTTCTTTTTATTAGTCAATTTTTAGCCAATTAGGGTGAGGGAACAGTTCAAAAGGGCATTTAAAAACTGTTACAATTTGCAGGATGTGATAAATAGCATGGATTTATGATACAATAAGCAATAAATGAGATAAAAGCCAAAATAATGCTAAAAAGCCAAAACAGTGCACAACTAGAAGTTGGTGCACACAGGGGAAACTTGCATGCGCTGATCTATTTCACGTAGATCACTGCATGCAAGACCACCTGTGCACGCGAACTCTAGACCAGCGCTCGTTCGCCTATCTTAACAGCTTTGATTTTTGTCCCCATTTGGGCTTTGGAATGACCAGTGATAACCCAGGATAAACCATGCAGTTTTTATACACAGTTAGTAAATATAATTACAAGCAGAATGGGTATTAATTGAAATACACCACATAAACAGTGTGGGGGATAAAACAGTGGCCAGAGGCCAAGTTACCCATATAAAGCCAACTACTGGAGGTCAGCTTAAACCTGCACGAGCACATCAAGGATAGGCGCGCGCCTATTCGGTCTGGACGTTCAGTGCTTGGTGTTGCATACCTGGGCTCTGACACATGCTCAAAAGCTACCCGGGGGTATTCCAAAGCAACAATTTAGCATTTTGAAAGACTACTAGCCATTTTTAACATGTAAAACAATAAACCAGTTTTAAACATGCTCATCAGTGAGATATGGCAATTAAAATATAAAAGATCAACACCCATGTCCCCATGCAGGTCTGCACGCGCAGC
Source organism: Rhododendron mucronatum var. ripense (assembly GCA_019656295.1). Taxonomy (NCBI): domain Eukaryota; kingdom Viridiplantae; phylum Streptophyta; class Magnoliopsida; order Ericales; family Ericaceae; genus Rhododendron; species Rhododendron mucronatum. Next base: position 6,831,924 of record BPLT01000002.1, on the reverse strand, counting down.
CACAAAGTGGTGCGCTCATTCAGATGACTGACGCACGCAAGTGTGATGGTCACATGGTTCTTGTAACCTTGCCAACTTTAGGGCCAGGACAGGTATAGATTACCAACCTTGGCCCTGCCAGCCCCCCTTAAGGATCAAAACAGGAAAAACAATAAAGGTTTATACCTTTGTTTGAGGTTGAAAAAGGGTTTGAACTTGGTATTTGTGTGGCTGAAAAGATGGATATGCAGTGGTTGTTTGAGTGATGGTAGAATGTATTTGCTTGATTTTGAAAGACTTATGAGTTAGGATGTGTGTAGCTTTTTGAATTTTTGTAACCCTTTTAATGGAAGAACCATGGGGGTATTTGTAGGAGGAAGAATGGTGATAGATATGGTGGTGCAACCAGCCAACAAGGGGCTGGTTGGGTTTGCTTGGTGGCTAAGCCTCCCCATAAAGGTGATGCGAGAGGCTAAGAGAGAGGGTACACCCCTAACCTGCAGAGGCACTGTTCAGGCGACAAAATCAGAGGCTCTATGAGGAAATAGACCCCTGATGATGGGAAAATCTGGCCGGCAAAAGGTGATAGGACAAGGGGTTGACCAGCGCGCGCGGGTTGTAAACAGGCGCGCGCATCTCAAACCAACGCACGCATGGGTCAATGGTCAAAGCTTTGACCATTGATCACCACCTATCGATTTGAAATGCGCGCGGGGTCCTAAATAGAAGCGCGCATGTCAAACCTACACATGCATTGGTCAATGGTCAAATCTTGACCGTTGACTAACGCTTGTCAAATTGATACGTGCGCGCAGGTACCGGTGGGCAATGTGCCCTTAAAAATTCTGTTTTTTAAAAGGCTGGATCAAGGGAGAGCTAGCGGGACAAGTGCTCAATTCAGAGTCGCCACTTGGGTTTAAAGGTCCGACACCCAAGGAACTGAACTTAAAATGCTTTCTACGCTGTTTAATTTGAAAAAGTGAAAGCACTAGTCCGTCATAACAATATCTGGGGGTTCGAGAGCCAGGTTATAAGTGGGGAAAGATTTTAAGGCACCCATCTCGCCCAATCCGGAGATTGGTCTCCACTTAGACATTTTGTGAAAATATTGAGATTCTTCTTTTATAAATCGATTTTCAGCCAATTAGGGCGGGGGAACAGTTAAAATGGGGATTAAAACTGTAACAATTTGTAGGATGTGATCAATAGCATGGATGGCATGATACAATAAGTAAAACATGGGATAAAACCCAAGTACTGTCCAATAAGCCAAAACAGTACACTATTTGAAAGTTAGCGAGAACAGGGACCAACTTGCATGCAATGATCTACGTGCACACAAGCAGTCCTGCGTGTGTCAAACCCAAACAAGTGCACGTGTATTGTCCTTTTAACAGTTTTGATTTTTATCCCTTTCTGAGCTCTGGGATGACCACTGCTCATCACCCAGAACCAAACCAAGCAGTTTATATGTGCGAGGGACTATATAATTACAAACAGAAAGAAAAATAATTAAAATACACCCCATAAACAGTGTGGGGGAACAAAATAGTAGCCAATGGCCAAGTTACCCAAGCAAAGTCCACCACTGGGTCAGTTATCAACCTGCGCGCGCATATGAAGGACCATCGCGCGCCTGTTCTGACTGGACTTCCAGTAATAGGTGTTGCATGCCTGGGCTTTGAGACATGTTCAGAAGCAATCCAGGGGTATTCCAAAGCAGCAAACACGCATATTGAATAACTACTAACGTTTTTTGTAATGCCCCGAATTTTGGGTACGTTAAATAAACAATTTTATTGAATATTTAGATAGAGTCTGGCTCAATATTACATCATAAACGTTACAAAAGTACTTTTATTCAAATAAGGGAAGGAACTAGGGTTCCTATCTACTACTCCGCTTCTTCCTCCATCCTGGCTAGCTCTTCGGCTCTAAAGGCTTCCAAGGTGTAGAGTTCACCCTGTTTATCTATAAGATCCGACACATTATACCAGTATCGCTACCAATATAATATGTCAGGGTTACCAAAGGTAACACCATGAGCTACAAAAGCTCAATAGATTAACCCATACCCACTAACCCTTATCTTACAAACAAACAACCATAAATTCAATGATTTCCACATAGTTCATACATATTCGACAAAATAGTTAACAATGACACATTCACATTCATTATTCAAACTAATGTTGGTTTCCATGATTTTCTGAGTTTCTCCTACGCGACTCCTTGTAGACTGCGTCAACATTTTCCACATTTCATAACCATGTCAACATTTTCAAAAAAATTTTTGAACACACTCAACCTCGGTTCCGCCGTTCCGGCTCCCGAGTATCCTCACAATGATTCCACCGCACCGGGTTCCCATTGGCATACAAAACACACACCACACAATGGGCTACCACGTCCGGCCACATTCCAGTTTCCAAAACATTTCACCTTTTCAAAACATGCCTTTTTATTAGCCACACCCTAGGTGTCATGTTTTTAACTTTCTCGATTTTTGTGTCACGTTTTCAAAACATGCCTTTTTATTAGCCACACCCTAGGTGTCACGTTTTTAACTTTCTCGATTTATTAGCCATAAATCATTCATTGAAATCTTGAAACTAAACTAGTTAAATCATCCAACTCCATAATACTAATCATGCTCAAATCACTACTTAAAGCATAACGCCACATGTACGGACGCCCTTGGAGTGAAAATCACTTAGGCTTTATCAACAAGTAATACAAACAATTCACACATTTATGCTCATAACCATTCAAAGATCAAAATACGAATACTTCGAATCAATGATAAAGGCTTATCTTTCGAAAACCGTTCTTTCTTCTTTTGTGGGAAGTTCAAAACAACATATATTTATTGAAGTAAGGATCGTTTATTCAACATGTTCATACTTCCATTAGCAAAATCCGTTGTTGACAATCATGCATTCCAACTACTATAAACGATAGATAACCTTATCTACTTAGAGAAAACGATTAAGGATATTTATGCTTTGAACTAGGGACATTCTACATTTCAAGATACGGTTCTATATACTATAGGTAGAGTTAGTAGACTAGGGACTCTACCTTACTTCTTGGCGGTTGGTCAGTTTTGAGAATAGGTCGTCGGTTTTGAGAATCGGCGGTGTAACAGCTCCGAAGTGCTTCGAAAGGAAGGGAGATGGATTTTCTCTTCCTAGAAACAACTTTGCTAATTAAACTAGGCTACTTTAAAGATTTAGGGCTGGTTTTTGGAAGTGGTTTGGTAGTATCTCTCAAGAACTTCAAGAAACCTTAAAAAACTTGAACTTTTGAATTAAGAAGGCTTAGAATTTCTAGAGAGAAGTGAGAGAAAAGAATGAAGGTGTGAGTTTAGGCTTGGAATGACTTGCTATTTATAGGCCAAGGCTCCCTCTCTCTCCCTCTCACCCGAATCTCTCTCTCTCCATATTTTATTTTTTATTCAACTTGTCATGCTTTCTTTGAAAGATCAAGGTCTAGTTCTAGGCTTGCATGGCTAGATTTAGTACTTTGGATTGATTTGGAAAGATTTTGGTGGAAGAAAGGAGGATGGTACAAGGTTTTATATTGGCAATTGTACACATAAGGCCAATGGAAGATAGATTTTTGCTTGGAGTAGTATATAACCCTAGATTGCAATCAAGTCAAGGTACAATGGAAAGATCAAGGCAAGGTACAACCAAATCCCCTCTCTCTTATCTCTCTCTCTCTCTCTCTCTCTCTCTCTCCCTCCCTCTCTCTCGGCCACTTTCTCTCTCTCTCTCTCTCTCTCTCCTAGCACTAGTACATATATATATATATATATACACACTACTACAAAAACCTTAAAAGATGACACTCAAAAAGTTGAAATAATGACAGTTTTTGTAAAACTGTCATCGAAAATATGATGGTAGACTTTTGATGACAGTCCATCTTACAAACTGTCATCTTTGCGATATAAGATGACGGTTTAGAATAAAAGTGACATTATTATCTTTTTCTTTAATGTCAGTTTTTGCTTAAAACTGACATTAAAACATGCGCTTCCGGAAGCCCATATGGGAAACCTTTTAATGACAGTTTTCCTTAAAAGCGACATTGAAACTAAGCCCTTTTAATGACAGTTTTAGTTAGAACTGACATTGCAATTGATCATAAAAGATGACAGTCAGAAAGTGTCATAAAAACACCTAAGATGATAGTTTAAAACTGTCATCTCATACTTTCAATGTCTACGATGACAGTTTCATCCAAAACTGACATTAAAAGTGCTCATCTTAAAATTTTTGAAATATACTATACATGTTTTTGTTTGTCTTTTGTTAACAATAAGCGTGCCAGCTCAGATGGTAACACGCGCTCGAGGAACTGAAGTTCTTGAGTTCAAGTCCTGGGGCAAGCAAATATTTGCTGGCCACAGAAGTGCTAAGTAGGCGACACACAAGTGCCACTGGGCGGCCATGTGAGAGGCACGTGGGTGCCACGTGGGCGGCCACGCATTCGAAAGAGAATTGGTTTTCCATTTTTCTTGAATGGAGAACAGATAAGATGACAGTTTAAATCCGTCATCTTTGCGATTAAAGATGACAGATTAAGACTATCATCTTTTATCACAAAGATGACAGGTTTAAACTGTCATCTTATATGTTTAATGACAGTTTTTTATTGTCATAACAAATTTAGACTTTTAATGACAGCTCCATAGATGACAGTTTCAAAACTGTCATCTTTCACGTTTGATGACACTTTTAAACTGTCATCTTTAACGATTATTGTAGTAGTGACACACTTCTATGTACAAGTAAACATATATAAAGAAATGTACTTATGGTACTATGTGATCTAGTGGGATTTCAAAGCCAAGATTTTTCTATTAAATTATTCTAGTAAACACATGTATACTTTGTAATAATATAAGTATATATAAGTCTAAGTACATATATATGTATATATAAGTGTGTACCATGCAATCTAGATGGATTTCCAAATCAAAATTTCTTGTTAAAATAGTCCAAATTGGCACATTTTCTTATTATAATATTGTACTATTGTACCTAGGAAATCTAGGGTATTAAATCTATAAGGTACACACACACACACACACACACATATATATATATAAGTATATCATCACTTGCAAAATCTAGGAAATAATGTATTTAATAAACCCTAGTACTTGTTGGTAAGACTAACTCTATTATCCAATGGGTAATAATTTCCATAGTAGATATTGACCAATGGATAAAAGGAATAAGGTAATGTATACTTGAATAATATTTGAAATAACCAAATGTCCTTTAGGCATGTGTATATAAGTCTATATACAACTATATATGAGTACTTTATCAAATCTAGCCACAATATCCCTGATAGAAAATCTAGGTTTCCTATTGTCCAATGGATAAAAGTTTTCCTAATTTTTATTGTCCAATGGGTAAAGGTTCATCTAGGGTTAGGAGAAAGTAACTAGGTGAATTGGTAGTTAGGTTCCTCCAACTAATTGGTTAGAAGTGAACTATACTAGCCATGTAGAATTTCTAACCAAGAAATATAATTATAAGACTTTAATACATTTATTAGGAGAATATACAAGTGCTTTTATAAACACACTTGTCTTAAAAAAATGACCATATTGCCTGGTGTGAGGAAACCCAATTTAGGAGTCTCAAATCTAATTACGACGGATTAACAAGAAAATTATAAAGCCATTCTAGAGAAATTAAAGAATTTCGAATAAACAACGAGATTTTTATTCATTAAAAATTGGAGTTTTTACATTTTTAACATGTAAAACTATAAATAGGTTTTTAACGTGCATCAAAGTATTCTATATGCTATTTAAAACATAAAATACCAACACCCCTATCCCCATGCAGGTCTGCACGTGCAGCCAAGGATTGGCGCGCACATACAGGCGACCAGCGCATGTAGGTGTGAATGGTGACACAGTTCTTGTAACCTTGCTAACTTTTGGACCAGGACTGGTATAGATTACTAGCCTTAGCCCTGCCAGTCCCCCTCGGGGATCAAAACAAGAAAACAGTGCAGCCAAGGATTATACCTTTGCTTGAGGTTTGAAAATGTATTTGAAATTGGTGATTAGTGGTTGAAAATGGGATATGAAGTAGTTGTTTGAATGGTGATAGGAAGTATGCTTTGAGTTTGAGAGAATTAGGGTTTAATTATGATTTTGCTTGACAATTGTTAACCTAGAATTTAAGATTTTGTAACCCCTTGAAAGAATAACAAAATGGGCTATTTATAGGCAAAGGGAAGGTGGTGGGAGAGGTGGAGGTGGAACAACCAGCCACAAGGGCTGGTTGGGCTTACTTGGTGGCTAAGCCTCCCCATAAAGGTGGTGGGAGAGGTTGAGTGGGGAGGCACCCCAAACCTGCTGAAATACTGTTTAGGCGACGAAATCAGGGCTCTATGGGTAATAGACCCTTGATGATGGCAAAATCTGGCTGGAAAAAAGGTGATAGGGACAAGTGTTGACCGGCACACGTAGGTCTCAGACCGGCACGCGTGTATCAAACCAATTTCCGTGCTGGTCAACAGTCAAAGCTTGACCTTTGACCAACACCTGGCAATTTGACTGGCGCGTGCTGGTTCCAGATCGATGCACGCAAGTGAAACCTTCAGCTAGGGTTTATGGTTCAGGGTTTAAGGTTCCAAAGGGGTTCCAAACACTCAGAGTTAAAATCTTTTTCATACTCAAGACTGCTTTTGATTCGATTCATCATCGGGAAAATAAGAAACTGAAAAATGAAGTAAAATCAATTGGAAAACCTAGATTGGGGTGTCTACAGTAGTCCCTCTTTGACGGCTCGTGGAGCACCATTGAGTTGTCACGGGTAACATCAAAAATTTCTAGACACCCATCGAGTTTGTCCAAGAGAATTACAAAAAATGCAGACATGTAGATAAAAATACCATGCACCAAGGGATCAAAGACGGGTGGACCATCACAAGATCATTGCAAAAGAGTTTGAACTCTGTTGGGAAAGTAGATAATTCTGGATGAGTGGATCAACATCAAATGCTGAGGCGGACTCTCCAGGGGAATAAAAGGGCTTGGACGGATGGACCATTGTTGATTGAATTTGGGCTGATAGATCGTTGCTATTTGAATGAATTGGACGGATAGATCGTCGCTGATTGAAAATGGAGGACGGATCGTCTTTGATTGTAATCGTTTGATTGAAATCAGACGAATGGATCGTCGTTGATTGTAATCGTTTGATTGAAATCGGACGAATAAATCGTTTTTTACTGTAATTGGATGGATGGATCGTCGTTGATTGAAATTGGATGGATAGATTGTCGTTGATTGTAATCGTTTGATTGAAATCAGAATCCCACGAGGTAAAGTAAATGCGAACGGACCACTGCTGGGGATATTAGGGCCTCGGAAAGAGTTTGTCAACCCAAAAAGACCCAAAAATCATTAAAATACCATAAACATGAACCAAAGGGCTGCTGCAAGGGAATAAATTTGATAGGGCTTGGCCAAAAGATGAACTGGGCTTGAGGCCCAAACAAACATGCAAGCACTAGTACGGGATCTGCGTGCGCGAGTCTGCTACTAGGGCTTGAAGCCAGATTAGGCCCAGACCCAGCCCACGCCTAAATTCTCTCCTTTTCTTCTTTAGGACGCTTCAGAAGCGACTTACAATTGTGGGCACACGCCCCTGAAATTTTATTTATGTATAAAATTGGGTGCGTCCTTTTTGGAAAAGCGATGCGAAACGCTACAATTCAGAGTCACCACTCGAGTTTTAGCAGTGAAATAACCAAGGAACCAAACTTGAAACGTTTGCTACGTGTTTCATTTGAAAAAGGCTTGTAGACTGGACTGTCGTCACCTTCGATATCTGAGGTTCGGGAGCCAGGTTACGAGAGGGGGAAGGGTTTTATGGCAACCTTCTCGCCCAATCCGGAGATCGGTCTATACTTGGGCATTTTGTAAAATATTTGTATTTTTCTCTTATTAATCATTTTTTAGCCAATTAGGGCAAAGGGAACAGTTAAAGGGGATTAAAACTGTAACAAGTTGCATTTATGTGGCAAAATGTAGAGTTAACGAAGTCAGTGTTTCCAATAATATATCCAGTGTCTGGTGTTCTCTATAATCCCTTGTTGTGTTCTCTTTTTGATCCTAACCTACTTTATGTTTGTACTCACTTCGTGTCTATAAATTTGGTATCAGAGCCATGTTTTCTGTTCTAGCTTAAACCCCTTCTGGGAACTTCTTTTCCAACACTACTTCAAATCTTTTCTAAAGGAAAAAATTGAAGCGTATGCTCTGTGGTTGCCTTCAACAGATCCTCCACATCAGAAACTTCATTAACTATTTTGGTTAAAGAATTTTGTATTTGTGGGTTAAAAGTACCTTGAGACTTTTGGCTTTTGAGCAGTGTGTCTCGGTTTATCTACCCTACTATACAAAATTTTATTAATTAAAATTGGTTAAGGATCTTACATTAAAAAGAGAAAAAGATTTGTTGTATGAGGAAACGAAGAACCCAAAATTTTACTTAAAAATGAATCATTTGTTTTCCACTTATTCCTCTGCCACCTCATCTCTTGTTCCTTCACGATCATCCACCAGTAGAAATTCCTCCGCATCTTCTCCTAAACTTGAGTACTTGTATGAGTTTGAATATCTTCCTGATGATAGTAAGGTTCCCCTTACTGTTCTCCCTTTCCTAAATCCCTATAATGTTTTTGTCAGGCCACAAACCTTTGTAAAAAAGACCATTACCCAACTCTTCTCTACAAACAACCATCTTCTGTAAAAGAGTATGTTCAAGCCTCCAAATTTGATCAGTGTTTCATACCAGCTACAAAGGCTAAAAAACTTTTACCCTTAGAAATCCCAGTTGATTTGCCTCGTATTTAGCAACAACAAGGATTTACTCACCTCCATTTTGGAGTAATCAGATTGGCTGTCACTTTCCATGGTAGAAAACGATTACCTGTTGCTTCCAGACTTGCTTTACTAGACGTTAGGTTTATGCAATACCAACATGCTTGTATTGCTACAGTCAAAACCACCTTAAATGTTGGAACTGAAGTCTTTACTTTCTACCCCAACTTCAACATGCCACTAGCAGATCCTCATTTGCTAATAGCTCTAAAAGTGCAAGTTCAAATTGGGGGTGCCTCCCAAATTTCCACTACCTATGCAGCAACCCTCCACTACCAAATGACCTATCGTCTTCAAAACCATGCCTTAGATATGTCATTACCCTCCTCCACAGATGAAGCCCTTTTCCAAACCGTTAACGCACCTCACCAAGCTTCCTGTGTCCATGTTCCACGTCAGATTTCCCGTCCTGAACTTCTTAAGCTTCTCCCAGAGTCGGTTACAGCCTATGAGAAAAATCAACAAAAGCCCATACCTGTTCAATCCTCAAATCCACCTTTTTTTTTAAAAAAACCTGATGGGACAGTAGAGATTTCATTCCCCAAAGAAGCCTCTACCTCATCTTTTACCCATCCTGTCATTTTTCCCTCGAGAATTGACATGTTTGTCGATGGTTCTAGACCTGGCCCTCCAGTTAAATATTTCCAACCCAGTGGCCTTCCAGTCTTTTATTTCAAAAATCCAGAAACATGTCATTGTTATTTTGATGCCTGTGACTGTGATGAGTGTCTCGAAGACTGTCTTCTTGAAGATGATGAAGACTTTGAAGATCCATGTCCACTATGTTCTCCTTTACCTCCCACTCCTTGTAAATCTCCACCTCCTCCTCAACCCCATATGAGGATGATCCCTCTGCTCAACCCAGTGGGTGTTTTATGTTCACCTCATCTTCCTCCTGGACTGAGGCAGATTTTCCTCCTTTGGAGTTCCATAATTCTCAGGAAAAAACAACCCATCGTCATAAAATTCCAGACCCTACTACCATCCTCCCTGATGGTAGCACCAAGGCAGTATCAGCATCAGAAACAGTGATGAATTGGCAGTCAGCAAAATTCTCTATCTCAAAACAAAATTCTTTAGAGAATTGCTAACTCCCAGCAAAATTAGGCGAATGTTGTTCATAAGAAGTTATCAACTTTGGAACTTCTTATCAGAGATTTGCAGCAGAAGATCCAAAATGTTCACCAAGAACTTTTTCAGATGGCATATGCCAACCAAGCATTTTCAGCAGCTTTTTACCACAATGATTCTGAAATGAAGCATTTAAAAGATCAGCTTCAATCTCTCCAAGCTCAGCAGTATTCTCAGCAAAAAAGTTCATTTGACATGTTTCCCTCTTTCTCCCACCAAAGTTTTTCTGGGTATCCTCAGATGTCTCAACCCTTACCTATAAACCCTACCACAAAATTTGGTGAATCGAGCTCCAATATTTTTGGAGCCTCATCAGCTTTCTTTCCTCCACCAAAAAGACCATCTCCACCAAAACTTCATTTCCCAAAGCCTCAGATAAAACCTATTCGACCTCCAACAGTTTCGTCTCCACCATCTACCTCTACCTCTGCTCCTACTACCTTCGTTCGTTCTAAACTAACTGATCCAAACTCAAAGTCACCTCAATTAATGGTCCAGTCAACTTCTAGCCCTACCAAAAATCCAATCTCTACTCTCCTACATACCTTAGCCACGATACCTAAAACCCCATTCCTGAACCAACCATTGAGTTTGATTCGGATACTGAATCCACTAACTCTATGCCAATTCCTCATGTTTTTATGATGAACCCAGAAAACCTAAAAAAATTTCCAGAAGAACATGTTGAAGATCCTATTATTGAAGAACGTCCTGAGTTTGACACACCTCCAGAAATTCCACCTTCGATTCCTTCTCACATTCCACACATACATACCCAAGGTTTCTCCTTTGATACCATTCCCCCATCAAAATGTTTGGATAAGCTTTATGAGATTCATGCTTGGTGCACTGCTGCTGTGCTCTCTCCAAACGCTACACTCAGTAATGTTATTACTAAGTGTACAACAAAGTTCCTTGGCCGTCTTTGTCAATGGTACTTGGCTCTTGGCGAGTACCGACAGTTACAACTTAAACAGTTGCCAACCCTTGATCAATTCATCTCAGTCTTTCATACTGAGTTTCTTGGAGATCATAACAACACAAAAGAATTTGTTCGAGAAGAATATCTCAGCATGAAGTGTTGTTCATTCAAAAGAAAAGACTTGGAGACCCATTATGACCGTATGTCTCAAAGATTTTATCTCCTCAACGGCATGGATGATGTCAACCTCAAGTAAGCTTTTCTCAATTCCCTTCCTGAACCATTGGGAAATGAGACAACAAGGTTGCTTCAAACAAAAGGATTGACGCTGAATGCAACATCTCTTGGCAGTATTTACCAACACTCTTTGATTGCCTTGGAAAAGTTGTGCAATCATCAGAAATTCCTCAGAACTCTTGAAGAACAGGGAAAACTTCTTGGCAAAGCATGTGACCGGCCAGACTTATCTATAAAGTGCAAAGACAAGAAGTGCACTTGCCGCCCTTCATATCGAAAATGCAAACACTTTCAGAAAATGGAAGTTCCAATCTCTTGGCAAGTTTCCAAAGTTTTCAAAATCTGGCAAGTTCTCACGCCGGAAAAATTGGAAATTTTTCAAGAAGAAGAAGTTCATAGGGCAGCAAAAGTCTGATCGCTGCTACATTTGCAGAATGAAGGGGCACTATGCCAAACAGTGTCCCAATAAAGCAGCACGAGATAAGATGGTGAGCTCTTTGGCTCTCATTGACGATGACCTTGAAGATGCTGATGTAGAATCCATACTTTCTATTGATGATGAAGCAACGACTGAAGCAGTCCTAGCATTCACCTTGGATGATTCAGATGATTCGTCAGAATTAGATGACTCTTCTAATGATTCTGACTCATTCCCCTATGAAATCCAAACCTTTGGATTCTCAAACGTCATGTTGGCTCAGCCCTTAGCCAAGGTCAGAATCTTGCTTGGGAAATATGAAAAACCTATACCAGTTATCGCTTGCTTTGATACTGGTGCAGCAGCGTCTATCCTCAACCCAGCAATTCTCCCCAGGTCCTACTGGCAATCGTGTTTCAGACCCTTTACAGCAACCAATGGAGAAACTTTTGTCATCACTTTAATCAGTAAGCCTATTATCATCCAACTCTTCCTTGGATACACCATAAAACACCAAGTTTATGGTTCTGATCTCCCAGGAAAAAATTTATTGTTAGGCTTTAATATTCTCCAAAATCTCAGCGAAGTCTCATGACTCAAAAAAGGCTTGAAATACAGAAATTACCTGTTACCCTGGACCACTCAACCAAATCTCTTTTCCCTAGAAAATTTCTCTTCCATCAAAGAAGCCATAATCCAAACTTCTTGTGCCGAATCCCATTCCCAATTTGTAGAGACCCGTAAATTTCCTATTTAATTTTAATATTGTAGTAAAAGAAAATAAAAGAAAGGAGAAGAAGTGAAAATGGCTTGGAAATTAAAGTTGGGGGTTAAATGTGAAAGAAGTTGAAAGTCATGGGTGTTTTTGTGAATAGTGCATGTGTGCAACGTGTATATACCAGGAGAAGCTTTCTTTTTTTTTTTTCATTTCCTTTTCATTTCTCTCGGCTCTCTCGATCTCTCTCCCTCTCTCACCCAATCACTCAAAATCCACAATAATCACTCTCAACTCCATCATCTGCGTGCGTATCCAGGCTCGTATCGTGTTGGACAAGACGTGGTTTGGAGTATTTTGCTTGGTTTGGAACTCCGGAAGCAAGGCTTGCTTCATTTGTTCGATTTGTGTTTGGGTACTCGAGGTAGGAAATTCTACCTCTCTTTATATGTTCTTTGGGTTCTCTTATGTCCTACTTGAGTACCTTCATGCTTTGTTTGAGTTTATATTGACTGTGGTTTGGTCTGGACAAAAATCTGTTAACTTATGAAAAATCGCGAAATTCTGGATTCCTACCGGTAGGCCTGTCCTTTCTACCGGTAGAACGTTGTTGCGTTGCCAGAAAAATTAGTTTCCTACCGGTAGAGTTTTCCTCCTACCGGTAGGTTGTCTCAAATTTTCCTCGTGCAAAAATGGTGGCCTTTCTGTTTTGCATCTGTACCGGTAGGACTTGATCCCTACCGGTAGGAACAATAAATTTCCAATTTTCTACCGGTAGCCCCAATTTCCCTACCGGTAGGCCATCTGTTAAACTCCAAAATTCCTCGTTGCTGTTGCCCATCTACCTTTAGGCTTTGACTTTTCCATGGGCATATTTAATCACTTAAAAGGAATAAAACAAGAGATTAGATGGCACCACCTGTCATGTGCAGTTTAATGTACTTTGAATTTGTATGAAATGGTAAACCTGGGAAATGATAAGAATGGGCTTTTTGCACGATATTTGTACGACGGATTCACTTGAGCACATAAACGGCATGCGACAGCTTAACACGGAATATTGAGTAGTTCGAAGGTTGAGTTGAGATAACAAGTTTGGGAACGAAATGAAAAATACGATCGAGTTGATATGTGAACTATCCACTTAACATCATTAAACCTCTCTCATCCGTACTCTTGCAATTGAAATTTTGGAAACACATAGGGTGAAATACGAAATAAGGAATGTGAAGTGGATGCACGGGGTCATGAGTACCCGGAAAGTGTCGTGGGTATATGGAGCCCTAAAACCCAGAAAGTTCTCCCAAGTTCGCTATTTGACGAGTTAATGGAGGATGGATTTCTTAAACTTATATTGGAGATCAATGGGAGGCGTGCGGGGTTCCTCGAACCGGAGTATAAGTCGTTAATACAAAAAATGTTCTAAATGGAGGTGTGAACAAAACGGAAAGATAAAAGTTGACTAATAGATAAACTATCGATAGAAAAGCACTCCTTGAGCCTTGGTTTTGCCGATTCGAAGTTGGTTCCCATAGCGACCTCATTTGTTATCAAGAGCTTGATTTCCTTTTGTTCTACTCATTCTTTCGTCTCACCCAATTGCATATAGAGTTTGCGTAGACTTTTCTACTGGGCTAGTGTAGCTCAAGCTTTATATTATTTTCAGGTGCTAACCCGGAACCATAGCTTGCATTGCTTGGAGTGCTTGGCGTGTGGACATTGCTTTTGAAAGCTAATTGAAGAAGTTACCTATTCATCTTTGTAAAGTTATTTTGAAAGTTGTATTTGTAACAAAAATAAAAAAATGTAATTCTTTTGACTTGAATATTGTTACCCTAATCCTCTTTTGGAATCCGATACTCATGATAATTTTGGGCCGTCGAGCCGATATTGTAATCTTTTGGAACCGTATGAATTTGGAAGTATTTGCCGGGGGAATGAGAACGCGTTGATTATTTTGGGTACCGTAAGGGATATTTGTGAGTATTTTATTATAAAAATCATTTATATTTATGTTGAAAATTCAGGACGTGACACAATTCCTTACCAAATGTTCCAACCCACGATGGAAAAATCCAGAATTCTTCATTTCCCTTCCTTTTAAGAAAAATGAAGACATCAACCCCACCAAAGCTACCCATCATGGAATGAACCTAGAGCACTACCAGTTTGCTCTTCAGGAGCTCCAGCAACTCCAGTCAGAAGGTTTGATTGAGCCTACAACCTCTCAGTGGGCATGTGAAGCATTTTATGTTAACAAAAGGACAGAGCAGATAAGAGGAAAGCTTCGCCTGGTAATCAATTACCAGCCTCTTAATCATTTTCTGTAGGATAACAAATTCCCTCTTCCTCGGTGAAATGTTCTTTTTGCAAACTTGCCTAAAGCTCGAATTTTCTCAAAGTTTGACTTGAAAGCAGGTTTTTGGCAGCTGGGCATCCATCCAGATCATCGTCCCAAAACTGGTTTTTGCATTCCAGATCACCACTTTCAGTGGTCAGTTATGCCTTTTGGATTAAAAACAGCTCCATTATTGTTTCAAAAGGCCATGATCAGAGTATTTGCTCCTCTTCTATCCTCAGCACTCATCTACATTGATGATATCCTACTCTTTTCACCAGATATTGAGTCTCATGCTGTCTTACTCCAAACTTTCCATTCCCTAGTCCAAACCCATGGTATCATGCTCTCAGAGAAAAAGATGATTCTTGCTCAACCAGAAATTGATTTTTTGGGGATGCATATCTCTAAAGGTCAATATACCCTCCAGTCTCATATAGCCTCCCAACTTGACCATTTTCCAGAAGAAAATCTCACAGTTAAGCAAGTCCAGCAGTTCCTTGGAATTGTTAACGCTATGGCTGATTTCATTCCCAACCTTGCCCAATACCGTACTCCTCTTTCAGCTCTACTAAAGAAAAACACTCTTCCTTGGTCAGTCCATTGTACCAAAGCTGTAAAAGACCTCAAAGTCATAGCCAAAACCCTTCCTCCACTAACCATACCTTCAGATGGGAAGAGAGTTCTTCAGATAGATGCCTCTGATCTATATTGGGGAGCAGTTCTTTTGGAAGAAAATTCAGATCAAAAGTGCAGAATTTGTGGAAACAAGAGCGGTGCATTCTTTCCAGCAGAACTTCATTACCACTCTACTTACAAAGAAATTCTGGCGATTAAAAGGAGCATTGAGAAGTTTAAATTTCATCTAATCGGTCATCATTTCCTAATTGAGACTGATATGATGAGTTTTCCCAACATGCTCAAGTTCAAACAAAAGCACCTTCCAAAGGCACAGTTACTCAGATAGGCAAATTGGTTTTCCAATTGGAGTTTTGATGCTGTTCACGTAAAAGGAAAAACAAATGTCCTTCCTAATTTTCTGTCAAGGCTCAAAAAAGAAATCAACCAATTTTCAAAAACAAAGCCATATTCCTTTATTCCTGGTTGTTTTCCAATGATTTCTTGTTTCCACCTAGTTAATCATCCTGTCTACCTTCATTGTCATCTTTTGGAATTAACCCTTCTTTCCAGGTGTGTCCAAATGTGTCAAAACCTTCAACATCTTTGCATTTTCAAGTATGGTCTTGATGAAGGTCCCATAGGAGGTTTACCTTTCCATCCTGTCTATCATTTTCTCACCCAGTTTGAAATATATGACTGCAATGTCTTTTATTTAAAAAAGGAAGCATATCTCCTCTTATGGTATTTGGTAGATGTTTATACCATAAGTGTCTGTTTTAATAAATCAGCAGTATTGGTTTATCTAGCACATGCTGTATTCAGTTAGGTCCATCCTCCAAAGGATCTCTTTTTAAAATTTCTCTTGCTCTTTGGAAGTATATCCTTCTAGCAATAGAAGATCAGAGAAATCCCTAATAGTGCAGGGGGGAATCTCCAATTTGCTTTTTGGACAAGTTCCAAATTCAGATGGTTCTATCACTTGGCAAAAAGAGTATCACTCTATCTTCCTCACTGCATATCCAGAGTCACAGAGAATCCAGATCAACAGTGGAAATTATCTTGTCATGACTCAAACACTGTGTTCACTCAATGGATTGACACCAGCAGAAGTTCCCTCATCTCTCCTCCATTATGAGACTGCAAATTGGAAATTCAATGATACTTATCCGAAAGAGTGGTGCCAAAATATTCGCTATCTTTTGGACCAATATCACTTGACTGATAGAACTAAAGACTATTCTAGAGAAAGTGATTCAGATGATCCAGAGTAACAACCATGTTCTCGTGCCACCTGTCTCTTTTGTGTGGAGTGTGTGTATTCATTTTTGTGTGATGTAATATAAAGTTTGAAGAGAAATAAAGTAAAAGTAGTGTTTTCCTCTTTTCCAAGAGAGGGTGGAATTATTGGTGTGTACTGTAGTAGGTGGTATACTGTAGTAGGTGATGTAAGCAGTGTACATAGTGTGGACTTTAGTGTGAAAATCTATGTAGTAACAGTAGTATGGCAGTACTTCTGCAGGTGAACCAATTATATACTAGTGATGTACAGTAAGTACAAATTATATGTAGTACTGTTTATCAGTGATGTAAGCAGTCTCCTTATGCCTATAAACGGAGACCTTTGCCCAGTGTAATATCAGAGTTAACGAAATTAGTGTTTACAATAATATATCCAGTGTCTTGTGTTCTCTATAATCCCTTGTTGTGTTCTTTTTTTGATCCTAACTGTCTATAAATTTGGATGATTTGCTTTATTGAAACAAGTATAATAGATTGAGAACAAGCACCTGTGAGTATTTTAAACAAACTGGAACACATTAATCCGAAATGATATACACAGGAGGAAACCTTCATCCACAGCTTCTACTCGCAACCCTCTGGGCTCTGGAAAGGATCAGTGCACACCTATGACAAACCACGTAGTTTATATAACAGGGTATATACGGATACTGATAGCAGGAATGGATCTAAGGAAATAAAATGAAAAGAACACCCCATAAACAATGTGGGGAAATAAATATAGGCCAAAACCTAAATGCCATGCAAGGGCCAGCCACTTGGCTGGATATGACTGTCATACACCGATCATAAGGTCCCGTATGCTAGTTATACCTCTTTGTCCAGTGCTTGGCTTTGCATCTTTTGGGCTCTGGAACATGACCAGAAAGATCTCAGAGGCATTCCAAAGCAGATATGATGAGCAAATATTTGAATGCTATATAACTACACAGTTCTAAAATAAAGAAAGTTGTAAATTGGTTTTTAGCATGCAATAAGGTGATGAAAATAGAAAGAAAACAGAAAATAGCTGATCAATGATCCCCACGCTAGTGTTGCACATACAGTGATGACTGACATACAGCTTAACCTTACTGGCGTGTGCCATTGATAGCCTTCCATGATCCTTGAAACCTTGCCAGCTTTAGGGCCAGACTGGTATTGATTACCAACTTTGACCTTACTAGCCCCCCTCAGGGGTCAAAACAGAAAGGTTATAAAAGGTGGTATACCTTTGGTTTTGAGGTTGATGGAATGCTTGAGCTTTGAACTTGAAGTTTGAGGGATGGATGATGAGTAAAAGGGTGTGGATGGTGTGTGGGAGAGGGTCATTTGCTTTCTCTTTCAATGGAATGAATGAAAGAAAAGAGAGCAAAGAACAAAGAAAGAGAGAAAGAAGTGAGGAGTTTTTTATAAGTGTAACACCTTGCATATAAATGCAAGGGGTTCTATATAGGCCAAAGGGGTAAGAGAGGGAGTGTGGTAACTAGCTTAGAAGGGCTGGTTGAGTTAGAGAGGAGAGTCTCCATGCATTAAATGCATGGAACTAGTTGATGGAGGTTGTAGGAGAGAGGGGAGAACATCCCCTGCACGTTTACAATCATCAGAGGAATGTAAAGCGTACTGGGGTGGCCCAAAAGTCTTGTGCACGTGGTTGAATAAAGGTGATTTGACTGGCTTTAACCGGCGTATGCCCATCCTGTACCTGCGTGTGCCAGTAGAAACTGGGTCAATGGTCGAAGACTGACACGTGGTAGTTTACCAGCGCATGACAGCGCAGTACCGGCGTATGCAAGTAGGGTTTTGTTGAGGCCATTTGGTTCTGGCTTGAAGAGCTTGAAATGGAGTTCGAAATGTTTTAAATGAGATTCGGAACGCTCAAAGCTTAAACACACTAACAATCTCAGGATGTTCTTAACCTTAACATCATTGGGGAATCAAAGACTCTAAGTAAACTAATCTGGACAGTCCAGAATAGGGTGTCTACAACAGTCAATTTCAAAATTTCAAAACTCCCTCAAAACCTCTCTCTCTCAATCTCTCTCAAACCCATCTCATTCCAACCCTTGATTCTCCTTCAAAACCAAGAACCCACAACCATACACACATCCATGGTCGAACACAGCGGTGACGGTGGCGGAGGGGACATCATTGTGTTGGGAAACCAAATCCTCAAGACCCAGTAATGACAAGTACCGATTAGACAAAAAAAAATGCCAAAATCCTACAAGGCAGAATTAGGGTTTTACAACAACTCCGGCGTCACGAATGCTGGTTGAACTTGTTACAGCACATCTTGCTATATGCCACGAATACTGCTCGACCGTACCTTACGATCTTCTGCCATATTCCATTATACCTCGAATCACGTACTCGTTTATGAAAACCCTACATGATTGTTTGTTCTCTCACAACCCACTTTTCTGATCTCTCAAAAAATGTGTCGTCGACCTAGAGAATGAAGCGGTATATTTATAGGGCTAGGACAGGGACCTAAGGAGAAATAAATCTAGGCTCCTTTTGTAAATACGAATTCTTAATCCCACCAGGATTCTATTTCTTATCACACAAATTACAATTCACTCCACTACAGATTGTAATTGCACTCTCGTCCTTATCTCAATTATATTTCGAGCCTCATGTTAATAAATACTTATTAATCTCCCCACGTTAAGATCACAGATACCCGTTGATTAAAATAAATTACTAGCACATTGATCATTCGATGGACGAGGGCAAAGCAAAGGAGGTCGAAACAAAGGAAGAACAAGCAGCCATGGGCATCGCGAGCCCTGGTGCAGGAGTTTCAGACGGCGACGATGGTGATCAAGATTGAGAGCATGAGGTTGGGGATGGAGCAGATCGCCAAGCGCCGGTGGGGATATCACACGCGCCGGTCACCTACGAGAGCAGTGGGGGCCGTGGTTCAACCATTGGACCCGAGTACGGCAGTGGAGGGGTCCGTGGTCATAAGTGGTAGCTTTGGCGGTGCCAACAGCAGCAATAATGGTGGTAGCGGTGGTGCCCCGAGAACTGGGTCTCCCGTTTGAAACCCGATGCATAAAAAGAGTCCCATTATGGCTGACCAAGAAGAGGCTAGAGACACACAGGTAGGGGACACGAAGTTTCAACTGGCAGCCCAATCATCAAGTCACCAATCGATCACGTGGGGAGACTTTGCAGAGTACCTGAGCGAGGAGATGCTCTCGAGGCTGTTAGAGGAGAATCCGGAGGTTGGAATAGCGGTTCAAACGGCTCAGGAGGAGCGACAGAGAGAGGTGGAGGCAGCGGCAAGAGCCAAGAGGGCAAGGGCCAATGAGGAGGAGGCCTTGAGAGAGATGGAGGCCCCTGAGAGGGCTCGGGCCGAGGCGGAATTGCCAAGGCAGACAACAATTGGATGGCAAAGGCCATAGTGCATGCATCATTTTCAGCGACGGCGTATGCGCCGCCCATGCCTCACTTGTTTGTTCCTTATGCGTTGAAGGCCTACAAATCACAGCGAAGGGACTATGAGGCTGAGCTCGTTCTGAGGGATCCCAAAGCACACATTTCGACGACTTGGATTGAGGTATACACCCAAAACCTACTCCTCTTTTCATTTTATGTTGAATGTACTTGAGGAGAATTGAATAGGCTAACGATAGTCTTCGAAACATATCACGTGCATGCACAACTTGAACCAACCATCTGTATTAAAATTGATTACCTGGAATTTGAAAATGAACCCTTGTATGCTAAAGCATTTATCGGTTGTTTGTCTTTATACTAGAAACAGAAAAAGGCGAAGCAATGGAACATTCGTGGCCACGAATGTGCGAGTGAATCCCTTGCACTGTACGAGGGGTTGCTGGAGAGAGTGAGATAGTTGGTGGACGAGGCGGGTTCGGTCAGTTTATGCAGATTATGACACCGCTCAAGAATGACCATGCAGTTCTTGTTGCATTGCTGAGAGGTGGAGGGATACCACCAACACTTTCCACCTGCCGCCGGCAGAGGTGACGATGACGCCTACGGACTTTGCGGCGATCACAAGGTTAAGAGTTGGAGGAGAGCCCATCCCGTTCAATACGGGCATCCATAAAGATGCAACGGCTCTAAAGTGGTTTCTGGGAGAGGTAGCACACGTTGATGAGGAGATGATCAAGTATGAACAATTCAAGGAGTACTTGAAGAAGGACCCATCTACTGAGCAAGAGGTCGAGCAGATGGCGAGGGCATACTTGTTGTACCTCTTTGGTGCTTCCTTGTACACAAGCAAGTGCAGCAGGGTGCACCTGTCGTACTTGCCAGCACTGAGAGATTTAAGGACAGCCTCGCACTTTGACTGGGGCAGAGCAGCGCTTCTCACGATCTACAGCTTTCAGGGTGACGCATCGAGGACCGGGCAAGCAGCAGCTGGCTATTGGAGAGTGTGGGAGGTATGATTTCAATTTTTGCAAATTTCAATAAATACTTGCTAGTTTACCCTTTTGATTGCATATCCTGGTTGATTGTGCAAATCATGACTGGTGCCTTGAATGTTTGAAAATCGTGCAGCTCTGGGCCTACGAGGTTCTGAACATGTGTCGTCCATAGACCAGGTGTCAGGACTTGAGAATTCTTCCCTGCATGCATGTTTGAAGCAAGGACAATATGGGGGAGAAGAAAGGGAGAGGGGATCTCAGTGGCTTTCGGATATACTAGGACGAACTCCGAGCCTCACTGGAATGACATAAAGCTTCACTAGTAGTCATGTACCCTCGAATGCTTTAATGTTGTCGTTGATCTTGCACTGTTTGCTTATCTTGATTGTAGGTCACATGGAATCCTTGGAGCGGAATAGAGCCACAGCCAAAGTACTTGAAACGGAGCAAAGCTGTCATAGCAAGCCGGGTGCTGTTGGAGTCAGCTTTCGGTTGGCAATGATACTTACGTGACCGAGTGATTGTCGCAGTGGGACTTAGGCGACCTAGTGACACGACAGTCACTCGGTCTGTCTGAGTTCAAGGTCCCAGGGCCACTTCCACCCCATATTTCACACATAGGCAATTTAGGGAGGTATTCCCGAACAAGCCCAATTACGGCCCGGGCAAGTGGTGTGAGGGACCACGGAGTAAGTAAGATAAGATAAACCGCTGTGCAAGATGGTGATCGGCGATACAGGACCAGTAACATGTGAAAGCATGGGTTCAAGTAGTCTATTCGGCAGATAAGGACAGAAGATACGAGAAGTTGTTGGTCCAAGTAGTTGAAAAGGACCAGTGACATGTGAAGTCATTGTACCAGATGGACTGCTCAGCAATAAAGGGGCCGAATAGGGAAAGAACACGTGGTACGTGGGACCATGCATAAATAAGATAGGGACAGTCGCCGTGCAAGACAGTGGTCGGTGATATGGACCAGTGACATGGGGGGTCACTGGTCCAGGAAGTTTGTGCAGGGCCTTTGACAAGTGAACATGAGAAGTTATTGGTCCGAGGGTTAGATAAAAACCAGTGACATGTGAAGTCACTGGTCCAAGTAGCCTGTTCGGTAATGAGAAGGCCGAACAGGAGGAGAAATCTGGGGAAAGCCGCCTCAGGTGCAAGGAACACTCTGAAAGGGTCCAAAAATAGTGGTATTCCGTAAAGGAATGAGATCTTGAGAATATAGGATCTGGGAAAGATACCCAATGGGAATGAGATGTTTAGCCAGTTATGAAAAAGAGTCCTAAAATGACTAAGGAAATGAAATGATAAGGGAATGAGAATTCAAAATATCATGGGTTCCATACGATATAGGAATCCTAGGGCAATAGGGATGCTTGGGCAGTAAGCATCTATGAATCTATAAATACGAGGTAAACCTAGATGTAAAAGGTACGCAATACGCTGCATTAATATTATTTTCCTATTGATAATTAGGGATTTCTCTAGTACGTGATACTAATTTAGGCATCGGAGGGCCTTTGCCATGAGAGGCAAAGGTGCACTCACCCCTTGTCTGTTTTGTAGGCTAGGGTTCTGATGACGAACTAGGGTTCTGGTGAAGAGGCACGAGTAGTCGTTGCAATCTAGTGTTGTTATAAGCACTAATTGTTTTCATCCTCCTACAATTGGCGCCGTCTGTGGGAAACGAAAGAGTTCCCTTTTAATAACGACCATGGTGGAAGGAGATCCATTAACGCCGCTCGACCGAAAGAACCTGCTGGGAGGGGGAGGAGGTAAATCCCCTCCAAGGGCTCCAAGGAAGCCTGATGGCGGGCATACCAAGAGGACCACGAGCAAGGACCATCCCTTGACTGTCCATGATGACTCTAAGAATAGGGAAGGCAGGACCGCCATGGAATCCACGAGAAGGAGTAAGTCCCATCATGGGAGAGAGTCGGTTGCACACTCAAGGAGTGTGCACAACAACGAAGACATCTTTGATAAAAAGAGGCAGGAAATCGAAGAGTTTGCTCGATTGATTAAGAGACAAGAGCACAAGATGCAAGAGTTACAACGGGTACGAGAACACCCAGAGGATTTTGGACTTTCAAGAAGGAATTCCACGGGAGACGGACTGGCTCTGGTAGTCGACAAGAAGGCTCCTTCACGAGGAAGAAGGAGTAGGAGCAGGAGCCCCACCCCAAGGTGACATAAAGCTTCGTCATGAAAAAGATGAGTAGAAGTAAAAGCCGAACACTTGAGCGGCGAAGGGCTTCTTCAAGAAAAATGAGAAGCTGAAGCTGAAGTCCCATTATTGAGGAGTAAGGGACTAGAAAACACCATAGGGACAGGTACGAGAGACCTAATTCTGATTGGGAAAAGAATAGACCCAACAAGACAAAGGGACTAGAAGACGAGACCATGATTGCACGAGAAGTAGCACGAAAGGCACTTAGCAATATTGCATCCTCCCCCTTTGCAAGAAAGTTACAGGAGGCAAGACTGCTGAGTAGGGTGAAGAATGGAACGTTTGTCCTTTACAAGACAAATGTAGATCCCGTGACACACATGCAGCACTACCAGCAAGCAATGTTTATGCGTGAGGGGTATGATACAATTATGTGCAAGATGTTCCCATTGAGTTTGGGTAAGGTAGCTTTGTCTGGGTTCTTAAGTTGGGTCCGCTCTCCATCCGAGGATGGAGGCAGTTGGCCGAAGAATTCACTTCTTGGTCCCTGACGAGTAGAAGAGCACTAAAGACTTTTGAGAGCCTCTCCGTTATGAAGCAAGGAGAGGACGAGCCGATCAGAGACTATGCAAAAAAGTACTGGGAGACGTTCAACGAGATTGAAAGTTGCAGTGAGGAGTACGCAATAGCCACATTCAAGACCCGGTTGCCTCTTCAAAGGGAGCTGCGTAAGCCATTGAACATGAGTCCAGTAGGAACACTGGCAAAGCTAATGGAGTAGATTGAGCAGCATGCCAGGAACGAGGATGACATACTCCGGGAAGACGGCAAGGTGGTTGCCAAGCAAGCCAAGCGGCTTGCGAAAAGGGTGGATAAGCTAGAGCCCAAAACCTACCAAGAAAGGAAAGACTATGGGCAGGCTAAGAAAGAGCCGTACAAGAAGAAACAAGCTCCTGACCCCAAGTCCTTCTTTTCAATAAATACGGTTTGGAAAGAACAAATCTATAGAATTCTTTATCAAATAAAGAATCAGTTTTACTTCAAATGGCCTTCAAGCCTGGGAGGATATAAAGACACAAAGCGGGCTACGAATCAGCACTGCAGCTACCACAAGGACTGGGGCCACATGACTGAAGACTGTGAGATGTTTAAGAGGCACCTTGACTATTTGGTCTCTCGTGGCTACCTCAAAGAATTTAACCAGGAAGACCCCAAGGATAAAGAGAAAGCAATGGAGTTGGATTACGAACAAAATCCAAGGGGCATAATCCATTTGATACATGGATTAGCCGAGCATTAAACGAGAAATGACGCGAGATTGCTCCAGAGGCAGATTAAGCACAACCAACATGTCATGCAAATGGGAAAGAAAAGAGGACGTGAAGAAAAAATATGCAACGAGGGCATAGTCTTCACAGATGAAGACCTGGGAGGAGTCCAGGTACCACATAATGACGCTTTGGTCATAACCTTACTAATTAGGGAGTATGATATCGAAAGGATCCTGGTGGATTCAGGAAGTTGCACAAAGGTGCTATATTACGATGCTTTCAAGAAGGTAGGACTGACCTAGGCGGATCTAGTGCAATCAATGACTCCTTTGGTCGGGTTTGGTGCAGGAGCAATCTGGCCATTAGGCAAAAGTAACGCTGCCTGTTTAGGTAGGAACAGTGGTACTGCGAACCACCTTCGTAGTGGTGGATGTACCATCTACTTATGACGCGATTATAGGAAGAACGTGGTTGCACAAAATGAGGGCGGTTTCCTCCACTTACCATCAGATGGTAAAATTTCCCGGATCTAATGGCATTGAAAGGATTATAGGAAACCAGAAGGTTGCCCACCCGTGCTTGATTTCTATAATCAAGAAGGCACACAAAGCAAAATTGGTCCAAGCCATCGAGGTTCTAAACCAGCCGACCATCGAGGATGTCAGAGGGAACCCCGCTGAGAAAGTGGTGGAAGGCTTGAAAAAGATTCAGATCAACGAGACTGATCCAGAAAGGTGTTTCCTGATTGGGGAAAACCTGAATAAAGAAGAAGAAGAAGAAGAAGAAGAGTTGTTGGGATTCCTCAAGGAACATGTTGACGTGTTTGCCTGGTTACCTGAAGAGATGCCTAGGGTGGATGCAAATGTGATTTGCCACCACTTGAATGTAGATCCACAACATAAGCCCGTGATGCAGAAAAAGAGACGGTTAGCCGTATAGCACATGGACGCTGTTATCAAGGAGGTTGACCGATTACTGGAAGCAAAGGCCATATGAGAGGTCTACTACCCTGAGTGGTTGTCTAACACTGTGGTAGTAAAAAAGAAGAATGGGAAGTGGTGTGTTTGCGTCGACTTCACGGACTTGAACAAAGCATGTCCAAAGGACAGTTTCCCTCTCCCAAGGATAGATCAACTGGTGGATGCAACAACTGGGTATGGGCGGATGAGTTTCCTCAACGCATATCGGGGGTATCATTAGATTGCCATGTATGGGCCCAATCAAGAGAAGACTTCTTTTATTACATCGAGAGGGTTGTACTGCTATAGTGTCATGCCTTTTGGCTTGAGGAACGCCAAAGCAACTTACCAAATGTTGGCAATGATTATGCTGAGAAAGTTGCTCGGTAAAACTATGGAGGTTTACATAGATGATATGGTGGTCAAGAGTAAAGAAAAGCATGACCACATAGCTGATTTAAAGGAAGCCTTTGAGATTCTGATAGAATGCAAGCTGAAGCTCAACGCCTCAAAGTGTGCGTTTGGAGTAAGTTCAGAAAAGTTCTTAGGTCACCTTGTGACCATAAGAGGGATAGAGGCAAATCTCGATCAAATAACAGCTTTGCAGAGGCTCCAAAGTGGAAGGAGCATGAAGGAGGTCTAAAGACTGACTAGAATGGCCACTGCCCTTAATAGATTCATCAGCCGGTCCAGTGACAAGTGTAGGCCCTTCTTTCAATTGCTGAAAAAGAAAAAAGGATATGAATGGGGAGCCGAGTGCGAACAAACATTCCAAGACCTGAAGAAGTACTTGGCAGCAGCCCTGTTCTTGTCTACTCCTGAACCGGGTGAGTCTTTAACTTTGTACTTATCAATTTCTGAGCATGTTGTAAGTGTAGTATTTTTGAGGAACAAGGGGTCCGAGCAAACCCCCATACACTATGTGAGTAAGACATTGCTTAACGCAGAAACGAGATATCTGCCCCTTGAGAAATTGGTCCTGCCACTAAGGACAGCGGCAAGGAAGTTGCCTCATTATTTCCAGAGTCATAGAATTATGGTTTACACAGAGTTTCTATTGAAATCATTGCTACAAAAAGCAGATTTCTCGGGACAAATATCGACTTGGTCGATGGAACTTAGTTAGTGCGATATTGACTATCAGCCGTGCACAAAAATTAAAGGGTAGGGTTGGCAGACTTTATGGCAGAATTCTCACCTACAGTAGCTCCTCGGCCTCCTACGAGAAAGGAGCAGGGACCTGGGCCACTGGCCAAGAAAGGTAAGGAGCTAGCCGAGTAAGATCCCCTGGAATGGAAACTGTTCGTTGACGGATCAGCATGCAATACTGGTTCGGGGATTGGAGTTGTGCTCTTTCCTCCCGAGGGAGTAATGTTGGACCTGTCTGTTCGGCTGGGTTTCAATGCATCAAACAATGTGGTGGAGTACGAGGCACTCTTAGCCGGCTTAAGGAGTGCAAAGACCCTAAAAGTGAAAAATATAAGGGTGCACTGTGACTTAGAGCTTGTGGTAAACCAGTTGTTCGGGGAATATGAAGCCCGGAATGAAAAGATGACAACCTACGTGGAAGCCGCCAAAGATCTGCTTGACACTTTTGAGAAGGTGTTCTTTGAGCAAATAAGTTCTGGGCAGAATGCCCATGCAGATTCACTAGCTTGGTTGGCTGCAGCTGTGCCAACAGAGTTCAAGAGAAGAGTGGCGGTAGATTATCTTGCTGAGTCGAGCGTTGGAAGGAGCGTGGAATTGGTCTTGGACGCGAACCAAGGGCCAAGTTGGATGGATCCAATAGTGGAGTTCTTACGAGATGGGGCACTCCCCATGGATAAAAAAGAGGCTCACAAGATAAAGACAAAATATGCACGATTTTGGTTGTCACCCAAAGGAAATCTGTACAGAAAGTCCTTCACTGGGCCATACTTGTTTTACGTGCACCCCAAGATGGTGCAGAAGTTTCTCCACGAGATTCACGAGGGAACATGTGGGAGTCACACGGGGGGTAGGTCCATTGCCCAACGAGCAATCACCCAAGGATATTGGTAGCCACACATGCAAGAAGATGCAAAGGTGTATGTGAAAATCTGTGAGAAATGTCAGAAATTCTCACCAATGATCCGAACACCAGCTGAAGATCTGGTGTCGTTGACAAGTACTTGGCCATTCGCACAATGGGGGATGGACATCGTGGGTCCACTTCACAAGGCAACTGGAAATAGGAAATTTCTGTTAGTAGCAACAGATTATTTTACAAAATGGATTGAGGCAGAGCCATTGGCTAAGATCACTGAACCTATGATAGAAAGGTTCGTGCATGTGGAAAAGTATTATTACTCGATTTAGGGTCCCTTATCCGTTGATTACGGATAATGGGTCCCAATTTCAGAAGAAGTTCAAAGCCTTTTGTGCTCAATATGGGATCAAGAATTATTACTCAATCCCAACCTACCCGCAGAGTAATGGGCAGGCGGAAGCATCCAACAAAACCATACTTGACGTGATCAAGAAGAGGTTGGACAAAGCAAAGGGGAAGTGGCCCGACGAATTGCCATTGGTCTTGTGGGCGCACCGAACAACTCCTATGAGGTCTACAAGAGAGACCCCCTATTCATTAGCGTATGGAACAGAGGCTGTTATTCCATTAGAAGTGGGTTGCCGACCAACAGGACCATTTTGGTTGAAAGTGGAGGCAATGACAAAGCCTTGGAGATTGAATTGGATCTTGCCAAGGAATGGAAAGAGAAGGCTCTGGTGCACTTGGCCTCATACCAGGAGCAGCTGATGAAAACCTACAACAAGAATGTCCGCCCACGAGAGTTTGGTGTTGGAGACCTTGTGTTTCATAAGGTGCTCGACAACACCAAGGTGGCCAATAAGGGCAAGTTAGGGGCCAATTGGGAAGGCCCATATCAAGTAACAGAGATAGTGGGCATTGGGGCTTATAGATTGGCAGACCTAGACGGGAACTCGGTGCCAAGGCCCTAGAATGTCCATAATTTGAGGAAGTTCTTTGTTTAAAAGACTTTAGTTTGATTTTTCATTTCGTTTTAGGATGCACATCGTGACTGTGTGGGAATTACAAATAGAATTCCCTTGTTTTGTAGCTTTTGTTAGTTGCAAGGGGTACGCGTAGCGCCCCATTGAGTTTTGAATTATGAATAAAATTTGCAGATTTTGGTGAAACACTCTGTTTTTGCAATATTTTACGATGGAATACGAAGCCAGGCCTTGTTCTTTCTCCTCCCTTTGTATTGGGGAGCAGAGTGTGGGTCCATACGAATTTTGGGTTCATACAAATTTTTTTTCGTGTACAAAATTACTTGGATCAAAGTACGAACAAACTTAGACCTTTTCGGAGGAACGTGCAATCTTAGGGAGCATATGACAATATGCAAGTATGGATACACTTGGTCATTTGGATGGGTATGACAATATGCAAGTATGGAATGCATATGTGAATATGCACACTTCTGCCAAAAAATAATACATTTGGGTAACCTAAGTATGAATACACTTAGGAATATCCCTAAGTACGAAATACTTGGGTTGCATATGTTAACATGTTGATTCATCTAAGTACAAATAAATTTAGGCATTCTTAAGATGCATACGATAAAATGCATAGATTTGCCAAAAATGAATACATTTGGGCATTTGTTTAAGAACGTGAAACTTAAAGCGTATAACCTAAGTATGAATAAACTGAGGAATTTTACTCAAGTATGTGGAACTTAGGGAGCATAATAAAACATGCAGAGTTACCTAAGTATGAATATGCTTAGGAATATTACCAAAGTACGTGAAACCTTGGGGAGCATACGAGAATATGCAGATTGATCTAAGTACGAATACACTTAGAATTTTCCGAGTACGAAATACTTAGGGTTGCATACGTGAGCATGCGACATTATCTAAGTACGCATATAGTTAGATGGTTATCCAAGTAGGAATACACTTGAAGAGCAATCGAACAAGTTAAGTACGAAATACTTAACTGTGTACGAAGAAACACACAAGTCTGCCAAGTACGAAACATTTGGGCAAGCAAGCATAGTACAAAAAGTGTATATGAATGAACACACGAAATTGGCTAAGCACAAAGGGCCTAGGTCTGTAAATAAATTTGGTAAGGATTGAGTACGGCTGAGGTGTACGAACAGACACACATACCTGACTAAGTACAAATGCTTAGATGTGTATGAATAAACACACAAAACTAGGGTGTGTGCATGTAAGCACAACAACACTAAGTATGAAAAACTTAAGGAGCATGTATATTGCATGTGTTTGGTCCTAGCAAGAACAAGCTAAGAATACTTGTTCTCCATGCTGGGGAGCAAAGAGCATTCATAAGAAATATTCGTTGGGTACGATCAAACTCTGAATTTGGCTAAGTATGAATAAACTTAGGCCATGAACAATGCCACAATCCGATTGAGTACGATCAAACTCAAAGTTTGGCTAAGTATGAGTAAAATTAGGCCACGACCGTGAACGGTGTCAGAATTTGATTGAGTATGATTGAACTCGAATATACCTAAGTACGAATAAATTTTGGCAGTCTGCCGAGCATGTTTGAGCTTGGGCAATACCAAGCACAATAACTTGGGTGACTACGAGCTAAATTGAAAATAGGTATGAATAAACCTGAAATATGACGATGAAGAATGTCAAAAGCAGACCCCAGTATGGAAAGGTTTGAGGCCCGAGCAGTGAACATTGCTGGAATCATGACAATCAAAAATTGGCAAACAAAGGCCTAAGCATGAAGAGGTTTGGGGCCCGAGCAACGAATATTGCTCTGATGCCAGTAGATCCCGAGATAGGCTAGGTGTGGAGGAAACCTAGGCCTTAGCAACAGATGAGATCTAAATCAAATCCTGATGCACTTAGGTCTTGGCATTGAATAATGCCTGAAATGGCCATGCTTGGCCCAGAATGTGGATGAGTACGAGTACTCCTAAAGTATTGCTAGGAGTTTGCTAAAGTATGAAAAAACTGGGCCAAAGAAATGATTGAATATCGAGAAATTGCAAAAGTATGAAATAAACTGGAGTTGTTGCAACGTACAAACAAACTTGGCAAGGGTGCATAGGATTTGCTAGAAACGAATGAACACCAAGACATTTTGGCTTGGTCTTATGATGAAAGTTGTACCACATTTTATGGAGCAAAATGAACTTGCTCGGATCTTGAGAGCTTTGCTCGTCATTTAAGAGAAAATAATGAGTAAAATTAGGGAGCAATTGTAGGGAGGTATTCCCGAACAAGCCCAATTAGGGCCCGAGCAAGTGGTACGAGGGACCACGGAGTAAGTACGATAAGATAAACTGCCGTGCAAGACGGTGATCGGCGATACAGGACTAGTAACATGTGAAGGCATGGGTTCAAGTAGTTTGTTTGGTTGATAAGGATAGAAGATACGAGAACTCGTTGGTCCAAGTAGTTGAAAAGGACCAATGACATGTGAAGTCATTAGACCAGATGGACTGCTCGATAATAAAGGGGACGAACAAGGAAAGAGCACGTGGTACGTGGGACCATACATAAATACGATAGGGACAATCATCGTGCAAGATGGTGGTCGGCGATATGGACCAACGACATGGGGGGTAACTGGTCCACGAAGTCTGTGCAGGGCCTTGGACCAGTGAAGATGAGATGTTGTTGGTCCAAGGGTTAGATAAAAAACCAATGACATGTGAAGTCACTGGTCCAAGTAGCCTGTTTGGTAATGAGAAGGCCGAACAGGAGGAGAAATCTAGGGAAAGCCACCTTAGGTCCAAGGAACACTCTGAAAGGGTTCAGAAACAGTGGTATTCCGTTAAGGAATGAAATCCCGAGAATGTAGGATCTGGGAAAGATACCCAACGGGAATGAGATGTTTGGCCAATTATGAAAAAGAGTCCTAAAAGAACTAAGGTAATAAACTGATAAGGGAACAAAAATCCAAGATATCCTGGGTTCCTATACGAGATATGAATCCTAGGGCAATAGGGATGCTTGGGCAGCAAGCATCTATGAATCTATAAATACGAGGTAAACCTAAAGGTAAAAGGTACGCAATACGCTGCATTAATATTGTTCTCATACTGATGATTAGGGATTTCTCTAGTACGTGATACTAATTTAGGCATCGGAGGGCCTTTACCACGGAGGCAAAGGTGCGCTCACCCCTTGTTTGTTTTGCTGGCTAGGGTTCCGACGACGAACTAGGGTTTCGGTGAGGAGGCACGAGTAGCCGTTGCAATCTAGTGTCGTTCTAAGCACCAATTGTTTTCACCCCCTACAGGCGAGTACATGCGGGCTGAGTTGGAGGAGTTCACGAGACCTGCTTTCGACTTGACACGCTTCTTGCGACATGAGCAAAACTACGCCGCTTATTAGAGAGAGTACTTGGCGGGGCCGTTTGGAGTTTGGGCTTACAGAGAGGTTCAAAGCCAGGCTCGGGGAGCTACTGAGCAAAGGAGGGTTGCCACGGAGTGGTAGAGAGGAGTTGAGACCCGTGTCAGACGGGGACTCAGTGGTTCGGTGGTGGGTGGTCCACCTGGCTGTCATGGAAGCTGGGGGTGATCGACGCGCAGGGCGAGGAAATAGAGGTTCACTTTACACTTGCTAGGACTGAGCCTGCAACAGCCCTGATTTTTTGGAAGGTAAAAATTTCGTTAAATATTTGAATTTTATTTGAATTACTTACTTTTACTTGCAGTAATCCGTTGTAATTAGATTCTAGTCCTTCGGGGCCAACCGAATTAGATTCCAACCGACTACTTGGAGGAACCGAGCAACCAAACTCACTTAGTTACTAGATGAACCATTTGAACCTCTTGAACCGTTTTGCCTTTACCCATTGGTCAATAGAAGTTTGGGTAATCTTTGTCCATTGGACAATGGGCTTTGTATTTAAAAAGTGAGATAAGTACATGGATATAGTATTATATATATTTTTAACACATGTGCAAGTACATTTATTCTTTGTTTATTCGGTATTCTCCCACCCCTCTATTATCCTTTGGTTATTAACCACTAGGGAAACTATTACCCATTGGGTAATAGCACTAATCTTCCAATAAGGTACAAGGTTGTATTTAAATAATCAAGATTTGGATTCCCATGTACTTTTATGCATTTAAAATATTGGGGTATATCTAAACCCTAGATTTCCTTATTTCTTTTTTCCATTGGATAATAAATACTAGGGGATTTATTATCCATTGGGTACTAGGGTTAATCTTTCAACTTAGTATTAGGGTTTTAATAAACAAGTCATTTTCTAAATTCCCATGTGATGTTATACCTATATTTTATTGTGTATGTACTTAGTAGACTTTAAAAAACCTAAGATTCCTAAGTACTCCTATATTATTTTATATTGGGGTTTTGCACCCAATTGGGTTAATCTAATGGGGAGATGATCTCCCTAGATTACATAAGTACCGATGTATATATTATATTTGTACTTGGATGATTAAAGAATTTACTTAGTACACATGTGCTTATTAGTTGTTTAATAAGAAAAATCTTGGCTTTTAAAACTTCTTTGATCTCTAGTGCCAAAAGTACCAATTATTTTATCGTTCTTGTACATTGTATGTATATATAAATGTATGTAATGTACTTGGAGAGAGAGAGAGAAATTGCCAAGAGAGAGAGAGAGTAGCTGAGAGAGAGAGAGAGAGAGAGAGAGAGAGGGAGGAAGAAAGAGAGAAGAAAGAAGGAAGATTTTGGTTGTACCTTGACTTGATCACCAAGATCTTCTTCATCCTTCCAATCCTTGACAAAATCTAACCTCCATTGTCCTACTTTGTACAAATATCATTTCTTAAACTTGTACAATCCTCCTTTCTACCATAAATCTTCCAAGAATCAAATCCAAAGGACTAACCTAGCCATGCAAGCCTAGAAATTAGACCTTGATCTTCCAAGATTGCATGACAAGTGTCAAAAATTGAGATATGGAGAGAGAGAGAGAGAGAGAGAGAGAGGGGTCGGCCTTTAGAGAGAGAGAGGGAGTCCAATTTTGGCTATAAATAGAGCCACCTCCATGCCATTCAACTCACACCTTCCATTCTTCAACTTCTCTCTCTAGAAATCCTTTGTTCTTTCTTTGTTCTTCTTGTTCTTGAGTTTTTCTTGTGTTCTTCAAGAAACTCATCCAAGGCCGCCACTAAACCGCCACCCGACCTCCCTTCGATCCATAAAGTAGAGTAGTTTTAGTCAAGAAGAAGTTTCGAGAGAAACCTTTCTCTTTCGAAACTACCGGAAGCCTACCATAGAAAGTTACTCTGCCCAATCCCCGACGTACCTTCCGTAGTCGTCATTACCGCCAAGAAGAACGGTAGATTCTCTCTATCTACTACTCTGAATTATATGTAGCATATCATTACCTATTTACTTTAAGTATTCGTGTTTTGATATTCTGAATGGTTATGAGCATGCATACAGGAATTGCTTTGTATTGCTTAAAATAGAGTTGGATGATCTTGTTAGATTATAATGAATGATTTGTTGTTGCGTATGTGGAAAGTCCTACCGCAGATTCTATGCATGTGACGAGACACAAGAACCGAGAAAGTAGAAACATGACACCTAGGGTGTGGTTAATGAAAAGGCGTGTTTGAAAAGAGTGAAATGTTTTGGAAACCGCATTGTGGCCGGACTTGCCCATTATGTGAGGTGTGTGTGTGTTCCAATGGGGATCCAGAATAGCGGAACCATTGTGAGGGTGTGTGCGTTCCCATGGGAACCCGGAGCGGCAGAACCATGGTGAGGTATGGCTTGGTTATCCGCGGTACGTAGCCAATGCAATTGTGTGCCAATGGGAACCCGGCGCGGCGGAACCATTGAGAGGATACTCAGGAACCCGGCGCAGCGGAACCAAGGTTGGATGTGTTGAAAAATGATTTTGGAAATGTTAATCTGGCATATGAGAAAATGTTGACACGGTCTACGACGAGTCACGTAGGAGAAACACGAAAATCTTGGACACCAACGATAGATAGTGAATGTGGGTGTGTGATTGTTATTGTCCGTTGTATTTAATCTCTTGTTTGCTAGTTATGGGTTAGCGGGTATGGGATTGTCTGCTGAGCTTTTGTAGCTCACGGTGTTACCTTTGGTGTACCTGACATATTATGTTGGTGGCGACACTGGTATAATGTGTCAGATTTTGTAGATGAACAGGGTAAGCAGTTCATCGTGGAGGCTTTTGGAGCTGAGGAGCTGGCAAGAATGGAGGAGCAGGTGGAGCTGTAGTTAGGAACCCTAGAACCCCCTCCATTTGTGTAAATATTGAACTCTTGTGGGAGTTTTGTTGTAATAATGAGCCTGACTCTAGTTGATTTTATCAATAAAATATCTATTTAACGTACCCAAAATTCGGGGCGTTACAGAGCCTGCACCCGTGATTGCTCCAGTAAGACTTAGCTTTAATTCATGCCTTTCAATAAACTCGGATGACTATTAAACTGTTTGATAAAGCCAACATTGCATTTGCCGATACCAACCGAGTGGGCTAACGAGGCCGTTCGCCTGATGCTTGCAATGGAGAAAGTGATAAGAAGATTGCTGAGTGGCTTGCCTACGGAGTTGCACTATCCAACTCCAGTTTTTCAGCCACCAGTTATACAAAGGTCTCAGGTATACATTCTAGAAAACCATTCATTTCTGCTTTTGATACTTGTAATATGCATCTGCTTCTGATACATAATATTCTTGATAGTCCTTGCTTTTGATAGCTGATAGATTGTACCTGCTTTCAACATTTGAAATATACAATATGCACAGTGTATACTAATGTTTAAATGGATTTACAATGGAGGAACAGGGAAGGGCGGCTCCTAGACGAAAGAGCACACGAGGTCCTCCTCCAAAGAAGACGACAGTGCTAAAAGCTTATAGTGCTCTGGCCACTACTTAGAGACAGATAAATGCTAGGCAACCAACAGCCGCAGACTGTCAGAAAGCCCAAAAGGGTTTGGCACACACAGAGAAAAGGTATTAGATGAAGAGGCACGAGAAGCCGACCCAGCAGGAAAAGGCTTACAAGAAGAAGAAGTTGATTTTGCCTGAGACCTCAGAGGAAGAGGAAGAGGAAGAGGAAGAGGAAGAAGAAAAGAGAAAGGAGGAAGAGGACAATGAGCGCTCGTCCACCAACAGTGGCTCTGATGACTCTACCAATGATCTTGGATAAAAGAGGGATCCAAGAGAGGAGGAAGATGATGACGAGGACGACGAGGGCAATTGGTTTGATGATTGAGGGCTACCATTGAGCCTCACTTATTTTACTACATTTTGCTTTTGCTTTGGACCTGCTTGCCCATGTAGATAGGTAGTAGCAATGGGCCTACGTGCCCCCTTTTGACTTGCGAGCAGATGTGCCCGAGTAGATATGCTGCTTTTGATTGGTCAAAGTTCCCCATGTACATGATATTCCATCGTTGCAGATATGGATATAGATTAATAGTTATAAAATTGGGCAAATTTTCGTAGTAGTCCCTGTAGTTTTACGGTTGTCTCACTTTCGTCCCTCTAGTTTCAAAGTGCTCGAATTTCGTCCCTGTAGTTTGTTTTACGTTCCAAATTGGTAAAATCGTTAACACCGTTAACGAAACTAACGGAAAAAAAAAAATAAGTATTCCAATTTTCAATCCGTTTGAACCGGTGTGAAGATCTTATTTTTTTGATCATTTTATCCTAAATGGTCGTAATGAATTTTTGGCTCTAAGGCCTTTCAACGAGCAGCCGAATACTCCTTATTTAGTTTCAGGGCTCTCTTAGGATGCTCATTGACAGGCCTTAGAGTCAAAAATTCGTTACGACCATTTAGGATAAAATGATCAAAAAAATAAGATCTTCGCACCGGTTCAAACGGATTGAAAATTGGAACACTTTTTTTTTTTCCGTTAGTTTCGTTAACGGTGTTAACGATTTTACCAATTTGAAACGTAAAACAAACTACAGGGACGAAATTCGAGCACTTTGAAACTAGAGGGACGAAAGTGAGACAACCGTAAAACTACAGGGACTACTACGAAAATTTGCCCTATAAAATTTGTATTTTCTGGTTTATTAATTCTCTCAGAGCAAAATTGATAAGAGAAAAGTATAAACCAACCAATAATACCTCGCTTGCATTGATAACACATACTGAGTCGACATATAGACACACATGTATGTACAGTCACGACTAGCTCGACAAAGAACGGAAAATGAACCCACGGATATGACATGAATCCTTGGATTCTAGGAAAATAATGAAATTTTGGGCATTAATAGACCAAATTTCAAAACACTCCATTAAAGGTGAAACTGATGCTCTCGTAAGGCCAAGCAGATGCATAGTGATCTGTACGAGTAGACGGAACCGAGAAAAATATCCAGGTGAAAGATATAGACAAAAAAAATACTAAAAATTTCGCAAAAATGGACATAAGATGCAAAAGATGACTCGAATATGTCCCGGACTAAAACTGTCACCCCCACACAGTCACATTAGGTCCATATGACGTGTACGATATAAAAAAAACCTTGGCAAAAGCCTCTAAACCGGATTTTGAGTCTCCGAAACCTCGATTTGAACTTGAAACGGGCCGTTGGAGGTCCAAAATCCTCGTTGAGCACGACATTTTGAATCCAATGCTTGGACATTGTCACAAATACCCATAGTGACTTGTCTGAACCATCAAAAGTGCAAGAAGACCCCTGGAATAAAAAATGACATGACGGAGGCTGTAGCTGTCAAAAATTGTCTGCGCTGAATTGCAGACGCGCTTGCAGATCTCAGATCGGATCTTCCAACAGCGCACGCATATTAGACCTTACTCAAATGCCTTTGTTTGACCAGACCTTCTCTTTGAGGGATAACAAGCCTAGTCACTCTTCCAGATGGCCTACAGATAGTTTTGATCAGCAGGGAGGGGGTGTCCTTGCATGCAAGGTGGTAGGACACCAAGGCATTGATATTTATCTTTTGGCACGCGTACCGAGGACGATATTTTGAAAGATTGCCTATAATAGGAGGGTACTAGGTGCATTGAGATCACAGCAATCCTCCAAAATATACAACTCTTTTAGCATTTGAAATGGAAAACCCTCTGCCGGCCTTGCTCGAACCTTGGTTAATGAGGTTCGAAGCTATCAATTGGGAAAGTTCTCAATCGCGAGGTCTAGCCTGCATGTGAGACTTTTGATATGTGAGGCCACGCCCTGAACTCCTCAAAGCTGCTCTTGCATACTGGGATCCGGTCAAGCATGTTTTTCGGTTCGATGATGACGAGCTGTGCCTGACCGTCGAGGAATTTCAAACTTATCTCTGAGGTTTTGCCAACTCCTATGTACTTGTTGTCCCTCCGCTTCAAGAGAACATGAAGAATCTCCTACGGATGACACTCAACATTTTCAGAGAGTTGACGGAGAATATAGTCCATGATGGTGACCTTGACATTCCACATCTGTAGACACCCCAATTTGGCCTAACGATTATTTCAAGTCCCACCTTGGGACCATCCTGATGATGAATGGATACAGTGATTGCTGATTGACGTCTCATGAACCCGTGGACTTTTCATGAGTAGTTTTAGCCATTTAGAGGACCCAATCAAAAGTCATATAGCCTTTCAGATAGAAATACAGAATCCTAGGAGAATCCATCTTTCAGCCGTAACATTGATCTCACGGCCTCAACGATGATTTGGGTTTTTGTGCTTCGCATTTCGAGGAAGTTCGGGATGGAGTTACGCTATGCAACTTGACCGTACAATCAACCTTATCGACGTGAGTGATTGAGGCTCAACAACATGATGAAGAAGCAGGGAACCTTCGTACTAAATTCCTTAGTGGGAACGCTCAAGAGGGGTGGATGATTCACGCCGATCAAAGTTTACGCTATCAAGGAAGTTCTTATCCGTTTCGTGTCAAGAAGAAATCTTGCAAGAGTTTCACCATTCACCGTTAGCTGTCCATCCGGGAGGGACAAAAATGTATCATGACTTACGCATGCAATTTTGGTGGTCCGGAATGAAGAGGGACGTTGTGATTTTCGTATCCAAGTGTCTTACGTGCCAACAAGTTAAAGCCGAACATCAAAGACCTGCAGGGGAGCTACAACCATTGCCTCTGGCCGAGTGCAAGTGGGAGAACATGACAATGGACTTCGTTACAGGTTTACCGAGGTCACCAAGGGGGCATGACACTATTGGGGTAATTGTGAACCAAAACCGCTCATTTCTTGCCTATTCAGGTTACCGATTCCGTGGATACGCTTAGCCGTTTGTATATTCGGGAGATTATCCGACTTCATGGGATTCCCGTATCTATCGTGTCTGATCGAGATCCTAGATTTACCGCACGTTTTTGGCAGAGTTTGCAAGCCGCTTTGGGCACCAATCTTTTGTTTAGTACCGCGTATCATTCTCAAACCGATGGGCAATCCGAGAGAACGATTCAAATTTTGAAAGATATGCTTCGAGCTTGTGTCTTGGA
This sequence comes from Rhododendron mucronatum var. ripense, assembly GCA_019656295.1. Taxonomy (NCBI): domain Eukaryota; kingdom Viridiplantae; phylum Streptophyta; class Magnoliopsida; order Ericales; family Ericaceae; genus Rhododendron; species Rhododendron mucronatum. Next base: position 6,793,077 of record BPLT01000002.1, on the reverse strand, counting down.
TTTTCGAGGTAGTTGGGAGGATCACTTGCCGTTAGTAGAATTCGCGTACAATAATAGTTATCAATCAAGTATCGAGATGGCACCGTATGAGGCCTTGTATGGGAGACCGTGCCGATCGCCTGTGTGTTGGACCGAATTAGGGGAGGCTACGTTAGCAGGGCCGGATATGATTAAGGAGACCTCTGAGAGTATTAAAGCTATTCGCCAACATCTTAACAAAGCACAATAAAGAACAACCGAACAAGTCAAGGTGATTCGCCAAAGGTTGTTGACTGCCCAAAGTAGACAAAAGAATTATGCTGATCGTCGTCGTTGCCCATTGTCATTTAAAGAAGGGGACCATGTATTTCTTAAAGTATCACCTCGTAGGGGTTTGTCGCGTTTTGGGAAGAAAGGGAAGCTTTCGCCGCGTTATTTTGGGCCGTTTGATATCATTGAGAAGATTGGGGAGGTCGCGTATCGTTTGGCTTTGCCACCAAGGTTATTGGGTGTACATGATGTGTTCCACGTGTCTATGTTGAGAAAATACAAACCAGATCCATCGCACTTGTTAGAGTGGTCCAAACTTGAGTTGGAGGCCGATGTGTCTTATGGGGAGGAACCGATACGTATCCTAGATTCGCGCGATCAAGTACTAAGGGGTAAGACGATACCGTTAGTGTGAGTCTTGTGGAGTAATCAAGGTAGAGAAGAGTCGACATGGGAAAGGGAGGACGAAGTTAGTGAGAAGTATCCACACTTATTTCCGGAATGAACTAATGTGAGTGTTTCGTATTTAAGTGTCATGATATATGACTTGTTGCATAACATTGATGTCTATGATTGTTGCATGCATATGTGATGTGTATGTTAGCTAGTCTTGGCTTGGAAAATTTCGAGGACGAAATTCCTTTAAGGAGGGTAGAATGTAGAAACCCGTATTTAATCCAATTAATTTTAATGTTTATAAATGGAGAAATATGAAATAATTGTGTTTATGTGATTTTGGGCTAAAGTGTTAGAATTGATTGTGGAAGGATTCAATGTGTAATTAGCATATTTATGAGTATATATAGGAGGGTGGGAGAGTAGAGAATCATTTTCCCTCATCTCCCTCTCCCGACTCTTCCTTTCTCTCTCGGCTCTCTCCCTCTCTCTTGCTCTCTCTCCAAATTTCACCAAAATAACTCAAAACCCACTCAATATAACCTTCAATCCTTCACCCTCTACGCGTATTGTGGTCCGTATTTCACCGGTTGGAGCTCGGTGGAGTCGTATCGCTCTCGGTTTCGATTTCGGAAAGCTAGGGCTCTTATTTTCGTGGGTTTCGTTCTTTGGCCTCGAGGTAGGGATTCTGCCTCTCAATATATGTTATAGAAGTGTTCTCCTAGCTTGAAATCGTGTCCTTGCTTGTTGTGGTTGTTGTTGTTGTGGAAATCGTTGAAATCTACAGAAAATCTGGGCGAACACCCATTTGTATCGATGCTCTGCTCAGTATCGATACAGGAATCTCTGGAACGTTTTAAGCTATTGTTGTATCGATACTGATTAAATCAGTATCGATACAATACTCTCTGGAGCGTTTTTAGCCCCTATTGTATAGATACTGAAATTCGCAGTATCCGTACAACAGTACCTTAGCCCAACTTTTGTCCTTTGATTCGAACTCCATTGTTTGGCTCCCGATCATTTCTAACTTGTTTTAGACATTACCAAATCACTCCAGAATATTGTTAACCTTATTCCTTGAGTTCGTTGTGTGTCCTTTGCATCCCTTGCCTTGTTCGATAAATTTTGATGTCGATTAACGCATGAACTTCGCTTGAATTGAATTGAATTGAATTGAAATGACACCTTATGTGAGTACGAGATTTTCGGATATTTACCGATACAACGAGAACATTCGGGGCCCATCAACGGGTGGGTGCCTAGTAGGGGATATCAGGGTCCCATAATTAGCCTGGCAGGAGCTTATGCTCATATTGAACACTCAAGGCCTAACCTTCTACAGGTGGGTGCTTGGCAGGGGATATCGGGGTCCCATAATTAGTCCGACAGGAGCTTCAGCTCATGACACATAACGCGAGGTGACATTGGACACATGGGAAAGTGATATGATTGGAGGTTGAGGTGTTTACCAAATTTCGTATCGAGTATATTGGATTGTAAAACCTTGGTTATTGCTTATCGTGTGGTCTATGTCCCGTTCTTGCCTTGTGATCATTCTTGCATTTCTCTTGCATATAATGTTAGTGTAGAATTTCCTACTGGGCTAGTGTAGCTCAAGCCTATCATCATTTTCAGGTACCAACGCAGGACAATAGCATGCATGCTCAGAGTGCTTGGATGTGATCTTTATTTTGAAAGCTAACGATTGAAGAGTTACTTAGGCATCTTTGTAAATCTCTTTTGAAGATGTATTAGTAACTTGATCTGTAAATCTTTTGACTATGGAATATTGTAATCCTTAACTCTCGATTATTTGGTACTTATGTTAATTTGGGCCTCGGAGCCAAAGATGTAAAATCTTGGGAACGCTACATTATTTTGGATTATCGTACGGATCATGGCGAGGTTTATTTATGGAAATCATTCATACTTATGTTGAAAATTGAGGGCGTGACAGTTTCCCTCCTTGAATTCACGTTGTTTAAGTGGATATAGTCTATGTAAATGATTAACTTCACCAATTTGACATGTAGGGATTTCTCTCATTTATGTGTTTATGAGTTGATTTGACGTGTTTAAGAATGTTTAAATGTCCGTATTTGTTGTTGGGAGAAATCTGTCGAAACTAGAAAACGTACGCTGAAAATCCAAGTCCTACCGGTAGGAGTTTTGGCCCTACCGGTAGAAATGTTGTCCAGTAGTGTGTATTTCTGTGAAATTCTGGTCTTCTACCGGTAGGAGGTTGTGTCCTACCAGTAGAGAATGAAAAATCCGCTTTTTTTGAAAACTTCGGGCAATCATAACTTTATCATCCGGACTCCGTTTGGGACATGTTATATATCGAAGTTGATGTATGGAAAATCTACTTTCTAATGGTGGTAGTCTTATTATCAAATTCTAAACCTATAAGAGGTTATAGTTAAAGTACGGTAGGTTGGTTGTTAGAATCCATACCGATTCTGGAGGTTATGTCGTATTTGAATATTACGGGCGATTTGGTATACTCCTGAGTGTTCGAGGTAGATACGTTATATGCATTGGGCATCTTTTGCCCTTAGAATCATTTGAGTGAGACACGAATGTTCCTAGGTGCGTTTAACTATTTGATGGTCTACGGAGCCTTAGGGTAGTAGGCTAGCACACTTGAAAAATGTTTGTCGATACCTAGAGAAAGTATGAGGTTGAGATGATTGATTATATTTATGAAATGAAAATGTGAGTTACAGCTATTAATTTCCTCCTGAACTATAAGTCGGAAGGTGAAGTCGTTGTGCCCAGCTACTTGCATGAAATTGAATTTGTGATCAATTAGTAAATACTTGGTAGTAGAGTAAATGGGTTGGTGACGAGATTAACGATGAGAAATTGTGGGAAATGTTTAATGAATTTGTTCAAATAAGTGGAACTATGACATGATAAGTATGAGTTTCTTGCACGACATTTGTACAAACGGTACACTTGAGAATGTGAATGACGCACGAACACTCGGGGCCCATCGACGGGTGGGTGTCTGGCAGAGGATATCGGGGTCCCAAAATTAGCCCGGCAAGAGCTTATGCTCAGAATAATCATTCAAGGCCTAACCTTCAAGGTGGGTGCTTGGCAGGGGATATCTGGGTCCCAAAATTAGCCCGGCAAGAGCTTATACTCATAAAAATCATTCAAGGCCTAACCTTCATGGTGGGGGCTTGGCAGGGGAAGCGGGTCCCATAACGCCCGGCAGGAGCACTCGCTCATGACACAGACTAGGCCCACTAACGGGTGCGGTGCCAGGGCAAGGGAAGCGGGTCCCATAACGCCCGGCAGAAGCAGTCGCTCACGAGTACATAAATGAGAGTTTGAGAATGAAAGAGGATTTTGAATAAGGAGTAATTAATGTGGAACACCGATGACTTTATTGGTAACTTATGAGGAAATTCAAAAGAGTTATGGTCATTCTCTGCTAGTGCTATTATATTTTGTTTACCTTAAAACATGGGGTTGTGGTGTATGAAAAGGATTTGGAAATTACGGGTGAGTTTCCTTATTGTCGAGATGCAGTATTATTCGATGGGTCATTTTTAGTTCATCTTCAAACTCTACATGCATAGTGTGTGTATTTTCGGTGAGAGGTTGGCTGGTTATTTGAGACAAGGAAAAATGATGCCTTCCATTAAAGAACTCAGATTAATCTTTAGGTCATTGAAGTGGGAATGAAAAAGCAAGGATTGATTTGGGTAACGCCGTAACGGTAAGCTGATATTTTAAGAATATTGTGTGTATGTGATAGTGTCAGTGTTTGAGAAAATTGAGTTAGATATTTTCCAGCATGAGTTTGGTATTTTTGAGTTTCACTTTTGATAAAACAAATATGCTTTTGGAAAATATTTTCCTTGATGTCTATCTTCACTTATGCATATAATTTAGGTATGGCTATCTCTACGAGCTAGTGTAGCTCACCTTATCCTTTCAGGTACTCGCCATGACACTTAGCTTAGATTGCATGGAGTGCACTTTGAGACGTCTCTTGAGAGCTTCATCGGGATGTAGGAGTGGTTTATCATCAAGTTTAATTCATGTCATGTACTTTACTTGCAATAGAAGGTTGTACCTTTTGATTAGATCACATGTAAGGCTATGTATGAACTCCTCCCCTTGATTATTATGAAACCCATTTAACTGTAAAAAAAAAAAATTTAGAAGAAGAAGAGAAGCGACTTGATCCGTTGTTTGGATTCACATGACATTTAAGGGTAAATATGGTTGAGAGAAGACTTTTGTTTGGAGAAAATATATTATTATTTCAGTTGAAAATCGAGGGCGTGACATTTGGAAATGGGTTTAATATCGTTAGGTAGAGAAGGATCGTGTTAAGGAAACGTGTGTAGGGTACGAGTCCGCATGATGATTTGGTGGAAGTGTTGCATTTAGCGTTGACATTGCGGTGGAAACTTCATCAGAGGCGTACAACGAGGCGAGTTGTTCGACGGCTGAAGCAACTTCAACCCCGCTTTGTTTAGCAAGTGATAAGGCTTATTTCGAGTAATAAAACGTGTAAAGGATTGATGGTAATCTGTTTTTCTTTTAAGGGGGATAGACGATGATTTGAAAACCAGGATAGCGACTATGTCTAATCGGTAGACACGCACCAATTTCGAGGACAAAATTATTTTAAGGGGGATAGGATGTAATGGCCCTGATTTTTTATCAATAAAAATTTCGTTAAATATTAAAAAAAATTTAATTACTTGGTTTCTTTTAAAAAAATTCCTTTTTAAATTCTAATTATCCGTCATAATTAAATTTGAGACTTATAAAATTTTATCTTTTCAGACCGTACAATTTAGTCATTTTCTAAAAGACAAGTATGCTTATAGAAGCACCTGTATATTTTTCTAGTGAGTAAAGTAAAAACCTTAAAATTATATTCTTGGCTAGAAATCTTACTTGGCAAGCATAGTTAGCTTCTAACCAATTAGTTGGAGGAACCGAACTACCAATTCACGTAGTTACAATTCCCTAACCCTAGATGAACCTTTTGATTGTCTTTGAGCCTTATGAACCCTCCAATTTCCTAGGTAAAGATTTTAGCCACTCTTGAACCTTGTGAACCTTTCTACATCCTAGTTGAACCTTTAAACCACTACCCACTGGTCGATAAAAGTTAGGGAAACTTTTATCCATTGGACAATCGACCTTCCATTAAAATAATTTGGTAAGTACAAAGATATAGTAATATATAGGTATAATACACATGTGCAAAGGACAAATAGGCATTGTTTATTAGATATCATCCCACCCCCCATTGCCCAATGGATAATAACTACTAGGGAAGTTATTACCCATTGGATAATAGCACTAATCTTCCAACAAGGTACAGGGATTTTATTAAATAATCAAGTTTTGGATTTCCCATGTGCTTTTATGCATTAAAACATGGGGGTAAATCTAAATCCTAGATTCTAAGTACTTCTAGAAATATAATAGTACTAGTACTTTATAGGTTTCTTAAATGGGAGAATCCTAGTCTTTTATTTAATTGGATATTTGGTACCACTTCCATATTTGAATATTGGACATGAGCACGTATATACCATATAATATAAAGCCCTAGATTTCCCAAAAGTACATAATCTACTTGTTTAATAAGAACATGTGCCTAATTAGATTACTTTAATGGGATATTTGATTTTGAAAATCTAGTACCCTTGTACTTTTATACTTGGCCATTCTTATATATGCATATATATATATATATATAGTGTACTAGTGTAAGAGAGGGAGAGAGAGAGAGAGAGAGAGAGAGAGAGAGATGGCCGAGAGAGGGGAGAGAGAGAGAGAGAGGAAGAGAGAGGAAAAGAGAGAGATTTGGAGTGTACTTTGTATTGATCTTTCTTGATCTTCTTGCATAGTACTTGACTAGAATACAATCCATGGAGATACACTTGCACAAGCAAAATGTATTCTTCCATTGTCCTATTTTGTAATCTACCAATATTAAACCTTGTACAACCCTCCTTTCTTCCACAAATCTTTCCATAGTCCAATCCAAGGTACCAAATCTAGCCTTGCATAGCTAAGAACTAGGTAGAAGTTGTACAAGCAATCCATAGCCTAACCTATCAAGCTTTCAATCAAGAAAAAAAATGAGATATGGAAGGGAGAGAGGGGGGACCGGCCTTGTGAGATTATGATGTAATAATGAGCATGACTCTACTTAAGTTTTCAATAAAAATGTCTATTTAACGTTCCCAAAATTAGGGGCATTACAAAACTTGAATAGGTAAGAAATGTGCCTTGGTCAATCGATCAACTATCACCCAAACAACATCATGCCCCCTCGACGATTTCGATAAACCGGTAACAAAATCCATAGTCACGTTCTCCCACTTCCACTCGGCCATAGGTAATGGTTGTAACTCCCCCGCAAATCGTTGACGCTCAGCTTTCACTTGTTGATATGTAAGGCACTTGGACACGAAAATAACGATGTCTCTCTTCATTCCCAGCCACCAAAACTGTCTGCGCAAGTCATGATATATTTTTGTTCCCCTCAGATGCACGGCAATCCTTGATTGGCATCAATCATCCACCCCTCTCGAGCATTTCTGCTAAGAAACTTAGCGTAAAACTCTCCCGCTTCTTCATCTTGCTGTAGGGCCTCAATTACTTGAGTCGACAAGGTTGATTGAACGGTTAAGTTACACAATGTGACTCCATCCCGGACCTCTTCAAAATGTAACGCATACGAGCGTAAGTCGTTCATTGTCTTCCACTCGTGGATGGCTAAATTCGCAAGGTGTGTTGATTTTCTACTTAACGCGTCCGCTACTACATTCACCTTACCCAAATGATATTGCAACTCAAAATCATAATCTTCTAAGTGTTCCTTCCATCGGCGTTGTCGCAAATTAAGTTCTTTTTAAGAAAACAAGTACTTTAGACTCTTGTGATCGGAAAAGACTTCAAATCTCTCACCATAAGGGTAATGACACCAACTCTTCAATGCAAAGACGACGGCCACAAGTTCTAAGTCATGGGTAGGGTAATTCCATTCGTGAGTTTTCAATTGCCGCGATCCATATACTACCACTCACCCCAATTGCATCAACACGCACCCCAATCCCTCTTTTGAAGCGTCACAATATACGGAGTAACCAACTCCCTGCTCGGGTATAATCAAAACCGGCGCGGTAGTCAACCTTCTCTTCAATTCCTCAAATGCCTTCTCACACGCGTCACTCCAAACAAAACGAGTCCCCTTATGAGTCAATCTAGTCATTGGAGCTGCTAGACGAGAGAAATCAAGTACAAAATGACGACAGTACCCGGCCAAGCCCAAGAAACTACGAATCTCAAATACGCTCTTCGGTGTTGCCAATTCATTACGGACTCTATCTTCCCTGGATCAACGGGCACCCCATCCTTTGACACAACGTGGCCTAAAAACTTGACTTCGGATAACCAAAACTGACACTAAGTTTGCCATACAAACGGTGTTCTCTCAAGAGTTCAAGAACGATAGAAAGGCAGGTTTGATGTTCCTCCTCCGAAGGCGAATAGATAAGGATATTGTCCACAAAAATGACTACAAAACGATCAAGATAGGCACGAAAGATACGGTTCATTAATTCCATGAAAGTTGCCAACGCGTTCGTCAATTCAAAGGGGATAACAACAAATTCATAGTGACCATATCGAGTACGGAAAGCGGTTTTAGGAATGTCTTCCCTCTGAACCCTCAATTGATGGTAACCGGACCTTAAATTGATCTTAGAGAAACAAGTTGTGCCTCATAGTTGGTCAAATAAATCATCGATTCTAGGCATTGGGTACTTATTCTTAACGATGACATGGTTCAACTTATGATAATTGATGCATAGACAAAGTGACCCATCTTTCTTCTGAGCAAACAATACCGGTGCTCCCCATGGTGACGTACTTGGATAGATAAACCCCAAATCCTCCAATTCCTGTATTTGAATCTTCAATTCTCTCAGCTCGGCAAGCGGGAAATGATAAGGAGGTACAGAGATAGGAGCGGTACCAAGAAGCAAATCAATAGAAAATTCGATCTCTCTCTCTCGGGTGGCAAATTGGGTAACTCCTTCAGAATCATGTCCGGAAAATCGCAAACAACAAGAGGCAACTCCCCACATGCGGACACATCCTCATCTATAAGGCTAAACTCGCTAATAAGGCATGCATCGACTCCTGCTCCCGAGACCCACACAAATATGGTTCTAGCGGTTCCCGATGCTCCCCGAAGAACTCAAAACAAGAACCCCCAGGTGGACAGACACGGACCCGACGCTTGAAGCAATCTATGGTAGCATGAAACATAGACAACTAATCCATTCCCAAAATAAGATCGAACCCTGACATATTCAACACGATGAAGTCAAAGGTGATATGGCGATCTTGAATAATAAGCTCACAATCTCGGCAGATACGATCTAATGGCGACCTACCTCCTATAGGTGTCTCAACAAACAACGGAGGACTAATATTCTCAATTTCCGATTCCAAAGCATAAGCAAAAGATGCAGCAATGAATGAATGCGATGCTCTAAAATCAAATAGCACTCCAGCAAAGGAGTTAAACAGTAGAATGTACCCCTCACAATCGAAGTCTCTGGGGCTTGAGAAGTAAGAGGAGGTGGTGGAGGCAAAATAGCAGATGTGATAGCGAAAGCCCTTCCCTGAGTCATCTGATTTTGAACATGTCCACCCCGCTGACCAGAGCCCTGAGTAGGTGCCGAAGAACTCGCTCCTCTCTCACCTTGAGATCCCTGAGCTGATGTGGTCTGATGGAAGTGAGGTTGTTGCTGCCTTTGAGTACCCCGAAATGATTGTCGACTAAGACCCTGTCCACCCCTCGGCTGCTGCACCTTCCCCATGCAGACAATTTCTTGCAAAATGCACGGCCTTCCCACACGTAAACACGTACCCAGGAGCCGCAGACACTGAGCACGAATGTGTCCCACTTCACCACACTAGTGACACACAATTAGAGGCCTATTCAAATTTCCCCGAGTCCCTAAAGAAGAAGATGATGGAGGCCTAAAGTTCGATGGACCCTGCGAAGCTGAAAATTGATCTCGTTGCCTTTTCCTTCCCTGACTCCCCAAACTCCCTGATGAAACGCTCGTACTCCCTACCAGCTGCCTCAGTTCCCAAGCCTTAGGATTTCGTGGTGTCTCTTTGGGTGTCTCGATGCTCCTCGCACACTCTACAACTTTGGAAAACTTCCCTTTGCGTTGTGCTACAGAAAACTGCTTCACGGTTTCACGAAACCCTCTCTTGAACCGCCTACACTTCCTTTCCTCTGTAGCCACCCACTTCGGTGCGAAATGGGACAAAGATCAAAATTTTAGGGCGTATTCTGACAAGGTCATATTCCATTGTTCCAACTTCTCGAACTCCTCCCTTAATTAGTCACGGCTAGTCTCCGAAAAGTACTGCTCCTCAAAGAGCACTTCAAACTCAGCCCAAGTTAAATTCTCCACATCTGACTCATTCACTTGAGTCGCAGTCCTTACCACTCTCCTCGCATCCTTTCTCGATTCTAAAACCGACACCCACCACTCATTTGCTTCCATGGTAAGCTAAACGGCCACAATGTTGACTTACAAGTAATCTTCCGTAATCCCAAGAGCCTTGAAAATTTTTTGTATTTGAGCTAGCCAACAATCGGCCACAAGAGGGTCACTACTCGACCCATCGAACGTCGGTGGATTTCTACGATTGAACTCACTCATAGCTGACAACGCACGACTATCCGCACTTTCCGTAGGAGCTGTGTTTAGAAGGTTTGTAGCTGCAAGAGCCGCGATGAAATCCCTAGCAATTGGATTCTGAACTACCGGTCCTTGACCGTGCCCGGCCCCTACCCCCGGATTTCCACTCGGAATCTCACCATGATGGCTAATTTCATACTCAACCAACTCCCTTCGGCCACGACCGCCTCGACTCTCTGCCTCACCGGCTCTAACACGCGTTCTTGGAGGCATCTTACTACAAGTTATAAGGAAAAGAAAGATTCATCAGAAATAGAATTATCTCACAATGTCTAAACCCCCAACAATCCCAACACGGGTCAAACAACTCTACGCCACTTTACTATATTGAAAATACAAAGCTTCGTAAGCCAAATATGCCAATTCACATAAGCACACATATGACATGCAATAAGACATGACATTTTGAACCCATGAGACTAGAAGTCTCCCCACGGTCTCAAAGTATTCAAACCTAGATGCTCTGATCCCAATTTGTCACGCCCTCGATTTTCAATATAAATAAATACACCATTTCGGTAAAAGATCCTCACATAAGATAAATAATACCCAAGATGATTTCCCACCTATTTAATTTACAAATCAAGTCCCCAAATTTAGATAATTACATCCATGGCACCACGGCCCAAATTAACTTAAATACAAGTACAATAGACTATTGATTTACAACGATTTGGTTGAAAGGAAATCAAGAAAAATTAGTTACAAAATCATCTTTAACAAAAATAGGTGATTACAAAAATGATTAAATAACTAGACATTGGTAACTTCCAAAAATGTCTTCCACACTGAGCACACGATGCCATGCAAATTATTGCCCAGCATTTGAACCTAAAAAGAAGGATTTTGTTGAGCTAGCTACACTAGCCTAGTAGGAAATTCTCTACAAAATCTATATGTAATGAGATGATAAGCATGAATAAAGTGAATCAAGCTAAAAGGTAAGTCCAAAATAACAAATACCAATACCATACCATAGTATCAAGCACTTATTCACACATATACATGCACACACTTGTTCCCACGTATTTCCACCTCTTGTGATTTTGTATTTTCACCCCTTGCGTCACCATAAACTCCACCCCTTGCGATTTGTGTTTTCACCCCTTGTGTCACAATAAACAACACATTCAACTTCAAAACGGCAACCACATTATCATCACTATCAACACCGGTACCATATACTCATTTCACACATAACAACTTTATCTAACATGTCACAAATAAATCATGGATCATAAATACCAAGACAAAAATACATCATTTATAAGGATTTGAAATCGCCGTACCCTAAGGTATTCCATACGAGCCATATATAGCAATCAAACATAAATATCACATGTAATCACCAAATAACATGTAGAAAAAGAGAGAAATCCCTAGCAAAGTGGGTTTTGAGCAAAGCCCTAGGTCTACTAAGTGGATTAAGCCCAAATCTTCCAAGAACAAGCTCCTCCCAAGTTTTGATACAAGATCTAGAGAAGATATAACCCAAAAACAAGATAAACAAGCAAGAATTAACAATTGATTAAGAGGAGAGAGAGAAAAATGTGGGGAGGGCCGAAAAGTGAGAGCAAGGACACAAGACTTACCCCTTGTTCACCAAATACAAGAATCAAGTGATTTTGAGAAACGAATCCCTAGAATCTTGAAGATTTGAAGTACAAATCAAGAGTTTTGGGTGAGATTAGAGTGGGGCAGGTGAGAGGGGGCGTTTTGCAAATCCGTTTTCGTGGGTTTGGGTGTGAAAAATGACAAAATGGGGTATTTATAGGCGTCTGAAATGCAAGCTAAATTTCTGAAGTTTTCATAGTGGGTACCGGTACTGAGAAAATGTAGTACCGGTACTGGGACCTTCAAAGTGCCAAATTGGCCAAGTTCTGGACACTGGGTACCGGTACTGGGAAAATGCAGTACCGGTATTGGTTGGACAGAAAAATAAAATCTCTCCGACGATCACCAAATCAAACCAATCTCTACCAACACTTCCAAACATCAATACAACTGCATAATACGATATTCCACATATTTAAATGATTAAGAAAACATAATAATCCACAAGTCTCTACACTTTAAAAGTCTGTCAAAACAGTGAGCTTCGCGCTACCGAAGACTGACATGGTGATTTAACGTGACCCTTGTGTCTGACCAATCCGATCTGGGACTTTTTCGATTGTTCGCTTGCAGAGTTTTCTCTAAGTATTGGTTAAATAAAGTGAGCCAAATTTGAAAAAGCATTTTGAGAATTTGCGATTCTTTTTCATCAATCAAACTTTTATCATTTCTTATTTGCATCGATGTGGAATAGCCTCGTTGAAGTGTTTTGGGTAACCGGCATAGTTTACTAGAGCTTGGGGTCCTCGAATGCGTAACAACCTTGGACAATGATAAGTCATGCTGCCGTTCGACCATTGCACAGCAATACGCGGGTATCGGGAGGTATATCTTGGCTTTAGTTTGAGGAACCCTCTCAAACCAAAACCGGCCTTTGCATATACAAAGCACTAGAACTCTCCAAACTAAGACATGTACCCACAGGGTAAGACCTATTTGCATCTTACCCCCATATATTGTCTATGTGTTTACGCTTTCTCTATCGCATGCGCTGTAAATACATACCGTTTTGCGTAGGAGCATGTTTAGGGTGGATTTTAGGTTGTCTTTCTTTCGAGTCTATCTTAGGCTAATTAGGATGTTGTTTTGACCCGATGAAGAGTCGTGCATCTTGATGGTGCACATTATCAATTTTCAAAGTCCTTAGATCAACGAGACTTTGGAAAATCAATCTTTCTAAACCCTTGTCTACTCGATTGAGGTTTCAATCAGAAAACAAGGAACAACGGAGAGAATGACGTGATACTTATACCACCTTGGTTATCATGCAAAGCATGTACACCGTTTAGGTTAATAGCATTGTGTAACGCCCCGAATTTTGGGTACGTTAAATAAAATATTTTATTAATAAAAACAAAGCAAGTCCAGCTCGTTATTACATTATACACCTTACAAGAGTACTCTCATTTACAAAACAGAGGGATCTAGGGTTCCTAACTACAGTTCTTCTTGCTTCTCCATCCTAGCCCGCTCCTCGGCTCCGAACGCCTCCAAAGTGAATAGTTCGTCCTGTTCGTCTATCAATTCTGACATATTATACCGGCGTCGCCACCCATATAATATGCCAGGGTCACCACAAGGCAACACCGTGAGCTACGAAGGCTCAGTAGTATAATCCTAATACTAGCATCGATTTCCACATGATAGGTACATAAGCAGTGATAAAAGACCATAGCGCGAACAATAGCTTTATGATTTCCGTTGGTGTCGACTCATCGGGAACCTTGTCGTTATTACCCCTTTTCAAAAAAAAACACCTTTTTAACTCACCCAATCTCGGTTCCGCCGTGCCGGGTTCCCGAGCATCCTCACAACGGTTCCGCCGCGCCGGGTTCCCGTTGGCACACAAAACTTGCATTGGCTCCTCTCCACGGATAACCAAGCCATATCACCAACAAGGCTACCACGTCCGGTCCTATTGGCAATCTTCACAAAGGGCTACCAAGTCCGGCCACTTTGTGGTTTTCACAACCCACGCAATAGGCTACCAAGTCCGGCCACATCGCGGTTTCAAAACACATTTCTCTTGTTAAACACGCCCTAGGTGCCATGTTTCTAACTTCCTCGGTTTTTGTGTCACGTTCTCATGCAAGACTCCGCATGTAAGACTTTTCATACAATCATGCATTCAATCAAAGCCTTGAAATCGTACAACAAGATCATTTAATTAACATAGCATGCTTGAATTCCATCAACTACATAAATCATGCATTTTTACTTTTTCATCTATGATCAAGTAACTTTTTAAACTTTAGGAAAGATAAGTAGAGATTCAAGTAGCAAAACTTAAACTACTTATCGGAAATAAAGTAAGGATTTGAAAAATAGGTAAGGATCACTACCTTAATCTGAAACTAGTCGGGGCCGATTAAGCAAGTTGGAAAATCCACGAGCGGTGAAACTCACTAATCTGGCCCGAACTTCGGACGGCAGTAACTCGGTCAATCTTTGGCCGAATAAGATCGTTCTTGAGTCCAAATCGAAGCTCAAGAAATTCTCTACAACTTTCGTGAAGAAAGTTAATCCTAGAAACTACTCTAAGTAGGAGAAAAATGGTGATGAAGGAGAAGACAGTAAGCTGTCTGGAATGAAAATCCAGAATTTTTACTGAACTTCGGATGACAATATCTTTGTCATTTCTTAACCGATTGGGGTGATTCTTGAGCCTAACTTGAAGCTCTCGAAATGTTCTACAACTTTTCCGAAGGAAGTTGATTCTAAAAACTAATCTAAGAAGGAGAAAACTGGAGATTTTCAAAGGGACAGTAGGCTGCCCAGAAATGGTTTCTAGAGAGAAGGAAGAGCAAATGCTTGAGGTGTGTGTTGAAATGCTTGGTATGGCCTTCTATTTATAGGCAAAGCTTGGCTCTCTCTCCTCTTCTCAATGGCTGGCCCCCCTCTCTCTCTCTCCCTCTCTTTGACACTTGTCATGAATCTTGGAAGATCAAAGGCAAATCCAATGGCTAGGATTTGTTTCTTACAATACTTGGTGGGCAAGGAGAATATTGGTACAAGATTCTTGTTTAAACAAATGGGAATTGTACAATGAAGGACAATGGAGGTGGTTTCTTTGCTAGGAAGGAAGATACACCAAGGATATGAAGTACAAAGAAGATCAAGGATGGTACAACCAACTTTCCTTCTTCTTTCCTTCCTTCCTCTCTCTCTCTCTCTCTCTCTCTCTCTCCCCTCCCTAGCCGAACTCTCTCTCTCTCTCTCTCTCTCTCTCTCTCTCTCTCTCTCTCTCTCTCTCTTTGCTTTCACATGGTACATATATACATACATAAAATTGCAAGCAAACAAATAAACTAATGGTACTTTTGTACCAAGGATCAAAGTAGACTTTAAGGCCTAGGATTTGCCCAATAAACTAATAAATAGGCATATGGTACTTAGGGCATTATTTAAACCTTCCATGTACTTAAATAATATATACATGGTACCCTTGTCCTTAGGAAGATCAAAACCTCATTAGAAAATAGTTTAAGGGTACCCTAGGAAATCTTGGTACTAAGTACCTTCCCATTAAAATATAGTTGTGCTTTCACACATGGTTTAAAAGAAAGACTTAATTAATAAATCCCCATGGTACTTTGAAAGACTAAGCTTTTATCCATTGGGTAAAACTTCCCCTAACTTCTATTATCCAATGGATAATAGTTATTAGGTCAATTATATACTAAAGAAATCCCCAAAAGTACTTTCAAGTAATTAAAAAGTATTTTCCTTAATATACTTAGTACTTTGGCCAAGTAAACATTTAATATAAACAAATGGGGTTTCTATTATCCAATGGATAATAGTTGCCCTAGCAATCTTTGTCCAATGGACAAAGAATAAAACCAAAATAATTAAAAGAAAAAGAATATTCAATTCTTTGTCTAGGGTTCAAAAGGGTCAAAAGGTCCAAGAGGGGCAAAACGGTCCAATTGAGGTAACTAGATAGCTTCCTAGTTTAGTTCCTTCAACCGGATGGTTAGAAGCTAACTAGGCTTGCTAAATGGGCTAAAGTGCAAGAAATCAAATTTGAAGGGGCAAAAACGTAATTATGACAAACCTTGGGAATTAATAGCAATTACAATAAATTTCAAATATTTAACGAAATTTTTAACGACAAAAAATCAGGGTCGTTACAATCTATCCCCCTTAAAACAATTTCGTCCCCGAAATTGGCACGCACGTACAAATTAGGCTAGGTCGCTAGACCGGTCTACTATCCCCCTTAAAAGGAAACGAGTCCCTCCTAGGGTATATGTTGTTGCTACCTTCTCAAGGCAGTCGATGATAGCCGATCCACTCGTCGAAATCCGCCATGTCGATCGTAGGTCAATTTATTACAGAATAAAGTGAGTCGTCGCTCACTATTACAACATAGCCCTTGTAAGAGCATTCGAAATTACAAAATAGATAACAAAAGGGAACTAAGGATCCTATTCTACGGCTCCTCTTGTTCCTCAGTCCGCAGCGCGAAAATACGCCCTCCAGTGCTTTGTTGGTTTCCCATGGGCTGCTTTCCCTTATTCTGCCCATTCTGCTGCTGCGATGGGCCGCCGAGGTTTTGCTTCACAAAATCGGCTTCTCCCAGTTGTTGAGCGTCCTGATTTCCAAAGCTCCCATTCCCCTCCTTCTGATTTTGCGGGCATTGGCGGCTATAATGGCCCATAGCCTGACAGTTGTAGCACCTAACTGTTGTCAGGTCCCGATTGCTTCTTCGTGTTTCACCGTTTTTGGCGGAAGCAGTCTTCCAGGGCTGGTCGCCTTGAGATGGG
Source organism: Rhododendron mucronatum var. ripense (assembly GCA_019656295.1). NCBI lineage: Eukaryota > Viridiplantae > Streptophyta > Magnoliopsida > Ericales > Ericaceae > Rhododendron > Rhododendron mucronatum. The sequence goes on along the minus strand of BPLT01000002.1, from coordinate 6,776,267 downwards.
CTAAAAGGTTTGGCATGGTAGGGTCCATGATTGTTCTTGGAAGTCTCGGTTCGGATTGGTCCACCAGTGTTGCCTGTCGCCTTCCCCCAGCGGGTCTTGAAGTCATTCGCCTCACTCTCTAGTCGAAGAGCACACTTCACCACACCGGTATAGGTGGTGAAAGCTTGAGCCACCACAGTCTTTCGAGCAGCCGTCAATCCCCACTCAAACCTCCTCGCCTTCTTGTCCTCGGTTGCAACGGCGTCCGGGGCGTAGCGGGATAGCTCCTCGAACTTGGCCGCATACTGAGTAACGGTCATAGTTCCTTGTTTCAGGTTGTTGAATTCTTGTTCCTTGGCCAAACGAATTGGCGTGGGGAAATACTTGTCGAGAAACAAGGTCTCCAATTCAGCAAAGGTCATGGCGGCTACGTTATGGGTTGCCTCCATCAGCTCCCACCAGTAGCGGGCTTCTCCCTTCAGCTGGTAGGTGGTTAACGCCACACGATCGCCATCTCGGGTGATCTCCAAGGTGTCCAGGATCACCTTGACTTCCTTCAACCATGCTTCGGCCACAGTAGGGTTGGTATCTCCATCGAAGGTCGGGGGTCGCCGCTTGCCGAACTCATTCATTGCCCGGGTCCGAGTCGTAGGTCCTTCGTTAGGGTTTGGGTTTTGGCGGGCAGCGTTCAGGGCGGCCACGAGCGCTTGCATGACTTGGGTTAGGTCGGGGTTCGCGTTAGATGGTCCTCCATTATCGTGTCCTAATCCATTGCGTCGATTCGCCATCTACGAGTGAAAACCGAAAAGGGGGCGGTTTAGTCTACCGAATCGATTTTTTTTGTAAAAGGTGCTTCCTTCTAAGGACCAAAAGTAATTTTAACAAGTAGTATACAACGGTACTCTTAAAAATAAAGCAAGTTTTTCATAGATAAGAAAACATACAACATAAGCATAGAATTACAATCATAAAGCATAGAGTTTTACTACAAAAGGCAAGTAAAGGCACAAGATTTTTCCTAAGTTGAAAACAATCCTAATCTTCGACATTCTACGCTCCAAAGGATTACAACCGGCCTAAGATATGCCGAATTGGCGTCGTCGGCTTCGGGTCTCGCCCTCCTCTACCATCGTTCGTTGAAAGCTTGGCGCAAACGACGTTCGTACTCCTTTATGATCGCGGCGAGTGCGGCGGCCACGACGAGAGCCCAATACCAAAAGGTGTTGGCACGGTTGTTCACGGCGAACCACCGTGGCATGGCTAGTGTAAGCACTCCACACAATATGATGAAGGCGAAGAGTTGCAACCAAAGGCTTTGGATGATCAAGCGAATTTTGGTCCGCTCGATGTCTCGGATCAAGGCGTCTTCCGGAAATCCTTGTCGTTGGGTTGCCATGGCTCGGCACAAGGGGGTCTCGGTTTGGAGGAGTGGAGATGGTGAGAGGAATGAAAAAAAATGGAAGTGGTGGTGGGGTATATATAGGAGCCGAAAAAGGTGGGTGGAAGGAGGGAAAAGGTTGGAAGTTTAAAATTTGAAATTTGAATGTTTTGGAGGTTAAAATTTGAAATTTGAAGTTTAGGGGGGAGTGTGGGTTTGCCGGCCAAATGGGGCTATGCCCGGGTACCCACTCGGTGCTCGGGTCCCACTCGGTGCTCGGGTCCCACTCTCGTCCCCAATTTAAAATATTTAATCAAGAACGGCTCCTCCACGAACTAGTAAATAAAATTTGCTTAACTAGCAACATTTTTTTTTTTTTCGGCAAAGGCCTACTAATACCAAAAATATTTTTCGAGATTTTAAGCTCCACATTCGATCCTTGATTTAAGTCATCATCCAATTGTTCGGGAATTCCCAGCTCGGCGGTACTGCCAATTTCCGCGCCTTGCTTCAATCCGAAGATTGTTTTGATAGAATTCCACCAATTTGGGACGGTAAACTTAAACTCGAAGTCACGTTTGTGCAATGGCCAAACTAGCTTAAGGTTCTACATGGTTCTACCCATTCTACCCATGGCCGAGGTTTTGAACCTAAAGCTTTGATACCAAGTTGTAACGCCCCGAATTTTGGGTACGTTAAATAAAATATTTTATTAATAAAAACAAAGCAAGTCCAGCTCGTTATTACATTATACACCTTACAAGAGTACTCTCATTTACAAAACAGAGGGATCTAGGGTTCCTAACTACAGTTCTTCTTGCTTCTCCATCCTAGCCCGCTCCTCGGCTCCGAACGCCTCCAAAGTGAATAGTTCGTCCTGTTCGTCTATCAATTCTAACATATTATACCGGCGTCGCCACCCATATAATATGCCAGGGTCACCACAAGGCAACACCGTGAGCTACGAAGGCTCAGTAGTATAATCCTAATACTAGCATCGATTTCCACATGATAGGTACATAAGCAGTGATAAAAGACCATAGCGCGAACAATAGCTTTATGATTTCCGTTGGTGTCGACTCATCGGGAACCTTGTCGTTATTACCCCTTTTCAAAAAAAAAACACCTTTTTAACTCACCCAATCTCGGTTCCGCCGCGCCGGGTTCCCGAGCATCCTCACAACGGTTCCGCCGCGCCGGGTTCCCGTTGGCACACAAAACTTGCATTGGCTTCTTTCCACGGATAACCAAGCCATATCACCAACAAGGCTACCACGTCCAGCCCTATTGGCAATCTTCACAAAGGGCTACCAAGTCCGGCCACTTTGTGGTTTTCACAACCCACGCAATGGGCTACCAAGTCCGGCCACATCGCGGTTTCAAAACACATTTCTCTTGTTAAACACGCCCTAGGTGCCATGTTTCTAACTTCCTCGGTTTTCGTGTCACGTTCTCATGCAAGACTCCGCGTGTAAGACTTTTCATACAATCATGCATTCAATCAAAGCCTTGAAATCGTACAACAAGATCATTTAATTAACATAGCATGCTTGAATTCCATCAACTACATAAATCATGCATTTTTACTTTTTCATCTATGATCAAGTAACTTTTTAAACTTTAGGAAAGATAAGTAGAGATTCAAGTAGCAAAACTTAAACTACTTATCGGAAATAAAGTAAGGATTTGAAAAATAGGTAAGGATCACTACCTTAATCTGAAACTAGTCGGGGCCGATTAAGCAAGTTGGAAAATCCACGAGCGGTGAAACTCACGAATCTGGCCCGAACTTCGGACGGCAGTAACTCGGTCAATCTTTGGCCGAATAAGATCGTTCTTGAGTCCAAATCGAAGCTCAAGAAATTCTCTACAACTTTCGTGAAGAAAGTTAATCCTAGAAACTACTCTAAGTAGGAGAAAAATGGTGATGAAGGAGAAGACAGTAAGCTGTCTGGAATGAAAATCCAGAATTTTTACTGAACTTCGGATGACAATATCTTTGTCATTTCTTAACCGATTGGGGTGATTCTTGAGCCTAACTTGAAGCTCTCGAAATGTTCTACAACTTTTCCGAAGGAAGTTGATTCTAAAAACTAATCTAAGAAGGAGAAAACTGGAGATTTTCAAAGGGACAGTAGGCTGCCCAGAAATGGTTTCTAGAGAGAAGGAAGAGCAAATGCTTGAGGTGTGTGTTGAAATGCTTGGTATGGCCTTCTATTTATAGGCAAAGCTTGGCTCTCTCTCCTCTTCTCAATGGCTGGCCCCCCTCTCTCTCTCTCTCTCCCTCTCTTTGACACTTGTCATGAATCTTGGAAGATCAAAGGCAAATCCAATGGCTAGGATTTGTTTCTTACAATACTTGGTGGGCAAGGAGAATATTGGTACAAGATTCTTGTTTAAACAAATGGGAATTGTACAATGAAGGACAATGGAGGTGGTTTCTTTGCTAGGAAGGAAGATACACCAAGGATATGAAGTACAAAGAAGATCAAGGATGGTACAACCAACTTTCCTTCTTCTTTCCTTCCTTCCTCTCTCTCTCTCTCTCTCTCCCCTCCCTAGCCGAACTCTCTCTCTCTCTCTCTCTCTCTCTCTCTCTCTCTCTCTCTCTCTCTCCTCCTTTGCTTTCACATGGTACATATATACATACATAAAATTGCAAGCAAACAAATAAACTAATGGTACTTTTGTACCAAGGATCAAAGTAGACTTTAAGGCCTAGGATTTGCCCAATAAACTAATAAATAGGCATATGGTACTTAGGGCATTATTTAAACCTTCCATGTACTTAAATAATATATACATGGTACCCTTGTCCTTAGGAAGATCAAAACCTCATTAGAAAATAGTTTAAGGGTACCCTAGGAAATCTTGGTACTAAGTACCTTCCCATTAAAATATAGTTGTGCTTTCACACATGGTTTAAAAGAAAGACTTAATTAATAAATCCCCATGGTACTTTGAAAGACTAAGCTTTTATCCATTGGGTAAAACTTCCCCTAACTTCTATTATCCAATGGATAATAGTTATTAGGTCAATTATATACTAAAGAAATCCCCAAAAGTACTTTCAAGTAATTAAAAAGTATTTTCCTTAATATACTTAGTACTTTGGCCAAGTAAACATTTAATATAAACAAATGGGGTTTCTATTATCCAATGGATAATAGTTGCCCAAGTAATCTTTGTCCAATGGACAAAGAATAAAACCAAAATAATTAAAAGAAAAAGAATATTCAATTCTTTGTCTAGGGTTCAAAAGGGTCAAAAGGTCCAAGAGGGGCAAAACGGTCCAATTGAGGTAACTAGATAGCTTCCTAGTTTAGTTCCTTCAACCGGATGGTTAGAAGCTAACTAGGCTTGCTAAATGGGCTAAAGTGCAAGAAATCAAATCTGAAGGGGCAAAAACGTAATTATGACAAACCTTGGGAATTAATAGCAATTACAATAAAATTCAAATATTTAACGAAATTTTTAACGACAAAAAATCAGGGTCGTTACAATCTATCCCCCTTAAAACAATTGCGTCCCCGAAATTGGCACGCACGTACAAATTAGGCTAGGTCGCTAGACCGGTCTACTATCCCCCTTAAAAGGAAACGAGTCCCTCCTAGGGTATATGTTGTTGCTACCTTCTCAAGGCAGTCGATGATAGCCGATCCACTCATCGAAATCCCCCATGTCGATCGTAGGTCAATTTATTACAGAATAAAGTGAGTCGTCGCTCACTATTACAACATAGCCCTTGTAAGAGCATTCGAAATTACAAAATAGATAACAAAAGGGAACTAAGGATCCTATTCTACGGCTCCTCTTGTTCCTCAGTCCGCAGCGCGAAAATACGCCCTCCAGTGCTTTGTTGGTTTCCCATGGGCTGCTTTCCCTTATTCTGCCCATTCTGCTGCTGCGATGGGCCGCCGAGGTTTTGCTTCACAAAATCGGCTTCTCCCGGTTGTTGAGCGTCCTGATTTCCAAAGCTCCCATTCCCCTCCTTCTAATTTTGCGGGCATTGGCGGCTATAATGGCCCATAGCCTGACAGTTGTAGCACCTAACTGTTGTCAGGTCCCGATTGCTTCTTCGTGTTTCACCGTTTTTGGCGGAAGCAGTCTTCCAGGGCTGGTCGCCTTGAGATGGGCTAAAAGGTTTGGCATGGTAGGGTCCATGATTGTTCTTGGAAGTCTCGGTTCGGATTGGTCCACCAGTGTTGCCTGTCGCCTTCCCCCAGCGGGTCTTGAAGTCATTCGCCTCACTCTCCAGTCGAAGAGCACACTTCACCACACCGGTATAGGTGGTGAAAGCTTGAGCCACCACAGTCTTTCGAGCAGCCGTCAATCCCCACTCAAACCTCCTCGCCTTCTTGTCCTCGGTTGCAACGGCGTCCGGGGCGTAGCGGGATAGCTCCTCGAACTTGGCCGCATACTGAGTAACGGTCATAGTTCCTTGTTTCAGGTTGTTGAATTCTTGTTCCTTGGCCAAACGAATTGGCGTGGGGAAATACTTGTCGAGAAACAAGGTCTCCAATTCAGCAAAGGTCATGGCGGCTACGTTATGGGTTGCCTCCATCAGCTCCCACCAGTAGCGGGCTTCTCTCTTCAGCTGGTAGGTGGTTAACTGTGGGCAATGCGAATTGCCCCGACTTCCCTTGTCCCCTTCTTGAGCTAGCAAACATCCCATGGACGTAGAACTCACAGATAAGTAGAGAATCAGAGGTTTTCCAGGTATAGGCGGCATGAGAACAGGCGGGTTCTGTAGATAGTCCTGGATCGAGATGAAAGCTGCTTGGCACTTTTCTGACCATACGAACGGGGTATTCTTCTTGAGTAGTCGAAACATCGGCTCGCAAGTTAAGGTTAACTTGGCGATGAATCTGCTGATGAACTGAACCTTCCCCAGAAAACTCCGCACCCCCTTTTCAGACTCGGGTGGCTTCATGTCGCGTATTGCTTTGATTTTTGACGGATCGACTTCGATCCAACGGGAAGTGATCATGAAACCCAGCATTTTGCCCGCTGTGACTCCGAAGGTGCACTTCTGAGGATTAAGACGCATCCGGAACTTGCGGAGCCTTTCGAAAAGTTTCCTTAACACGTGGACATGCCCTTCCCGAGTTTTTGACTTGGCAATCATATCATCAACGTAGACCTCAACCTCTTTGTGCATCATGTCATGCAAAATAGTCGTGGCAGCTCTTTGATAAGTCGGACCAGCATTCTTCAAACCAAACGGCATGACCAAATAGCAGTAAGTCCCCCACTCAGTGATGAAAGTCGTTTTCTCGCGGTCTTCAAGTGCCATGAGAATCTGATTGTAGCCTGAGAAGCCGTCCATGAACGAGAGCAAAGCATGCCCTGCGGTATTATCCACCAGCACATCGATGTGTGGTAAGGGAAAATCATCCTTGGGGCTTGCTTTGTTCAAGTCCCGGAAGTCAACACAGACACGAATCTGGCCGTTTTTCTTAGGAACGGGGACGATGTTGGCCACCCAAGTGGGATACTGAGAGACTACGAGGAAACCAGCGTCAATCTGCTTAGTGACTTCCTCCTTGATTTTCTGCACCCAGTCTGGTCGCATCCGTCTGAGCTTCTGTTTCACCGGCTTAGCATCGGGCAACAGGGGGATTCGATGCTCCACTATCTCAGGATCGATACAGGGCATGTCTTGATGAGACCATGCAAAAATGTCGCTGAACTCAGTGAGGAGCTCTTTGAACTTACGATGCTCCTCCGAATCTAACGTGGAGCCCACTTGAACCATTCGAGGATCACTCTCATCTTTCAAGTTTATTAAGATTATCTCTTCTTTTAATGGCTGAGCATGCCTTTCGTCTTCCCTTTCAATGAAAGCACGGATTTCCTTGGGGATGTCCCCATCAAAATCTATCCCTTCATCGTCAGGGTCGACACAGTTTATATAAAGATCATTCAAATAGTCAGAAGAGGAGTCTTTCATTTCATAAGACCCTGCAGGGTCGCCAAGTACAAGGGAGTCAAACTCGAAGTAAAAGCTATGACGTGGAGGGCCGAGAGGCACAAACTCCGACTCAGAGCTAGACTTAGACCCAAAAGACCTGACAGACTCAGTGTCGGACTCAGCTATGTCATCAATGCAAGTAAGGCGCGGCTTGAAAATGCAATTTTTAAGGCTTCCTTTAGCTTCCATGATGAGAGAGGTGGGGTCCTCGAGGGCGTCGGGCCCGAGCATAAACACTTCGGCCTCTTCGGCCTCCTTGGCCAAACCCACTTGAGAGAATTCACGGAACAGCTGTTCCAAGCTCCCCTGATCAAAAGATCCCAGCCAATCAGTCCTCAGCTTGGGTTGGCTAAGCTTCCTCTTGAATTCCGCGCTAGCTGGCTCTTCGTCACTGGAAGACCAAGTATCATCCGCGAAGATCTCAAAACCAGGTAGCAGCTCCCCGGTGACCGAGTCGATAAAGGGCTCAGCTTGCCCACGATAGATGTCATTCCCCTTTTCACGGACGAAGTAGCTGTTGGGATCACCATAGAGAGATCGAGTTTTTCCCGTGTATTTCCTTCTTTTGGCATCGTTGGCAGAGGAAGAGTATCCCAAGCCAAAGCGGCCTTCACAGGAAGGAAACGCAGGGAATTCCGGAATCCCTTGTTGGTGAATTCCTAAACCAAGGCCAGGTAGATAGGACATCCTTCTCATAATGTCTAGAGCGACAGAGCTTATGATGAAGTCCCCATCCACGTTGATGGCCATAACCGAGCCAGAAGTATCAAAGGAGAATCCCGCGAGATCGACGTCTTCGTTGTCGTGCGCGATACCCAAAACAGGTGTGCCGTCCTCCTCGAGCGGGCGAATGCCTGAATCCCCGCAGATAATCAAAGTCCCAGTGGGAAGTCCCAGCATGACTTTCTGATGAAGAGTAGATGGAACAGCCATGATGTCAGATCTGTGAAGCCACGGTCTTCCTAGCAAAAGATTGAACGAGGCTTGAATATCGACCACATGGAACTCGACATCCATTTTGAATCCCTCCGCATCGAGAGTGAGCACGAGTGTGCCTTCAACTAGACGACGTATGCTGTCGTATGCCTTAACAGCCATGCTGGAAGGTGCAAAGTCCTTTTTAGCCAGTCCCAGACGGTGAGCCACCCTCAAAGGGCAAACGTTGATCGCTGAGCCATTATCGATAAGAACGGTCGGAACCCAGAGTCCTCGGCACTTGACTGTGATATGTAAGGGTCGATTATGGTCAACTCCTTCAAGCGGCAGATCCTTATCGGTGAAGACCACGGTATGCTTAGAGGTAGGTGGGAGGATAAGGGAAATCATTGCTTCAGGCGTGACGTCCGGTCGGATCTCAAGACGAGAGAGAGTGTGGCAAAACTTCTGACGATGCTCCCGGGAGGAACAGATTAGTCCCCAGAGTGATATGGCAGCGGGAATCCGCTCCAATTGCTTTTGAATCATGTCGTCGTTTGGGGCACTTACTGGTACCTCAAATGGTACAGACCTTGAGAAAATAGGAGGTTCGTTCTTCCGGTTAGAAGAGTTGGACGAACTTCCTGCTTGCAGATTAGCAGGCTGAAAGACTCGCCCACTTCTTGTAACATTAAGAACGTTCTCTAAAGAGGGTATCATTTGAGGGTCTTGACTATCGTCCCACAGATCAACGGGGACTTCTCCCAATTTGCGTTTCCCCTTGTCGGAGGTCGTAGGGGCCACAGGCACTTCCATGTTCAAACCCAAGTCCTCAGTCAGATCTTTGATCAAGAGTGAATCCCAAAAGTCTGGATCCCCAACAGCTATGGCCTCTTGGATTGGTTCTGTACTAGCGACGAAAGGGACATCCCACAGCCCTCCATCAGCGAGGGAGCGATTGACAGTCCAAACCTCGGACCCAACCTGCATGTTAACTACATCATCGACATCCCAAAGATCAGCTGGCGGAACAAGGTCCGTAACCATGATGCTGCAGTCCTCTTCAGGAGGGGAAGGCACGACAGGGCGCGAAAGGTTTTTGTCAACGATGTAGAACGTAGGATCATACTCGGGATCAGCCACCGAGTTAACCAGCTTGTCGAGAGTGGAAGGGAAGAAACATTCCCCTAGGACACGGGTTTCACCTTGAATGAGATCCTCCTCTAAATACTGGATTTCATGGCCGGGCAGAGCGTAACCCTGGAGAGGATTAGGGTCAAATCCTAATGGAAATTGCCAAGCAGGCTCGGGGTCCCAATAGTACTCCTCCTCAAGCAAAACAGGCTGAGGTTGTTGGAAGAGCATGTCCAACGAGAATCCGTCCAAAGGATCAACCATGGCTGCCTCGTAATTGGCCATCCAAGCATCATACCAGATGTGGTCAAAGGGGATATCCTCGGGATTAGGCGGGAACCCCTCTAATTCTAGCTCCGTCCACTCATTGATTATGGGAGTGGCATAGTCGTCGTTATCAGCTATAGCCCACCCTACGGCTTGCATGTCAAGTTGTTGCTCTGGTTGAGGGGGAATAGCAGCTCTGAAGCGGTCCAACAGACTTAAGGAGGGGTTTGGATCCGTCACATTGAAGTACGGGTTATCCATGGTAGAGGCAGAGTTGAGCTGTACAGCAGGTATAGGCTGGTGGAATAGATCACCAATAGAAGCGTTGAATACGAACGCTCCGTTCTGTAGACGCGCAGAGGGCGCATTGAAATTGGACGACTGTCCTTCCTCGGAGCGGATATAGGAGATTTCGGCCTCGGACTGAAAGGGGATAGGCACAATCGGCCTAGGTCGATTCATTGAGGTTATATGGTCGGTGGGGTTGAATATAGTGGAGCTGAGGGATATATCAGTGGAGCTGATGGATATCTGGTTAATGCGTGGAGCATTGTTGTGGTTTGGCATAGAATTGGCGAGGATGTTGGGTTTTTGAGCTGCCGGTGGTGGAGCATGAAGAGTCCCTTCATCTATGAGATCCTGAATCGCATGTCGGAGGCGAAAGCAAGAATCGGTAAGATGGCCGGGCCCTTGGTGATAGGCACAGTAGAGATTGGCTTTGAAGTTGGGAGAAGGTTTCTTAGGTAAAGGAGTTGGATCGAGGAGCTTCAGATGTCCTGATTGGATCAGTTTCTCCATGACGGAAGATAGCGGCGCTTCAAAAGCAGAGAAACTACGAGGTTGGTTACGCGGTCAGTTGTTCTGCGGAGCTTGAACTTGATGGATCTCGGCAATGTGGTTAGCAGTTTTCGAGGAAGAGGCATTAGTACCACTGGTTGCAGTATTGGAGTAAGTCCCTCCCCCAAACAGCGCATTAGTATTTCAAGAATATGCCCGAGGCTTCGACTTTGATGGATTGGAAGATTCTCCTTTTGACAGAATTCCACTTTGCAATGCATCTTCGATGGCCAGGCCAGAGTCGAAGAAGGTGTCAAAATTGGAGGATGCTTGAACGAGGACCAAGTGCCTAGCATAGTCTGGCTGGAGATTACGGGAGATGATACGGAGCTGATCTCTCTCGCTCGGGCGATCAGTCATTTGAGCGGCTTTGGCCCTCCATCTCTTGACGAAATCCGCGAAGGATTCCTTAGCGTCCATCTTGGTGGATTCCAACTCCCGAGTAGTCATCTTGAGCTGGGAGTTATAGCTATACTGCGAAATAAACGCAGCCCCGATGTCCTCCCAAGTCCTTCGCTTGGCAATGTCGAGTGACAGAAACCAATGGAAAGCGGGACCCGAGAGGGTTTGAGGAAATAGCTGAGACATGGCCTCGGGCTCGACAGATAGGAGCTTCATGGCAGCATGGTAACCATAGAGATGGGTTTTAGGATCGCCAGTGCCATCGAACTTGGCTATGTCGGGCATTTTGAACTTGTCAGGAAGCTTGGCATTGGGATAAAGGCAGAGACGGTCCAAATCGATCCCTCCAGCACTGAGTTTCTCGGACTTTGAAACAGATTCTTCCAGTTTGGCCATCTTGGCGACGAGAGCAGTCATGTCAGGGTGTTGAACAGTCCTAACAGCAGTGATGCCTGGATTCTGAGTGGGATTTCGATTGCCCTGAGTGTTGACCAAAGCGACCAGACGCCCTGGATGGTCCGGGTCTTCAACCATGATAGGTTGCTCATGTACGTCCTCTTCGGCCTCGCCCTCCTCTTGAACAGTTGGAGGAAGACGAGTGTTAAAGAGGTCATTCAAGCGGGTCATGTTGGCATCTGTCTGAGCAGCCCTTTGTTGTATAACGGCGATACTAGCCTGGATGTTCATAAGCATGGTTTCCAGAGAGAGCGGTTGCGGCTGATCTGCCATGACAGTTGGCCCAGAGGTGCTTGATGCAGAGGAGGGGGTAGGTGATTCCGGAGAGTCTGTTTCTTCGAGGACCGGAGAAGATGCTGACTGCAGGGTAGCAAGCAGAGAACGCGGGGAGTCTTCCGTTGTGACTGACTGGGCTTGCAATCTGACTAGTCTCTGAATCGGATTCCGGTGCAGACGTTCCCAAGTGGGTTTGGTTTTCTGCCTCGATACTTTCCTTGGCGGTGCAATGATTCAGAACCTTTGCTTGCAGAAAGTGAGAAAAGGCTTAATAAGGGCCCTGCAGAAACTTTAATCTAAATAAAAGACTAAAGCGAAAACACAGTCACCGTCGTCAGTGTCGCCCTTAGACTCTAATACTAGCAGACAAGTCTGTCTTATGACGTTTGGACATTACCAGTGATCCTCAGAAATCTTTTCATGGTGTATCCTTTTTGTATCAACTAAGGCAAAGAGATGTCAAAATAGTCTAGAGATTTTGGTTTATTCCGCTTCGAAAGCTTCAACTTTTGAACTTGGAACAACTTGGTGTAGATAGGCACGATGCTATAACCAGGGAAGCATAGGCAGCACAGTGCCGTAACCCAAATGGTGTACATGCTTCGCATGATAACCAAAATGGTGTAAGCATCGCGGTATTTTTCCCGTTTTGTTCCTCGTTTTCTGTTTGAAATTTCGATCGGGTAATTAGCCAAAGGCTTTAGAAGGTCTTGATTTCCCAAGGTTTAACTGATCCAAGGAACTTTGAGAATTGACAACGTGCATCTTCGAGATGCACGACTCCTCATCGGGCCATGGTAAGGTCCTAATAAACATAAGACAGACTTAAAGGAGAGAGAACCTAGGAGCCGCCCTAAACATGCTTCTACGCAAAACGGTATGTATGCATGAACAGTGCATGTGATAGGGAAAGCAATAACACGTAGACAACATAGGGGATTAGATGCAAGTAATCTTACCCTGTAGGTACCTGTCCTAGTTTGGAGAGTGCTAGTGCTTTGTATATGCAAAGGCTGGTTTTGGTTTGAAACGGGTTCCTCGGACTAGAGCCAAAGATATACCTCCTGCTGCCCGCGTAACCGCAGAGCAATAGTCAAACGGTAGAATGACTCATCATCGTCGGAGGTTGTTAGTCATTCGGGGTCCCCGGGCTCCGGTAAACCGTGCCGGATTGCCAAAACGATCCAACGTGACTGTATCCCACATCGATGCAAATGAAGATGCTAAAAAGTTTTTGATTAATGGAACAGAATCGCAAATTCGCAAATGCCTTTTCAAATTTGGCTCTCTTTATTTAATCAATATTTAGAAGAAACTACGCGGGAGAACAATCGGAAAAGTCCCAGATTTGGATGGCCGGACACGAGGTCCTGTTAAATCACCAATCCTTTCTTCGGCAGCGCGAAGCTCACCGTTTGGACAGGCTTTTGTGGGATGGTTCTCAAGCGTATTAACTTCTAAGTATAGACTAATATTGCTTCGTTCCCCAGCAGAGTCGCCACTGTGGGCAATGCGAATTGCCCCGACTCTTTCTCTCCTCCAGGGAAGGGATTCCGTTCCCCACCCTTTTTTGAGAAAGGAGAGATGCTGCCGGTTCGCGGGAGCGCTTCTGAAAGCTGGACGTCAAGCGCTCGCGAAAAAAATACAGAGTCGCCACTCGGGTTTGAAGGTCCGACACCCAAGGAACCGTATTTCGAAGCACTTGCCGCGCTGTTTGATTTGAAAAAGTTAAGGAACCAGTCCGTCATAACCATATCTGGGTTCGGGAGCCAGGTTACGAGAGGGGAAGGGTTTTATGGCACCCCTCTCGCCCAATCCGGAGATCGGTCTCTACTTAGGCATTTGCAAAAAATGTTGTTTGTTTGCGATTCTGTTTGATTAATCATTTTTTAGCCAATTAGGGCGGGGGAACAGTTAATCGGGGATTAAAACTGTAACACGTTTGCAGGATGTGGTAGATAGCATGGATGGATGAAATAAACGAGATAATACTGAACACTGCTTTCTGGATGCCAAAACAGTGCGGGGTATGAATTTATCACAAACAGTGACCAACTTGCATGCACAGAATGGGAACATGCAAGTCACACCATCGCGCGACATACCCATACCCTCGCGCGAGTGTCAACATCCTTTTACAGGTTCAATTTTATCTCCTTCTGGGCTCTGGAAGGACCAGTGCACACCCAGGGCCAAGCCAAGCAGTTCATATGTACTGAAAATAACTACTTATTACAACCTGACTGAATAGGAATAACATACAACCCTTAAACAGTGAGGGTGATGAAAACAGAGACCAAAGGCCTAGCTGCCCATGCAAGGGCAATCACTGGAAATGACCAAACCATCGCGCGATGTAGTCACTTCGTCGCGCGACTGTTCTGACTGGACATCCAGGAATTGCTTTGCATGCCTAGGCTCTGAGACACATTCAGAAGCTACCCAGGGGCATTCCAACAAGAACAAGGAAAGCAAACTAAACTGAACTACTGATTTTAGCATGCAAAACAATGAGATATACCAAATATGATTAAGCAATGAGAACATGAAATCACATAAACTGGATCAGAACAAGAGACCCATCCCCGCGAGAACCATATCGTGCAAGCTAGAAGCGTCGCGCGATTATGTGGGTTCATCGCGCGTGGGTACTCCATTCGCAGCATCTTGTAAATTTGCTGGCTTTGGGGTTAGAAGCTGATATTGATTATCAGTCCTGACCCTGTCAGCCCCCCTCAGGGATCAAGACAGTAAAGGCTGAAAATTATACCTTTGTTTGGATGATTTGAGAATGGTTGAGTGAGGTAGTATGCTTTTGACAAGGGAGAAAGTGATAGTAGTTTTTTGATTGAGAGAGAAGATCAAGATAATGGCTCTTGTTCTTTTCTTTGAGATTTTTTTGGTAACCCTTTGAAAGAGAACAAAGGGGGGGGGGTTTTATAGAAAGAGGGAGTGTTTGTTGGTGGTGAACTTGGCTAGGCAGCCAGCCAACAATGCTGGCAGCACACACTTGGTAGAGAAGTGGGGTGCTAAGTTGATGGGAGAGTGGGGGTTTAGGTGGTGCAAGGATGGCCGAGCAAACGCCGTTCAGCTGATGGAACGGGGTCACATGGCCCTGCAGGCGCCTCATCATCACAAAATCCAGCTGGATACGACAGGTGTCGACCATCGCGCGATGGAGTGGGACCGTCGCGCGAGGGTTCTATCTTCCCCGCGATGGTCAATCAGTCAAAGTTTGACTTTGACCACCACCTGGAAAGTAGAGCATCGCGCGAGTGTCTCAGTAAATCGCGCGAAGGTCAAACCCATAGTCAAAGCTGGGCTCAATGGTTTCGGGGTTAAGGGATGGGTTCCACATACACCAAACTCAAACCATTTCAATCAAAACTGTTCTCAACCTGATTCATCATCGGGGGAACAAGAAACTGAAAAGAAATAAATTGAAAAGAGACAAAATGACTGGGGAATCAAATTGGGGTGTCTACAGTAGTCCCTCTTTGACGGCACGCGGAGCACCATTAGTCGGTACGGGTAACGTCAAAGATTTCTAGACACCCATCTAACTCACCCAAAGGCCAATTAATCGAAAAGCGTATGACAATATGTACAAATACCGTGCACCAAGAGATTGGACGGATGGATCGTCGCTGATTGGAAAATGGACGGTTGGATCGTCGCTGATTGGTAAATGGACGGATGGATCGTCGCTGATTAGAAAATGGACGGTTGGATCGTCGCTGGTTAGAAAATGGACGGATGGATCGTCGCTGATTAGAAAATGGACGGATGGATCGTCGCTGATTAGAAAATGGACGGATGGATCGTCGCTGATTAGAAAATGGACGGATGGATCGTCGCTGGTTAGAAAATGGACGGATGGATCATCGCCGATTGGAAAATGGACGGTTGGATCGTCGCTGGTTAGAAAATGGACGGATGGATCGTCGCTGATTAGAAAATGGACGGATGGATCGTCGCTGATTAGAAAATGGACAGATGGATCGTCGCTGATTAGAAAATGGACGGATGGATCGTCGCTGGTTAGAAAATGGACGGATGGATCGTCGCTGGTTAGAAAATGGACGGATGGATCGTCGCTGATTAGAAAATGGACGGATGGATCGTCGCTGATTAGAAAAATGGACGGATGGATCGTCGCTGATTAGAAAATGGGCGGATGGATCGTCGCTGATTAGAAAATGGACGGATGGATCGTCGCTGATTAGAAAAAGGACGGATGGATCGTCGCTGATTAGAAAATTTGATCTGCGCGGACGGACCACTGCTGGGGATATAAAGCACCTTTAATCCAGAATACCTTGTAAAGATCCAAAATCACTTGCAAGTGCTAAGAAAAACTTGGGGTCCACAAAGACGATGATGGGCCGAGCCAGGGGGCAAATATGGTCAACGGCCCAGTTGGACCGTCGCGCGAGGGAGCCATACCATCGCGCGATGGTTCTGTGCTAGGGCCTGAATCTGAAACGGGCCCAGACCCGGCCCGCGACCGTTGGCGTCCTTTTAATCGACGGGGATGTTCAGAAACCGCTCACAGAGGTTTCGAACTTCCTTCAAACTCTACTCTCTCTCAAATTCTTCTCAAGAAAAAACCATTGAAACCCTTGATCTCTTGCCCAAAATCAAAGAATCGATACGTACACATTCACTCATGGCAGACCACGTTAATGGGGGCGGCGGAGAGGAGGTTGTTGATCGTCCGGAAGACGAGGGGAGACCCATGGTGGTCGAAATGGGCGATCAGCCGCCATTGGAGGCCGTTCCAGACGTTGGTGCAGAGGCGGCGGGCGGCGGTGATGGAGAACAGGGCCATGCACAAGCAGTCGAAGGAGATGGAGAGCATCGCGCGACGGAGTCAGATCGTCGCGCGATGGAGGGGGTCGGAACAGTGCTTTCTAAAGTCGAGCAACTGGACCCAAGTACGGCCGTGAGCGGCTCGGTAGTGGTCGGCGGTGGTTCCGAGGCCACGGGCAGTGGTGGTGCCGATGGCGACGGTGTTGGGCCGAGCGAGCATCCGCCGAGAGATCCGGCGAAAGGCAAAGATGTGGCGATGGAGAGCGAACGAGCCACGGAGGTTCCATTCGCGTATAGAGAAGAGGACGTGCTTTTCCGTCCTGCGGCGACATCATCGGGTCACAGACCGATCACAAAGCAAGATGTCGCTGAGCTCTTGAGTGACGCGCAGCTTGCGCGGCTTTTGGAGGATAACCCCGAGATAGGGGCTGCCGTTTTAGAGGCCCGGGAGGAGAGAGAGCGGGAGATTGCCGCTTCTGAAGCCGCGGCGAGAGCCGAGAGAGAGAGAGGGCTGCAGAGGAGGAGCTCCTGAGGGATGTGGAGGCCGAGGAGAGAGCCGGCGCCAGAGTGGGGGGTCCTACGGTGACAGCAGTGTCGGAGGCGGAGAGTATGACTCGAGCTCCATTTTTAGCAGAGGGATACAGGGCACCGGTACCACATTTGTTCGTGCCGTTGGGTTTCACAGCATATCGGCCACGACAGGCGGATTATGACCCTGAGTTGGTCTTGCGAGATCCTGATACTCACATTTCGCGCAGCTGGTCTGAGGTGACTTTCTGATAGATGCTCATTCCTTTATTAGATAAGATCCAAATATAATGCATGCGCCCAAATGTTCTTGAAAGTTGTAGAGTAACAGCAAACCTCTGAAATAGAACTTGAATAGCGATACTATAACTCCATGTTTGAACATCGTGCATGAAATATAATAACTTGAACCAACCATCTGTAGGCAGGCTGCATTGATTACTTGGAACTTGAAAAATGAAAGCTTTGTATGCTGACATGTCTTTTTGTTGTTTGTATCTAATGCAGGAGAGGGCGCGGCCTAGAGATATCCGCGGCTTTGGGGGTGCATGCAGTTCCTTAGCGCTGTATCAGGGTTTGCCAGAGAGAGTGAGGCAATTGGTAGATGAGGCGGGCTTTAGAGAGTTCATTGAGACACTCACTCCGGCGAGGAACGACCATGCCGTCTTGGTTGCACTTGCAGAGCGGTGGTGGGACACCACAAATACTTTCCACCTACCGGTCGGGGAGATGACGGTGACGCCCACGGACTTTGCGGCGATCACGGGCCTGAGAGTTGGAGGAGAGCCCATCCCGTTTGACTCGGGCATGGAGCAGGACGAGGCAGCCCTGGAGTGGTTTCTGGGCGAGGTGCCCAAAATTGAGGAGGGGATGGCGAGGTATGGGCAATTCACCCGGTATCTGAAGAAGAAGGTGACAACTGAGCAGGAGGCGGAGCAGATGGCCCGGGCGTACTTGCTGTACCTTTTTGGTGCTACCCTGTATCCAAACAGGCGTAGCAAGGTTCACTTGTCCTACTTGCCAGCGTTGAGGGACTTGAAGACGGTCCTCGCGTTTTGACTGGGGTGGAGCAGCATTAGGTGCGGCCTATGGCTTCTTTGGAGACTCGTCGAGGACGGAGGTGAGCACTGCGGGGTACTGGCGGATCTGGGAGGTATGATTCTGCACACTTTATAATTCGCACTTGCATTCATTTTGATAGTATAATATGTTCAATAGTATCCTTGCATGCATTATCGAGTTTAATCCATTGACAATCATGCAGCTCTGGGCTTACGAGGTGTTGAATATGTGCCGTCCGGTGACAAAGAGCCTGGACTTGGGAATGCTCCCGCGTGCACACATCTGGAGCAAGAAGAACATGGGGGAGAAGAGAGGTAGAGGAGATCTGAACGGCTTCCGGGTATACCTTGACGAGCTTCGCCCCTCACAGGTATAATATTATACTTTGTAGTAGAAATAACAAAGTGTGTGCCCTTTTTATTGCTTCAATGCTGTCGCTGACCGATACTTGCATTGTTTGCCTTTACAGGTTGAGTGGGATCCTTGGAGGGGGAACGGAGCCTGAGCCCGAGTACTTGGCTCGTAGCAGGGCTGTCACGGCGAGCAGAGTGCTGCTGGAGTCAGCCTTTGGTTGGCAGTGGTACTTGGGTGACCGAGTGACACGCCAGTCACTTGGCTATGCGAGGTTTCAGGTGCCCGGACCGCTTCCACCACGGGCCTCACACACAGGAGAGTACACCTTGGCTGAGTCGGAGGTCTTCACACGGCCTGATACTGACTTGACACGCCACTTGCGTCCTGACATGGACTATGCAGTCTATCAGAGGGAGCGCTTGGCGGGGCCACTGGGAGTACGAGAGTTCAGAGAGGTTCGGGGCCAGGCCCATGGGGCTGCTGAGGCGAGGAGGGCCGTTTCAGGGAGGCCAGGTAGCAGTGAGAGTCGCTCGAGGCGAGGTCCGAGTGGACCAGTGAGAGGCGGGCCTCCAGAGTTGACATGGCATATAGCAGTGGTGGATTCTCAAGGCAATCCAGCTGAGTTGCACCTTACCCCGGCCACAGTTGAGCCAGCGCCCGTTACTGTGCCCGTAAGATATTGTTGCATTCATTACTGTATTCTGATAAAGTTTGAACTGCCATTCAATTGCTCATACTTGACTCCTCCTTGCAGGTACCCAATGAGTGGGTGAATGAGGCTGTCCGGCGCATGCTTGCGCTGGAGAATGTGATCAGAAGGGCGGCGAGTGGCCTACCATTGGACTTGCGTTACCCTCAGCCAGCAGCTCGGAGATCTCAGGTACATCCTTTTTAGAAAATGATAGAGTCCTGCTTTCGATATATGCCTGTATGCGATACATTCCTGCATTCGATACATTCCCTTGCTTTGATTGCTTCCTGATTTTGCTTAAGGATATCTGCTTTTATAAGATGAAATATGCAAACATATGCTAATATATACTATACAATGTTATGATGCAGGCACAGGGACAGGCGGCTCCTAGGAGAAAGAGCGCAAGAGATCCTCCACAGAAGAAGCTAGCTGCAAGGACTCCTGCCCCCACACCTAGCACCAGGCCACAGGCACGGGGCCCACAGCCACCCATTGGCAGCGAGGAGGCAGCTCGAAAGGCTGTGGCGCAGGCCGAGGAGAGGTACCAGCTGAAGATGCGCCAGAGGCCTTCACAAGACGAGCCCGTCCGCAAGAAGCGGCTGATCCTGCCTGAGGTCTCCGAGGAGGATGACGAAGAGGAGGAGGAAGAAGAAGAAGAGGGGGAAGAGGCGTCAGACAGCAGCGGGTCTGACGACTCAGCGGAGGATCCAGGCTACAGGGTGGATCCCACAGAGAGAGACGACGAGGATGACAACGAAGAGGGCGACTGGTTTGGGGATGACTGAGGGCTGCTGAGGAGCCTTTTCCCACTTTTGTACCTTCTTTTTGCTTTTGGGCCTGCGTGCCCGCATAGATAGATGGAAGGCCAGAGTGCCTTGGCTGATACTTTGACAGATGTTTTGGAGGCCTGTGCGCCTTTTTGACTTGACGGGCGGATGTGCCCGAACTTGACATGATAGCTTTGGGTGGCCGAAGTGCCGTACATGCAGTAGTTTTCTTCATTTGGATGTGGATAGATCACAGTGTCAGCCATAAAATTTGCATTTTCAGCTTATTTTACTTTTGCAATGGGTTAAAGTAGATAAATGCTTACCACTAATACCGTACTTGCATTGATAACGTACCAAGACTGTATACAGACACGGAGACGCGTACGAATGGGACTTAGCTCGAAAGAAAACGAGAAAATATCTTAGGACACAGCTAGGATACGGACAATATAATGAAATTTTGGACATTTGCAAGCCAAAACTGAAGATATATTGATTGGGATAAAACTGATACTAAGGCAAGGTCACATATGTGCAAAACGACCTATGAGAATAGATGGAATTCGAAAAATATGTCCAAAAATGCCAAAGAGCCACAGACACCTTAAAGGACACAAAAGGGACACGAGGAGATAAAATAAGACTCTATTATGTCCCGGACTGAAACCGACACCTCCATACAGTCACATTATGTCATCATGACCTGTACGGCATGAGAGAATGGGGGGAAACCCCTTGAAACGAGTTTTGACTCCCTAGAACGGCCTTTTGAACTTGAAACGAGCCACCAAGGGTTCGAAATCTTCGTTAAACGCAATTTTTCGAATCTGGCGCTTGGATACAGTCACATATGCTTATAATGACTTGCTGGAACCATAAAAATTTCAAGATAACCTTTGGAATCCAAAATGACCAAGGTTGGGCAGTAGCTGCTGGAAACTGTCAAAATGCAGGTTAAATCGTCGCGCGATGGAATGAGACAATTGCGCGATGGAAGGGTCTTGAACAGTCGCGCGATGGAGTGACATCATCGCGCGATGGTTGAGGCACACCAGGTCACCTTTATTCGACCATCTCAGAATTCCAGGGCGGTCAGGCCTTGTCATCACTTTTTCTCAGAAGCTTTTATGGGGCGGTGCAGAGGTGCCTTGGCCTCAGAAGAAAGGACAGTGCAGCAGAGACTTTTGCTTTGAGAAGGGGAAGTGTTTCACGCATTCTGGCTATAAAGATACCGGTGCTTCATTCAGTAGAAGCATTCTCCTGGTGATTTTCCACAAAAATCAAGGTGGCGAACAACCTTCCAGTGTTGATTAGTCCATGGCTTACTGCTTTTGTTGCTGGAGATTGGCTCTCATTTCGGTCTCACGGGCTGGCCGCGTTTCGTTTTCTCCGTGATGTAAGGGTTCGCCCTGAGCTCCTGATGGCGGCTCTGCAATTCTGGGATCCGGAGGTCCATGTGTTCAGGTTCGGGGTCAACGAGTTGTGCCCGACTGTGGAGGAATTCCAAGCATACCTCCAAGGTGTTGCCTCAAGTGTGATCGTCGTGCCGCCTTACCGGAAGAATATACCAAAGCTCCTCCAAACCAGCCTTGACATTACTAGGGGAGCAGCCGAAAGTTTGCTAGTCGGAGGACAAATCAACATCATGCGCCTAATGGAATGGTACGGGCCAGAAGGGGATGTAGAGGATATGGCTTTGCAGGCTAGGCGTCGCTTTGCCTTAACAATCAGCGTGCTGGCTGCTTATTTACTGGTGTCTCCGAATGGGCAGGTAAACCCTATGCTGGTGAGCGTTGCTGCTCAAATGGGTTCTCGAAGGAATGTGGTGCCGCTTTTCCTGGCTGAAACACTCATGGGGTTGGACTTGGTTTCCACAGGTCAAACAAACGTTTTTGGTGGTAGCCCACTTCTGTTGCAGGTAAGTTCTCACTCAGCTCACCTTTTTCTGTTTTTCGCACATTCTGCTTTTACCTCGTCTCTCGGCTAAGGCTATATAGGAGTTTCTTACTTGTTTTTCCACTCAAGCTTATGTGGCTTCTGACTTGTTTTTCCGCTCTTGCAGCTTTGGTTGTCTGACAAGTTGGGATTGCTCACTGCGCCAGAAGCAAATTGGCCTCATCTGCCCGGCCGAATGCATCAGCGAGGCATGATTTACCCGGAGATGACTGTGCACCAGTGGTACACATTCATGAGAGAAATGTTACCGAACGAGATTATTTGGAGGCATGAGGCCCTGAACATCCCGGATATGGCCTTAAATTCTGCAGGTTTTGAGAGGATGGTGATAGCTGGGCTGACCGCTTTCACCTTCTACATTCCTGGCCGTATTCTCCGTCAGTTGGGAATAAGCCAAGGGCTTCACCGAGCTGGGATTGAGGACTTCCAAGTCCCTGCCTTTACCTTCCAGAATCTGAGAGGATACGAGCACAATTGGGGCCTGAGACAACTCGGAGGAGCTGACCCAGATTTCAGCACAGAGCTTATGCCCCGATATCGAGCATGGCTGAAAAGAGAGATTGCAAGCAGGCAAAACAATGACTGACTCTTCGACAGACTCGAATGATCTAGAATAAACTGTGAGCCTGTTAAGGCCTCGAGCATTTTATTCTGTTTTTTATGCTTAACTGTTTGTGTAAGACTGCTCAGCTTGTGTAATAGAAGTTATAATTAAATAAAAGTGAAAGTTGGGGAGCTTTCCTCGCTTGTTTCAAGTGTTGAACCACAGCATTCCGCGAACATCGATCCAGACTCTGGTAATAGGGAACCGTGGATCAAGTTGATTGATTATGACCGAATCTCACAGAGAGATTGCCTACGTATCCCTTTTCAAGGAATCAGGTCAAAACGTAGTTCAGGCAAAGGTTCGCTCGGGTGTTTTAGCTCTCCTTTTACGCTCTAAATTTTGCCTAGAACCGCCCGTGCGGGTTTTCGGTCTAGCGAGCTATTTGATTGATGCCTATTTATTTTTGCCTAAACCGCCTTCTCAGGTTTTCGGTCTAGCAGGCTTGCTCTAATTTTTGCTTGGAACCGCCCACCCTTGTGGTTTTCGGTCCGACGAGCTTCTCTCAGGGATAGTAACGCTTGAGTTGATCCAGGTTAACCAGAGTGTTGAACTCGTTGCCATCAAGATCAATGAGTTGAGCCGCTCCCCCAGAAAGGATGGTTTTAATGATGTAAGGTCCGGAACGCCTAGGTCGGAACTTACCGCGAGGATCGAAAACTGGCGCTCGAATCTCCTTCGTGACCATGTCACCTTCAATTAAGTCTCTAGACTTCACTCTCTTGTTAAATGCCCGGGCAATTCTCCGTTGATACCCCTGAACATGATACAAAGCCCGGAGTCTTCGTTCATCAAAAAGCACGAGTTCAGTGAATCTCCCACTGAGCCATTCAGATTCCGAAAGTTCCGATTCTAACGCGACCCTCAGAGACGGTACCTCGAGTTCTATAGGGAGAACTGCTTCCATTCCGTAGACTAAGGAATAAGGGGTTGCCCCCGTTGATGTCCGGATCGAGGTTCGATACCCCCAAAGAGCTAGAGGCAGCTGCTCGTGCCAGTCCCTGGCGGACTCTGCAGATTTCTTGATGATGGTCTCGATATTCTTGTTCGCCGCTTCAACTGCTCCATTTGTCTGAGGGCGATAGACGGTCGAGTGATGGATCTGGATCTTGAATTCTTCAAAGAGCTCCAGAACTCTACCCTTGAAATGAACCCCATTGTCTGAGACAAACGCCTGCGGAACTCCATATCGATAGATGATATTCTTCTTGATGAAATGAGCGACTTGGACTGCAGTTAAGGTCTTGTATGATTCAGCCTCGACCCACTTAGTGAAATAATCGATTGCTACTAGGATAAACCTGTGACCATTTGAAGCAGAAGGTCTGACCATGCCGATGACATCGATGCCCCACACAGAGAAAGGCCAAGGCGAAGTCATGCCAAATAGGTTAGAAGGTGGAACATGCATCAGATTAGCATGGATTTGGCACTTGTGACATCGCCGCACATAATCCACACACTGAGATTCCATAGTAGACCAGAAGTAGCCCTGACGCAAAATCTTCCTAGCAAGCATGACGCCGCTCATGTGGGGACCGCAAATCCCTTCGTGGATTTCTTCCATAATTCTGACAGCTTCAGCACTGTTGACGCAGAGTTTGTGCATCCCACAATGAGATCTCCTGTACAACCTCCCTCCACAGATGATGTAATGAGCAGCAATCCTTCGTAACGCAGTTTGGTCCTTTTGAGAAGCATCAGATGGGTACAAACCACTCTCAATGAAGTTCCATATGTCATGGTACCAGGGCAGGCCATCATCCACATCATCGATGGCGTTGACGCATTGATAGGCGGGATGGTCCCGTTGCTCGATTAAGATAGGACGGAGCTTGACGCCTAACGGTAGTTCGACCATGGAGGCCAGGGTAGCAAGTGCATCAGCAAAATTGTTCTTCAACCGAGGAACATGAGTGAAAGTCACCCTAATGAAACGAGGGATTAATCCCTCTAAGTCGTGATGGTAAGGCTTCAGTCTCTCTTCGCGTACTTTCCAGTCTCTATTGGCCTGAGACACAACAAGATTTGAGTCCCCGATGACTTCAAGCTTTTCCACACCGAGTGCGAGCGCAGCTTCCATTCCCACAATACAGGCCTCATATTCAGCTTGGTTATTGGTGACATCAAAATTAAGCTTGAACGCAAGCGGAATATGAGAATCGTCAGGAGTTACTAGCAAAACCCCGATTCCGAACCCCTTCTGATTGGCTGCCCCATCGAAGTAAAGAGTCCAAACATCCTCAACGACTGTCAGCACTTCCTCATCCGGGAACGCGAAATCTGAATCCTCAGGTCCGTCCACGGGATGGTCAGCTAAGAATTCTGCAATGGCGCGTCCCTTTACCGACTTTCTTGTAACATACTCGAGATCAAACTCTGCTAAGAGAAGCAACCAACGTGCTAACTTACCAGTAAGCGCTGGTTTCTCAAACAGATACTTGAGAGGATCCATTCTAGAAATCAACTTCACTGGGTAAGCCAGCATGTAGTGTCTTAACTTCTTAGATGCCCAGACAAGGGCCCAGCACGTCTTTTCTAAGGCGGTATAGCGTTCCTCGGCTCCAACCACCTTCTTGCTCAGGTAGTAAATAGCTTTCTCCATTCCCTTGTCCCCTTCTTGAGCTAGCAAACATCCCATGGACGTAGAACTCACAGATAAGTAGAGAATCAGAGGTTTTCCAGGTATAGGCGGCATGAGAACAGGCGGGTTCTGTAGATAGTCCTGGATCGAGATGAAAGCTGCTTGGCACTTTTCTGACCATACGAACGGGGTATTCTTCTTGAGTAGTCGAAACATCGGCTCGCAAGTTAAGGTTAACTTGGCGATGAATCTGCTGATGAACTGAACCTTCCCCAGAAAACTCCGCACCCCCTTTTCAGACTCGGGTGGCTTCATGTCGCGTATTGCTTTGATTTTTGACGGATTGACTTCGATCCCACGGGAAGTGATCATGAAACCTAGCATTTTGCCCGCTGTGACTCCGAAGGTGCACTTCTGAGGATTAAGACGCATCCGGAACTTGCGGAGCCTTTCGAAAAGTTTCCTTAACACGTGGACATGCCCTTCCCGAGTTTTTGACTTGGCAATCATATCATCAACGTAGACCTCAACCTCTTTGTGCATCATGTCATGCAAAATAGTCGTGGCAGCTCTTTGATAAGTCGGAACCAGCATTCTTCAAACCAAACGGCATGACCAAATAGCAGTAAGTCCCCCACTCAGTGATGAAAGTCGTTTTCCTCGCGGTCTTCAGGTGCCATGAGAATCTGATTGTAGCCTGAGAAGCCGTCCATGAACGAGAGCAAAGCATGCCCTGCGGTATTATCCACCAGCACATCGATGTGTGGTAAGGGAAAATCGTCCTTGGGGCTTGCTTTGTTCAAGTCCCGGAAGTCAACACAGACACGAATCTGGCCGTTTTTCTTAGGAACGGGGACGATGTTGGCCACCCAAGTGGGATACTGAGAGACTGCGAGGAAACCAGCGTCAATCTGCTTAGTGACTTCCTCCTTGATTTTTTGCACCCAGTCTGGTCGCATCCGTCTGAGCTTTGTTTCACCGGCTTAGCATCGGGCAACAGGGGGATTCGATACTCCACTATCTCAGGATCGATACAGGGCATGTCTTGATGAGACCATGCAAAAATGTCGCTGAACTCAGTGAGGAGCTCTTTGAACTTACGATGCTCCTCCGAATCTAACGTGGAGCCCACTTGAACCATTCGAGGATCACTCTCATCTTTCAAGTTTATTAAGATTATCTCTTCTTTTAATGGCTGAGCATGCCTTTCGTCTTCCCTTTCAATGAAAGCACGGATTTCCTTGGGGATGTCCCCATCAAAATCTATCCCTTCATCGTCAGGGTCGACACAGTTTATATAAAGATCATTCAAATAGTCAGAAGAGGAGTCTTTCATTTCATAAGACCCTGCAGGGTCGCCAAGTACAAGGGAGTCGAACTCGAAGTAAAAGCTATGACGTGGAGGGCCGAGAGGCACAAACTCCGACTCAGAGCTAGACTTAGACCCAAAAGACCTGACAGACTCAGTGTCGGACTCAGCTATGTCATCAATGCAAGTAAGGCGCGGCTTGAAAATGCAATTTTTAAGGCTTCCTTTAGCTTCCACGATGAGAGAGGTGGGGTCCTCGAGGGCGTCGGGCCCGAGCATAAACACTTCGGCCTCCTTGGCCAAACCCACTTGAGAGAATTCACGGAACAGCTGTTCCAAGCTCCCCTGATCAAAAGATCCCAGCCAATCAGTCCTCAGCTTGGGTTGGCTAAGCTTCCTCTTGAATTCCGCGCTAGCTGGCTCTTCGTCACTGGAAGACCAAGTATCATCCGCGAAGATCTCAAAACCAGGTAGCAGCTCCCCGGTGACCGAGTCGATAAAGGGCTCAGCTTGCCCACGATAGATGTCATTCCCCTTTTCACGGACGAAGTAGCTGTTGGGATCACCATAGAGAGATCGAGTTTTTCCCGTGTATTTCCTTCTTTTGGCATCGTTGGCAGAGGAAGAGTATCCCAAGCCAAAGCGGCCTTCACAGGAAGGAAACGCAGGGAATTCCGGAATCCCTTGTTGGTGAATTCCTAAACCAAGGCCAGGTAGATAGGACATCCTTCTCATAATGTCTAGAGCGACAGAGCTTATGATGAAGTCCCCATCCACGTTGATGGCCATAACCGAGCCAGAAGTATCAAAGGAGAATCCCGTGAGATCGACGTCTTCGTTGTCGTGCGCGATACCCAAAACAGGTGTGCCGTCCTCCTCGAGCGGGCGAATGCCTGAATCCCCGCAGATAATCAAAGTCCCAGTGGGAAGTCCCAGCATGACTTTCTGATGAAGAGTAGATGGAACAGCCATGATGTCAGATCTGTGAAGCCACGGTCTTCCTAGCAAAAGATTGAACGAGGCTGGAATATCGACCACATGGAACTCGACATCCATTTTGAATCCCTCCGCATCGAGAGTGAGCACGAGTGTGCCTTCAACTAGACGACGTGTGCTGTCGTATGCCTTAACAGCCATGCTGGAAGGTGCAAAGTCCTTTTTAGCCAGTCCCAGACGGTGAGCCACCCTCAAAGGGCAAACGTTGATCGCTGAGCCATTATCGATAAGAACGGTCGGAACCCAGAGTCCTCGGCACTTGACTGTGATATGTAAGGGTCGATTATGGTCAACTCCTTCAAGCGGCAGATCCTTATCGGTGAAGACCACGGTATGCTTAGAGGTAGGTGGGAGGATAAGGGAAATCATTGCTTCAGGCGTGACGTCCGGTCGGATCTCAAGACGAGAGAGAGTGTGGCAGAACTTCTGACGATGCTCCCGGGAGGAACAGATTAGTCCCCAGAGTGATATGGCAGCGGGAATCCGCTCCAATTGCTTTTGAATCATGTCGTCGTTTGGGGCACTTACTGGTACCTCAAATGGTACAGACCTTGAGAAAATAGGAGGTTCGTTCTTCCGGTTAGAAGAGTTGGACGAACTTCCTGCTTGCAGATTAGCAGGCTGAAAGACTCGCCCACTTCTTGTAACATTAAGAACGTTCTCTAAAGAGGGTATCATTTGAGGGTCTTGACTATCGTCCCACAGATCAACGGGGACTTCTCCCAATTTGCGTTTCCCCTTGTCGGAGGTCGTAGGGGCCACAGGCACTTCCATGTTCAAACCCAAGTCCTCAGTCAGATCTTTGATCAAGAGTGAATCCCAAAAGTCTGGATCCCCAACAGCTATGGCCTCTTGGATTGGTTCTGTACTAGCGACGAAAGGGACATCCCACAGCCCTCCATCAGCGAGGGAGCGATTGACAGTCCAAACCTCGGACCCAACCTGGATGTTAACTACATCATCGACATCCCAAAGATCAGCTGGCGGAACAAGGTCCGTAACCATGATGCTGCAGTCCTCTTCAGGAGGGGAAGGCACGACAGGGCGCGGAAGGTTTTTGTCAACGATGTAGAACGTAGGATCATACTCGGGATCAGCCACCGAGTTAACCAGCCTGTCGAGAGTGGAAGGGAAGAAACATTCCCCTAGGACACGGGTTTCACCTTGAATGAGATCCTCCTCTAAATACTGGATTTCATGGCCGGGCAGAGCGTAACCCTGGAGAGGATTAGGGTCAAATCCTAATGGAAATTGCCAAGCAGGCTCGGGGTCCCAATAGTACTCCTCCTCAAGCAAAACAGGCTGAGGTTGTTGGAAGAGCATGTCCAACGAGAATCCGTCCAAAGGATCAACCATGGCTGCCTCATAATTGGCCATCCAAGCATCATACCAGATGTGGTCAAAGGGGATATCCTCGGGATTAGGCGGGAACCCCTCTAATTCTAGCTCCGTCCACTCATTGATTATGGGAGTGGCATAGTCGTCGTTATCAGCTATAGCCCACCCTACGGCTTGCATGTCAAGTTGTTGCTCTGGTTGAGGGGGAATAGCAGCTCTGAAGCGGTCCAACAGACTTAAGGAGGGGTTTGGATCCGTCACATTGAAGTACGGGTTATCCATGGTAGAGGCAGAGTTGAGCTGTACAGCAGGTATAGGCTGGTGGAATAGATCACCAATAGAAGCGTTGAATACGAACGCTCCGTTCTGTAGACGCGCAGAGGGCGCATTGAAATTGGACGACTGTCCTTCCTCGGAGCGGATATAGGAGATTTCGGCCTCGGACTGAAAGGGGATAGGCACAATCGGCCTAGGTCGATTCATTGAGGTTATATGGTCGGTGGGGTTGAATATAGTGGAGCTGAGGGATATATCAGTGGAGCTGATGGATATCTGGTTAATGCGTGGAGCATTGTTGTGGTTTGGCATAGAATTGGCGAGGATGTTGGGTTTTTGAGCTGTCGGTGGTGGAGCATGAAGAGTCCCTTCATCTATGAGATCCTGAATCGCATGTCGGAGGCGAAAGCAAGAATCGGTAAGATGGCCGGGCCCTTGGTGATAGGCACAGTAGAGATTGGCTTTGAAGTTGGGAGAAGGTTTCTTAGGTAAAGGAGTTGGATCGAGGAGCTTCAGATGTCCTGATTGGATCAGTTTCTCCATGACGGAAGATAGCGGCGCTTCAAAAGCAGAGAAACTACGAGGTTGGTTACGCGGTCAGTTGTTCTGCGGAGCTTGAACTTGATGGACCTCGGCAATGTGGTTAGCAGTTTTCGAGGAAGAGGCATTAGTACCACTGTGTGGGCAAATGGGATTTTGCCCGAAGATGCTGCCGGTTCGCGGGAGCGCTTTTGAAGCTGGACGTCAAGCGCTCGCGAAAATACAGAGTCGCCACTCGGGTTTGAAGGTCCGACACCCAAGGAACCGTATTTCGAAGCACCTGCCGCGCTGTTTGATTTGAAAAAGTTAAGGAACCAGTCCGTCATAACCATATCTGGGTTCGGGAGCCAGGTTACGAGAGGGGAAGGGTTTTATGGCACCCCTCTCGCCCAATCCGGAGATCGGTCTCTACTTAGGCATTTGCGAAAGATGTTTATTTGCGATTCTGTTTGATTAATCAGTTTTTAGCCAATTAGGGCGGGGAAACAGTTTAATGGGGATTAAAACTGTAACATGTTTGCAGGATGTGATAGATAGCATGGATGAGCAGTTAGTATAGGATGAGAACAGACTGCTGTGGGAGTTTAAACAAACTGGGGAGCCCCTGTTTTGGAGTGACGTGCGCAGGAAGAAACCAACATGCACTGAACAAGTCACTACATGTTGTTTACTCCTGCGCGCATAATTCCAAGACAAGCACGCGCCGGTGAGCTTAAAACCCACAGCTCTTATTCTCAAACCTTCTGGGCTCTGGAAGGACCAGTGCACACCCAGGACAAACCACACAATTTATATAGCAGCATAATATACAGTTTAAAGGCTTAAGAGCCCTAGAAATTGACAAAACACCCCATAAATAGTGTGGGGACAGAATAACAGCCTAAATCTAAGTTACCCGTGCAAGGCCATTCACTGGTCAGAGGCAAACCATCGCGCGATGGAGTCACACTGTCGCGCGAGGGTGCGCCCTGGCGCGCGATGGTGCGCCCTGGCGCACTGTCGCGCGATGGACTGAGTCTGTCGCGCGATGGTGCGCCCTGGCGCAGGATGGTTGCGCCCTGTCGCGAACAGACCAGTGCTTGGTTCACATTTTCTGGGTTCTGGGATAGATCCAGAATGTTCCCAGTGGTACTCCAAAATAACAGAAACCCATATTGAAGTACAACTAGCATTTCTGACAAAGGAAAGCAGTAAATTGGTTTTTAATATGCTTGCAGTGATCTATACGTAAATAAAGCACAAAACAGCAAGACACCAATCCCCACGAGAACCGTCGCGCGATGATCGAAATCGTCGCGCGAGGGAATGGCTCTATCGCGCGCTGGTTCTTGCCATAACGGTTTTGAAACCTCGCCAGCTTTAGGACCAGAACTGGTATTGATTACCAGTCTTGGCCCTGCCAGCCCCCCTCAGAGGTCAGAACAGAAACAGAACAAAGGTAAGCTATACCTTTGGCTTCGGGTTTGAAAGAGTATTTGAGCTTTGAATTGAGGTTGAGGTTGTTTGCGGTGTTTTGAGTTGAAGAAGAACAAGCTATGCTCTTTATTGTGCTTAGGGTGTAAGCCTTTGAATGCCAATTTTTGTTAACCCTTTGAAAGAGAACAAATGGGGGGTATAAATAGGGAAAGGGGTGAATCTGGTTGGAAACAGAGGAGTTCAGGCAGTCCACGAGGCCTAGCTGAGGCTGCATTGGTGGCCAATTGTCCTCCTTCAGAAAGGTCGGTGGTAGGTTGGACCGTCGCGCGATGGTGCGCCCTGGCGCACTGTCGCGCGATGGAGTGAAACCCTCGCGCGATGGTGCGCCCGGGCGCGGGATAGTTGCGCCCTGGCGCGAACCAGCAAGGTTTTTGGTTTTTGAAGTGGCTTAGGCTAGGTTAGGTTCAAGGGTTTTGCAAACACTCAAAGCTCAAACACGCTATCATTCCCGGGGTGTTCTTGATCCATTTCATCATCGGGGAATCAAAAACCGTAAGTAAACTAATCCGGAAGCCCAGATTGGGGTGTCTACACACTGGTTGCAGTATTGGAGTAAGTCCCTCCCCCAAACAGCGCATTAGTATTTCCAGAATATGCCCGAGGCTTCGACTTTGATGGATTGGAAGATTCTCCTTTTGACAGAATTCCACTTTGCAATGCATCTTCGATGGCCAGGCCAAAGTCGAAGAAGGTGTCAAAATTGGAGGATGCTTGAACGAGGACCAAGTGCCTAGCATAGTCTGGCTGGAGATTGCGGGAGATGATACGGAGCTGATCTCTCTCGCTCGGGCGATCAGTCATTTGAGCGGCTTTGGCCCTCCATCTCTTGACGAAATCCGCGAAGGATTCCTTAGCGTCCATCTTGGTGGATTCCAACTCCCGAGTAGTCATCTTGAGCTGGGAGTTATAGCTATACTGCGAAATAAACGCAGCCCCGATGTCCTCCCAAGTCCTTCGCTTGGCAATGTCGAGTGACAGAAACCAATGGAAAGCGGGACCCGAGAGGGTTTGAGGAAATAGCTGAGACATGGCCTCGGGCTCGACAGATAGGAGCTTCATGGCAGCATGGTAACCATAGAGATGGGTTTTAGGATCGCCAGTGCCATCGAACTTGGCTATGTCGGGCATTTTGAACTTGTCAGGAAGCTTGGCATTGGGATAAAGGCAGAGACGGTCCAAATCGATCCCTCCAGCACTGAGTTTCTCGGACTTTGAAACAGATTCTTCCAGTTTGGCCATCTTGGCGACGAGAGCAGTCATGTCAGGGTGTTGAACAGTCCTAACAGCAGTGATGCCTGGATTCTGAGTGGGATTTCGATTGCCCTGAGTGTTGACCAAAGCGACCAGACGCCCTGGATGGTCCGGGTCTTCAACCATGATAGGTTGCTCATGTACGTCCTCTTCGGCCTCGCCCTCCTCTTGAACAGTTGGAGGAAGACGAGTGTTAAAGAGGTCATTCAAGCGGGTCATGTTGGCATCTGTCTGAGCAGCCCTTTGTTGTATAACGGCGATACTAGCCTGGATGTTCATAAGCATGGTTTCCAGAGAGAGCGGTTGCGGCTGATCTGCCATGACAGTTGGCCCAGAGGTGCTTGATGCAGAGGAGGGGGTAGGTGATTCCGGAGAGTCTGTTTCTTCGAGGACCGGAGAAGATGCTGACTGCAGGGTAGCAAGCAGAGAACGCGGGGAGTCTTCCGTTGTGACTGACTGGGCTTGCAATCTGACTAGTCTCTGAATCGGATTCCGGTGCAGACGTTCCCAAGTGGGTTTGGTTTTCTGCCTCGATACTTTCCTTGGCGGTGCAATGATTCAGAACCTTTGCTTGCAGAAAGTGAGAAAAGGCTTAATAAGGGCCCTGCAGAAACTTTAATCTAAATAAAAGACTAAAGCGAAAACACAGTCACCGTCGTCAGTGTCGCCCTTAGACTCTAATACTAGCAGACAAGTCTGTCTTATGACGTTTGGACATTACCAGTGATCCTCAGAAATCTTTTCATGGTGTATCCTTTTTGTATCAACTAAGGCAAAGAGATGTCAAAATAGTCTAGAGATTTTGGTTTATTCCGCTTCGAAAGCTTCAACTTTTGAACTTGGAACAACTTGGTGTAGATAGGCACGATGCTATAACCAGGGAAGCATAGGCAGCACAGTGCCGTAACCCAAATGGTGTACATGCTTCGCATGATAACCAAAATGGTGTAAGCATCGCGGTATTTTTCCCGTTTTGTTCCTCGTTTTCTGTTTGAAATTTCGATCGGGTAATTAGCCAAAGGCTTTAGAAGGTCTTGATTTCCCAAGGTTTAACTGATCCAAGGAACTTTGAGAATTGACAACGTGCATCTTCGAGATGCACGACTCCTCATCGGGCCATGGTAAGGTCCTAATAAACATAAGACAGACTTGAAGGAGAGAGAACCTAGGAGCCGCCCTAAACATGCTTCTACGCAAAACGGTATGTATGCATGAACAGTGCATGTGATAGGGAAAGCAATAACACGTAGACAACATAGGGGATTAGATGCAAGTAATCTTACCCTGTAGGTACCTGTCCTAGTTTGGAGAGTGCTAGTGCTTTGTATATGCAAAGGCTGGTTTTGGTTTGAAACGGGTTCCTCGGACTAGAGCCAAAGATATACCTCCTGCTGCCCGCGTAACCGCAGAGCAATAGTCAAACGGTAGAATGACTCATCATCGTCGGAGGTTGTTAGTCATTCGGGGTCCCCGGGCTCCGGTAAACCGTGCCGGATTGCCAAAACGATCCAACGTGGCTTTATCCCACATCGATGCAAATGAAGATGCTAAAAAGTTTTTGATTAATGGAACAGAATCGCAAATTCGCAAATGCCTTTTCAAATTTGGCTCTCTTTATTTAATCAATATTTAGAAGAAACTACGCGGGAGAACAATCGGAAAAGTCCCAGATTTGGATGGCCGGACACGAGGTCCTGTTAAATCACCAATCCTTTCTTCGGCAGCGCGAAGCTCACCGTTTGGACAGGCTTTTGTGGGATGGTTCTCAAGCGTATTAACTTCTAAGTATAGACTAATATTGCTTCGTTCCCCAGCAGAGTCGCCACTGTGGGCAATGCGAATTGCCCCGACTCTTTCTCTCCTCCAGGGAAGGGATTCCGTTCCCCACCCTTTTTTGAGAAAGGAGAGATGCTGCCGGTTCGCGGGAGCGCTTCTGAAAGCTGGACGTCAAGCGCTCACGAAAAAAATACAGAGTCGCCACTCGGGTTTGAAGGTCCGACACCCAAGGAACCGTATTCCGAAGCACTTGCCGCGCTGTTTGATTTGAAAAAGTTAAGGAACCAGTCCGTCATAACCATATCTGGGTTCGGGAGCCAGGTTACGAGAGGGGAAGGGTTTTATGGCACCCCTCTCGCCCAATCCGGAGATCGGTCTCTACTTAGGCATTTGCAAAAAATGTTGTTTGTTTGCGATTCTGTTTGATTAATCATTTTTTAGCCAATTAGGGCGGGGGAACAGTTAATCGGGGATTAAAACTGTAACACGTTTGCAGGATGTGGTAGATAGCATGGATGGATGAAATAAACGAGATAATACTGAACACTGCTTTCTGGATGCCAAAACAGTGCGGGGTATGAATTTATCACAAACAGTGACCAACTTGCATGCACAGAATGGGAACATGCAAGTCACACCATCGCGCGACATACCCATACCCTCGCGCGAGTGTCAACATCCTTTTACAGGTTCAATTTTATCTCCTTCTGGGCTCTGGAAGGACCAGTGCACACCCAGGGCCAAGCCAAGCAGTTCATATGTACTGAAAATAACTACTTATTACAACCTGACTGAATAGGAATAACATACAACCCTTAAACAGTGAGGGTGATGAAAACAGAGACCAAAGGCCTAGCTGCCCATGCAAGGGCAATCACTGGAAATGACCAAACCATCGCGCGATGTAGTCACTTCGTCGCGCGACTGTTCTGACTGGACATCCAGGAATTGCTTTGCATGCCTAGGCTCTGAGACACATTCAGAAGCTACCCAGGGGCATTCCAACAAGAACAAGGAAAGCAAACTAAACTGAACTACTGATTTTAGCATGCAAAACAGTGAGATATACCAAATATGATTAAGCAATGAGAACATGAAATCACATAAACTGGATCAGAACAAGAGACCCATCCCCGCGAGAACCATATCGTGCAAGCTAGAAGCGTCGCGCGATTATGTGGGTTCATCGCGCGTGGGTACTCCATTCGCAGCATCTTGTAAATTTGCTGGCTTTGGGGTTAGAAGCTGATATTGATTATCAGTCCTGACCCTGTCAGCCCCCCTCAGGGATCAAGACAGTAAAGGCTGAAAATTATACCTTTGTTTGGATGATTTGAGAATGGTTGAGTGAGGTAGTATGCTTTTGACAAGGGAGAAAGTGATAGTAGTTTTTTGATTGAGAGAGAAGATCAAGATAATGGCTCTTGTTCTTTTCTTTGAGATTTTTTTGGTAACCCTTTGAAAGAGAACAAAGGGGGGGGGGGGGGGGGGGGGGGGGGGGGGGGTTTTATAGAAAGAGGGAGTGTTTGTTGGTGGTGAACTTGGCTAGGCAGCCAGCCAACAATGCTGGCAGCACACACTTGGTAGAGAAGTGGGGTGCTAAGTTGATGGGAGAGTGGGGGTTTAGGTGGTGCAAGGATGGCCGAGCAAACGCCGTTCAGCTGATGGAACGGGGTCACATGGCCCTGCAGGCGCCTCATCATCACAAAATCCAGCTGGATACGACAGGTGTCGACCATCGCGCGATGGAGTGGGACCGTCGCGCGAGGGTTCTATCTTCCCCGCGATGGTCAATCAGTCAAAGTTTGACTTTGACCACCACCTGGAAAGTAGAGCATCGCGCGAGTGTCTCAGTAAATCGCGCGAAGGTCAAACCCATAGTCAAAGCTGGGCTCAATGGTTTCGGGGTTAAGGGATGGGTTCCACATACACCAAACTCAAACCATTTCAATCAAAACTGTTCTCAACCTGATTCATCATCGGGGGAACAAGAAACTGAAAAGAAATAAATTGAAAAGAGACAAAATGACTGGGGAATCAAATTGGGGTGTCTACAGTAGTCCCTCTTTGACGGCACGCGGAGCACCATTAGTCGGTACGGGTAACGTCAAAGATTTCTAGACACCCATCTAACTCACCCAAAGGCCAATTAATCGAAAAGCGTATGACAATATGTACAAATACCGTGCACCAAGAGATTGGACGGATGGATCGTCGCTGATTGGAAAATGGACGGTTGGATCGTCGCTGATTGGTAAATGGACGGATGGATCGTCGCTGATTAGAAAATGGACGGTTGGATCGTCGCTGGTTAGAAAATGGACGGATGGATCGTCGCTGATTAGAAAATGGACGGATGGATCGTCGCGGATTAGAAAATGGACGGATGGATCGTCGCTGATTAGAAAATGGACGGATGGATCGTCGCTGGTTAGAAAATGGACGGATGGATCATCGCCGATTGGAAAATGGACGGTTGGATCGTCGCTGGTTAGAAAATGGACGGATGGATCGTCGCTGATTAGAAAATGGACGGATGGATCGTCGCTGATTAGAAAATGGACAGATGGATCGTCGCTGATTAGAAAATGGACGGATGGATCGTCGCTGGTTAGAAAATGGACGGATGGATCGTCGCTGGTTAGAAAATGGACGGATGGATCGTCGCTGATTAGAAAATGGACGGATGGATCGTCGCTGATTAGAAAAATGGACGGATGGATCGTCGCTGATTAGAAAATGGGCGGATGGATCGTCGCTGATTAGAAAATGGACGGATGGATCGTCGCTGATTAGAAAAAGGACGGATGGATCGTCGCTGATTAGAAAATTTGATCTGCGCGGACGGACCACTGCTGGGGATATAAAGCACCTTTAATCCAGAATACCTTGTAAAGATCCAAAATCACTTGCAAGTGCTAAGAAAAACTTGGGGTCCACAAAGACGATGATGGGCCGAGCCAGGGGGCAAATATGGTCAACGGCCCAGTTGGACCGTCGCGCGAGGGAGCCATACCATCGCGCGATGGTTCTGTGCTAGGGCCTGAATCTGAAACGGGCCCAGACCCGGCCCGCGACCGTTGGCGTCCTTTTAATCGACGGGGATGTTCAGAAACCGCTCACAGAGGTTTCGAACTTCCTTCAAACTCTACTCTCTCTCAAATTCTTCTCAAGAAAAAACCATTGAAACCCTTGATCTCTTGCCCAAAATCAAAGAATCGATACGTACACATTCACTCATGGCAGACCACGTTAATGGGGGCGGCGGAGAGGAGGTTGTTGATCGTCCGGAGGACGAGGGGAGACCCATGGTGGTCGAAATGGGCGATCAGCCGCCATTGGAGGCCGTTCCAGACGTTGGTGCAGAGGCGGCGGGCGGCGGTGATGGAGAACAGGGCCATGCACAAGCAGTCGAAGGAGATGGAGAGCATCGCGCGACGGAGTCAGATCGTCGCGCGATGGAGGGGGTCGGAACAGTGCTTTCTAAAGTCGAGCAACTGGACCCAAGTACGGCCGTGAGCGGCTCGGTAGTGGTTGGCGGTGGTTCCGAGGCCACGGGCAGTGGTGGTGCCGATGGCGACGGTGTTGGGCCGAGCGAGCATCCGCCGAGAGATCCGGCGAAAGGCAAAGATGTGGCGATGGAGAGCGAACGAGCCACGGAGGTTCCATTCGCGTATAGAGAAGAGGACGTGCTTTTCCGTCCTGCGGCGACATCATCGGGTCACAGACCGATCACAAAGCAAGATGTCGCTGAGCTCTTGAGTGACGCGCAGCTTGCGCGGCTTTTGGAGGATAACCCCGAGATAGGGGCTGCCGTTTTAGAGGCCCGGGAGGAGAGAGAGCGGGAGATTGCCGCTTCTGAAGCCGCGGCGAGAGCCGAGAGAGAGAGAGGGCTGCAGAGGAGGAGCTCCTGAGGGATGTGGAGGCCGAGGAGAGAGCCGGCGCCAGAGTGGGGGGTCCTACGGTGACAGCAGTGTCGGAGGCGGAGAGTATGACTCGAGCTCCATTTTTAGCAGAGGGATACAGGGCACCGGTACCACATTTGTTCGTGCCGTTGGGTTTCACAGCATATCGGCCACGACAGGCGGATTATGACCCTGAGTTGGTCTTGCGAGATCCTGATACTCACATTTCGCGCAGCTGGTCTGAGGTGACTTTCTGATAGATGCTCATTCCTTTATTAGATAAGATCCAAATATAATGCATGCGCCCAAATGTTCTTGAAAGTTGTAGAGTAACAGCAAACCTCTGAAATAGAACTTGAATAGCGATACTATAACTCCATGTTTGAACATCGTGCATGAAATATAATAACTTGAACCAACCATCTGTAGGCAGGCTGCATTGATTACTTGGAACTTGAAAAATGAAAGCTTTGTATGCTGACATGTCTTTTTGTTGTTTGTATCTAATGCAGGAGAGGGCGCGGCCTAGAGATATCCGCGGCTTTGGGGGTGCATGCAGTTCCTTAGCGCTGTATCAGGGTTTGCCAGAGAGAGTGAGGCAATTGGTAGATGAGGCGGGCTTTAGAGAGTTCATTGAGACACTCACTCCGGCGAGGAACGACCATGCCGTCTTGGTTGCACTTGCAGAGCGGTGGTGGGACACCACAAATACTTTCCACCTACCGGTCGGGGAGATGACGGTGACGCCCACGGACTTTGCGGCGATCACGGGCCTGAGAGTTGGAGGAGAGCCCATCCCGTTTGACTCGGGCATGGAGCAGGACGAGGCAGCCCTGGAGTGGTTTCTGGGCGAGGTGCCCAAAATTGAGGAGGGGATGGCGAGGTACGGGCAATTCACCCGGTATCTGAAGAAGAAGGTGACAACTGAGCAGGAGGCGGAGCAGATGGCCCGGGCGTACTTGCTGTACCTTTTTGGTGCTACCCTGTATCCAAACAGGCGTAGCAAGGTTCACTTGTCCTACTTGCCAGCGTTGAGGGACTTGAAGACGGCCTCGCGTTTTGACTGGGGTGGAGCAGCATTAGGTGCGGCCTATGGCTTCTTTGGAGACTCGTCGAGGACGGAGGTGAGCACTGCGGGGTACTGGCGGATCTGGGAGGTATGATTCTGCACACTTTATAATTCGCACTTGCATTCATTTTGATAGTATAATATGTTCAATAGTATCCTTGCATGCATTATCGAGTTTAATCCATTGACAATCATGCAGCTCTGGGCTTACGAGGTGTTGAATATGTGCCGTCCGGTGACAAAGAGCCTGGACTTGGGAATGCTCCCGCGTGCACACATCTGGAGCAAGAAGAACATGGGGGAGAAGAGAGGTAGAGGAGATCTGAACGGCTTCCGGGTATACCTTGACGAGCTTCGCCCCTCACAGGTATAATATTATACTTTGTAGTAGAAATAACAAAGTGTGTGCCCTTTTTATTGCTTCAATGCTGTCGCTGACCGATACTTGCATTGTTTGCCTTTACAGGTTGAGTGGGATCCTTGGAGGGGAACGGAGCCTGAGCCCGAGTACTTGGCTCGTAGCAGGGCTGTCACGGCGAGCAGAGTGCTGCTGGAGTCAGCCTTTGGTTGGCAGTGGTACTTGGGTGACCGAGTGACACGCCAGTCACTTGGCTATGCGAGGTTTCAGGTGCCCGGACCGCTTCCACCACGGGCCTCACACACAGGAGAGTACACCTTGGCTGAGTCGGAGGTCTTCACACGGCCTGATACTGACTTGACACGCCACTTGCGTCCTGACATGGACTATGCAGTCTATCAGAGGGAGCGCTTGGCGGGGCCACTGGGAGTACGAGAGTTCAGAGAGGTTCGGGGCCAGGCCCATGGG
Organism: Rhododendron mucronatum var. ripense; assembly: GCA_019656295.1. Classification (NCBI taxonomy): domain Eukaryota; kingdom Viridiplantae; phylum Streptophyta; class Magnoliopsida; order Ericales; family Ericaceae; genus Rhododendron; species Rhododendron mucronatum. The sequence goes on along the minus strand of BPLT01000002.1, from coordinate 6,736,523 downwards.
GCTGCTGAGGCGAGGAGGGCCGTTTCAGGGAGGCCAGGTAGCAGTGAGAGTCGCTCGAGGCGAGGTCCGAGTGGACCAGTGAGAGGCGGGCCTCCAGAGTTGACATGGCATATAGCAGTGGTGGATTCTCAAGGCAATCCAGCTGAGTTGCACCTTACCCCGGCCACAGTTGAGCCAGCGCCCGTTACTGTGCCCGTAAGATATTGTTGCATTCATTACTGTATTCTGATAAAGTTTGAACTGCCATTCAATTGCTCATACTTGACTCCTCCTTGCAGGTACCCAATGAGTGGGTGAATGAGGCTGTCCGGCGCATGCTTGCGCTGGAGAATGTGATCAGAAGGGCGGCGAGTGGCCTACCATTGGACTTGCGTTACCCTCAGCCAGCAGCTCGGAGATCTCAGGTACATCCTTTTTAGAAAATGATAGAGTCCTGCTTTCGATATATGCCTGTATGCGATACATTCCTGCATTCGATACATTCCCTTGCTTTGATTGCTTCCTGATTTTGCTTAAGGATATCTGCTTTTATAAGATGAAATATGCAAACATATGCTAATATATACTATACAATGTTATGATGCAGGCACAGGGACAGGCGGCTCCTAGGAGAAAGAGCGCAAGAGATCCTCCACAGAAGAAGCTAGCTGCAAGGACTCCTGCCCCCACACCTAGCACCAGGCCACAGGCACGGGGCCCACAGCCACCCATTGGCAGCGAGGAGGCAGCTCGAAAGGCTGTGGCGCAGGCCGAGGAGAGGTACCAGCTGAAGATGCGCCAGAGGCCTTCACAAGACGAGCCCGTCCGCAAGAAGCGGCTGATCCTGCCTGAGGTCTCCGAGGAGGATGACGAAGAGGAGGAGGAAGAAGAAGAAGAGGGGGAAGAGGCGTCAGACAGCAGCGGGTCTGACGACTCAGCGGAGGATCCAGGCTACAGGGTGGATCCCACAGAGAGAGACGACGAGGATGACAACGAAGAGGGCGACTGGTTTGGGGATGACTGAGGGCTGCTGAGGAGCCTTTTCCCACTTTTGTACCTTCTTTTTGCTTTTGGGCCTGCGTGCCCGCATAGATAGATGGAAGGCCAGAGTGCCTTGGCTGATACTTTGACAGATGTTTTGGAGGCCTGTGCGCCTTTTTGACTTGACGGGCGGATGTGCCCGAACTTGACATGATAGCTTTGGGTGGCCGAAGTGCCGTACATGCAGTAGTTTTCTTCATTTGGATGTGGATAGATCACAGTGTCAGCCATAAAATTTGCATTTTCAGCTTATTTTACTTTTGCAATGGGTTAAAGTAGATAAATGCTTACCACTAATACCGTACTTGCATTGATAACGTACCAAGACTGTATACAGACACGGAGACGCGTACGAATGGGACTTAGCTCGAAAGAAAACGAGAAAATATCTTAGGACACAGCTAGGATACGGACAATATAATGAAATTTTGGACATTTGCAAGCCAAAACTGAAGATATATTGATTGGGATAAAACTGATACTAAGGCAAGGTCACATATGTGCAAAACGACCTATGAGAATAGATGGAATTCGAAAAATATGTCCAAAAATGCCAAAGAGCCACAGACACCTTAAAGGACACAAAAGGGACACGAGGAGATAAAATAAGACTCTATTATGTCCCGGACTGAAACCGACACCTCCATACAGTCACATTATGTCATCATGACCTGTACGGCATGAGAGAATGGGGGGAAACCCCTTGAAACGAGTTTTGACTCCCTAGAACGGCCTTTTGAACTTGAAACGAGCCACCAAGGGTTCGAAATCTTCGTTAAACGCAATTTTTCGAATCTGGCGCTTGGATACAGTCACATATGCTTATAATGACTTGCTGGAACCATAAAAATTTCAAGATAACCTTTGGAATCCAAAATGACCAAGGTTGGGCAGTAGCTGCTGGAAACTGTCAAAATGCAGGTTAAATCGTCGCGCGATGGAATGAGACAATTGCGCGATGGAAGGGTCTTGAACAGTCGCGCGATGGAGTGACATCATCGCGCGATGGTTGAGGCACACCAGGTCACCTTTATTCGACCATCTCAGAATTCCAGGGCGGTCAGGCCTTGTCATCACTTTTTCTCAGAAGCTTTTATGGGGCGGTGCAGAGGTGCCTTGGCCTCAGAAGAAAGGACAGTGCAGCAGAGACTTTTGCTTTGAGAAGGGGAAGTGTTTCACGCATTCTGGCTATAAAGATACCGGTGCTTCATTCAGTAGAAGCATTCTCCTGGTGATTTTCCACAAAAATCAAGGTGGCGAACAACCTTCCAGTGTTGATTAGTCCATGGCTTACTGCTTTTGTTGCTGGAGATTGGCTCTCATTTCGGTCTCACGGGCTGGCCGCGTTTCGTTTTCTCCGTGATGTAAGGGTTCGCCCTGAGCTCCTGATGGCGGCTCTGCAATTCTGGGATCCGGAGGTCCATGTGTTCAGGTTCGGGGTCAACGAGTTGTGCCCGACTGTGGAGGAATTCCAAGCATACCTCCAAGGTGTTGCCTCAAGTGTGATCGTCGTGCCGCCTTACCGGAAGAATATACCAAAGCTCCTCCAAACCAGCCTTGACATTACTAGGGGAGCAGCCGAAAGTTTGCTAGTCGGAGGACAAATCAACATCATGCGCCTAATGGAATGGTACGGGCCAGAAGGGGATGTAGAGGATATGGCTTTGCAGGCTAGGCGTCGCTTTGCCTTAACAATCAGCGTGCTGGCTGCTTATTTACTGGTGTCTCCGAATGGGCAGGTAAACCCTATGCTGGTGAGCGTTGCTGCTCAAATGGGTTCTCGAAGGAATGTGGTGCCGCTTTTCCTGGCTGAAACACTCATGGGGTTGGACTTGGTTTCCACAGGTCAAACAAACGTTTTTGGTGGTAGCCCACTTCTGTTGCAGGTAAGTTCTCACTCAGCTCACCTTTTTCTGTTTTTCGCACATTCTGCTTTTACCTCGTCTCTCGGCTAAGGCTATATAGGAGTTTCTTACTTGTTTTTCCACTCAAGCTTATGTGGCTTCTGACTTGTTTTTCCGCTCTTGCAGCTTTGGTTGTCTGACAAGTTGGGATTGCTCACTGCGCCAGAAGCAAATTGGCCTCATCTGCCCGGCCGAATGCATCAGCGAGGCATGATTTACCCGGAGATGACTGTGCACCAGTGGTACACATTCATGAGAGAAATGTTACCGAACGAGATTATTTGGAGGCATGAGGCCCTGAACATCCCGGATATGGCCTTAAATTCTGCAGGTTTTGAGAGGATGGTGATAGCTGGGCTGACCGCTTTCACCTTCTACATTCCTGGCCGTATTCTCCGTCAGTTGGGAATAAGCCAAGGGCTTCACCGAGCTGGGATTGAGGACTTCCAAGTCCCTGCCTTTACCTTCCAGAATCTGAGAGGATACGAGCACAATTGGGGCCTGAGACAACTCGGAGGAGCTGACCCAGATTTCAGCACAGAGCTTATGCCCCGATATCGAGCATGGCTGAAAAGAGAGATTGCAAGCAGGCAAAACAATGACTGACTCTTCGACAGACTCGAATGATCTAGAATAAACTGTGAGCCTGTTAAGGCCTCGAGCATTTTATTCTGTTTTTTATGCTTAACTGTTTGTGTAAGACTGCTCAGCTTGTGTAATAGAAGTTATAATTAAATAAAAGTGAAAGTTGGGGAGCTTTCCTCGCTTGTTTCAAGTGTTGAACCACAGCATTCCGCGAACATCGATCCAGACTCTGGTAATAGGGAACCGTGGATCAAGTTGATTGATTATGACCGAATCTCACAGAGAGATTGCCTACGTATCCCTTTTCAAGGAATCAGGTCAAAACGTAGTTCAGGCAAAGGTTCGCTCGGGTGTTTTAGCTCTCCTTTTACGCTCTAAATTTTGCCTAGAACCGCCCGTGCGGGTTTTCGGTCTAGCGAGCTATTTGATTGATGCCTATTTATTTTTGCCTAAACCGCCTTCTCAGGTTTTCGGTCTAGCAGGCTTGCTCTAATTTTTGCTTGGAACCGCCCACCCTTGTGGTTTTCGGTCCGACGAGCTTCTCTCAGGGATAGTAACGCTTGAGTTGATCCAGGTTAACCAGAGTGTTGAACTCGTTGCCATCAAGATCAATGAGTTGAGCCGCTCCCCCAGAAAGGATGGTTTTAATGATGTAAGGTCCGGAACGCCTAGGTCGGAACTTACCGCGAGGATCGAAAACTGGCGCTCGAATCTCCTTCGTGACCATGTCACCTTCAATTAAGTCTCTAGACTTCACTCTCTTGTTAAATGCCCGGGCAATTCTCCGTTGATACCCCTGAACATGATACAAAGCCCGGAGTCTTCGTTCATCAAAAAGCACGAGTTCAGTGAATCTCCCACTGAGCCATTCAGATTCCGAAAGTTCCGATTCTAACGCGACCCTCAGAGACGGTACCTCGAGTTCTATAGGGAGAACTGCTTCCATTCCGTAGACTAAGGAATAAGGGGTTGCCCCCGTTGATGTCCGGATCGAGGTTCGATACCCCCAAAGAGCTAGAGGCAGCTGCTCGTGCCAGTCCCTGGCGGACTCTGCAGATTTCTTGATGATGGTCTCGATATTCTTGTTCGCCGCTTCAACTGCTCCATTTGTCTGAGGGCGATAGACGGTCGAGTGATGGATCTGGATCTTGAATTCTTCAAAGAGCTCCAGAACTCTACCCTTGAAATGAACCCCATTGTCTGAGACAAACGCCTGCGGAACTCCATATCGATAGATGATATTCTTCTTGATGAAATGAGCGACTTGGACTGCAGTTAAGGTCTTGTATGATTCAGCCTCGACCCACTTAGTGAAATAATCGATTGCTACTAGGATAAACCTGTGACCATTTGAAGCAGAAGGTCTGACCATGCCGATGACATCGATGCCCCACACAGAGAAAGGCCAAGGCGAAGTCATGCCAAATAGGTTAGAAGATGGAACATGCATCAGATTAGCATGGATTTGGCACTTGTGACATCGCCGCACATAATCCACACACTGAGATTCCATAGTAGACCAGAAGTAGCCCTGACGCAAAATCTTCCTAGCAAGCATGACGCCGCTCATGTGGGGACCGCAAATCCCTTCGTGGATTTCTTCCATAATTCTGACAGCTTCAGCACTGTTGACGCAGAGTTTGTGCATCCCACAATGAGATCTCCTGTACAACCTCCCTCCACAGATGATGTAATGAGCAGCAATCCTTCGTAACGCAGTTTGGTCCTTTTGAGAAGCATCAGATGGGTACAAACCACTCTCAATGAAGTTCCATATGTCATGGTACCAGGGCAGGCCATCATCCACATCATCGATGGCGTTGACGCATTGATAGGCGGGATGGTCCCGTTGCTCGATTAAGATAGGACGGAGCTTGACGCCTAACGGTAGTTCGACCATGGAGGCCAGGGTAGCAAGTGCATCAGCAAAATTGTTCTTCAACCGAGGAACATGAGTGAAAGTCACCCTAATGAAACGAGGGATTAATCCCTCTAAGTCGTGATGGTAAGGCTTCAGTCTCTCTTCGCGTACTTTCCAGTCTCTATTGGCCTGAGACACAACAAGATTTGAGTCCCCGATGACTTCAAGCTTTTCCACACCGAGTGCGAGCGCAGCTTCCATTCCCACAATACAGGCCTCATATTCAGCTTGGTTATTGGTGACATCAAAATTAAGCTTGAACGCAAGCGGAATATGAGAATCGTCAGGAGTTACTAGCAAAACCCCGATTCCGAACCCCTTCTGATTGGCTGCCCCATCGAAGTAAAGAGTCCAAACATCCTCAACGACTGTCAGCACTTCCTCATCCGGGAACGCGAAATCTGAATCCTCAGGTCCGTCCACGGGATGGTCAGCTAAGAATTCTGCAATGGCGCGTCCCTTTACCGACTTTCTTGTAACATACTCGAGATCAAACTCTGCTAAGAGAAGCAACCAACGTGCTAACTTACCAGTAAGCGCTGGTTTCTCAAACAGATACTTGAGAGGATCCATTCTAGAAATCAACTTCACTGGGTAAGCCAGCATGTAGTGTCTTAACTTCTTAGATGCCCAGACAAGGGCCCAGCACGTCTTTTCTAAGGCGGTATAGCGTTCCTCGGCTCCAACCACCTTCTTGCTCAGGTAGTAAATAGCTTTCTCCATTCCCTTGTCCCCTTCTTGAGCTAGCAAACATCCCATGGACGTAGAACTCACAGATAAGTAGAGAATCAGAGGTTTTCCAGGTATAGGCGGCATGAGAACAGGCGGGTTCTGTAGATAGTCCTGGATCGAGATGAAAGCTGCTTGGCACTTTTCTGACCATACGAACGGGGTATTCTTCTTGAGTAGTCGAAACATCGGCTCGCAAGTTAAGGTTAACTTGGCGATGAATCTGCTGATGAACTGAACCTTCCCCAGAAAACTCCGCACCCCCTTTTCAGACTCGGGTGGCTTCATGTCGCGTATTGCTTTGATTTTTGACGGATTGACTTCGATCCCACGGGAAGTGATCATGAAACCTAGCATTTTGCCCGCTGTGACTCCGAAGGTGCACTTCTGAGGATTAAGACGCATCCGGAACTTGCGGAGCCTTTCGAAAAGTTTCCTTAACACGTGGACATGCCCTTCCCGAGTTTTTGACTTGGCAATCATATCATCAACGTAGACCTCAACCTCTTTGTGCATCATGTCATGCAAAATAGTCGTGGCAGCTCTTTGATAAGTCGGACCAGCATTCTTCAAACCAAACGGCATGACCAAATAGCAGTAAGTCCCCCACTCAGTGATGAAAGTCGTTTTCTCGCGGTCTTCAGGTGCCATGAGAATCTGATTGTAGCCTGAGAAGCCGTCCATGAACGAGAGCAAAGCATGCCCTGCGGTATTATCCACCAGCACATCGATGTGTGGTAAGGGAAAATCGTCCTTGGGGCTTGCTTTGTTCAAGTCCCGGAAGTCAACACAGACACGAATCTGGCCGTTTTTCTTAGGAACGGGGACGATGTTGGCCACCCAAGTGGGATACTGAGAGACTGCGAGGAAACCAGCGTCAATCTGCTTAGTGACTTCCTCCTTGATTTTTTGCACCCAGTCTGGTCGCATCCGTCTGAGCTTTTGTTTCACCGGCTTAGCATCGGGCAACAGGGGGATTCGATACTCCACTATCTCAGGATCGATACAGGGCATGTCTTGATGAGACCATGCAAAAATGTCGCTGAACTCAGTGAGGAGCTCTTTGAACTTACGATGCTCCTCCGAATCTAACGTGGAGCCCACTTGAACCATTCGAGGATCACTCTCATCTTTCAAGTTTATTAAGATTATCTCTTCTTTTAATGGCTGAGCATGCCTTTCGTCTTCCCTTTCAATGAAAGCACGGATTTCCTTGGGGATGTCCCCATCAAAATCTATCCCTTCATCGTCAGGGTCGACACAGTTTATATAAAGATCATTCAAATAGTCAGAAGAGGAGTCTTTCATTTCATAAGACCCTGCAGGGTCGCCAAGTACAAGGGAGTCGAACTCGAAGTAAAAGCTATGACGTGGAGGGCCGAGAGGCACAAACTCCGACTCAGAGCTAGACTTAGACCCAAAAGACCTGACAGACTCAGTGTCGGACTCAGCTATGTCATCAATGCAAGTAAGGCGCGGCTTGAAAATGCAATTTTTAAGGCTTCCTTTAGCTTCCACGATGAGAGAGGTGGGGTCCTCGAGGGCGTCGGGCCCGAGCATAAACACTTCGGCCTCTTTGGCCAAACCCACTTGAGAGAATTCACGGAACAGCTGTTCCAAGCTCCCCTGATCAAAAGATCCCAGCCAATCAGTCCTCAGCTTGGGTTGGCTAAGCTTCCTCTTGAATTCCGCGCTAGCTGGCTCTTCGTCACTGGAAGACCAAGTATCATCCGCGAAGATCTCAAAACCAGGTAGCAGCTCCCCGGTGACCGAGTCGATAAAGGGCTCAGCTTGCCCACGATAGATGTCATTCCCCTTTTCACGGACGAAGTAGCTGTTGGGATCACCATAGAGAGATCGAGTTTTTCCCGTGTATTTCCTTCTTTTGGCATCGTTGGCAGAGGAAGAGTATCCCAAGCCAAAGCGGCCTTCACAGGAAGGAAACGCAGGGAATTCCGGAATCCCTTGTTGGTGAATTCCTAAACCAAGGCCAGGTAGATAGGACATCCTTCTCATAATGTCTAGAGCGACAGAGCTTATGATGAAGTCCCCATCCACGTTGATGGCCATAACCGAGCCAGAAGTATCAAAGGAGAATCCCGTGAGATCGACGTCTTCGTTGTCGTGCGCGATACCCAAAACAGGTGTGCCGTCCTCCTCGAGCGGGCGAATGCCTGAATCCCCGCAGATAATCAAAGTCCCAGTGGGAAGTCCCAGCATGACTTTCTGATGAAGAGTAGATGGAACAGCCATGATGTCAGATCTGTGAAGCCACAGTCTTCCTAGCAAAAGATTGAACGAGGCTGGAATATCGACCACATGGAACTCGACATCCATTTTGAATCCCTCCGCATCGAGAGTGAGCACGAGTGTGCCTTCAACTAGACGACGTGTGCTGTCGTATGCCTTAACAGCCATGCTGGAAGGTGCAAAGTCCTTTTTAGCCAGTCCCAGACGGTGAGCCACCCTCAAAGGGCAAACGTTGATCGCTGAGCCATTATCGATAAGAACGGTCGGAACCCAGAGTCCTCGGCACTTGACTGTGATATGTAAGGGTCGATTATGGTCAACTCCTTCAAGCGGCAGATCCTTATCGGTGAAGACCACGGTATGCTTAGAGGTAGGTGGGAGGATAAGGGAAATCATTGCTTCAGGCGTGACGTCCGGTCGGATCTCAAGACGAGAGAGAGTGTGGCAGAACTTCTGACGATGCTCCCGGGAGGAACAGATTAGTCCCCAGAGTGATATGGCAGCGGGAATCCGCTCCAATTGCTTTTGAATCATGTCGTCGTTTGGGGCACTTACTGGTACCTCAAATGGTACAGACCTTGAGAAAATAGGAGGTTCGTTCTTCCGGTTAGAAGAGTTGGACGAACTTCCTGCTTGCAGATTAGCAGGCTGAAAGACTCGCCCACTTCTTGTAACATTAAGAACGTTCTCTAAAGAGGGTATCATTTGAGGGTCTTGACTATCGTCCCACAGATCAACGGGGACTTCTCCCAATTTGCGTTTCCCCTTGTCGGAGGTCGTAGGGGCCACAGGCACTTCCATGTTCAAACCCAAGTCCTCAGTCAGATCTTTGATCAAGAGTGAATCCCAAAAGTCTGGATCCCCAACAGCTATGGCCTCTTGGATTGGTTCTGTACTAGCGACGAAAGGGACATCCCACAGCCCTCCATCAGCGAGGGAGCGATTGACAGTCCAAACCTCGGACCCAACCTGGATGTTAACTACATCATCGACATCCCAAAGATCAGCTGGCGGAACAAGGTCCGTAACCATGATGCTGCAGTCCTCTTCAGGAGGGGAAGGCACGACAGGGCGCGGAAGGTTTTTGTCAACGATGTAGAACGTAGGATCATACTCGGGATCAGCCACCGAGTTAACCAGCCTGTCGAGAGTGGAAGGGAAGAAACATTCCCCTAGGACACGGGTTTCACCTTGAATGAGATCCTCCTCTAAATACTGGATTTCATGGCCGGGCAGAGCGTAACCCTGGAGAGGATTAGGGTCAAATCCTAATGGAAATTGCCAAGCAGGCTCGGGGTCCCAATAGTACTCCTCCTCAAGCAAAACAGGCTGAGGTTGTTGGAAGAGCATGTCCAACGAGAATCCGTCCAAAGGATCAACCATGGCTGCCTCATAATTGGCCATCCAAGCATCATACCAGATGTGGTCAAAGGGGATATCCTCGGGATTAGGCGGGAACCCCTCTAATTCTAGCTCCGTCCACTCATTGATTATGGGAGTGGCATAGTCGTCGTTATCAGCTATAGCCCACCCTACGGCTTGCATGTCAAGTTGTTGCTCTGGTTGAGGGGGAATAGCAGCTCTGAAGCGGTCCAACAGACTTAAGGAGGGGTTTGGATCCGTCACATTGAAGTACGGGTTATCCATGGTAGAGGCAGAGTTGAGCTGTACAGCAGGTATAGGCTGGTGGAATAGATCACCAATAGAAGCGTTGAATACGAACGCTCCGTTCTGTAGACGCGCAGAGGGCGCATTGAAATTGGACGACTGTCCTTCCTCGGAGCGGATATAGGAGATTTCGGCCTCGGACTGAAAGGGGATAGGCACAATCGGCCTAGGTCGATTCATTGAGGTTATATGGTCGGTGGGGTTGAATATAGTGGAGCTGAGGGATATATCAGTGGAGCTGATGGATATCTGGTTAATGCGTGGAGCATTGTTGTGGTTTGGCATAGAATTGGCGAGGATGTTGGGTTTTTGAGCTGTCGGTGGTGGAGCATGAAGAGTCCCTTCATCTATGAGATCCTGAATCGCATGTCGGAGGCGAAAGCAAGAATCGGTAAGATGGCCGGGCCCTTGGTGATAGGCACAGTAGAGATTGGCTTTGAAGTTGGGAGAAGGTTTCTTAGGTAAAGGAGTTGGATCGAGGAGCTTCAGATGTCCTGATTGGATCAGTTTCTCCATGACGGAAGATAGCGGCGCTTCAAAAGCAGAGAAACTACGAGGTTGGTTACGCGGTCAGTTGTTCTGCGGAGCTTGAACTTGATGGACCTCGGCAATGTGGTTAGCAGTTTTCGAGGAAGAGGCATTAGTACCACTGTGTGGGCAAATGGGATTTTGCCCGAAGATGCTGCCGGTTCGCGGGAGCGCTTTTGAAGCTGGACGTCAAGCGCTCGCGAAAATACAGAGTCGCCACTCGGGTTTGAAGGTCCGACACCCAAGGAACCGTATTTCGAAGCACCTGCCGCGCTGTTTGATTTGAAAAAGTTAAGGAACCAGTCCGTCATAACCATATCTGGGTTCGGGAGCCAGGTTACGAGAGGGGAAGGGTTTTATGGCACCCCTCTCGCCCAATCCGGAGATCGGTCTCTACTTAGGCATTTGCGAAAGATGTTTATTTGCGATTCTGTTTGATTAATCAGTTTTTAGCCAATTAGGGCGGGGAAACAGTTTAATGGGGATTAAAACTGTAACATGTTTGCAGGATGTGATAGATAGCATGGATGAGCAGTTAGTATAGGATGAGAACAGACTGCTGTGGGAGTTTAAACAAACTGGGGAGCCCCTGTTTTGGAGTGACGTGCGCAGGAAGAAACCAACATGCACTGAACAAGTCACTACATGTTGTTTACTCCTGCGCGCATAATTCCAAGACAAGCACGCGCCGGTGAGCTTAAAACCCACAGCTCTTATTCTCAAACCTTCTGGGCTCTGGAAGGACCAGTGCACACCCAGGACAAACCACGCAATTTATATAGCAGCATAATATACAGTTTAAAGGCTTAAGAGCCCTAGAAATTGACAAAACACCCCATAAATAGTGTGGGGACAGAATAACAGCCTAAATCTAAGTTACCCGTGCAAGGCCATTCACTGGTCAGAGGCAAACCATCGCGCGATGGAGTCACACTGTCGCGCGAGGGTGCGCCCTGGCGCGCGATGGTGCGCCCTGGCGCACTGTCGCGCGATGGACTGAGTCTGTCGCGCGATGGTGCGCCCTGGCGCAGGATGGTTGCGCCCTGTCGCGAACAGACCAGTGCTTGGTTCACATTTTCTGGGTTCTGGGATAGATCCAGAATGTTCCCAGTGGTACTCCAAAATAACAGAAACCCATATTGAAGTACAACTAGCATTTCTGACAAAGGAAAGCAGTAAATTGGTTTTTAATATGCTTGCAGTGATCTATACGTAAATAAAGCACAAAACAGCAAGACACCAATCCCCACGAGAACCGTCGCGCGATGATCGAAATCGTCGCGCGAGGGAATGGCTCTATCGCGCGCTGGTTCTTGCCATAACGGTTTTGAAACCTCGCCAGCTTTAGGACCAGAACTGGTATTGATTACCAGTCTTGGCCCTGCCAGCCCCCCTCAGAGGTCAGAACAGAAACAGAACAAAGGTAAGCTATACCTTTGGCTTCGGGTTTGAAAGAGTATTTGAGCTTTGAATTGAGGTTGAGGTTGTTTGCGGTGTTTTGAGTTGAAGAAGAACAAGCTATGCTCTTTATTGTGCTTAGGGTGTAAGCCTTTGAATGCCAATTTTTGTTAACCCTTTGAAAGAGAACAAATGGGGGGTATAAATAGGGAAAGGGGTGAATCTGGTTGGAAACAGAGGAGTTCAGGCAGTCCACGAGGCCTAGCTGAGGCTGCATTGGTGGCCAATTGTCCTCCTTCAGAAAGGTCGGTGGTAGGTTGGACCGTCGCGCGATGGTGCGCCCTGGCGCACTGTCGCGCGATGGAGTGAAACCCTCGCGCGATGGTGCGCCCGGGCGCGGGATAGTTGCGCCCTGGCGCGAACCAGCAAGGTTTTTGGTTTTTGAAGTGGCTTAGGCTAGGTTAGGTTCAAGGGTTTTGCAAACACTCAAAGCTCAAACACGCTATCATTCCCGGGGTGTTCTTGATCCATTTCATCATCGGGGAATCAAAAACCGTAAGTAAACTAATCCGGAAGCCCAGATTGGGGTGTCTACACACTGGTTGCAGTATTGGAGTAAGTCCCTCCCCCAAACAGCGCATTAGTATTTCCAGAATATGCCCGAGGCTTCGACTTTGATGGATTGGAAGATTCTCCTTTTGACAGAATTCCACTTTGCAATGCATCTTCGATGGCCAGGCCAAAGTCGAAGAAGGTGTCAAAATTGGAGGATGCTTGAACGAGGACCAAGTGCCTAGCATAGTCTGGCTGGAGATTGCGGGAGATGATACGGAGCTGATCTCTCTCGCTCGGGCGATCAGTCATTTGAGCGGCTTTGGCCCTCCATCTCTTGACGAAATCCGCGAAGGATTCCTTAGCGTCCATCTTGGTGGATTCCAACTCCCGAGTAGTCATCTTGAGCTGGGAGTTATAGCTATACTGCGAAATAAACGCAGCCCCGATGTCCTCCCAAGTCCTTCGCTTGGCAATGTCGAGTGACAGAAACCAATGGAAAGCGGGACCCGAGAGGGTTTGAGGAAATAGCTGAGACATGGCCTCGGGCTCGACAGATAGGAGCTTCATGGCAGCATGGTAACCATAGAGATGGGTTTTAGGATCGCCAGTGCCATCGAACTTGGCTATGTCGGGCATTTTGAACTTGTCAGGAAGCTTGGCATTGGGATAAAGGCAGAGACGGTCCAAATCGATCCCTCCAGCACTGAGTTTCTCGGACTTTGAAACAGATTCTTCCAGTTTGGCCATCTTGGCGACGAGAGCAGTCATGTCAGGGTGTTGAACAGTCCTAACAGCAGTGATGCCTGGATTCTGAGTGGGATTTCGATTGCCCTGAGTGTTGACCAAAGCGACCAGACGCCCTGGATGGTCCGGGTCTTCAACCATGATAGGTTGCTCATGTACGTCCTCTTCGGCCTCGCCCTCCTCTTGAACAGTTGGAGGAAGACGAGTGTTAAAGAGGTCATTCAAGCGGGTCATGTTGGCATCTGTCTGAGCAGCCCTTTGTTGTATAACGGCGATACTAGCCTGGATGTTCATAAGCATGGTTTCCAGAGAGAGCGGTTGCGGCTGATCTGCCATGACAGTTGGCCCAGAGGTGCTTGATGCAGAGGAGGGGGTAGGTGATTCCGGAGAGTCTGTTTCTTCGAGGACCGGAGAAGATGCTGACTGCAGGGTAGCAAGCAGAGAACGCGGGGAGTCTTCCGTTGTGACTGACTGGGCTTGCAATCTGACTAGTCTCTGAATCGGATTCCGGTGCAGACGTTCCCAAGTGGGTTTGGTTTTCTGCCTCGATACTTTCCTTGGCGGTGCAATGATTCAGAACCTTTGCTTGCAGAAAGTGAGAAAAGGCTTAATAAGGGCCCTGCAGAAACTTTAATCTAAATAAAAGACTAAAGCGAAAACACAGTCACCGTCGTCAGTGTCGCCCTTAGACTCTAATACTAGCAGACAAGTCTGTCTTATGACGTTTGGACATTACCAGTGATCCTCAGAAATCTTTTCATGGTGTATCCTTTTTGTATCAACTAAGGCAAAGAGATGTCAAAATAGTCTAGAGATTTTGGTTTATTCCGCTTCGAAAGCTTCAACTTTTGAACTTGGAACAACTTGGTGTAGATATGCACGATGCTATAACCAGGGAAGCATAGGCAGCACAGTGCCGTAACCCAAATGGTGTACATGCTTCGCATGATAACCAAAATGGTGTAAGCATCGCGGTATTTTTCCCGTTTTGTTCCTCGTTTTCTGTTTGAAATTTCGATCGGGTAATTAGCCAAAGGCTTTAGAAGGTCTTGATTTCCCAAGGTTTAACTGATCCAAGGAACTTTGAGAATTGACAACGTGCATCTTCGAGATGCACGACTCCTCATCGGGCCATGGTAAGGTCCTAATAAACATAAGACAGACTTGAAGGAGAGAGAACCTAGGAGCCGCCCTAAACATGCTTCTACGCAAAACGGTATGTATGCATGAACAGTGCATGTGATAGGGAAAGCAATAACACGTAGACAACATAGGGGATTAGATGCAAGTAATCTTACCCTGTAGGTACCTGTCCTAGTTTGGAGAGTGCTAGTGCTTTGTATATGCAAAGGCTGGTTTTGGTTTGAAACGGGTTCCTCGGACTAGAGCCAAAGATATACCTCCTGCTGCCCGCGTAACCGCAGAGCAATAGTCAAACGGTAGAATGACTCATCATCGTCGGAGGTTGTTAGTCATTCGGGGTCCCCGGGCTCCGGTAAACCGTGCCGGATTGCCAAAACGATCCAACGTGGCTTTATCCCACATCGATGCAAATGAAGATGCTAAAAAGTTTTTGATTAATGGAACAGAATCGCAAATTCGCAAATGCCTTTTCAAATTTGGCTCTCTTTATTTAATCAATATTTAGAAGAAACTACGCGGGAGAACAATCGGAAAAGTCCCAGATTTGGATGGCCGGACACGAGGTCCTGTTAAATCACCAATCCTTTCTTCGGCAGCGCGAAGCTCACCGTTTGGACAGGCTTTTGTGGGATGGTTCTCAAGCGTATTAACTTCTAAGTATAGACTAATATTGCTTCGTTCCCCAGCAGAGTCGCCACTGTGGGCAATGCGAATTGCCCCGACTCTTTCTCTCCTCCAGGGAAGGGATTCCGTTCCCCACCCTTTTTTGAGAAAGGAGAGATGCTGCCGGTTCGCGGGAGCGCTTCTGAAAGCTGGACGTCAAGCGCTCGCGAAAAAAATACAGAGTCGCCACTCGGGTTTGAAGGTCCGACACCCAAGGAACCGTATTCCGAAGCACTTGCCGCGCTGTTTGATTTGAAAAAGTTAAGGAACCAGTCCGTCATAACCATATCTGGGTTCGGGAGCCAGGTTACGAGAGGGGAAGGGTTTTATGGCACCCCTCTCGCCCAATCCGGAGATCGGTCTCTACTTAGGCATTTGCAAAAAATGTTGTTTGTTTGCGATTCTGTTTGATTAATCATTTTTTAGCCAATTAGGGCGGGGGAACAGTTAATCGGGGATTAAAACTGTAACACGTTTGCAGGATGTGGTAGATAGCATGGATGGATGAAATAAACGAGATAATACTGAACACTGCTTTCTGGATGCCAAAACAGTGCGGGGTATGAATTTATCACAAACAGTGACCAACTTGCATGCACAGAATGGGAACATGCAAGTCACACCATCGCGCGACATACCCATACCCTCGCGCGAGTGTCAACATCCTTTTACAGGTTCAATTTTATCTCCTTCTGGGCTCTGGAAGGACCAGTGCACACCCAGGGCCAAGCCAAGCAGTTCATATGTACTGAAAATAACTACTTATTACAACCTGACTGAATAGGAATAACATACAACCCTTAAACAGTGAGGGTGATGAAAACAGAGACCAAAGGCCTAGCTGCCCATGCAAGGGCAATCACTGGAAATGACCAAACCATCGCGCGATGTAGTCACTTCGTCGCGCGACTGTTCTGACTGGACATCCAGGAATTGCTTTGCATGCCTAGGCTCTGAGACACATTCAGAAGCTACCCAGGGGCATTCCAACAAGAACAAGGAAAGCAAACTAAACTGAACTACTGATTTTAGCATGCAAAACAGTGAGATATACCAAATATGATTAAGCAATGAGAACATGAAATCACATAAACTGGATCAGAACAAGAGACCCATCCCCGCGAGAACCATATCGTGCAAGCTAGAAGCGTCGCGCGATTATGTGGGTTCATCGCGCGTGGGTACTCCATTCGCAGCATCTTGTAAATTTGCTGGCTTTGGGGTTAGAAGCTGATATTGATTATCAGTCCTGACCCTGTCAGCCCCCCTCAGGGATCAAGACAGTAAAGGCTGAAAATTATACCTTTGTTTGGATGATTTGAGAATGGTTGAGTGAGGTAGTATGCTTTTGACAAGGGAGAAAGTGATAGTAGTTTTTTGATTGAGAGAGAAGATCAAGATAATGGCTCTTGTTCTTTTCTTTGAGATTTTTTTGGTAACCCTTTGAAAGAGAACAAAGGGGGGGGGGGGGGGGGGGGGGGGGGGGGTTTTATAGAAAGAGGGAGTGTTTGTTGGTGGTGAACTTGGCTAGGCAGCCAGCCAACAATGCTGGCAGCACACACTTGGTAGAGAAGTGGGGTGCTAAGTTGATGGGAGAGTGGGGGTTTAGGTGGTGCAAGGATGGCCGAGCAAACGCCGTTCAGCTGATGGAACGGGGTCACATGGCCCTGCAGGCGCCTCATCATCACAAAATCCAGCTGGATACGACAGGTGTCGACCATCGCGCGATGGAGTGGGACCGTCGCGCGAGGGTTCTATCTTCCCCGCGATGGTCAATCAGTCAAAGTTTGACTTTGACCACCACCTGGAAAGTAGAGCATCGCGCGAGTGTCTCAGTAAATCGCGCGAAGGTCAAACCCATAGTCAAAGCTGGGCTCAATGGTTTCGGGGTTAAGGGATGGGTTCCACATACACCAAACTCAAACCATTTCAATCAAAACTGTTCTCAACCTGATTCATCATCGGGGGAACAAGAAACTGAAAAGAAATAAATTGAAAAGAGACAAAATGACTGGGGAATCAAATTGGGGTGTCTACAGTAGTCCCTCTTTGACGGCACGCGGAGCACCATTAGTCGGTACGGGTAACGTCAAAGATTTCTAGACACCCATCTAACTCACCCAAAGGCCAATTAATCGAAAAGCGTATGACAATATGTACAAATACCGTGCACCAAGAGATTGGACGGATGGATCGTCGCTGATTGGAAAATGGACGGTTGGATCGTCGCTGATTGGTAAATGGACGGATGGATCGTCGCTGATTAGAAAATGGACGGTTGGATCGTCGCTGGTTAGAAAATGGACGGATGGATCGTCGCTGATTAGAAAATGGACGGATGGATCGTCGCTGATTAGAAAATGGACGGATGGATCGTCGCTGATTAGAAAATGGACGGATGGATCGTCGCTGGTTAGAAAATGGACGGATGGATCATCGCCGATTGGAAAATGGACGGTTGGATCGTCGCTGGTTAGAAAATGGACGGATGGATCGTCGCTGATTAGAAAATGGACGGATGGATCGTCGCTGATTAGAAAATGGACAGATGGATCGTCGCTGATTAGAAAATGGACGGATGGATCGTCGCTGGTTAGAAAATGGACGGATGGATCGTCGCTGGTTAGAAAATGGACGGATGGATCGTCGCTGATTAGAAAATGGACGGATGGATCGTCGCTGATTAGAAAAATGGACGGATGGATCGTCGCTGATTAGAAAATGGGCGGATGGATCGTCGCTGATTAGAAAATGGACGGATGGATCGTCGCTGATTAGAAAAAGGACGGATGGATCGTCGCTGATTAGAAAATTTGATCTGCGCGGACGGACCACTGCTGGGGATATAAAGCACCTTTAATCCAGAATACCTTGTAAAGATCCAAAATCACTTGCAAGTGCTAAGAAAAACTTGGGGTCCACAAAGACGATGATGGGCCGAGCCAGGGGGCAAATATGGTCAACGGCCCAGTTGGACCGTCGCGCGAGGGAGCCATACCATCGCGCGATGGTTCTGTGCTAGGGCCTGAATCTGAAACGGGCCCAGACCCGGCCCGCGACCGTTGGCGTCCTTTTAATCGACGGGGATGTTCAGAAACCGCTCACAGAGGTTTCGAACTTCCTTCAAACTCTACTCTCTCTCAAATTCTTCTCAAGAAAAAACCATTGAAACCCTTGATCTCTTGCCCAAAATCAAAGAATCGATACGTACACATTCACTCATGGCAGACCACGTTAATGGGGGCGGCGGAGAGGAGGTTGTTGATCGTCCGGAGGACGAGGGGAGACCCATGGTGGTCGAAATGGGCGATCAGCCGCCATTGGAGGCCGTTCCAGACGTTGGTGCAGAGGCGGCGGGCGGCGGTGATGGAGAACAGGGCCATGCACAAGCAGTCGAAGGAGATGGAGAGCATCGCGCGACGGAGTCAGATCGTCGCGCGATGGAGGGGGTCGGAACAGTGCTTTCTAAAGTCGAGCAACTGGACCCAAGTACGGCCGTGAGCGGCTCGGTAGTGGTCGGCGGTGGTTCCGAGGCCACGGGCAGTGGTGGTGCCGATGGCGACGGTGTTGGGCCGAGCGAGCATCCGCCGAGAGATCCGGCGAAAGGCAAAGATGTGGCGATGGAGAGCGAACGAGCCACGGAGGTTCCATTCGCGTATAGAGAAGAGGACGTGCTTTTCCGTCCTGCGGCGACATCATCGGGTCACAGACCGATCACAAAGCAAGATGTCGCTGAGCTCTTGAGTGACGCGCAGCTTGCGCGGCTTTTGGAGGATAACCCCGAGATAGGGGCTGCCGTTTTAGAGGCCCGGGAGGAGAGAGAGCGGGAGATTGCCGCTTCTGAAGCCGCGGCGAGAGCCGAGAGAGAGAGAGGGCTGCAGAGGAGGAGCTCCTGAGGGATGTGGAGGCCGAGGAGAGAGCCGGCGCCAGAGTGGGGGGTCCTACGGTGACAGCAGTGTCGGAGGCGGAGAGTATGACTCGAGCTCCATTTTTAGCAGAGGGATACAGGGCACCGGTACCACATTTGTTCGTGCCGTTGGGTTTCACAGCATATCGGCCACGACAGGCGGATTATGACCCTGAGTTGGTCTTGCGAGATCCTGATACTCACATTTCGCGCAGCTGGTCTGAGGTGACTTTCTGATAGATGCTCATTCCTTTATTAGATAAGATCCAAATATAATGCATGCGCCCAAATGTTCTTGAAAGTTGTAGAGTAACAGCAAACCTCTGAAATAGAACTTGAATAGCGATACTATAACTCCATGTTTGAACATCGTGCATGAAATATAATAACTTGAACCAACCATCTGTAGGCAGGCTGCATTGATTACTTGGAACTTGAAAAATGAAAGCTTTGTATGCTGACATGTCTTTTTGTTGTTTGTATCTAATGCAGGAGAGGGCGCGGCCTAGAGATATCCGCGGCTTTGGGGGTGCATGCAGTTCCTTAGCGCTGTATCAGGGTTTGCCAGAGAGAGTGAGGCAATTGGTAGATGAGGCGGGCTTTAGAGAGTTCATTAAGACACTCACTCCGGCGAGGAACGACCATGCCGTCTTGGTTGCACTTGCAGAGCGGTGGTGGGACACCACAAATACTTTCCACCTACCGGTCGGGGAGATGACGGTGACGCCCACGGACTTTGCGGCGATCACGGGCCTGAGAGTTGGAGGAGAGCCCATCCCGTTTGACTCGGGCATGGAGCAGGACGAGGCAGCCCTGGAGTGGTTTCTGGGCGAGGTGCCCAAAATTGAGGAGGGGATGGCGAGGTACGGGCAATTCACCCGGTATCTGAAGAAGAAGGTGACAACTGAGCAGGAGGCGGAGCAGATGGCCCGGGCGTACTTGCTGTACCTTTTTGGTGCTACCCTGTATCCAAACAGGCGTAGCAAGGTTCACTTGTCCTACTTGCCAGCGTTGAGGGACTTGAAGACGGCCTCGCGTTTTGACTGGGGTGGAGCAGCATTAGGTGCGGCCTATGGCTTCTTTGGAGACTCGTCGAGGACGGAGGTGAGCACTGCGGGGTACTGGCGGATCTGGGAGGTATGATTCTGCACACTTTATAATTCGCACTTGCATTCATTTTGATAGTATAATATGTTCAATAGTATCCTTGCATGCATTATCGAGTTTAATCCATTGACAATCATGCAGCTCTGGGCTTACGAGGTGTTGAATATGTGCCGTCCGGTGACAAAGAGCCTGGACTTGGGAATGCTCCCGCGTGCACACATCTGGAGCAAGAAGAACATGGGGGAGAAGAGAGGTAGAGGAGATCTGAACGGCTTCCGGGTATACCTTGACGAGCTTCGCCCCTCACAGGTATAATATTATACTTTGTAGTAGAAATAACAAAGTGTGTGCCCTTTTTATTGCTTCAATGCTGTCGCTAACCGATACTTGCATTGTTTGCCTTTACAGGTTGAGTGGGATCCTTGGAGGGGAACGGAGCCTGAGCCCGAGTACTTGGCTCGTAGCAGGGCTGTCACGGCGAGCAGAGTGCTGCTGGAGTCAGCCTTTGGTTGGCAGTGGTACTTGGGTGACCGAGTGACACGCCAGTCACTTGGCTATGCGAGGTTTCAGGTGCCCGGACCGCTTCCACCACGGGCCTCACACACAGGAGAGTACACCTTGGCTGAGTCGGAGGTCTTCACACGGCCTGATACTGACTTGACACGCCACTTGCGTCCTGACATGGACTATGCAGTCTATCAGAGGGAGCGCTTGGCGGGGCCACTGGGAGTACGAGAGTTCAGAGAGGTTCGGGGCCAGGCCCATGGGGCTGCTGAGGCGAGGAGGGCCGTTTCAGGGAGGCCAGGTAGCAGTGAGAGTCGCTCGAGGCGAGGTCCGAGTGGACCAGTGAGAGGCGGGCCTCCAGAGTTGACATGGCATATAGCAGTGGTGGATTCTCAAGGCAATCCAGCTGAGTTGCACCTTACCCCGGCCACAGTTGAGCCAGCGCCCGTTACTGTGCCCGTAAGATATTGTTGCATTCATTACTGTATTCTGATAAAGTTTGAACTGCCATTCAATTGCTCATACTTGACTCCTCCTTGCAGGTACCCAATGAGTGGGTGAATGAGGCTGTCCGGCGCATGCTTGCGCTGGAGAATGTGATCAGAAGGGCGGCGAGTGGCCTACCATTGGACTTGCGTTACCCTCAGCCAGCAGCTCGGAGATCTCAGGTACATCCTTTTTAGAAAATGATAGAGTCCTGCTTTCGATATATGCCTGTATGCGATACATTCCTGCATTCGATACATTCCCTTGCTTTGATTGCTTCCTGATTTTGCTTAAGGATATCTGCTTTTATAAGATGAAATATGCAAACATATGCTAATATATACTATACAATGTTATGATGCAGGCACAGGGACAGGCGGCTCCTAGGAGAAAGAGCGCAAGAGATCCTCCACAGAAGAAGCTAGCTGCAAGGACTCCTGCCCCCACACCTAGCACCAGGCCACAGGCACGGGGCCCACAGCCACCCATTGGCAGCGAGGAGGCAGCTCGAAAGGCTGTGGCGCAGGCCGAGGAGAGGTACCAGCTGAAGATGCGCCAGAGGCCTTCACAAGACGAGCCCGTCCGCAAGAAGCGGCTGATCCTGCCTGAGGTCTCCGAGGAGGATGACGAAGAGGAGGAGGAAGAAGAAGAAGAGGGGGAAGAGGCGTCAGACAGCAGCGGGTCTGACGACTCAGCGGAGGATCCAGGCTACAGGGTGGATCCCACAGAGAGAGACGACGAGGATGACAACGAAGAGGGCGACTGGTTTGTGGATGACTGAGGGCTGCTGAGGAGCCTTTTCCCACTTTTGTACCTTCTTTTTGCTTTTGGGCCTGCGTGCCCGCATAGATAGATGGAAGGCCAGAGTGCCTTGGCTGATACTTTGACAGATGTTTTGGAGGCCTGTGCGCCTTTTTGACTTGACGGGCGGATGTGCCCGAACTTGACATGATAGCTTTGGGTGGCCGAAGTGCCGTACATGCAGTAGTTTTCTTCATTTGGATGTGGATAGATCACAGTGTCAGCCATAAAATTTGCATTTTCAGCTTATTTTACTTTTGCAATGGGTTAAAGTAGATAAATGCTTACCACTAATACCGTACTTGCATTGATAACGTACCAAGACTGTATACAGACACGGAGACGCGTACGAATGGGACTTAGCTCGAAAGAAAACGAGAAAATATCTTAGGACACAGCTAGGATACGGACAATATAATGAAATTTTGGACATTTGCAAGCCAAAACTGAAGATATATTGATTGGGATAAAACTGATACTAAGGCAAGGTCACATATGTGCAAAACGACCTATGAGAATAGATGGAATTCGAAAAATATGTCCAAAAATGCCAAAGAGCCACAGACACCTTAAAGGACACAAAAGGGACACGAGGAGATAAAATAAGACTCTATTATGTCCCGGACTGAAACCGACACCTCCATACAGTCACATTATGTCATCATGACCTGTACGGCATGAGAGAATGGGGGGAAACCCCTTGAAACGAGTTTTGACTCCCTAGAACGGCCTTTTGAACTTGAAACGAGCCACCAAGGGTTCGAAATCTTCGTTAAACGCAATTTTTCGAATCTGGCGCTTGGATACAGTCACATATGCTTATAATGACTTGCTGGAACCATAAAAATTTCAAGATAACCTTTGGAATCCAAAATGACCAAGGTTGGGCAGTAGCTGCTGGAAACTGTCAAAATGCAGGTTAAATCGTCGCGCGATGGAATGAGACAATTGCGCGATGGAAGGGTCTTGAACAGTCGCGCGATGGAGTGACATCATCGCGCGATGGTTGAGGCACACCAGGTCACCTTTATTCGACCATCTCAGAATTCCAGGGCGGTCAGGCCTTGTCATCACTTTTTCTCAGAAGCTTTTATGGGGCGGTGCAGAGGTGCCTTGGCCTCAGAAGAAAGGACAGTGCAGCAGAGACTTTTGCTTTGAGAAGGGGAAGTGTTTCACGCATTCTGGCTATAAAGATACCGGTGCTTCATTCAGTAGAAGCATTCTCCTGGTGATTTTCCACAAAAATCAAGGTGGCGAACAACCTTCCAGTGTTGATTAGTCCATGGCTTACTGCTTTTGTTGCTGGAGATTGGCTCTCATTTCGGTCTCACGGGCTGGCCGCGTTTCGTTTTCTCCGTGATGTAAGGGTTCGCCCTGAGCTCCTGATGGCGGCTCTGCAATTCTGGGATCCGGAGGTCCATGTGTTCAGGTTCGGGGTCAACGAGTTGTGCCCGACTGTGGAGGAATTCCAAGCATACCTCCAAGGTGTTGCCTCAAGTGTGATCGTCGTGCCGCCTTACCGGAAGAATATACCAAAGCTCCTCCAAACCAGCCTTGACATTACTAGGGGAGCAGCCGAAAGTTTGCTAGTCGGAGGACAAATCAACATCATGCGCCTAATGGAATGGTACGGGCCAGAAGGGGATGTAGAGGATATGGCTTTGCAGGCTAGGCGTCGCTTTGCCTTAACAATCAGCGTGCTGGCTGCTTATTTACTGGTGTCTCCGAATGGGCAGGTAAACCCTATGCTGGTGAGCGTTGCTGCTCAAATGGGTTCTCGAAGGAATGTGGTGCCGCTTTTCCTGGCTGAAACACTCATGGGGTTGGACTTGGTTTCCACAGGTCAAACAAACGTTTTTGGTGGTAGCCCACTTCTGTTGCAGGTAAGTTCTCACTCAGCTCACCTTTTTCTGTTTTTCGCACATTCTGCTTTTACCTCGTCTCTCGGCTAAGGCTATATAGGAGTTTCTTACTTGTTTTTCCACTCAAGCTTATGTGGCTTCTGACTTGTTTTTCCGCTCTTGCAGCTTTGGTTGTCTGACAAGTTGGGATTGCTCACTGCGCCAGAAGCAAATTGGCCTCATCTGCCCGGCCGAATGCATCAACGAGGCATGATTTACCCGGAGATGACTGTGCACCAGTGGTACACATTCATGAGAGAAATGTTACCGAACGAGATTATTTGGAGGCATGAGGCCCTGAACATCCCGGATATGGCCTTAAATTCTGCAGGTTTTGAGAGGATGGTGATAGCTGGGCTGACCGCTTTCACCTTCTACATTCCTGGCCGTATTCTCCGTCAGTTGGGAATAAGCCAAGGGCTTCACCGAGCTGGGATTGAGGACTTCCAAGTCCCTGCCTTTACCTTCCAGAATCTGAGAGGATACGAGCACAATTGGGGCCTGAGACAACTCGGAGGAGCTGACCCAGATTTCAGCACAGAGCTTATGCCCCGATATCGAGCATGGCTGAAAAGAGAGATTGCAAGCAGGCAAAACAATGACTGACTCTTCGACAGACTCGAATGATCTAGAATAAACTGTGAGCCTGTTAAGGCCTCGAGCATTTTATTCTGTTTTTTATGCTTAACTGTTTGTGTAAGACTGCTCAGCTTGTGTAATAGAAGTTATAATTAAATAAAAGTGAAAGTTGGGGAGCTTTCCTCGCTTGTTTCAAGTGTTGAACCACAGCATTCCGCGAACATCGATCCAGACTCTGGTAATAGGGAACCGTGGATCAAGTTGATTGATTATGACCGAATCTCACAGAGAGATTGCCTACGTATCCCTTTTCAAGGAATCAGGTCAAAACGTAGTTCAGGCAAAGGTTCGCTCGGGTGTTTTAGCTCTCCTTTTACGCTCTAAATTTTGCCTAGAATCGCCCGTGCGGGTTTTCGGTCTAGCGAGCTATTTGATTGATGCCTATTTATTTTTGCCTAAACCGCCTTCTCAGGTTTTCGGTCTAGCAGGCTTGCTCTAATTTTTGCTTGGAACCGCCCACCCTTGTGGTTTTCGGTCCGACGAGCTTCTCTCAGGGATAGTAACGCTTGAGTTGATCCAGGTTAACCAGAGTGTTGAACTCGTTGCCATCAAGATCAATGAGTTGAGCCGCTCCCCCAGAAAGGATGGTTTTAATGATGTAAGGTCCGGAACGCCTAGGTCGGAACTTACCGCGAGGATCGAAAACTGGCGCTCGAATCTCCTTCGTGACCATGTCACCTTCAATTAAGTCTCTAGACTTCACTCTCTTGTTAAATGCCCGGGCAATTCTCCGTTGATACCCCTGAACATGATACAAAGCCCGGAGTCTTCGTTCATCAAAAAGCACGAGTTCAGTGAATCTCCCACTGAGCCATTCAGATTCCGAAAGTTCCGATTCTAACGCGACCCTCAGAGACGGTACCTCGAGTTCTATAGGGAGAACTGCTTCCATTCCGTAGACTAAGGAATAAGGGGTTGCCCCCGTTGATGTCCGGATCGAGGTTCGATACCCCCAAAGAGCTAGAGGCAGCTGCTCGTGCCAGTCCCTGGCGGACTCTGCAGATTTCTTGATGATGGTCTCGATATTCTTGTTCGCCGCTTCAACTGCTCCATTTGTCTGAGGGCGATAGACGGTCGAGTGATGGATCTGGATCTTGAATTCTTCAAAGAGCTCCAGAACTCTACCCTTGAAATGAACCCCATTGTCTGAGACAAACGCCTGCGGAACTCCATATCGATAGATGATATTCTTCTTGATGAAATGAGCGACTTGGACTGCAGTTAAGGTCTTGTATGATTCAGCCTCGACCCACTTAGTGAAATAATCGATTGCTACTAGGATAAACCTGTGACCATTTGAAGCAGAAGGTCTGACCATGCCGATGACATCGATGCCCCACACAGAGAAAGGCCAAGGCGAAGTCATGCCAAATAGGTTAGAAGGTGGAACATGCATCAGATTAGCATGGATTTGGCACTTGTGACATCGCCGCACATAATCCACACACTGAGATTCCATAGTAGACCAGAAGTAGCCCTGACGCAAAATCTTCCTAGCAAGCATGACGCCGCTCATGTGGGGACCGCAAATCCCTTCGTGGATTTCTTCCATAATTCTGACAGCTTCAGCACTGTTGACGCAGAGTTTGTGCATCCCACAATGAGATCTCCTGTACAACCTCCCTCCACAGATGATGTAATGAGCAGCAATCCTTCGTAACGCAGTTTGGTCCTTTTGAGAAGCATCAGATGGGTACAAACCACTCTCAATGAAGTTCCATATGTCATGGTACCAGGGCAGGCCATCATCCACATCATCGATGGCGTTGACGCATTGATAGGCGGGATGGTCCCGTTGCTCGATTAAGATAGGACGGAGCTTGACGCCTAACGGTAGTTCGACCATGGAGGCCAGGGTAGCAAGTGCATCAGCAAAATTGTTCTTCAACCGAGGAACATGAGTGAAAGTCACCCTAATGAAACGAGGGATTAATCCCTCTAAGTCGTGATGGTAAGGCTTCAGTCTCTCTTCGCGTACTTTCCAGTCTCTATTGGCCTGAGACACAACAAGATTTGAGTCCCCGATGACTTCAAGCTTTTCCACACCGAGTGCGAGCGCAGCTTCCATTCCCACAATACAGGCCTCATATTCAGCTTGGTTATTGGTGACATCAAAATTAAGCTTGAACGCAAGCGGAATATGAGAATCGTCAGGAGTTACTAGCAAAACCCCGATTCCGAACCCCTTCTGATTGGCTGCCCCATCGAAGTAAAGAGTCCAAACATCCTCAACGACTGTCAGCACTTCCTCATCCGGGAACGCGAAATCTGAATCCTCAGGTCCGTCCACGGGATGGTCAGCTAAGAATTCTGCAATGGCGCGTCCCTTTACCGACTTTCTTGTAACATACTCGAGATCAAACTCTGCTAAGAGAAGCAACCAACGTGCTAACTTACCAGTAAGCGCTGGTTTCTCAAACAGATACTTGAGAGGATCCATTCTAGAAATCAACTTCACTGGGTAAGCCAGCATGTAGTGTCTTAACTTCTTAGATGCCCAGACAAGGGCCCAGCACGTCTTTTCTAAGGCGGTATAGCGTTCCTCGGCTCCAACCACCTTCTTGCTCAGGTAGTAAATAGCTTTCTCCATTCCCTTGTCCCCTTCTTGAGCTAGCAAACATCCCATGGACGTAGAACTCACAGATAAGTAGAGAATCAGAGGTTTTCCAGGTATAGGCGGCATGAGAACAGGCGGGTTCTGTAGATAGTCCTGGATCGAGATGAAAGCTGCTTGGCACTTTTCTGACCATACGAACGGGGTATTCTTCTTGAGTAGTCGAAACATCGGCTCGCAAGTTAAGGTTAACTTGGCGATGAATCTGCTGATGAACTGAACCTTCCCCAGAAAACTCCGCACCCCCTTTTCAGACTCGGGTGGCTTCATGTCGCGTATTGCTTTGATTTTTGACGGATTGACTTCGATCCCACGGGAAGTGATCATGAAACCTAGCATTTTGCCCGCTGTGACTCCGAAGGTGCACTTCTGAGGATTAAGACGCATCCGGAACTTGCGGAGCCTTTCGAAAAGTTTCCTTAACACGTGGACATGCCCTTCCCGAGTTTTTGACTTGGCAATCATATCATCAACGTAGACCTCAACCTCTTTGTGCATCATGTCATGCAAAATAGTCGTGGCAGCTCTTTGATAAGTCGGACCAGCATTCTTCAAACCAAACGGCATGACCAAATAGCAGTAAGTCCCCCACTCAGTGATGAAAGTCGTTTTCTCGCGGTCTTCAGGTGCCATGAGAATCTGATTGTAGCCTGAGAAGCCGTCCATGAACGAGAGCAAAGCATGCCCTGCGGTATTATCCACCAGCACATCGATGTGTGGTAAGGGAAAATCGTCCTTGGGGCTTGCTTTGTTCAAGTCCCGGAAGTCAACACAGACACGAATCTGGCCGTTTTTCTTAGGAACGGGGACGATGTTGGCCACCCAAGTGGGATACTGAGAGACTGCGAGGAAACCAGCGTCAATCTGCTTAGTGACTTCCTCCTTGATTTTTTGCACCCAGTCTGGTCGCATCCGTCTGAGCTTTTGTTTCACCGGCTTAGCATCGGGCAACAGGGGGATTCGATACTCCACTATCTCAGGATCGATACAGGGCATGTCTTGATGAGACCATGCAAAAATGTCGCTGAACTCAGTGAGGAGCTCTTTGAACTTACGATGCTCCTCCGAATCTAACGTGGAGCCCACTTGAACCATTCGAGGATCACTCTCATCTTTCAAGTTTATTAAGATTATCTCTTCTTTTAATGGCTGAGCATGCCTTTCGTCTTCCCTTTCAATGAAAGCACGGATTTCCTTGGGGATGTCCCCATCAAAATCTATCCCTTCATCGTCAGGGTCGACACAGTTTATATAAAGATCATTCAAATAGTCAGAAGAGGAGTCTTTCATTTCATAAGACCCTGCAGGGTCGCCAAGTACAAGGGAGTCGAACTCGAAGTAAAAGCTATGACGTGGAGGGCCGAGAGGCACAAACTCCGACTCAGAGCTAGACTTAGACCCAAAAGACCTGACAGACTCAGTGTCGGACTCAGCTATGTCATCAATGCAAGTAAGGCGCGGCTTGAAAATGCAATTTTTAAGGCTTCCTTTAGCTTCCACGATGAGAGAGGTGGGGTCCTCGAGGGCGTCGGGCCCGAGCATAAACACTTCGGCCTCCTTGGCCAAACCCACTTGAGAGAATTCACGGAACAGCTGTTCCAAGCTCCCCTGATCAAAAGATCCCAGCCAATCAGTCCTCAGCTTGGGTTGGCTAAGCTTCCTCTTGAATTCCGCGCTAGCTGGCTCTTCATCACTGGAAGACCAAGTATCATCCGCGAAGATCTCAAAACCAGGTAGCAGCTCCCCGGTGACCGAGTCGATAAAGGGCTCAGCTTGCCCACGATAGATGTCATTCCCCTTTTCACGGACGAAGTAGCTGTTGGGATCACCATAGAGAGATCGAGTTTTTCCCGTGTATTTCCTTCTTTTGGCATCGTTGGCAGAGGAAGAGTATCCCAAGCCAAAGCGGCCTTCACAGGAAGGAAACGCAGGGAATTCCGGAATCCCTTGTTGGTGAATTCCTAAACCAAGGCCAGGTAGATAGGACATCCTTCTCATAATGTCTAGAGCGACAGAGCTTATGATGAAGTCCCCATCCACGTTGATGGCCATAACCGAGCCAGAAGTATCAAAGGAGAATCCCGTGAGATCGACGTCTTCGTTGTCGTGCGCGATACCCAAAACAGGTGTGCCGTCCTCCTCGAGCGGGCGAATGCCTGAATCCCCGCAGATAATCAAAGTCCCAGTGGGAAGTCCCAGCATGACTTTCTGATGAAGAGTAGATGGAACAGCCATGATGTCAGATCTGTGAAGCCACGGTCTTCCTAGCAAAAGATTGAACGAGGCTGGAATATCGACCACATGGAACTCGACATCCATTTTGAATCCCTCCGCATCGAGAGTGAGCACGAGTGTGCCTTCAACTAGACGACGTGTGCTGTCGTATGCCTTAACAGCCATGCTGGAAGGTGCAAAGTCCTTTTTAGCCAGTCCCAGACGGTGAGCCACCCTCAAAGGGCAAACGTTGATCGCTGAGCCATTATCGATAAGAACGGTCGGAACCCAGAGTCCTCGGCACTTGACTGTGATATGTAAGGGTCGATTATGGTCAACTCCTTCAAGCGGCAGATCCTTATCGGTGAAGACCACGGTATGCTTAGAGGTAGGTGGGAGGATAAGGGAAATCATTGCTTCAGGCGTGACGTCCGGTCGGATCTCAAGACGAGAGAGAGTGTGGCAGAACTTCTGACGATGCTCCCGGGAGGAACAGATTAGTCCCCAGAGTGATATGGCAGCGGGAATCCGCTCCAATTGCTTTTGAATCATGTCGTCGTTTGGGGCACTTACTGGTACCTCAAATGGTACAGACCTTGAGAAAATAGGAGGTTCGTTCTTCCGGTTAGAAGAGTTGGACGAACTTCCTGCTTGCAGATTAGCAGGCTGAAAGACTCGCCCACTTCTTGTAACATTAAGAACGTTCTCTAAAGAGGGTATCATTTGAGGGTCTTGACTATCGTCCCACAGATCAACGGGGACTTCTCCCAATTTGCGTTTCCCCTTGTCGGAGGTCGTAGGGGCCACAGGCACTTCCATGTTCAAACCCAAGTCCTCAGTCAGATCTTTGATCAAGAGTGAATCCCAAAAGTCTGGATCCCCAACAGCTATGGCCTCTTGGATTGGTTCTGTACTAGCGACGAAAGGGACATCCCACAGCCCTCCATCAGCGAGGGAGCGATTGACAGTCCAAACCTCGGACCCAACCTGGATGTTAACTACATCATCGACATCCCAAAGATCAGCTGGCGGAACAAGGTCCGTAACCATGATGCTGCAGTCCTCTTCAGGAGGGGAAGGCACGACAGGGTGCGGAAGGTTTTTGTCAACGATGTAGAACGTAGGATCATACTCGGGATCAGCCACCGAGTTAACCAGCCTGTCGAGAGTGGAAGGGAAGAAACATTCCCCTAGGACACGGGTTTCACCTTGAATGAGATCCTCCTCTAAATACTGGATTTCATGGCCGGGCAGAGCGTAACCCTGGAGAGGATTAGGGTCAAATCCTAATGGAAATTGTCAAGCAGGCTCGGGGTCCCAATAGTACTCCTCCTCAAGCAAAACAGGCTGAGGTTGTTGGAAGAGCATGTCCAACGAGAATCCGTCCAAAGGATCAACCATTGCTGCCTCATAATTGGCCATCCAAGCATCATACCAGATGTGGTCAAAGGGGATATCCTCGGGATTAGGCGGGAACCCCTCTAATTCTAGCTCCGTCCACTCATTGATTATGGGAGTGGCATAGTCGTCGTTATCAGCTATAGCCCACCCTACGGCTTGCATGTCAAGTTGTTGCTCTGGTTGAGGGGGAATAGCAGCTCTGAAGCGGTCCAACAGACTTAAGGAGGGGTTTGGATCCGTCACATTGAAGTACGGGTTATCCATGGTAGAGGCAGAGTTGAGCTGTACAGCAGGTATAGGCTGGTGGAATAGATCACCAATAGAAGCGTTGAATACGAACGCTCCGTTCTGTAGACGCGCAGAGGGCGCATTGAAATTGGACGACTGTCCTTCCTCGGAGCGGATATAGGAGATTTCGGCCTCGGACTGAAAGGGGATAGGCACAATCGGCCTAGGTCGATTCATTGAGGTTATATGGTCGGTGGGGTTGAATATAGTGGAGCTGAGGGATATATCAGTGGAGCTGATGGATATCTGGTTAATGCGTGGAGCATTGTTGTGGTTTGGCATAGAATTGGCGAGGATGTTGGGTTTTTGAGCTGTCGGTGGTGGAGCATGAAGAGTCCCTTCATCTATGAGATCCTGAATCGCATGTCGGAGGCGAAAGCAAGAATCGGTAAGATGGCCGGGCCCTTGGTGATAGGCACAGTAGAGATTGGCTTTGAAGTTGGGAGAAGGTTTCTTAGGTAAAGGAGTTGGATCGAGGAGCTTCAGATGTCCTGATTGGATCAGTTTCTCCATGACGGAAGATAGCGGCGCTTCAAAAGCAGAGAAACTACGAGGTTGGTTACGCGGTCAGTTGTTCTGCGGAGCTTGAACTTGATGGACCTCGGCAATGTGGTTAGCAGTTTTCGAGGAAGAGGCATTAGTACCACTGTGTGGGCAAATGGGATTTTGCCCGAAGATGCTGCCGGTTCGCGGGAGCGCTTTTGAAGCTGGACGTCAAGCGCTCGCGAAAATACAGAGTCGCCACTCGGGTTTGAAGGTCCGACACCCAAGGAACCGTATTTCGAAGCACCTGCCGCGCTGTTTGATTTGAAAAAGTTAAGGAACCAGTCCGTCATAACCATATCTGGGTTCGGGAGCCAGGTTACGAGAGGGGAAGGGTTTTATGGCACCCCTCTCGCCCAATCCGGAGATCGGTCTCTACTTAGGCATTTGCGAAAGATGTTTATTTGCGATTCTGTTTGATTAATCAGTTTTTAGCCAATTAGGGCGGGGAAACAGTTTAATGGGGATTAAAACTGTAACATGTTTGCAGGATGTGATAGATAGCATGGATGAGCAGTTAGTATAGGATGAGAACAGACTGCTGTGGGAGTTTAAACAAACTGGGGAGCCCCTGTTTTGGAGTGACGTGCGCAGGAAGAAACCAACATGCACTGAACAAGTCACTACATGTTGTTTACTCCTGCGCGCATAATTCCAAGACAAGCACGCGCCGGTGAGCTTAAAACCCACAGCTCTTATTCTCAAACCTTCTGGGCTCTGGAAGGACCAGTGCACACCCAGGACAAACCACGCAATTTATATAGCAGCATAATATACAGTTTAAAGGCTTAAGAGCCCTAGAAATTGACAAAACACCCCATAAATAGTGTGGGGACAGAATAACAGCCTAAATCTAAGTTACCCGTGCAAGGCCATTCACTGGTCAGAGGCAAACCATCGCGCGATGGAGTCACACTGTCGCGCGAGGGTGCGCCCTGGCGCGCGATGGTGCGCCCTGGCGCACTGTCGCGCGATGGACTGAGTCTGTCGCGCGATGGTGCGCCCTGGCGCAGGATGGTTGCGCCCTGTCGCGAACAGACCAGTGCTTGGTTCACATTTTCTGGGTTCTGGGATAGATCCAGAATGTTCCCAGTGGTACTCCAAAATAACAGAAACCCATATTGAAGTACAACTAGCATTTCTGACAAAGGAAAGCAGTAAATTGGTTTTTAATATGCTTGCAGTGATCTATACGTAAATAAAGCACAAAACAGCAAGACACCAATCCCCACGAGAACCGTCGCGCGATGATCGAAATCGTCGCGCGAGGGAATGGCTCTATCGCGCGCTGGTTCTTGCCATAACGGTTTTGAAACCTCGCCAGCTTTAGGACCAGAACTGGTATTGATTACCAGTCTTGGCCCTGCCAGCCCCCCTCAGAGGTCAGAACAGAAACAGAACAAAGGTAAGCTATACCTTTGGCTTCGGGTTTGAAAGAGTATTTGAGCTTTGAATTGAGGTTGAGGTTGTTTGCGGTGTTTTGAGTTGAAGAAGAACAAGCTATGCTCTTTATTGTGCTTAGGGTGTAAGCCTTTGAATGCCAATTTTTGTTAACCCTTTGAAAGAGAACAAATGGGGGGTATAAATAGGGAAAGGGGTGAATCTGGTTGGAAACAGAGGAGTTCAGGCAGTCCACGAGGCCTAGCTGAGGCTGCATTGGTGGCCAATTGTCCTCCTTCAGAAAGGTCGGTGGTAGGTTGGACCGTCGCGCGATGGTGTGAGACTGTCGCGCGATGGTGCGCCCTGGCGCACTGTCGCGCGATGGAGTGAAACCCTCGCGCGATGGTGCGCCCGGGCGCGGGATAGTTGCGCCCTGGCGCGGACCAGCAAGGTTTTTGGTTTTTGAAGTGGCTTAGGCTAGGTTAGGTTCAAGGGTTTTGCAAACACTCAAAGCTCAAACACGCTATCATTCCCGGGGTGTTCTTGATCCATTTCATCATCGGGGAATCAAAAACCGTAAGTAAACTAATCCGGAAGCCCAGATTGGGGTGTCTACACACTGGTTGCAGTATTGGAGTAAGTCCCTCCCCCAAACAGCGCATTAGTATTTCCAGAATATGCTCGAGGCTTCGACTTTGATGGATTGGAAGATTCTCCTTTTGACAGAATTCCACTTTGCAATGCATCTTCGATGGCCAGGCCAAAGTCGAAGAAGGTGTCAAAATTGGAGGATGCTTGAACGAGGACCAAGTGCCTAGCATAGTCTGGCTGGAGATTGCGGGAGATGATACGGAGCTGATCTCTCTCGCTCGGGCGATCAGTCATTTGAGCGGCTTTGGCCCTCCATCTCTTGACGAAATCCGCGAAGGATTCCTTAGCGTCCATCTTGGTGGATTCCAACTCCCGAGTAGTCATCTTGAGCTGGGAGTTATAGCTATACTGCGAAATAAACGCAGCCCCGATGTCCTCCCAAGTCCTTCGCTTGGCAATGTCGAGTGACAGAAACCAATGGAAAGCGGGACCCGAGAGGGTTTGAGGAAATAGCTGAGACATGGCCTCGGGCTCGACAGATAGGAGCTTCATGGCAGCATGGTAACCATAGAGATGGGTTTTAGGATCGCCAGTGCCATCGAACTTGGCTATGTCGGGCATTTTGAACTTGTCAGGAAGCTTGGCATTGGGATAAAGGCAGAGACGGTCCAAATCGATCCCTCCAGCACTGAGTTTCTCGGACTTTGAAACAAATTCTTCCAGTTTGGCCATCTTGGCGACGAGAGCAGTCATGTCAGGGTGTTGAACAGTCCTAACAGCAGTGATGCCTGGATTCTGAGTGGGATTTCGATTGCCCTGAGTGTTGACCAAAGCGACCAGACGCCCTGGATGGTCCGGGTCTTCAACCATGATAGGTTGCTCATGTACGTCCTCTTCGGCCTCGCCCTCCTCTTGAACAGTTGGAGGAAGACGAGTGTTAAAGAGGTCATTCAAGCGGGTCATGTTGGCATCTGTCTGAGCAGCCCTTTGTTGTATAACGGCGATACTAGCCTGGATGTTCATAAGCATGGTTTCCAGAGAGAGCGGTTGCGGCTGATCTGCCATGACAGTTGGCCCAGAGGTGCTTGATGCAGAGGAGGGGGTAGGTGATTCCAGAGAGTCTGTTTCTTCGAGGACCGGAGAAGATGCTGACTGCAGGGTAGCAAGCAGAGAACGCGGGGAGTCTTCCGTTGTGACTGACTGGGCTTGCAATCTGACTAGTCTCTGAATCGGATTCCGGTGCAGACGTTCCCAAGTGGGTTTGGTTTTCTGCCTCGATACTTTCCTTGGCGGTGCAATGATTCAGAACCTTTGCTTGCAGAAAGTGAGAAAAGGCTTAATAAGGGCCCTGCAGAAACTTTAATCTAAATAAAAGACTAAAGCGAAAACACAGTCACCGTCGTCAGTGTCGCCCTTAGACTCTAATACTAGCAGACAAGTCTGTCTTATGACGTTTGGACATTACCAGTGATCCTCAGAAATCTTTTCATGGTGTATCCTTTTTGTATCAACTAAGGCAAAGAGATGTCAAAATAGTCTAGAGATTTTGGTTTATTCCGCTTCGAAAGCTTCAACTTTTGAACTTGGAACAACTTGGTGTAGATAGGCACGATGCTATAACCAGGGAAGCATAGGCAGCACAGTGCCGTAACCCAAATGGTGTACATGCTTCGCATGATAACCAAAATGGTGTAAGCATCGCGGTATTTTTCCCGTTTTGTTCCTCGTTTTCTGTTTGAAATTTCGATCGGGTAATTAGCCAAAGGCTTTAGAAGGTCTTGATTTCCCAAGGTTTAACTGATCCAAGGAACTTTGAGAATTGACAACGTGCATCTTCGAGATGCACGACTCCTCATCGGGCCATGGTAAGGTCCTAATAAACATAAGACAGACTTGAA
Source organism: Rhododendron mucronatum var. ripense (assembly GCA_019656295.1). Taxonomy (NCBI): domain Eukaryota; kingdom Viridiplantae; phylum Streptophyta; class Magnoliopsida; order Ericales; family Ericaceae; genus Rhododendron; species Rhododendron mucronatum. The sequence continues at coordinate 6,701,141 of BPLT01000002.1, read as the reverse complement.
GGAGAGAGAACCTAGGAGCCGCCCTAAACATGCTTCTACGCAAAACGGTATGTATGCATGAACAGTGCATGTGATAGGGAAAGCAATAACACGTAGACAACATAGGGGATTAGATGCAAGTAATCTTACCCTGTAGGTACCTGTCCTAGTTTGGAGAGTGCTAGTGCTTTGTATATGCAAAGGCTGGTTTTGGTTTGAAACGGGTTCCTCGGACTAGAGCCAAAGATATACCTCCTGCTGCCCGCGTAACCGCAGAGCAATAGTCAAACGGTAGAATGACTCATCATCGTCGGAGGTTGTTAGTCATTCGGGGTCCCCGGGCTCCGGTAAACCGTGCCGGATTGCCAAAACGATCCAACGTGGCTTTATCCCACATCGATGCAAATGAAGATGCTAAAAAGTTTTTGATTAATGGAACAGAATCGCAAATTCGCAAATGCCTTTTCAAATTTGGCTCTCTTTATTTAATCAATATTTAGAAGAAACTACGCGGGAGAACAATCGGAAAAGTCCCAGATTTGGATGGCCGGACACGAGGTCCTGTTAAATCACCAATCCTTTCTTCGGCAGCGCGAAGCTCACCGTTTGGACAGGCTTTTGTGGGATGGTTCTCAAGCGTATTAACTTCTAAGTATAGACTAATATTGCTTCGTTCCCCAGCAGAGTCGCCACTGTGGGCAATGCGAATTGCCCCGACTCTTTCTCTCCTCCAGGGAAGGGATTCCGTTCCCCACCCTTTTTTGAGAAAGGAGAGATGCTGCCGGTTCGCGGGAGCGCTTCTGAAAGCTGGACGTCAAGCGCTCGCGAAAAAAATACAGAGTCGCCACTCGGGTTTGAAGGTCCGACACCCAAGGAACCGTATTCCGAAGCACTTGCCGCGCTGTTTGATTTGAAAAAGTTAAGGAACCAGTCTGTCATAACCATATCTGGGTTCGGGAGCCAGGTTACGAGAGGGGAAGGGTTTTATGGCACCCCTCTCGCCCAATCCGGAGATCGGTCTCTACTTAGGCATTTGCAAAAAATGTTGTTTGTTTGCGATTCTGTTTGATTAATCATTTTTTAGCCAATTAGGGCGGGGGAACAGTTAATCGGGGATTAAAACTGTAACACGTTTGCAGGATGTGGTAGATAGCATGGATGGATGAAATAAACGAGATAATACTGAACACTGCTTTCTGGATGCCAAAACAGTGCGGGGTATGAATTTATCACAAACAGTGACCAACTTGCATGCACAGAATGGGAACATGCAAGTCACACCATCGCGCGACATACCCATACCCTCGCGCGAGTGTCAACATCCTTTTACAGGTTCAATTTTATCTCCTTCTGGGCTCTGGAAGGACCAGTGCACACCCAGGGCCAAGCCAAGCAGTTCATATGTACTGAAAATAACTACTTATTACAACCTGACTGAATAGGAATAACATACAACCCTTAAACAGTGAGGGTGATGAAAACAGAGACCAAAGGCCTAGCTGCCCATGCAAGGGCAATCACTGGAAATGACCAAACCATCGCGCGATGTAGTCACTTCGTCGCGCGACTGTTCTGACTGGACATCCAGGAATTGCTTTGCATGCCTAGGCTCTGAGACACATTCAGAAGCTTCCCAGGGGCATTCCAACAAGAACAAGGAAAGCAAACTAAACTGAACTACTGATTTTAGCATGCAAAACAGTGAGATATACCAAATATGATTAAGCAATGAGAACATGAAATCACATAAACTGGATCAGAACAAGAGACCCATCCCCGCGAGAACCATATCGTGCGAGCTAGAAGCGTCGCGCGATTATGTGGGTTCATCGCGCGTGGGTACTCCATTCGCAGCATCTTGTAAATTTGCTGGCTTTGGGGTTAGAAGCTGATATTGATTATCAGTCCTGACCCTGTCAGCCCCCCTCAGGGATCAAGACAGTAAAGGCTGAAAATTATACCTTTGTTTGGATGATTTGAGAATGGTTGAGTGAGGTAGTATGCTTTTGACAAGGGAGAAAGTGATAGTAGTTTTTTGATTGAGAGAGAAGATCAAGATAGTGGCTCTTGTTCTTTTCTTTGAGATTTTTTTGGTAACCCTTTGAAAGAGAACAAAGGGGGGGGGGGGGGGGGGGGGGGGTTTATAGAAAGAGGGAGTGTTTGTTGGTGGTGAACTTGGCTAGGCAGCCAGCCAACAATGCTGGCAGCACACACTTGGTAGAGAAGTGGGGTGCTAAGTTGATGGGAGAGTGGGGGTTTAGGTGGTGCAAGGATGGCCGAGCAAACGCCGTTCAGCTGATGGAACGGGGTCACATGGCCCTGCAGGTGCCTCATCATCACAAAATCCAGCTGGATACGACAGGTGTCGACCATCGCGCGATGGAGTGGGACCGTCGCGCGAGGGTTCTGTCTTCCCCGCGATGGTCAATCAGTCAAAGTTTGACTTTGACCACCACCTGGCAAGTAGAGCATCGCGCGAGTGTCTCAGTAAATCGCGCGAAGGTCAAACCCATAGTCAAAGCTGGGCTCAATGGTTTTGGGGTTAAGGGATGGGTTCCACATACACCAAACTCAAACCATTTCAATCAAAACTGTTCTCAACCTGATTCATCATCGGGGGAACAAGAAACTGAAAAGAAATAAATTGAAAAGAGACAAAATGACTGGGGAATCAAATTGGGGTGTCTACATTAACGCCACACGATCGCCATCTCGGGTGATCTCCAAGGTGTCCAGGATCACCTTGACTTCCTTCAACCATGCTTCGGCCACAGTAGGGTTGGTATCTCCATCGAAGGTCGGGGGTCGCCGCTTGCAGAACTCATTCATTGCCCGGGTCCGAGTCATAGGTCCTTCGTTAGGGTTTGGGTTTTGGCGGGCAGCGTTCAGGGCGGCCACGAGCGCTTGCATGACTTGGGTTAGGTCGGGGTTCGCGTTAGATGGTCCTCCATTATCGTGTCCTAATCCATTGCGTCGATTCGCCATCTACGAGTGAAAACCGAAAAGGGGGCGGTTTAGTCTACCGAATCGATTTTTTTTGTAAAAGGTGCTTCCTTCTAAGGACCAAAAGTAATTTTAACAAGTAGTATACAACGGTACTCTTAAAAATAAAGCAAGTTTTTCATAGATAAGAAAACATACAACATAAGCATAGAATTACAATCATAAAGCATAGAGTTTTACTACAAAAGGCAAGTAAAGGCACAAGATTTTTCCTAAGTTGAAAACAATCCTAATCTTCGACATTCTACGCTCCAAAGGATTACAACCGGCCTAAGATATGCCGAATTGGCGTCGTCGGCTTCAGGTCTCGCCCTCCTCTACCATCGTTCGTTGAAAGCTTGGCGCAAACGACGTTCGTACTCCTTTATGATCGCGGCGAGTGCGGCGGCCACGACGAGAGCCCAATACCAAAAGGTGTTGGCACGGTTGTTCACGGCGAACCACCGTGGCATGGCTAGTGTAAGCACTCCACACAATATGATGAAGGCGAAGAGTTGCAACCAAAGGCTTTGGATGATCAAGCGAATTTCGGTCCGCTCGATGTCTCGGATCAAGGCGTCTTCCGGAAATCCTTGTCGTTGGGTTGCCATGGCTCGGCACAAGGGGGTCTCGGTTTGGAGGAGTGGAGATGGTGAGAGGAATGAAAAAAAATGAAAGTGGTGGTGGGGTATATATAGGAGCCGAAAAAGGTGGGTGGAGGAGGGAAAAGGTTGGAAGTTTAAAATTTGAAATTTGAATGTTTTGGAGGTTAAAATTTGAAATTTGAAGTTTAGGGGGGAGTGTGGGTTTGCCGGCCAAATGGGGCTATGCCCGGGTACCCACTCGGTGCTCGGGTCCCACTCGGTGCTCGGGTCCCACTCTCGTCCCCAATTTAAAATATTTAATCAAGAACGGCTCCTCCACGAACTAGTAAATAAAATTTGCTTAACTAGCAACATTTTTTTTTTTTTCGGCAAAGGCCTACTAATACCAAAAATATTTTTCGAGATTTTAAGCTCCACGTTCGATCCTTGATTTAAGTCATCATCCAATTGTTCGGGAATTCCCAGCTCGGCGGTACTGCCAATTTCCGCGCCTTGCTTCAATCCGAAGATTGTTTTGATAGAATTCCACCAATTTGGGACGGTAAACTTAAACTCGAAGTCACGTTTGTGCAACGGCCAAACTAGCTTAAGGTTCTACATGGTTCTACCCATTCTACCCATGGCCGAGGTTTTGAACCTAAAGCTTTGATACCAAGTTGTAACGCCCCGAATTTTGGGTACGTTAAATAAAATATTTTATTAATAAAAACAAAGCAAGTCCAGCTCGTTATTACATTATACACCTTACAAGAGTACTCTCATTTACAAAACAGAGGGATCTAGGGTTCCTAACTACAGTTCTTCTTGCTTCTCCATCCTAGCCCGCTCCTCGGCTCCGAACGCCTCCAAAGTGAATAGTTCGTCCTGTTCGTCTATCAATTCTGACATATTATACCGGCGTCGCCACCCATATAATATGCCAGGGTCACCACAAGGCAACACCGTGAGCTACGAAGGCTCAGTAGTATAATCCTAATACTAGCATCGATTTCCACATGATAGGTACATAAGCAGTGATAAAAGACCATAGCGCGAACAATAGCTTTATGATTTCCGTTGGTGTCGACTCATCGGGAACCTTGTCGTTATTACCCCTTTTCAAAAAAAAAACACCTTTTTAACTCACCCAATCTCGGTTCCGCCGCGCCGGGTTCCCGAGCATCCTCACAACGGTTCCGCCGCGCCGGGTTCCCGTTGGCACACAAAACTTGCATTGGCTCCTTTCCACGGATAACCAAGCCATATCACCAACAAGGCTACCACGTCCAGCCCTATTGGCAATCTTCACAAAGGGCTACCAAGTCCGGCCACTTTGTGGTTTTCACAACCCACACAATGGGCTACCAAGTCCGGCCACATCGCGGTTTCAAAACACATTTCTCTTGTTAAACACGCCCTAGGTGCCATGTTTCTAACTTCCTCGGTTTTCGTGTCACGTTCTCATGCAAGACTCCGCGTGTAAGACTTTTCATACAATCATGCATTCAATCAAAGCCTTGAAATCGTACAACAAGATCATTTAATTAACATAGCATGCTTGAATTCCATCAACTACATAAATCATGCATTTTTACTTTTTCATCTATGATCAAGTAACTTTTTAAACTTTAGGAAAGATAAGTAGAGATTCAAGTAGCAAAACTTAAACTACTTATCGGAAATAAAGTAAGGATTTGAAAAATAGGTAAGGATCACTACCTTAATCTGAAACTAGTCGGGGCCGATTAAGCAAGTTGGAAAATCCACGAGCAGTGAAACTCACGAATCTGGCCCGAACTTCGGACGGCAGTAACTCGGTCAATCTTTGGCCGAATAAGATCGTTCTTGAGTCCAAATCGAAGCTCAAGAAATTCTCTACAACTTTTGTGAAGAAAGTTAATCCTAGAAACTACTCTAAGTAGGAGAAAAATGGTGATGAAGGAGAAGACAGTAAGCTGTCTGGAATGAAAATCCAGAATTTTTACTGAACTTCGGATGACAATATCTTTGTCATTTCTTAACCGATTGGGGTGATTCTTGAGCCTAACTTGAAGCTCTCGAAATGTTCTACAACTTTTCTGAAGGAAGTTGATTCTAAAAACTAATCTAAGAAGGAGAAAACTGGAGATTTTCAAAGGGACAGTAGGCTGCCCAGAAATGGTTTCTAGAGAGAAGGAAGAGCAAATGCTTGAGGTGTGTGTTGAAATGCTTGGTATGGCCTTCTATTTATAGGCAAAGCTTGGCTCTCTCTCCTCTTCTCAATGGCTGGCCCCCCTCTCTCTCTCCCTCTCTTTGACACTTGTCATGAATCTTGGAAGATCAAAGGCAAATCCAATGGCTAGGATTTGTTTCTTACAATACTTGGTGGGCAAGGAGAATATTGGTACAAGATTCTTGTTTAAACAAATGGGAATTGTACAATGAAGGACAATGGAGGTGGTTTCTTTGCTAGGAAGGAAGATACACCAAGGATATGAAGTACAAAGAAGATCAAGGATGGTACAACCAACTTTCCTTCTTCTTTCCTTCCTTCCTCTCTCTCTCTCTCTCTCTCTCTCTCTCCCCTCCCTAGCCGAACTCTCTCTCTCTCTCTCTCTCTCTCTCTCTCTCTCTCTCTCTCTCCTCCTTTGCTTTCACATGGTACATATATACATACATAAAATTGCAAGCAAACAAATAAACTAATGGTACTTTTGTACCAAGGATCAAAGTAGACTTTAAGGCCTAGGATTTGCCCAATAAACTAATAAATAGGCATATGGTACTTAGGGCATTATTTAAACCTTCCATGTACTTAAATAATATATACATGGTACCCTTGTCCTTAGGAAGATCAAAACCCCATTAGAAAATAGTTTAAGGGTACCCTAGGAAATCTTGGTACTAAGTACCTTCCCATTAAAATATAGTTGTGCTTTCACACATGGTTTAAAAGAAAGACTTAATTAATAAATCCCCATGGTACTTTGAAAGACTAAGCTTTTATCCATTGGGTAAAACTTCCCCTAACTTCTATTATCCAATGGATAATAGTTATTAGGTCAATTATATACTAAAGAAATCCCCAAAAGTACTTTCAAGTAATTAAAAAGTATTTTCCTTAATATACTTAGTACTTTGGCCAAGTAAACATTTAATATAAACAAATGGGGTTTCTATTATCCAATGGATAATAGTTGCCCTAGCAATCTTTGTCCAATGGACAAAGAATAAAACCAAAATAATTAAAAGAAAAAGAATATTCAATTCTTTGTCTAGGGTTCAAAAGGGTCAAAAGGTCCAAGAGGGGCAAAACGGTCCAATTGAGGTAACTAGATAGCTTCCTAGTTTAGTTCCTTCAACCGGATGGTTAGAAGCTAACTAGGCTTGCTAAATGGGCTAAAGTGCAAGAAATCAAATTTGAAGGGGCAAAAACGTAATTATGACAAACCTTGGGAATTAATAGCAATTACAATAAAATTTAAATATTTAACGAAATTTTTAACGACCAAAAATCAGGGTCGTTACACATTGTGCTGCTCACGCCACCCCAGTATCATGTCATCTACGTCGAGTTGTTCCGAGTTCAAAGTTGAACTTCGAGAGCGAAGTAGTAAAAGGCATAGTCTATTTTTGACATCCCTTAGTGGTAGTTGATTCAGCAAGGATACACCCTCAAAAGATTTTCGAGGATTCTGGCAGCGTCCGAACATCATGAGACAAAATCGTCTTTTAGTTTTAGAGTCTAGGAGGACACTGACGATGATGAGTGCATTTGTACTTTATTCTTTTATTTAGATAAAGTTGCTGTAGGACATCTATTTAGCCTTTTTTTACTTTGCTGCAAGTTCTGAATCACTGCATCGGGGAGGAAAGCACCGAGGCAAAATAGTAAATCCCCTTTGGAATGTCTTCATCAGAATCTGATTCAAAGACTTGTTAGGCTCGAATCCTAGTCAGTTGCAATGGAGGCTTCTCTGGGATCATTGTTGGCCGCTCTACAGTCAGGTTCTTCATCGGTCTTGCAAGAAGCAATGCCACTGACTTCCTCATCTTCAATTTCTACATCAAGCTCCTCTGAAAAACCTGCGATGATAAACCAACCACTCAATCTTGAAGCTGCACTCACAAATCTTCAGAATAGCCTCACTACTATGCAGCAGAGGGCTACCCAGACAGATCCTAATATCGCCCATCTGAATGATCTCATCAACACTCGCCTTCTACCAACACCTGAAGAGGAAGGCGTCAACGTGGACGATGAGGACATTCATGGCGAGCCTATTTTCGTTCTTGATCCAAATCATGAGGGGCACCTCATTGGTCAGCATGTCCTTAGAGAGGCTCGTATGCCTGTTCCAAACCCTAATTTTGGTGGGTGCTAGGCCTGCTTAAAACCTTGAAATGGCTCTCTTATAACCAAGATGGCTAAACTAAGAGAAGATTAGTGCAGGGGGAATAGACTTGGATCGTCTCTGCCTGTATCTTAATGCTAGGCTCCCCGGCAGGTTCAAGATGCCTGATTTGGTTAAATTCGATGGAAGTGGTGATCCTACGACTCATCTCTTCGCACTACAACACGAAACGGCTATAGCGAGGATTTAGTTTCCTCGCTAAAGCACCTAATTTCCTCGCAAAACATATTAGCGAGGAAAGATTTCCTCGCTAGTTTTCCTCGCTAAAACGTTGTCGCAAAAGGCTTTAGCGAGGAAAAAAAATTTCCTCGCCTATTCCGACACAATTGCGAGGAAATTTTTCGTCGCTAAAGACTATGAATTTACTATTACCAACAATAATTAGCGAGGAAAACTTTCCTCGCTAAAATAAATCTGTTTCCTCGCTAAAATAAATCCGAAAAGTAAACAATCTCTCCGCGTTTTTTGCCACTCCCACCACTTGAACCTTGGATCTCTTGCATAGGACACCTAACACTTATCCACCACGCCACTTTGCACTTCTGAGTGAAATTGTGAACTTTTTTTTATATATTGTGTTTTTGCATCACTTTGACCTTTCCAAATTAGTTTCTTCAACATTAATTATGGCCTTTCAACTTTTTGTACTCTTATAATGTCTAAAGTTTATTTGAACAAATTTAATTTTTTGCTAGCACAACAATTTTTTTTGTTGAAACATGTTATATTCGTATCCGACAACAACTTTTGAAGGACTAATAATATGTGTTATTTTTCTAATTTTTTGATGGAATTATCCTTAACTTTTATGGAATGAGATTTTTGTCGTCATAAGCTAGCTCGAGATATATTTTAATATCAGATTATGAATGACAAGTTTCATCACTGTTATTTTTTAATTTTAAGAGTGAGTTTGACATTCTTCTTTTTACCAAATACGAAGGGAATTATAGATTCGTAATTATTTTTCAAAGTTTTTTTTCATCATTGCTATAATAATATGAACAAAATTTGTAAATAGTCAGATTAGATCATCTTAAAAGCACTAAAGACAATACTTTTTAAATTTTTTTCAACTTTAATGAATTTTTTAAAATTTTAAATTACCCAATATCTCTCACACACACACACACACACACAATATGTATATGTATATATAAAAATATGGATAATACTTACAAAATTGGATTTGAAATTAATGTTTAATATATTTATCTGTTTATAGATGACTGCCATTAGAATCACCTAAGTTGGTTTAAATAAAAATTAATAACGGTTCACACAAAAAATCTTTACAGCATGAATGCACAATAGATATAAAATAGTGTATTTTTTTTTGTGAAATAGTGTATTTTATGTAGATGTTTTGAAAATAGATTTGTGATAATCTAATTAACTTGGAGATATTTTCAATACGACATCACTTCAACATGTTTTTAACTTTATTATCTTTTTTTGAGTTTTTCATTACCATGGAATAAATCTTCAATACCTACATTTCAAGATATCTTTCGTTGCTAATTAGAATAAGAAAAGTGACAAATATGAGATTTTTTCACCAATTCAATGCGATTGACAAGGAAACTATTTTTTCCCGTTTATTACTTTTTTATTTTAATAAATTTGATAATGGTATTGATCTATGTAGTTGATTATGTCTTACCATAGTGATATTACAATTATACATATGAACATAATTAATAATTATATATATACAAATTAAAAAGTCGTAAAAAAGGCGAGGAAATCTAATTTCCTCGCCAAAAGCTTACATTTGGCGAGGAAAATTAGATTTCCTCGCAAAATGTAAGCTTTTGGCGAGGAAATCTGTTTTCCTCGCTAGAAACGGTCTTTTGGCGAGGAAATTTATTTCCTCGCAAATAATGTACTTTTAGCGACGAAATTCGTTTTCCTCGCCAGATTTCCTCGCTATAACCCTTTCGTGTTGTAGTGTCGGCTATCACGCTGCCATGAAGCTGCTAGGAATGGAAAGTGAGGCCATGTCTCAGTTGTTCCCTCAAATTCTCTCTGGGCTTGCCTTCCATTGGTTTCTGTCGCTCGACATCTCCAGAAGAAAGACTTAGGAAGACATAGGGGCTGCCTTCGTCTCACAATACAACTATAACTCACAACTCAAGATGACTACTCGAGAGTTGGAGTCCACCAAAATGGAGGCCAGAGTCCTTTGCGGATTTAGTTAAGAGGTGGAGAGTCAACGCCGCTCTAATGATTGAGCGCCCGAGCGATAGCAATCAAATCCGCATTATCTCCCGCAATCTTCAGCCCGAATATGACAGGCACCTTGTTCTCATTCAAGCATCTGCCAACTTTGAGACATTCTTCGAATATGACCTAGCCATCGAGTATGCGCTGCAAATGGAGTTTTGCGAAGGGGAGAGTCTTCCAATCCTCTGAAATCAAAGCCGCGGGCCTACTTCGGGAACACCAATCCTCCGAAATCAAAGCTGCGGGCCTACCGGGAACACCAATGCACTGTTTGGGGGTAGTAACTACGCTAATGCAGCGTCAATTGGTAACATCGCCTCTTCCTCCAATACCACTAATCATATCGCGGACATCAACCAAGTTCAAGTGCCACAGAATGGCCGACCTCACACTCAACCCCGGTGCTTCTCCGCTTTTGAGGCACCTCTGTCCTCTGTCATGGAGAAGTTGGCCAAATCTAGGCACCTCAAACCCCTCAATCCAACTCCACTACCCAAAAATCCACCCATAAATTTCAAACCTAACCTCTACTAGGCCTACCAACAAGGAGCTGGCCATCTCACTGACTCTTACTATTGCCTCCGCCATGCAATTCAAGACCTCATTGACGAGGGCACTCTTGAAGCTCCACATCCACCTCCACAAAAGCCAAACGTCCTTTCCAACTCTTTACGCCATCATAAAGCTAGCCCACAGGTTAGCCAAATAGCCCTCAGCTCTACTCATATCTACTCTAGCTCTACTATATGCAACCCTATCGACCAAATAATCCCAATGAATCAGCCCAAGCCGGACGTATCCATACCACTCTAGCCCGAAGCCTAGGTCTTGTACCTACATCTGGATGGACAGTCGTCCAATCCCATAGCAACCCCGGAGCATCTACGGAGGGGTTTGGCAGATTTCAACACACTCTTCAGTGACTTTCAAACTAGTCAGGCCTTCTCCTCCTAACTCGCCTTTTCTTCCACTGAAAATAATCCATATGTCATCATGTTCGACTCTAACCCCTCTTCGTCTCTAGCGAGCCAATTTAGGTCTATTGTGCCGGCTTTGACCACACTAGAGGTTGACATGCAAGCCATGGGTTAGGGAATAGCCGACACCGAAGACTACGCGACTTCCATAATCAATGAGTGGTATCAGCTTAAGCTAGACGGGTTCCCGCAAGACCCAGAGTATGTTCCATTTAATCATGCCTGGGATGAGGCGTGGTTGGCAGGGTATCATGAGGCAATGCTCGATCTGTTGGATGGTATCTCCTTGTACATGCTCTTCCTACAGCCCGAGTGTGGGCAACGTACCCTTAAAATTTTGGTTTAAAAGGCCTGATTGAGGGAGCGCTAGAGAGACGAGCGCTCAATTTAGAGTCGCCACTTGGGTTTGAAGGTCTAACAACCAAGGAACCGAACATGAAACGCTTTCTATGCTATTTGATTCGAAAAGGTGAAGGCACCGGTCTGTCATAACCATATCTGGGTTCAGGAACTAGGTTACGAGAGAGGAAAAGCTTTAAGGCACCCCTCTCGCCCAATCCAGAGATCGGTCTCTACTTAGGCATTTGCGATTCTATTTGATTAATCAATTCTTTAGCCATTTAGGGGCGGGGAACAGTTTAATGGAGATTAAAGTTGTAACATTTTGGAGGATGTGATTAAATAGAATGGATGGATGAATAAATAATGCGTGGGATAAAACCCAAGTACTGCCTAAAAAAGCCAAAACAGTACATTATTTGAAAGTTGGTGAGAACAAGGACCAACTTGCCTATAGTGATATACGTGCATGCAAGCCAACCTGCGCGTGTCAAACTCAAATAAGCGCGCTTGTGTTGTCCTTTTTTAACAGTTTTGATTTTATCCCCTTTCTGGGCTCTGAAAGACCAATGCTCACCCAGAACCAAACCAAGCAGTTCATATGTACAAGAGGACTATATAATTATAACCAGAATGAATATAATTGAAATACACCCCATAAACAGCGTGGGGGAACAAAACAGTGGCCAAAGACTAAGTTACCCATGCAAAGCCAATCATTAGGGTCAATTATCAACCTGTGCACGCAGATCATGGATAGGCACGCGCCTATTCTGATTGGACTTCCAGTAGTTGGTGTTGCATACCTGGGCTCTGAGACATGTTCAGAAGCCACCCAAGGGTATTCCAAAGTAACAGAAACACATGTTGAAAGACAACAAACAATTCTAACATGTAAAACAGTAAACAGATTTTAACATGCATTAGGGTGACCTAAATAACAATAAAATATAAAAAGAGCTAACACCCTTATCCCTGCGCAGGTAAGCGCACATAGCCAAGGATTGGCGGGCGGATACTAACGCCCGCTGATGTGAGAGCCACACGGTTTTTGTAACCCTGCCAACATTAGGATAAGACTGGTATAGATTACTAGCCTTGGCCCTGCCTGCCTCCCTCTGGGATCAAAATAGTAAGACAATAAAGTTTTATACCTTTGCTTGAGTGTTTGAAAACGGATTTGAACTAGAGTTAATGGCTGAAAATGGTTGTATGGAAGTATGCTTGAGTATGAATGAAGTTGTTTTGAGTTTTTGTAACTTAGGGTTTGAGATTTTTTGTAACCCTTTACTTGGAAAGGTAATGGGGTTTTTATAGGAGGAAAGGAAGGTGGCAAATATGGTGGAACAACTAGCCAACAAGGCTGGTTGAGCTTACTTAGTGGAGAAGGCTACCTAAAAAGGTGATGGGAGAGGTTGAGAGGGGAGGCACCCCAAGCCTGTTGATACACTGTTCAGTCGATGACATTAGAGCTCTATGGTGTAATAGACACTTGATGATAACAAAATCTGACTAGCCAAAAGGTGATAGGGACAGGAGTTGACCAGCGGGCGTGGGTCATAGACCAGCAGGCATGGGTCATAGACCGGCGCGCGTGTGTCAAACCAACCTCCGCTCTAGTCAACAGTCAAAGTTTGACCTTTGACCAACACCTGGCAAGTTGACCAACACGCGCAAGTTCCAGACCAACGCAAGCAGGTGAAACCTTTGGCTTGGGTTTATATTTTAGGGTTTATGGTTCAAAAATGGGTTCCAAACACATAAAGTTCAAATCCTTTTCTTTCTCAGGACTGTTCTTGATCCAATTCATCATCAGGGAAACAAGAAACCAAAAGAAAAAGTAAATCAATTGGGAGACCCAGATTGGGGTGTCTACAATAGTCTCTCTTTGATGGCACGCGGAGCACAATTGAGTTGGCGCTGGTAAAGTCAAAGATTTCTAGACACCCATCGAGTCTGTCTAAAAGAAATTAAATAGAACATGCAGACGTGTATATAAAAATGTCGTGCACCAAGGGATCAACGAGGGGCGGACCATCACAAGATCATTGCAAAAGAGTTTGAACACTGTTGGGGAAATGGAGAATCTTGGATGAGCGGATCAACATCAAATGCTGAGGTGAACTCTCCTGGGGTATAAAAGGACTTGGATGGGCGGACCATTGTTGATTGAATTGGATGGATAGATCATCGCTGACAAAGATTAGACAAATGGATCGTCGTTGATTGTAATCGTTGATTGAAATCAGATGGATAAATCGTCGTTGATTGAAATCTGACAGATAGATCGTCGTTGATTGTAATCGTTGATTAATAGGACGGATGGATCGTTGTTGATTGTAATTGGAAGGATGGATTGTCGTTGATTGAAATCAAATAGATAGATAGTCGTTGATTGTACTCGTTGATTGAAATTGGACGGATACACCATTGTTGATTGTACTCTTTGATTGAAATCGGACGAATAGATCGTCGTTGATTTGTTGAAAATGGAATTCACAAGGATTAAAGTGAACGTGGACGGATCACTGCTGGGGATATTTGGGCCTTGGATCGAATTTGTCAAATTGGAGTGACCAAAAATCTTTGAAATACAAGAAATAGGAACAAAAGGGCTGCTACAAGGGAATAAAAGTGATTGGGCCAAGGTTAAGCACTGATTGGGCCTGAGGCCCCAAAAAGAATAGCACGCGCAAATAGAGGACTCGTGCGCTGGTCTATTGCTATGGCTTGATTTTAGAAAAAGGCTCAGACCCGGCCCACACCTTTTTCTTTCTCTTTTCTTCCTTAGGACGCCATAGAAACAGTTCATTTGAACGGTTTCAAACTTTCAAACTCCTCTCAACTCTCTCCCACAACTTCGCTTCCAATTCCATTCCGAAATCAAGAAACCCACACATATACTTGATCATGGCGAACAATGGAAGTGATGGCGATGAAGGTGATGTCATAGATCGTCCAAGGGATTAGGGGGCACCCATGGAGGTTGAAATAGAGGAACAACATGAGATGAGGGCCGTTGCGGGCGAGGGTGCAGTGGCTACAAGCCGTGGAGATGGTGCGGGAGATCATGCAGAGGTGGTTCAAGCCGAAGGCGATAAGCGCGCGTTGAACCCAGATATGTGTGCATCGGTCATACAAGTAACAATAGGGCCGATGGTTCAGCCATTGAATATGAGCACAACGGTAAAGGGTACCATGATCATGGGTAGCAATTTTGGTGGTGTCAGCGGTAGTGGTGTCGGGCCGGGTGCCGGGTGTCGGCCGAGAGACTCGGCCAAAGGGAAAAACCCTGGTGGTTGAGGAAGAGGACCCCACAGAAGTTGCAAGAGAGCGAGCCGAGGGCACCATGATCATGGGTAGCAATTTTTGTGGTGCCGGCGGCAGTGGTGTCAGGCCAGGTGCCGGGTGTCCGCCGAGAGATTCGGCCAAGGGGCAAAACCCAGTGGCTGAGGAAGTAGAGACCACAAAAGTTCCAAGAGAGCGGGCCGAGTTTCAACCGACAATAGAGTCTTCGGGGCATAGGCCCATCTTTCGGAATGACTTTGCAAAGTTCATAGATGAAGCCGTGCTTGAACATTTGCTCTAGGATAATTTGGTTGTAGTTGCCGCGGTCTTGGCTGCTCAGGAAAAGAGACAGAGGGCCATTACATTGGCCCAAGAGGAGGAGCGATTGAGGGTCGAGGCCTAGAGGGCCAGGGTAGAGGCAGAGGATGTTTTGAGAGAGATGGAGGCTGCCGAGAGGGCCTGAGCCAAGGCAGAGCCACCTAGGTGGACAGTAATGACGGTGGCGAAGGCCACAGCACGTGTAGCATTTTCAACGATGGCGTACATGCCACCCGTACACCTCATTTGTTCGTTTCATCCAGGTTGAAAGCTTACAAATCGCGGCAGACAGACTATGAGACCAAACTCATTCTGAGAGGCCCCACAACTCATATATCAACGACTTGGATAGAGGTATATCTTCAAAACTCTTCCTTTCGTTCATTTAGCTTTGAAAGTACAGAATTCAAATCGGATAGACAAGATGTCTTTGAAGCATATTGCATGCATGTATGACTTGAACCAACCATCTATGTTAAAATTGATTACTTGGAACTTGAAAATGAATTCCCATATGTTAATGCATTCCTTCGTTGTCTGTCTTTGCACTTGAAATAGAAAAAGGTGAAACAACGGGACATTCGTGGCCACAGAGTTGTGAGTGACTCCCTTGCATTGTACGAGGGGCTGCCGGAGAGGGTGAGATAGTTGGTAGACAAGGCAAGCTTTGGCCAATTTGTACGGATCTTGACGCCGGCCAAGAATGACCATGCCGTCCTTGTTGCGCTCGCAGAGATGTGGAGGGATACTACCAATACCTTCCATCTGCCGCCATGAGAGATGACGGTGATGCCTACAGACTTTACGGTGATCACAGGGTTGAGGGTTGGAGGAGAGCCTATCCCGTTTGATAAAGGCATACATAGAGACGAGGTGGCCTTGTAGTGGTTCCTGGGCGAGGTACCACACCTAGATGAGGAGATGATAAAGTATGAGCAGTTTGAGGATTACCTAAAGAAGGTCCCGACTACTAAGCAGGAGCTAGAACAGATGGCGAGGGCATACTTGCTGTACCTGTTTGGTGCTTCTCCGTACCCTAGCAGGTGCAGTAGGTTGCATTTGTCGTACTTGCCGGCGCAGAAGGACTTGAGGAAGGCCTCGCTCTTTGACTAGGGTGGGGCGGCGCTTGGTATGATCTACAGCTTTTTGGGAGACGCGTTAAGGACCGGACAAGCAGCGGCTGGCTATTGGAGAGTATGGGAGGTATGACTTTAATTTCATAAAGTTCAATTTCAATTCATACTCGTATCCTTTTGATTGCATAGCCTGCTTGACTGTATACTTGTATAAACTATGGCTGCTGCTTTGCTTGTTTGAAACCTTGCAGCTTTGTGCTTACAAGGTGCTGAACATGTGTCGTCCATAGACCAGGTGTTCGGACTTGAGGATTCTTCCCCGCGCGCATGTTTGGAGCAAGGACAATATGGGGGAGAAGAAAGGGAGAGGAGATCTCAATGGCTTTCGGATATACTTGGAAGAAATCCAAGCCTTACAGGTATAACATAAAGCTCCACTAGTAGTCATGTATCCTCGAATGCTTTAACATTGTCGCTAATCAATTTTTACACTGCTGCTGTGGGCAAAGCGATTTTGCCCCGATCTTTCTCTCCTCCCAAGGAAAGGGATTCCGTTCCCCACCCTTTTGTTTGAGAAAGGAGAGATGCTGCCGGTTCGCGGGAGCGCTTTTTGAAGCTGGACGACAAGCGCTCGCGAAAATACAGAGTCGCCACTTGGGTTTGAAGGTCCGACACCCAAGGAACCGTATTTCGAAGCACTTGCCGCGCTGTTTAATTTGAAAAAGTTAAGGAACCAGTCCGTCATAACCATATCTAGGTTCGGGAGCCAGGTTACGAGAGGGGAAGGGTTTTATGGCACCCCTCTCGCCCAATCCGGAGATCGGTCTCTACTTAGGCATTTGCGAAATATGTTTGTTTGCGATTCTGTTTGATTAATCAATTTTTAGCCAATTAGGGCGAGGGAAGAGTTAATCGGGGATTAAAACTGTAACACGTTTGCAGGATGTGATAGATAGCATGAATGAGCAGTTAGTATAGGATGGGAACAGACTGCTGTGGGAGTTTAAACAAACTGGGGAGCCCCTGTTTTAGAGTGACGTGCGCAGGAAGAAATCGGCATGCACTGAACAAGTCACTGCATGCTGTTCACTCTTGCGCGCATAATTCCAAGACAAGCGCGCGCCGGTGAGCTCAAACCCACAACTCTTATTCTCAAACCTTCTGGGCTCTGGAAGGACCAGTGCACACCTAGGACAAACCACGCAGTTTATAGGCAGCATAATATAGAGTTTAAAGGCTTAAAAGCCCTAGAAATTGACAAAACACCCCATAAACAGTGTGGGGACAGAATAACAGCCTAAATCCAAGCTACCCGTGCAAGGCCATTCACTGGTCGGAGGCAAACTGTCGCGCGATGGAGTCACTCTGGCGCGCGAGGATGCGCCCTGGCGCACTGTCGCGTGATGGAGTGAGTCTGGCGCGCGATGGTGCGCCCTGGCGCACTGTCGCGCGATCGAGTGAAACCCTCGCGCGATGGTGCGCCCTGGCGCGGGATGATTGCGCCCTGGCGCGGGCCAGACCAGTGCTTGGTTTACACATTTCTGGGTTACTGGGACAGATCCAGAATGTTCCCAGGGGGACTCCAAAACAACAGAAACTCATATTGAACTAAGACTAGCAGTTTATACAAAGGAAAGCAATAAACTGGTTTTTAACATGCTTGCAGAGTGATCTATATATACATAAATACAAAAACAACAAGACACCAATCCCCACGGGAACCGTCGCGCGATGATCGAAATCGTTGCGCGAGAGAGTGGCTCCATCGCGCGCTGGTTCTTGCCATGACGGTTTTTGAAACCTCGCCAGCTTTAGGACCAGGACTGGTATTGATTACCAGCCTTGGCCCTGCCAGCCCCCCCTCAGGGATCAGAACAGAAAGACAGTAGGTATGCTATACCTTTGGTTGAGTTTGAAAGAGATTTGAGCTTTGAATGGGGAAGAACAAGCTATGCTCTTGGATGATTGAGGTGTGAGGATGGAGGATGGTAGAAGCAAGGAAACAAGGTAGCTTGTGATATTATAACCCAAGGTGTAACCCTTTGAACATTTTCTTGGAACCCTTTGAATGGATGAGCAAAGGGGGTATTTATAGGGAGGAGGAGGTGAATCTGGTTGGTGCCAGGAGAGGGGTTTAGCCAGTCCACGAGGCCTGCTGATAGTTGCATTGGTGGCCAACTGTCCTCCTTCAGAAAGGTCGGTGGTAGGTTAGACCATCGCGCGACGGAGTGAATCTGTCGCGCGATGATGCGCCCTGGCGCACTGTCGCGCGATGGAGTGAAGCCCTGGCTCGATGGTGCGCCCTGGCGCGGGATGGTTGCGCCCTGGCGCGGACCAGCTGGGTTTTTGGTTTTTGAAGTGGCTTAGGCTAGGTTAGGTTCAAGGGTTTTGCAAACACTCAAAGCTCAAACACGCTATCATTCCCGGGGTGTTCTTGATCAATTTCATCATCGGGGAATCAAAAACCGTAAGTAAACTAATCTGGAAGCCCAGATTGGGGTGTCTACAGTAGCCCCTCTTTGACGGCACTTGAAGCACCATCGACTTGGTACAAGTAACGTCAAAGAATTCTAGACACCCCTCAAGGCAATCCAGAGCAAAGCATACTAGCAAAGTAGACAAGTAAACTTAAGGAACCTGATTGGTGGAATGGACTGGCTGTCCATTGCCGGGGATGGAAGTAGAAGTGGACGAGCGAATCGCCGCTTGTTGATCGAATTTGGACAGGATGAGCTGTCGCTGCAGATGTGGATGGGACAGGCCGTCGTTGCTGGGGATCAAGCTATCCTCGGCACAAAGTATTCCAACAAACACAGGTAGGTCGTGTCAGGCAGGTTGAATTCCATCTGTTGGGAATCAGAGCCAATCTCCTTATCAAAGACCATCTGAGACAGAGCAATAAGCCTGCTGGAAGATGCGCGTGAAGCTAGACTGATGTAGAGGTAGTTGTTTGGGGCAGGCCGAGGCGGACTCTCCTGGGAAACAACTAGTTGCGGATGGGTGGACCATTGAACAAGCCATCGGACGATAATCTGATCGTCGTCGTGGATTGTATGAACGATATGGCTAAATACCGTTGATGGATTTGACAGGACCGGTTGTCGTGGAAGCGGACGGGAATTTGACAGGATGGGAGGATCATCAGTATAAATGATCGAGCCGTTGAAGTCTGGATGGAAGGATCATCAGTATAAATGACCGAACTGTTGCAGACAGGATGGGACCAGCTATCGTTGATTTTAGACGAGTAGATCAGTGTACAGAATGATCGAGCCGTTGAGTTTTGGACAGGACCGGTTGTCGTTGATTCGGGACGGGCAGATCAGTGTGCAGAATGATCGAGCCGTTGAGAAATGGACAGGACCGGCTGTCGTTGATTTGAGACGGGCAGATCAGTGTGCAGAATGATCGAGCTGTTGAGTTTTGGACAGGACCGGCTGTCGTTGATTTGAGACGGGCAGATCAGTGTGCAGAATGATCGAGCCATTGAGAAATGGACAGGACCGGCTGTCTTTGATTCGAGACGGGCAGATCAGTGCGTAGAATGATCGAGCCGTTGAGTTTTGGATAGGACCGGCTGTCGTTGATTTGAGACGGGCAGATCAGTGTGCAGAATGATCGAGCCATTGAGAAATGGACAGGACCGGCTGTCTTTGATTCGGGACGGGCAGATCAGTGCGTTGAATGATCGAGCCGTTGAGTTTTGGACAGGACCGGCTGTCGTTGATTTGAGACAGGCAGATCAGTGTGCAGAATGATCGAGCCATTGAGAAATGGACAGGACCGGCTGTCTTTGATTCGAGACGGGCGGATCATTGTGCAGAATGATCATGCCGATGTGGATTGAGTTGATTTTTGATCCCCCAAAGTGCATTCTAAATGCTAGCAGAGTGGGACAGCGAGGTTGTGTGCTTGACGATTACCATGGCAAATGAAATAAGGAAAGTGGCGTGTGGCATTCCCCCATACTTGCACTATCCCACAGAAGTGATTCCGGCATAGAATTTTCCTGCTTTAAACATTTGATATACAATATGCAATGATATGTATACAATATGAATGCATAAATTGAAAATGCAGACACAAGCTAAGGGCGGCTCCTAAGAGGACAACGATGCCTAAAGGACTATCACTGAGTCCCATTACTTTACTGTCTTCTGCTTCTGAGATGTGCATCCCCATAGAGAGACATTGAGCGGGCCGGCGTGCCCAGTTGACATATAGCGGTGGGGCATTGGGCCTGCATGCCCTTTCTTTGATGCTTGGGTGGATAAGCCCCAGAGATGTGCTTTGCTTGGCCTTAGGCGGACGTGCCCTTGCTAATGATGAGACTCTACTGCTTATGGATTATAGAAGATAGGATAGCAATATAAAAATTGCATTTCCAGTTTATTAACATGTAAACTATGCGCTAATATCTAATATGCATTGACAAGCGGCCTGATTTGACACAGACACACATATATGTACAGACATGCCTAGCTCGAACGAAAAGGGGGAAAGAGCCCCAGGGAACAATGCGAACCCTTAGACACATGGAATACAATGAAATTTTGGACATTAATGAGCCACAACTCACGACATTCCTAAACAGGTGAAACTGACACTTGCGAGGTCAAAATAGCTGTACAATGACCTGCACGAACAAATAGAACCGAGAAAAGCATCTCGACATGACAATGGATTGAAATCTAGAAAAATGCCACAAAGACAGACATAAGACGCAAATGAAGACACATATAGGCCCGGACTGAAACCGACACCCCCGTGCAGTCACATTAAGTCTACACGGTATGGCCAAACTTGGCAAAAGCCCCTTGAACAGGACTCGAACGCAGTAGCTGACTGCTATCGATTGCTGTACGAATTGAAAAAGTGCGCGCAGGGTTGAGACCAACGCACATAACTATGAACAAGTGCAGGTGAACCTCAAACTAGCGCACATGACTACAAAGCTATTGCAACTGCTCACATCAGACTTCGCTGAATTTAGAATAAATTGTGAGTCGTTAGGCCTCACAAGCATTTCGTTCTGTTTTTGATGCTTAAATTCTTTTAAGGCTTTATGCTCAGCTTTGAAATTGAAGTAATAGTTTGAAATAAGATTGAAAGAGAAAAGGTTTTCCCCGTCAGACACCTTGATCTTCGATCCTCTTCGACCTTTGATGTGTACCAAACGTCAACCATGGATCCAATTGGTAGATTGTGACCGAGTTCTCAAGGAGAGACTGCCTACGTATCCCAAGCTAGGGAATCAGGTCAAAACGTAGTTCAGGCCAAGGTTCACTAGAGTATTTTACCTCACCTTTTACGCTCTAACTTTTGCCTAGAACCGCCACTTCGGGTTTTCGGTCTAGCGAGCTTTCAAATATCGCCTTTACTTTTGCCTAAACCGCCTTCATAGGTTTCGGCCTAGCAGGCTGCTCTAACTTTTGCTTGGAACTGCCCACCGTTGGGGTTTTCAGCCCAATGAGCTTCTCTCAGGGAAAAGGCTTCTGAATTGATCCATGTTGACCAAGGTATTGATTTTGAATGCCGTCGAGGTCGATGAAATGGCCACAGCTCCAGATGAAATGGATACAAGGTCCATAGTGCTTCAACTGACATGCCTCGCTCCAGGCCTTCTGAGCTTTGCTGTGCATGGTTTGGCACCCGGTAGCAGGGGGATTTGATGTTCCTTTATCTCAGGGTCAACGTTAGGCATGTCATTTGAGAGACCATGCCAAAACATTGATGAACTCTTCGAGCCTGTCTGACTGGACACAATGCTCCTCTGGGAACAGCTTTGAACCAAATTTGAACCATTGGGAGGTTGTCCTTGTCTTTCAAGTTTATTTGAAAACTGCTATTTCAATTAATAGGCTGAGCATGCCTTTTGTCTTCCCTTTCGGCGAGGGAACACATTTCCTTGGGGATAATCCCATCGAAATCTATCCCTTCGTCGTTAGGATAGACAGTTTATTCAAAAGTCAGCAAAGTACTTAGAAGCAAGATAATGCATAAAGAAAGCCCCTCGGGGTTGCCAAGTACAGCAGACTCAAAACTTGAAACAAAAGCTACGATGTGGAGGGCCAAGAGGCACAACCTCCGACTCAGAGCTAGACTTAGACAAATGCAAACAATTCTGTGTCAGACTCAGACAAAACGCCAATGCAAACTAGACGCGGTTTGAAAATGCAATATTTAAAAAGCTACCCATAGCTTCCACAAAAAGAGGTAGGATCCAGCGGATGTCAGGCCCAAGCAACAGCACTTCGGCTTCTTCAGCTTTTTTAACCAAACCTACTCGGTGCTCCTTTGAACAATGGACCTCAGCCGGCCAGTCTTCCCCTTTGCAAGCTCCTCATTACTGTCAATCCAGGCGTTGGCAATGAAGACCTCAATTGCCCAACCTACAGCCATCATGTTAACCTCCAGTTCAGACGGGAAGGATACGATTGGTTTGGGTTGGCTTTCTGGGATGATATAGTGGCTAGGGTTGAATATAGTAGAGCTGGGGTTGATTTGAGTGGAGATGATAGATATCTGACCAACCAGAGGGTCAGAGTTGTGTTGAGGCAAGGAGTTGGAAATGACGTTAGGCTTTGGTGGAACATGAACCGTGCCATTGTCAATGAGATCTTGAATCTCATGTCGAAGACGATAGCATGCGTCAGTAGGATGGCCAGGCATTTGGTGGAAGGCACAGAAGAGGTGAGGCTTGTAACCAGAAGGTAAGACTTTTGGCGGAGAAGTTGGGGTCAAGGGTTTGAGATGCCCAGACTTGACGAGTTTTTCCATCACTGCGGACAGAGGTGCCTCAAAGACAGAGAAACTTCTAGGTTGGGTTCGGGCCCGGTAGCCTTGGGCATTTTGAACCTGATTGACATCGGCAGCGCGATTAGAGTCGAAAGCTGGAGCATCGCTCCCACTTGTAGCTGTATTGGAGTAGTTGCTGTTACCAAACAGTGTGCTACTGTTTCCAGAGTAAGCCCTCGGCTTAGGTTTTTGTGAGGAAGACTCTCCCTTAGGCAAAATTCCGCTCTGTAGTGCATCCTCAATGGCCAGGCCAGACTCAAAGAAAGTCTCAAAGTTTGCAGATGCTTGAACCAACACGAGGTGCTTGGCGAAGTCAGGTTGAAGATTGCGAGAGATGATACGAAGTTGGTCCCTCTCGCTCGGGCGCTCAGTCATCAATGCGGCTTTGGCTCTCCACCTCTTAACAAAATCCGCAAAGGACTCATTTGCTTCCATTCTGGTGGATTCTAACTCACGAGTAGTCATCTTGAGCAGGGAGTTGTAGTTGTACTGTGCAATAAAGGCAACCCCAATATCTTCCCAAGTTCTTCTTTTGGAAATGTCGAGCGACAAAAACCAATGGAAGGCAGGCCCAGAGAGAGTTTGAGGAAAAAGCTGAGACATGGCCTCACTTTCTACACCCAACAACTTCATTGCAGCATGGTAGCCAAAGAGATGAGTCTTGGGATCACTGCTCCCGTCGAACTTAACCAAGTCAGGCATCTTGAATTTGTCAGGAAGCCTAGCATTAGGGTACAAACAGAGGCGATCCAGGTCGATTCCCCCTACACTGATCTTCTCAGATTTTGAAACAGCTTCTTCCAGCTTAGCCATCTTGGCCATAAGTGCAGCTATGTCAGGGTTTTGAACAGGCCTAACAACAGCGGGGTTTGGATTTGGAGCAGGCACACGAGCTTTTCTAGGGTTGGGCTGAACAATGAGACGCCCTGCATGGTTTGGATCCTCGACAAAGACAGGTTCTGCATGAACATCCTCATCGTCCTCGCCTTCCTCTTCGGCTGCTGATGGAAGACGAGTGTTGATAAGGTCATTCAAACGGGAGATGGAGGCATCGGTCTGAGTGGCTCTTTTTTGCATAGCAGTGATACTATTCTGGAGGTTCATGAGCATGGTTTCCAGAGTGAGCGGTTGCGGCTGATCTGCCATGACAAGTTTTTCAATGGAGCTTGATGAAGAAGCTGAAGATGGTGAAGCCGGCGGCGTGACTTTTTGCAATATCGATGGCGAACCTGACTGCAGGGTGGCCAACAATGAACTTGGAGAAGCCTCCGTTGTGATTGACAGGGAATCTAGCCTGACAAGCCTTTGAACCGGATGCTGATGCAGACGTCCCCAAGTAGGTTTGGCTCTTCCTTTCGGTACTCTCTTGTTCGGTGCAATGGTTCCAAACTAGAAAGTAAAGTAATGAAAGCTCAGTGACGTTCCTGCAGCATGCTATGTACAAGAACAATGCAATGTACACATCATCGTCGGTGTCCTCCTAGACTCTACAACTACAAACAAGTCTGTCTCATGATGCTCGGACGCTGCCAAAATCCTCGGAAATCTTTTCGAGGGTGTATCCTTTGTTAGATCAACTAACACTAAGAGATGTCAAAACAGTCTAAGTCTTTGACTATTCCGTTCTCGAAGTTTCAACTTTGAACTTGGAACAACTCGGTATAGATGACATGGCACCTTAACTTTGAACGCCGCGGTGTATAGTGACTTCGCACTTCAACCTGGGTAGTGCCAGTGACACACCATCCATACTTTGTGGTTCCTTATTTTCGATTGAAACTTCAATCAGGCATGAGCCAAGGACTTAAAAAGGTTTGATTTCTCAAAGTCTCGCTGATCTAAGGACTTTGAAAATTAGCAACATGCACCATTGAGATGCATGACTCTTCATCGGGTCATAGCAGCGTCCTAATAGGCATAAGACAGATTCGAAAGAGTGACAACCTAGAAGCCGCCCTAAACATGCTCCTACGCAAAACGATATGTATGTACAAAAACAGAGACGAGTTTGCCTCACGAATTTCAGACGTTGCCAGAATCCTCAGAATTCTTTTCGGCCATGTGTCCTTGAGTAGATCGTCAGATCCTAAAAGATGTCAAAATAGACTAAATCTTCGACTAGTCCCATTTGAAGGTTCAACTTTGAATTTGGTACAACTTGGTGGTGATGACATGGCACCTTAACCTTGAACACGGCGGTGTATAGTGACTTCGCACTTCAACCTGGGTGGCACCAGTGACACGGCATCACTACTTTTGTTGTTCCATATTTTCGGTTGAATTCTTAACCGGGCATGAGCCAAGGATGTAGTAAATTTTGATTTCTCAAAGTCTCAATGAACTAAGGACTTTGCGATTGATAACGAACATTCGACAGAATGAACGACTCCTCATCGGGTCCAACAACGTCTTAGACTGCGCAAGATAAACTCGAAAGAAAGAACCACTCTAAGCATGCTGCTATGCAAAATAATGTATGTACAGTACATGCGATAGGGAAAGCAGTAACATGTAGACAGTATATGGGGGTTAGATGCAATTAATCTTACCCTGTAGGTACCTGTCCTAGTTTGGAGAGTTCTAATGCTTTGTATATGCAAAGGCTGGTTTTGGTTTGTAACAGGTTCCTCGAACTAGAGCCAAGATATACCTCCCGCTACCCGCGTAATCGCAGAGCAACAGTCAAACGGTAGAATGACTCATCATCGTCGAAGGTTGTTAGTCATTCGGGGTCCCCGGGCTCCGGTAAACCGTGCCGGATTGCCAAAACGATCCAACGAGGCTTATCCTACATCGATGCAAATGAAGAATGCTAAAAAGTTGATTAATGAAATAGAATCGCAAATTCGCAAATGCCTTTTCAAATTTGGCTCTCTTTATTGATCAATACTTAGAAGAAACTACACGAGAGAACAATCGGAAAAGCCCCAGATTGGATGGCCGGACACGAGGTCCTGTTAAATCACCAATCCTTTCTTCGGCAGCGCGAAGCTCACCGTTTTGACAGGCTTTTATGGGATTGTTCCCAAGCGTATTAACTTCTAAGTATAGACTAATATTGATTCGATCCCCAGCAGAGTCGCCACTGTGGGCAAAGCGATTTTGCCCCGATCTTTCTCTCCTCCCAAGGAAAGGGATTCCGTTCCCCACCCTTTTGTTTGAGAAAGGAGAGATGCTGCCGGTTCGCGGGAGCGCTTTTTGAAGCTGGACGACAAGCGCTCGCGAAAATACAGAGTCGCCACTTGGGTTTGAAGGTCCGACACCCAAGGAACCGTATTTCGAAGCACTTGATCTATATATACATAAATACAAAAACAACAAGACACCAATCCCCACGGGAACCGTCGCGCGATGATCGAAATCGTCGCGCGAGAGAGTGGCTCCATCGCGCGCTGGTTCTTGCCATGACGGTTTTTGAAACCTCGCCAGCTTTAGGACCAGGACTGGTATTGATTACCAGCCTTGGCCCTGCCAGCCCCCCCTCAGGGATCAGAACAGAAAGACAGTAGGTATGCTATACCTTTGGTTGAGTTTGAAAGAGATTTGAGCTTTGAATGGGGAAGAACAAGCTATGCTCTTGGATGATTGAGGTGTGAGGATGGAGGATGGTAGAAGCAAGGAAACAAGGTAGCTTGTGATATTATAACCCAAGGTGTAACCCTTTGAACATTTTCTTGGAACCCTTTGAATGGATGAGCAAAGGGGGTATTTATAGGGAGGAGGAGGTGAATCTGGTTGGTGCCAGGAGAGGGGTTTAGCCAGTCCACGAGGCCTGCTGAGAGTTGCATTGGTGGCCAACTGTCCTCCTTCAGAAAGGTCGGTGGTAGGTTAGACCATCGCGCGACGGAGTGAGTCTGTCGCGCGATGGTGCGCCCTGGCGCACTGTCGCGCGATGGAGTGAAACCCTCGCGCGATGGTGCGCCCTGGCGCGGGATGGTTGCGCCCTGGCGCGGACCAGCTGGGTTTTTGGTTTTTGAAGTGGCTTAGGCTAGGTTAGGTTCAAGGGTTTTGCAAACACTCAAAGCTCAAACACGCTATCATTCCCGGGGTGTTCTTGATCCATTTCATCATCGGGGAATCAAAAACCGTAAGTAAACTAATCTGGAAGCCCAGATTGGGGTGTCTACAGCTGCTTGTCTTGATTATAGGTTATGTGGAATCCCTGGTGCAAAATAGAGCCAGAACCAGGGTTCTTGGCTAGGAGCAGAGCTGTCACAACAAGCCGGGTGCTGTTGGAGTTGGCTTTCGGTTGGCAATGGTACTTGGGTGACCGAGTGACACGACAGTCGCTTGGTTTGTTTGAGTTCCAGGTCCCAAGGCCACTTCCACCCTGTGCTTCACACATAGGCAAGTACACGCGAGATGAGCTGGAGGAGTTCACGAGACCGACCATGGATCCGATGTGCTTCTTGCAACTTGAGCGGGACTATGCCACTTATTAGAGAGAGTACTTGGCAGGGTCGCTTGGACTTTGGGCCTTCAGAGAGGGTCAGGGCCAGGCTTTGAGAGCTGCTAAGCATAGGATAGTAGCCACAGAGAGGCAGAGAGGAGTGGAATCCCATCCCAGGCGTGGACTTAGTGGTCCGGTGGTAGGCAGGGCACCTGAAGAAGACAATAACGATGAGCTCTTCTACAACTCCGGCCAGTACTTAATGACAGATGAGTGCTTTACTGTTAGATGATGGATCTATTTGTATCTAGTGTAATTATGTGTCTTATAATGTAATTAGTTTAAGTATCTAGGACCGTAGTGCAATTATTATTCAGCTTGTATATATATATATATAATATATATATTTTACGTTGAATGAAATTAACCCTAATGGGTTTTCCCCCTATTACGATTACCCTAAAATTGAACATGGTATCAAAGCAATAGAACCTGGCGACCTACGACGTGTGAACAGTACATCGTGAACAGTGAACAGTACTTTGTGAACAGTGCTCGCGTGAACAGTGTTCGTGAACAGTGCTCGCGTGAAACAGTGAACAGTGCTCGTGAATAGTAGTTCAGATCTGTTTTTTTCTCACCATTCAGATCTATTTTTTTCCTTCCCTCGCGAAGTTTCAGCACTGTTTTAGTCAGATCCGAAGGTATTCAGTTGATTTTTTTGAGGTTCTAGGGTTTTTGGAACCTTTATTTATTGTTATTGGAGTTCTAAAGTTGCTGGGAACATTGTTTATTATTTATTTGGCATTATTGTTCTGCTTTCAAGATGGCAGAAGAGAAAAAACAGGCTTCCGCTAGTGGCAATGATGAGTTGAGTCGTGTAGGGACTCTGGATAACTCTCCACTGGATATTTGTCCCATCAAACTGGATGGCACAAATTATTTACTTTGGTCTCGTACTTTTACATTAGCTATTGAAGCTAAAGGAATGTCTGAGTTCATTGAAGACCATGTTACCGAGCCTACTACTGATGTTGAACTCAAGAACTTTAAGTCTCGTCGATCTTTAGCCATGACCTGGTTGTTTAATTCTATGAAGGCTGATATTCGTAGTCCTTTCTTGCTTCTTAACACTCCATATCAGATTTGGACTGTTGCCAAACAGACTTATTCTCAGCAGGGCAATGATGCTCAGTGTTTTGAGTTGCGAAAGCGACTTCGTACTATGGATCAACACAATCGATCTGTTGTTGTTTACTTTGCTGATCTCAGTGGGGCTTGGCAAGAATTTGATTATTATCAGGGATTTCAGGCAGTCTGTTCCGTTGATGCTGGTGCTTGGTTAAAAAGACTAGAGAAAGAGCGTGTGTATGACTTTCTTGCTGGTCTTGATGTGGAGTGTGATCAAATTAGAGTGCAGGTGTTGGGTCGTGTTCCGTTTCCATCTTTGGGAGAGGCCTATGCCATTGTTCAACAGGAGGAGAGCAGAAGGGGTGCTATGTTACAAACTCCTACTTCTGATCGTTCTGCATTGGTTGTTATTCCGCAGGGACAGTTTGGGTCTGGCAGTGGAAAGTTTCAGTCTGGTACTACCAATGGGACCATAGACCGTATGTCACTCCAGTGTGATTATTGCCACAACACTGGACATACCAAGGATTTCTGTTGGAAGTTACATGGTCGTCCTTATCGTGGGCGAGGCAGTGGACGTGGAGGTCAAGGTCGTGGTCCTGGGCGTTCTCAGGCTCAGGCACATATTTCAGAATTTGCTACATTGTCTGATTCTGGGTTTAGTACAGGCGTTCAGTCACCTTTTGATTCTGTTGGCGGTTTCTCTCAGGGGGAGATGCAAGCTCTCAGGCGTCTTATGGCTCGGGCTGATTCTTCCTTTACTATAGCTCCTACTTCCACAGCAGCTCCTACTACATCCTATTTTGCTCATTCAGGTATTCCAGCTAGTGCATTTACTGCCTCCTCCGGTATTCCTTGGATTATCGATTCTGGTGCTTCAGATCATATGACAGGTTGTTCATCTGTTTTTGATTCCTATTCTACTTGTTCTGGTAAGGATAAGGTTCGAATTGCCGATGGATCGTTCTCTTCTATTTCAGGGAAAGGTTCCGTTCGCTATTCTCCCTCTATCTCTCTCTCTTCAGTCCTCCATATTCCAAACTTTGCCACTAACTTCCTTTCAGTTAGTAGTTTTACCCATTCTGCATACTGTTCTGTGACATTTTTTCCTACTCATTGTATCTTTCAGGGACTAGAAACGGGGAAGGTGATTGGCAGTGGTAAAGCACATGGTGGTATCTATTATCTGGAGCATGCACCTCATCCATCTCAGCCATCTTTATCATGTGGACAAGCTCTACGGGCATATATGAGTTCCACTCTTTCTTTATTACATCGGTGGCACCGTAGATTGGGTCATCCCTCTTTTGGGATATTAGAGAAACTCTTTCCTACTTTAGTTAAACATTGTCCTAAAGATCAGTTTTTTTGTGAAGCCTGTGAGTTTGGAAAACATAAACGCTCTTTTTATGCACCTATTAATAAACGAAGTGATTCTCCATTTATGGTTATCCATTCTGATGTTTGGGGTCCTTCTCCTGTTACTTCTTTAAAGGGCTATCGATGGTTTGTTACTTTTATTGATTGTTATTCTCGTGCCACATGGGTGTACTTACTCCAGTAAAAAAATGAAGTATTTTCCTGTTTCAAATCTTTTCATAAGATGGTGTGCACTCAGTTTGATACACATATCAAAATTCTTCGGAGTGATAATGGGACTGAGTATATTGATAAGATTTTTCAGACATATCTAGATGATAATGGTATTATTTTTCAGACGACTTGCGTTGACACTCCACAACAAAATGGAGTCGCTGAGCGTAAAAATCGTCATCTTGCTGAGGTCGCTCGATCCCTTTTGTTCACTATGAATGTTCCCAAATACTTATGGGGAGAAGCTATTTTAACTGCCACATATCTTATCAACCGTATGCCATCCAGTGTCCTTAATTTTAAAACACCCATTGAGTGCTTGCCAAGTAGTTGTCGGGTTACGACTCTTCCACCTAGGGTGTTTGGTTGTGTGTGTTTTGTTCATGCCCCAAAATCTTATGGGGGCAAGCTAGGACATAAAGCCCATAAGTGTATTTTTGTTGGGTACTCTCCTACCCAGAAAGGCTATAAGTGTTACGATCCTTATTCGAGAAAGATGTTTGTCTCTATGGATGTTACCTTTTGGGAAACAGAGGTTTTTATTCTTCCTCCAAACCATCTCTTCAGGGGGAGCATCAGCAGGAGGAAGAGGTGTTTACCTTTTATAATCATAGTGAGGGGAAGAAATTTTTCTATGATTATTGTGAGGGGGAGAAGGAAAACACTAGAGAGAAACCGGTATCTGTTGAAAGGGAAACACATGATATTGGTGGTGACATTGAGGAACAAGTACCTGCACGACGACGACTGCAGGGAGCTAGCTTACAGAGGTATGCTAGACGGAAAAATGAAAAGTCTTCATGTACGTTACCACCTTGTCAATCACAATCACCCACTCCAGTTCCAGATTCCTCAGCTGACTCTTCTGGTAATGATTCTTCTCTTATTGAACCTCCTCCTATGGATCCTGACAGTCTTCCTATTGCTATTCAAAAAGGTGTTAGATCTTGTACTCAACATCCTATCTCACAGTTTGTTTCTTATGACCGTTTATCTCCTTTGTACCATGCCTTTGTCTCTTCTCTTTCCTCTATATCTATTCCACAGAATTGGCAGGATGCATTCAAGATACCTAAGTGGAAAGGAGCTATGGTAGAAGAGATGACAGCTTTGAAAAAGAATGGCACCTAAGATCTAGTATCACTTCCAGGAGAGAAGAAACCAGTGGACTGCAAGTGGGTGTTCACTATTAAGCAAAAGGCTGATGGTACAGTTGAGAGATACAAGGCAAGGCTTGTTGCCAGAGGTTTTACGCAAACTTATGGTATTAATTATGAGGAGACGTTTGCTCCGATAGCGAAGATGAATTCTGTGCGAGCTCTCCTCTCGTGTGCTGCCCACTTGAATTGGCCTCTTCAACAGTTTGATGTGAAAAATGCATTCCTCCATGGTGATTTAGAGGAGGAAGTTTATATGGATATTCCACCAGGTTTCTCTTCTCCTGCAAGTGAAGGAAAGGTGTGTAGATTGAAGAAGGCACTTTATGGGCTGAAGCAATCACCTAGAGCTTGGTTTGGCAGGTTTTCTACGGCTATATTGAGTTTTGGTTACAAGCAGAGCCATGCAGATCATACGATGTTTATCTGCCGAAGTAATGGTAAGATTGTTGTCCTTATTGTTTATGTTGATGACATAATAATGACAGGCAATGATGTGAGTGAGATTCATAACCTTAAGTCTCGTCTAGCTCAAGAGTTCGAAATTAAGGACTTGGGATCATTGAGATACTTCCTTGGAATGGAAGTAGCGAGATCTGATAGAGGTATCTTTATTTCCCAACGCAAGTATATACTTGATTTGTTGGAAGAAACAGGTATGTTAGGTTGTAGACCTACAGATTCTCCTATTGAGGCGAATCATCATCTTAGTGGAGATGTGGGAGAGTGTACTGATAAGGAGAGATATCAGCGACTTGTGGGTCGACTAATATACTTAGCCCACACTTGACCAGATATTACTTATGCAGTAGGTGTTGTTAGTCAGTTTATGCATGATCCTCGTACTTCATATCTAGATGCAGTTTATCGTACTTTGAGGTATCTGAAATCAGCTCCAGGAAAAGGAATTTTGTTCTCTAATCATGGTCATTTGTGATTGGAGGCATTCACTGATGTTGACTGGGCTGGTTCTGTAGATGATAGGCGCTTTACTTCTGGCTATTGCACTTTCCTTGGGGGTAATTTGATTACCTGGCGAAGTAAGAAGCAATCGGTAGTCGCCAGGTCTAGCGCAGAAGCTGAATATAGAGCTATGGCTCATGGTGTTTGCGAGCTCTTGTGGCTCCAAACTTTGTTACTTGATTTAGGATTTGCTGATAGTGTTCCGATGAAACTCTACTGCGACAATAAAGCTGCCATTAACATTGCTCATAATCCCGTTCAGCATGACAGAACATGTAACGACCCTGATTTTTAGTAGGTAAAAATTTCGTTAAATATTTGAATTTTTATTTAAAAATTCCTTTTAATTCCTATAGTTCATAGTAATTACGTTTTTGCCCTTCAAATTTCGTTTCTTGCACTTTAGTCCTATTTAGCAAGCCTAGTTAGCTTCTAACCATCCGGTTGGAGGAACTAAACTAGGAAGCCATCTAGTTACCGCAAATGGACCGTTTTACCCCTCTTGGACCTTTTTGAACCTTTTGAACCATAGACTAAGGATTTATTATTCATTTTCTTTTAATTATTTTGGTTTTATTCTTTGT
Source organism: Rhododendron mucronatum var. ripense (assembly GCA_019656295.1). Taxonomy (NCBI): domain Eukaryota; kingdom Viridiplantae; phylum Streptophyta; class Magnoliopsida; order Ericales; family Ericaceae; genus Rhododendron; species Rhododendron mucronatum. Next base: position 6,668,362 of record BPLT01000002.1, on the reverse strand, counting down.
CCATTGGACAATAAAAGTTAGGGAAACCATTATCCATTGGATAATAGAAACCCCAATTCTTTATATTAAATGTATACTTGGTCAAAGTACTAAGAATATTAAGAAAAAAACTTTTTAATTACTTTAAAGTACTTTTGGGAATTATTTTAGTATATAAGTTGCCTAATAACTATTATCCATTGGATAATAAATGTTAGGGGAATTTTTACCCATTGGGTAAAAGCTTAGTCTTTCAAAGTACCATGGGGTTTTATTAAAATAGACTTTTCTTTTAAACCATGCTACTACAATAATAGATATGCGTCACACTAAGGAGATTCACAAAGATCACGATTTCAATGAAAGCGTGATAAAAAGTGGTGCTCAAATTTTTTTTATCTCAGTTTAAGTCCAAAATTGAGATAAAAAGTGGGTTTTAGCGCAAAATAAAAGACCTCGCTCTTGCGGTGAGATAAAAGAAAAATAACCTCACCCTTGCGGAGTGATAAAAGCTTTTAGGGCGGAAAAAAATGAGATAAAAGATCTCGTTCTTGTGGCGAGATAAAAGAGAAAAGACCTCACCCTTGTGGCGTGATAAAAAAGATAAAAGATCTCACCCTTATGATGTGATAAAAGATTTTAGGGCGGAAAAGAATGAGATCAAAGATCTCGCTCTTGTTGTGAGATAAAAGAGAAATGACTTCACCCTTGTAGCGTGATTAAAAATTTTAGCACTGAAAAAAATAAGATAAATGATCTCACTCTTGCGGCGAGATAAAAAGCCTACCAATTTAGGTTTCACGTGAGCAGGCTGGTACTCATTTAGGCAGACTTTGAAAAGTTATGTGAGAAAAACGATATCGTTTAAGAACTTTGAAAAGTTCTTTTTTTCCTTTTTTACAAAAGATAAGAAGATAAGCTCTAATTACACTCATTCCAAAAAAATCTCTACGTTTAATCTTCATCTTCACGCCCAAAAAGATCGAGAGAGAAAGAGAAGGCAAATCCCACAACTGGGTTCCACCAGTGCCCAGCTGTTTTTTCGACGATAGACGGACTGTTCCACTAGTACCCGATTTTCACGAAGGCGAGCCGTAATCTTTATGATTTATTGTAGTAGTGAAATTTAGTTATTTCGGATGTCTTCCAAGTATATGTTTGATACATTACGTAAAAAGCAATTATATTATTATGGCTTAGCACTACTACAATAATAGATATGCGTCACACTAAGGAGATTCACAAAGATCACGGTTTTCAGTGAAAGCGTAATAAAAAGTGGTGCTTAAATTTTTTTTTATCTTAGTTTAAGTCCAAAGCTGAGATAAATAGTGGATTTTAGCACGAAATAAAAGATCTCGCTTTTGAGGCGAGATAAAAGAAAAACAAGCTCACCCTTGTGGCGTGATAAAAGATTTTAGGGCGGAAAAAAATGAGATAAAAGATCTCGCTCCTATGGCGAGATAAAAGAGAAAAGATCTCACCCTTGTGGCGTGATAAAAAAGAGAAAAGACCTCACCATTGTGGCATGATAAAAGATTTTAGGGCGGAAAAGAATGAGATAAAAGATCCCGCTCTTGTGGTGAGATAAAAGAGAAATGACTCCACCTTTGTAGCGTGATAAAAAACTTTAGCGTGAAAAAAAGTGAGACAAATGATCTCACTCTTGTGGCAAGATAAAAAGCCTACCTATTTAGGCGCGCAGTCTGAATTTTCACTGGACGGGCTGATACTCATTTAGGCAGAGTTTGAAAAGTTATGTGAGAAAAACGATGTAGTTCAAGAACTTTGAAAAGTTTTTTTTTTTCTTTTTTACAAAAGGTAAGAAGATAAGCTCTAATTGCACTCATCCCAAAAATTCTCTACCTTTCATCTTCACGCCCAAAAAGATCGATTGATCAAGAGAGAGAGAGAGAGAGAGAGAGAGAGAGAAGGCAATTGCCACATCTGGGTTCCACCAGTGCCCAGTTGTTTTTTTAACGACGGGCGGACTATTCTACCAGTACTCGATTTTCACGTGGGCGAGCCGTGATCTTTATGATTTATTATAATAGTGAAATTTAGTTATTTCGGATGTCTTTCAAGTATATGTTTGACATATTAGGTAAAAAAGCAATTATATTATTATGACTTAACCTTATCTGAAAAGGATTAAAATCCAACTGAAAAGCCACCATTGAAATTGAAATTCAATATAAACACAAAATCCATGTAAAATGGTTAGTTTATAAAAAAAAAAAATCTAAAGTTTGTTTATAATGTTACAATCTGCAGGTTGTGATAATTTTCATAAAAATACAAAGCGCATGCACTACAACAAAAAACACTATTGTCTACTAATTTTGCTAGCTAAAACTAAATTTTTCGCCCCAAGAAAATCTTTTAGTGACCAATAACTAATTTTGATTCGCAAAAGATTTGCTGTCATATTTTTAAAATTTTTTAAACATTGTTTATATATGTATTTTTATATATTTTAATATCATGTTAATTGCATTTCAAAAAATTCAGCAAATTTTAAGCGAAAAAAAGTTTTCTCACTTTAGGAAGTAAGTATAAATATTTTTGTTTTCCTAATGTAAAAGAAGTTCTTGGCTAGCTTAGTGGTAAGGGCTTGGGAAATCAACTAATTAAGGGTGTGTGGGTTCGAAATTCGGCAATGACAAGAAAAGATGGTCTAGTAGATACAAAGAAAAGATCACGCGCAATGATTTTCTATCTCAGTTTATGGTGGTGTGATCATTTTGAACTTTCAATCACGGTTATCGACCATGATCTAAAGCGACATACAATCACACCCAAAAAAGAGAAATGATCACGTCCAAGAAAAACAATCACGACTTATAACCGTGATAAAAGAGAAACGATCACGCCTTTTGGCCATGATTGTTTCTCTCTTTCAATCACGGTTTATAACCGTGATAAAAAAGCGTGACTTACAATCACACTTAGATCCATCACGGTAGCAAAAGCGTGATGGAAAATTTACAATCACGGCCAATAGCTGTGATCTTTATTGTTTATTGTAGTAGTGTGTGTAGAAGTACTACATTATTTTAAAGGTAGGGTACTTAGTACCAAGATTCTTAAGTACCCTTGTTTATTTTTCTATTAGGATTGTGATCTTCCAATTGTACATGTGTATCCAAGTATATATTATTCTAGTACATGGTAGATTAATATAATACCTTAGTACCACATGTGCTAATTGGTTAGTTTAAAAGATAAACCTTAGCCTTTAAGCTTCCTTGATTCAAGTACCAAGTACTTATTAGTTTATTTCTTATCTTGTACTTTGTATATATATATATATATATGTGTGTGTGTGTGTGTGTGTGTACTTAAGTTAGAGAGAGAGAGAGAGAGAGAGAGAGAGAGAGAGAGGAAGGAGATTGGTTGTACTTGGCTTAATCTTCCCTTGTACTTCATATCTTTGGTTGTTACTCTTCCTAACTAAGAAACTATCTCCCTTATCCTCCTTTGTACCATCAAGATTTGTTTAAACAAGAATCTTGTACCAATATTCTTCTTGCCCACCAAGTCTTCCAAGAAACAAATCCTAGCCATAGGATTTGCCTTTGATCTTCCAAGATTCATGACAAGTGTCAAAGTGAGGAAAGGAGAGAGAGAGGGGGGCCAGCCATTGAGAAGAGGAGAGAGAGCCAAGGTTTTGCCTATAAATAGAAGCCCATTCCAAGCATTTCAACTCACCCCTTGAAGCTTTGCTCTTCCTTCTCTCTAGAAATCATTTTCTGGTTTTCCAGGCAGCCTACTGCCCTTCGGAATTCCTCAGTTTTCTCTTGCTTAGAGTAGTTTTTAGAACCAACTTCCTTCAAAAAAGTTGTAGAACACTTCAAGAGCTTCAATTGAGGCTCAAGAACCACCCCAATCGGTGAAGAAATGACAAAGATATTGTCATCCGAAGTTCAGTAAAATCTTGGATTCCCAATTTCCAGACAGCTTACTGTCTCTTCCTTTATCACTATTTTTCTCCTACTTAGAGTGGTTTCTAGGATCAACTTTCTTCACAAAAGTTGTAGATAATTTCTTGAGCTTCGATTTGGACCCAAGAAAAAGCATATTCGACCAAAGATTGACCGAGTTACTGCCATCCGAAGTTTGGTCCAGATTCACTGCCCGTAGAATTTTCCAACTAGCTTATTCGGCCCCGACTAGTTTCGGATCAAGGTAGGATATTCTTTACCCTATCCCTATGTATGGTATTAAATCATATGTTGGAGAAATAGGATGTCTTTAAGTAATAACTTTGATCGTTTCTTTCAAAAGTAGATAAGCCTATCTTTATCTCAAGTATTTGTATTTTGATCTTTAAAGATGGTTATGAGCATGCTTATATGAATTGCTTGTATTACTTGTGACACGATAAAGCATAAGTGATTTATCACTCCAAGGGCGTCCGAACATGTGGCGTTATGCTTTAAGCGTTAATGTGAGCGTGATTAGAAATATAGAGTTGAATGATCTTGTTTGTTTACAAGGAATGATTTATGTTTACCTTTGTCCTGCCTCGGAGTTTTGCATGTACGAGACACGAGAACCGAGAAAGTAGAAACATAGCACCTAGGGTGTGGTTGACAAGGAGAATATGTTTTCCGAGGAAAAAGATACTTTAGAAACTACATAATGACCATTTCGAGAGCATTATGTGTGTGCGTGTGTTCCAATGGGAATCCGGAATAGCGGAACCATTGTGAGGTTGTGTGCGTTCCCATGGGATCCCGGACCGGCGGAACCATGGTGAGGTATAGCTTGGTTATCCACGGAGAGGAGCCAATGCAATTGTGTGCCAATGGGAACCCGGCGCGGCGGAACCATTGTGAGGATACTCGGGAACCCGGCGCGGCGGAACCGAGGTTGGGTGTGTGGCTTGGTTATCCGCGGTACGGAGCCAATGTCAAATGATTTTGAAAGGATGGGTGTGTAGCTTGGTTATCCGCGGTACGGAGCCAATGCAAAAGATTTTGAAAGGCTTGGTTATCCACGGTACGGAGCCAATGCAAATGATTTGAAAAGGATGTTTTCTAAGTGAAAATGATTGACACGGTCTACGACAAGTTGCGTAGGAGAAACATGAGAAATCTTGGACACCAACGATAGTTAAATATCGATTGTGGATGTGTTATGGTTATTGTTTGTTTTTTTTGCGATCTATTGTTCGTAAGTTATGGGTTAGTGGGTAGGGTTACTCTATTGAGCTTTCGTAGCTCACGGTGTTACCTTTTGGTGACCCTGGCATATTATATGGGTGGCGACGCCGATATAATGTGTCAGATCTCTTAGACGAACAGGGCAAGATCTGCACCTTGGAGGCCTTTGGAGCTGAAGGGCTGGCTAGGATGGAAGGAGCGGAGCAGTAGTTAGGAGCCTTAGTTTCTCCTTTGTTGATTATATGTACCCTTTCGAAGTATTTATGATGTAATAAACTCTCTTTATTATATAATAAATGCTTCATTAACGTACCCAAAATTCGGGGCGTTACAGAACAAAGCACATAGAGATTGATTGACACTTCATCAAGGAAAAGTTGAACGAGGGTTTGATATGTATGCCATTTGTGAGATCTGGAGATCAGCTAGCTGATATATTCACAAAAGGGCAAGGTAGCAAGAGTTTTCATCCTATTGTGTTCAAGTTGGGCTTGATTGATATCTTCGCACCAACTTGAGGGGGAGTGTTAGATGATGGATCTATTTGTATCTAGTGTAATTATGTGTCTTATGATGTAATTAGTTTAAGTATCTAGGACCGTAGTGCAATTATTATTCAGCTTGTATATATATATTTTACGTTGAATGAAATTAACCCTAATGGGTTTTCTCCCTATTACGATTACCCTAAAATTGAACATTTACAACAAGTGGCCGGAGATCTACAGATAGCCAGGGAAAACTTGGTCCTTGCGGAAGCAGAATACCAAATGAAGATGAGCGAGAGACCATCCCAGGTGGAGCCGGTTCACAAGAAGAGGCAGTATAAAGTGCTTGAGGCCTCTGAGGAAGAAGAAGGAGAAGAAGAAGGAGAGGAGGAAGAGAACGAAGCGCCCTCGTCCACCAGCAGCGGCTCCGACGACTTTACCAGTGATCTTGGATACATGAGGGATCTAAGGGAGGAAGAGGATGATGACGAGGACGACAACGATGATGGCATCTGGCTTGATGAGTGAGGGCTACTATTGAGCCTCATTTACTTTACTGTATTTGATTTTTGCTTTGGGCCTACGAGCCCATGTAGATAGGTAGTAGCGGGCCATCATGCCCTAGTTGACAGTAGCGTTGGCCTACCTCGCCCTTTTGACTTTTGAGCGGATGTGCCCTACTGATATGTTGGTTTGATTGGCCGAAGTGCCCCACGTACATCATATTTCATCGTTGCAGATGCAGATGCTTTTGGATATGGATTAGTCGATATAAAATTTCCATTTTCTAGTTTATTAATTCTCGTCAAGAAAAATTGATAAAAGAAAGGTATATACCTACCACTAATACCTCACTTGCATTGATAACGTACTGAATCGACATACAGATGCACGCATATGTATAGACACGACTTGCTCGAAAAAGAACAAGAAACGAATCCCCGGATATAATACGAACCCTTGGACACGTAGAAAGTAATGAAATTTTTGGCATTAATTGGCCGAAATTCAAAACATACCATTAAAGGTGAAACTGATACTCTCGTAAGGCCAAATAGGTGCACAGTGACCTTTACGAACTGACGAATCCTAGAAAAAACATCCCGATAAGAGAGAGAGACCAAAAAATGCTACAAATGTTGCAAAAATGGACATAAGATGCAAAAGACGACTCGAATATGTTCCGGATTGAAACTGACACCCCTGCACAATCACATTAGGTCCATATGACATGCACGGTATAGCAGAACTTGGCAAAACCCTTTAAGACAGATTTCGAGCTTCCGAAACCTCGATTTGAACTTAAATGGGCTGCCGAGGGTCCAAAATTCTCGTTGAGCGCAATATTTTGGATCTGATGGTTGGACACGGTCACAAATACCGATAGTGACTTGCTCGAACCATCAAAAGTTCAAAAAGGCCCAAGGAATAAATAACAACATGTCAGAGGCAGTAGCTATCAAAAATTGTCTGCAGCAGTATTCCAAACACGCGTGTGGATCTGAGATCAGCACGCGTAGGTGATGTCACATGCACATGGATCCTCCAATGGCGCGCGCAGGTCAGACCCTACTTTAGTGCCTTTGTTTGACCAGAGCTTCTCTTTGAAGGATAACAAGTTTAGTCACTCTTCTACATGGCCTGCAGACAGTTTTGATTAGCAAGGAGAGATGTCGTTGCATGCAAGGTGGTAGGACACCAATGCATTGCTTTAACTTTAGGCACACGAAACGAGGCCAATATTTTTGGACACTTGCCTGTAAAAGGAGGGTACTAGGTGCATTTTGATCATACCAATCCTCCCAAATATAAAACTTTCCCAGCATTCGAAATGGAAAGTCCTCTGTCGGCCTTGCTCAAACCTTGGTTAATGAGGTTCGAAACTATCAATTGGGCAAGTTCTCGATCATGAGGTTTGGCCTCCATTTGAGACCTTCGATATGTGAAGCCACGCCCTGAACTCCTCAGAGCTGCTTTTTCATACCGGGATCCGATCATGCATGTTTTCTGGTTTGGCGACGACGAGTTATGTCCGACCGTCAAGGAATTTCAGTCTTATCTCCGAGGCTTCACCACCTCCCATGCACTTGTTGTCCCTCCGCTTTAAGAGAACAAGAAGAATCTTCTGCAGATGATGCTTAACATTTCTGGTGAGTTGACAACGACTATAGTCCATAATGGCGAACTTGACGTTGCACATCTCATCGAGTTGTACAACCTAGACGGAGTCTTGGAGAATTATGTGGAGTAGGCTCATCAACGGTTTGCCCTCTCAATCTGTGCACTAGTTGCCTACATACTAGTTCCTGCTGACAGAAAGGTTAGCGCTAGCTTGGTGAGCGTCGCTTCTCAGATGGGAGTTCGAAAGAACATAATCCCCATAGTCTTGGTGGAAACTTTAATGGGCATGGATTTGTTCGACGCGGGCCAAATGAACGCATTTAGCGGCAGTCCATTCCTGCTCCAGGTAGGTTCTCACTCAGCTCACTTTTTTTTTTCGCACTTCTTATTTAATCTCAACTCTCGGGCAAGGCTCTTTCTAGATCCTTACTTGTTTTTTGGCTCAAGCTTTATCTGGTTTCTCACTTGTCTTTTCACTCGTGCAGATATGGCTTTCGGACAAGGTTGACTTGCTCAAAGCGCCACAAGCAGGTTGAAAACACTTTCTGAGGTGTATGCTTCAGAGATCGATGTTGTATCCAAAAATGGAAATGGAGGAGTGGTTTGCTTTTCTGAATGATATGTGCAGTCTAAGGATATCGTCTGGAGGTGCCCTTGGCTAGATTTTCCTGACATGGCAATCGCCGGCTTGGCGAGCTTCACCTTTTATGTTCCCGGCTGCATACTCCGTCAACTTGGCATGAGCTAGGGTCTGCACCGAGCTGGGATTGAGAACTTCTACCTTCCCAATTTTGATGTTGAAACACTGCGCAACTACTGAAACAGCTGGAATGACAGAGTGCTTGAAGGACCCTACCCTAGTTTCACAAGAAAGTCGCTACAAAAAGTGTCTTCACAGGGAAATCAAGGCAAGATCAGAGAACTACTGAACTTCCAAATCTCGTTGTATTCAGAATAAGATGAGGGCTATTAGGCTTCTCAAGCACTTTTCCTTGAATTTCATGCTAGCTTTAACTGCTGGAAGGCCTTTGTGCCTAGCTTGTTTAATAAAAGAAAGGTGTGTCACATGATAAATCTTAGCAAAAAGCTTGTAAAATTAATTCAGATACAACGAAACCCCGATTATAGCTCGAAATCCCCTCCCAAGGGCCCAAAATCTTCATTAGGCACAATACTGCAGATTTGACGCTTCGACACAGTCACATGTACCCAACATGACCTGCTTGAAGTGTTAAAAGTCCAAAATCAGGCCCAGGACTGAAAATGAGAAATCATAGCACAAGGCAGTAGGCTATGTTTTTGCTGGTGTAAATTGAATCAGCGCACGTGGTTTAGAAATCAATGCACGTGTGACCTAACAAGCGCGCGCGGATCCTGGACTGAAGTGCATAGCTGCAGTACTGTTGTAGTTGCCTATCTTGACCAGACTTGAATTTAACACGTTAAGGGCATTGTAATCAGCCTCACATGTCCAGAACACTCTTTAACAAGTGCAAAATGAGGTTGGTATTTTCGGACCTTTGGCTATAAATAGACGGAATGGCTTATTGCAAAACACACTACTCTCTCAAAACTGAAGCTCTTATAACACTTGTAATGGCGAATAATCTACCAACCCTGATCGGTCCTTGGCTCGAGACATTCATTGCAGGAGACTGGCTATACTTCTGGTCCCTTGGCCTGGCTGCCGTCCGCTACCTTTGAAGTGTGAGGCTTTGACCCGAAACCCTAAGGGCAACCCTATGTTTCTAGGATCCAAATATCCACATGTTTAGATTTGGAGATGACGAGTTATGTCCCATGGTGGAGGAATTTCAAGCATACCTCCAGTGTTTTGGCTCTCATGTGCTTGTTGTTTCGTCGTACCGACAAAGCATGCCCAAGTTGCTGCAGTCCTGTCTCAACATTTCTCGAGGAGCAGCAGAGAGTTTGCTAAATGGAGGTCAGCTCAACATTATGCGCTTGACGGAGTGGTATGGCCCGGGAGGTGACACAGAAGATACTACCGTTCAGGCCAAACGTTGGTTTGCATTGACAATCTGCATGCTGGCCTCCTATTTGCTGGTGTCCCCAAATGAATGAGTTAGTCCCTCGCTGGTGAGCGTTGCTGCTCAAATGGGGACTCGAAGGAACGTGGTGCCTATGGTTCTTGCGGAGACGCTCTTGGGTTTGGATTTGGTTTATACCGACCAAACCAACACATTCAACGGTAATCCACTCCTGCTCCATGTAAACACTCACTTAGCTCACTTTTTATTTTTTGGCTTTAACACATTCTCTTTTTACCTCAACACTCGGCTAGGGATATGTAGACACCCCAATCTGGGCTTCCAAATTAGTTTACTTACGGTATTTGATTCCCCGATGATGAAATGGATCAAGAACACCCCGAGAATGATAAGTCCTTGAGCTTTGAGTGTTTGCAAAACCCTTGAACCTAACCTAGCCTAAGCCACTTCAAAAAACAAAAAACCCCACTGGTCCGCGCCAGAGCGCAACCATCCCGTGCCAGGGTGCACCATCGCGCGCCAGACTCACTCCATCGCGTGCCAGACTCACTCCATCGTGCGACAGTGCGCCAGGGCGCACCATCGCACGACAGACTGACTTCGTCGCGCGACGCTCCAACCGACCACCAACCTTTCTGAAGGAGGATAGTTGGCCACCAATGCAACTCTCAGCCAGCCTCGTGGACTGACTGAACTCCTTTCCTGGCACCAACCAGATCCACCATCTTCCCCTATATATACCCCCCCATGGTTATTCTTTCAAAGGGTTACCAAATTTTAAGCCCAAAAAGGATTACACTCACAATCCTCCATTTTCACACTTCAACCATCCAAGAACAAAGCTTGTTCTTCCACCTCAACCTTTTCAAATACCTCAATCAAACCTCAAAGCTCGAATTCGTTTCAAACTCAACCAAAGGTATAGCATACCTACTGTCTTTCTGTTCTGATCCCAGAGGGGGGCTGGCAGGGCCAAGGCTGGTAATCAATACCAGTCTTGGTCCGAAAGCTAGCAAGGTTTCAAAACCGTCATGGTAGGAACCAACGCGCGATGGTCCCACTCTCGCGAGCGACTGTCTCAGTACAGTGCGCGATGGACCGCGTGGGGATTGGTGTTCTACTGTTTTGTATTTATTTACATATAGATCACTTTTAAGCATGTTAAAAATAAGTTTACTGCTTTTCCTTAGTATAAACTGGTAGTATGTAGTTAATTTGTATTTCTGTTGTTAGTTAATTTGTATTTCTGCTGTTTTGGAGTACCCTTGGGATCATTCTGGACCTGCCCCAGAACCCAAAAATGTGTAAACCAAGCACTGGTCTAGTTGCGCTCGGGCGCACCATTGCGCGCCAGACTGGCTTCATTGCGCGACAGTGCACCATCGCGTGCCAGACTGACTCCATCGCGCGCCAGGGCGCATCCTTGCGCGACAGAGTGAGTCCATCGCGCGAAAGTTTGCCTCTGACCAGTGAGTGGCCATGCACGGGTAGCTTGTTTAAGCCATTATTTTGTCCCCACACTGTTTATGGGGTGTTTTATTAATTTGTGGGGCTTTACAGCCTTTAAACTATATATTATGCTGTTATATGAACTGCTTGGTTTGTCCTGGGTGTGCACTGGTCCTTCCAGAGTCCAGAGGGTTTGAGAATAAGAGCTGTGGGTTTGAGCCCACCGGCGCGCGCGTGTCTTGGAGTTGTGCGCGCAGGAGCGAATAACATGCAGTGACTTGTTCAGTGCATGCTGGTTTCTTCCTGCGCACGTCACTCCAAAACAAGGGTCTCCCAGTCTGTTTAAACTCCCACAAGAGTCTATTCTCATCCTATACTAACTGCTCATCCATGCTATCTATCACATCCTGCAAACTGTTACAGGTTTTAATCCCCGATTAACTGTTCTCCCGCCCTAATTGGCTAAAGAATTGATTAATGAAACAGAATCACAAAACAAACATTTTTCGCAAATGCCTAAGTAGAGACCGATCTCCGGATTGGGCGAGAGGGGTGCCATAAAACCCTTTCCCTCTCGTAACCTAGATCCCGAACCCAAATATGGTTATGACGGACTGGTTCCTTAACTTTTTCAAATCAAACAGCGCGGCAAGTGCTTCGAAATACGGTTCCTTGGGTGTCGGACCTTCACACCCGAGTGGCGACTCTGTATTTTCGCGAGCGCTTGTCGTCCAGCTTCAAAAGCGCTCCCGCGAACCGGCACTTTTCTCTTTTAGGAGGGGCACGGAATCCCCTTCCTAGGAAAGAAAACGGGCACCGCATGCCCACAGTGGCGACTCCGCTGGGGATACAAATCAATATTGGTTTATATTTAGAATTTAATACGCTTGAGAACAATCCCACAAAAGTCTGTCAAAATAGTGAGCTTTGCGCTGCTAAAGAAAGGATTGGTGATTTAACAGGACCTCGTGTCCGGCCATCCAATCTGGGGCTTTTCCGATTGTTCTCTCGTGTAGTTTCTTCTAAGTATTGATCAATAAAGAGAGCCAAATTTGAAAAGGCATTTGCGAATTTGCGATTCTGTTCCATTAATCAAACTTTTTTAGCATCTTCATTTGCATCGATGTGGGATAAGCCTCGTTGGATCGTTTTGGCAATCCAGCATGGTTTACCGGAGCCCGGGGACCCCGAATGACTAACAACCTTCGACGATGATGAGTCATTCTACCGTTTGACTGTTGCTCTGCGGTTACGCGGGCAATGGGAGGTATATCTTGGCTCTAGTCCGAGGAACCCGTTACAAGCCAAAACCATCCTTTGCATATACAAAGCACTAAAACTCTCCAAACTAGGACAGGTACCCACAGGGTAAGATTACTTGCATCTAACCCCATATATTGTCTATGTGTTACTGTTTTCCCTATCGTATGCACTGTACATACATACTCTTTTGCGCAGGAGCATGTTTAGGGCGCCTTCTAGGTTGTCTCTCTTTTGAGTCTGTCTTATGCCTATTAGGACGCTGCTAGACCCGATGAAGAGTCGTGAATCTCGATGGTGCACGTTGGTAATTTTCAAAGTCCTTAGATCAGCGAGACTTTGAGAAATCAAACATTTTTAAGCCCTTGGCTCATGCCTGATTGAAGTTTCAATTGAAAATAAGGAACCACAAAGTATGGATGTAGTGTCACTGGCACTACCCAGGTTGAAGTGTGAAGTCACTATACACCGCAGCGTTCAAAGTTAAGGTGCCATGACATCGATACCGAGTTGTTCCGAATTCCAAGTTGAAACTTCAAGAACGAAATAGACAAAGGCTTAGTCTATTTTGACATCTCTTAGTGTTAGTCGATCTATTCAAAGGATACACCTCGAAAAGAAATCCGAGGATTTTGGCACCGTTCGAACATCTTGAGACAGACTTGTTTGTAGTTGTAGAGTCTAGGAGGACACCGACGATGGCAACATGTGCATTGCATTCTAATTGCTGCAAGAACCCCATTGAGTTCTCTTTTACTTTGTTGTCCAAAGCTCTAGGCCATCTCACTGAAGGGAATAGCCAAACCTACTTGGGAACGTGTGCTGGGACTATTTCACTGTCACTTTTGAATCCAGAATGGCTGCACAAACAGAGCTGGCTGAGTTGAAAAAGGTTGTAAAGGAAATAAGCCACAAGATGGACAAACAAATAGTTGTGGTCCAGGGACTGGTTGGCCTCTTTTCCTCCACAGCTCCGCAGCCAGATATGGGGCTAGTCAAAGGACCTCCTCAAGCCTACCACCCTCCAGCAGTTGGAATCAAACTGTGCTTAGGAGACATGTTCAACGACCTGGTTGAATTCCATGAGGCTAGGACTCACTCGAAGGAGGATGTAGATTCCTTTGTCAAAGCCATTGCCAAAGGGGAGGACATGCTTAGTGATGAATTCAGCCCCGAGGGCAAAAGAATGCATCTTGTAAATAAGGCAATGTGTTGCAACTGCAAAGCAAACAAGGGTCCTGCTTTGAACTCTCAATTCGCTCGCCGGAACTCACCGAGGGTTTTCTCATGTTTCGATGCACCTTTGGCCTCGTTCTATGAGAGGCTCCTCGATGTTGGTTCCATCAAGCCCCTCAATCCAACTTCACAACCCAAGAATCCCTCTGCCAACTTCAAATATAACCTCTATTGCACCTACCATCAAATGCCTGGCCATTCAACCAATGCCTGTTTTCGGCTTCGACATGCCATTCAAGATCTCATCGATTGTGGCATCATCCTAGCCCCATCTCCATCAAAAGTTACCACATTCAAACCTATCATCCCAGAAAATCAACCCCAGCCAACTGTACCCATCCTGTCTGAGCCTGAGGATGGCCTACTGGCCGCTGTTTGTGCAATTGAGACTTTCTCTGCCGACACTTGGATTGACAGTAATGAGGAGCTTACAAAGGAGCGGACTGACGGGCTGAGGTCCATTATTCAAGGGAGCACCGAGTAGGTTTGGTCAAAGAAGCTGAGGAAGCCGAAGTGCTGTTGCTTGGGCCTGACACCCGCTGGATCCCACCTCTTTTTGTGGAAGTCAAGGGTAGCTATAAAAATTGCATTTTTAAACTGCGTCTAGTTTGCATTGGCATTTTGTCTGAGTCTGACACAGTATCTGTCAAGTTGTCTAAGTCTAGCTCTGAGTCGGAGTTTGTGCCTCTTGGCCCTCCATGTCGTAGCTTTTGTTCGAGTCTTTTGCTTTACTTGGCAACCCCGAGGGGCTTTCTTTATGATATGCATTATCTTGCTTTTAAGTACTTTGCTGGCTTTTGAATAAACTGTGTCGACCTTGACGACGAAGGGATAGATTTCGATGGGATTATCCCCAAGGAAATGTATTCCCTCGCCGAAAGGGAAGACGAAAGGCATGCTCAGCCTATTAATTGAAATTGTAGATTTCAATAAACTTGAAAGATGAGGTGGACCTCTAAATGGTTCAAACTGGTTCAACATTACGCCCGGTCAGGTAGGCTCGAAGAGTTCATCAATGTTTTGGCATGGTCTCTCAAATGACATGCCTAACGTAGACCCTGAGATAAAGGAACATCAAAATCAAGTGCCAAACCATGTGAAGCAAAGCTCATAAGGTCCAGCGCCTCATACCATGTTCAAGTTTGTAGGAACAGCATTCCACCAAGCACAAGTTAGAAAGTTCAAAATTGGCCTAGAGTAAGGCATGTCAACCGAAGCACACTGGACTCTGCGCTATCAAAGTCGTTTTATCTGAGGCTGTGGCCAGAGATCATCGATCTCGACTGACCTCGATGGCAATCAAATTCAAAAACCTTGGTCAGCATGGATCAATTCAAAAGCCTTTTCCCTGAGAGAAGCTCATTGGGCTGAAAACCCCAAGGGTGGGCAATTCCAAGCAAAGGTTAGAGCAGCCTGCTAGACCAAAAACCTACGAAGGCGGTCTAGGCAAATGTAAAGGCAATGTTTGAAAGCTCGCTAGACCGAAAACCCGAATGGGCGGTTTTACACAAAAGTTAGAGCGTAAAAGGTGAGGTAAATACTCGAGTGAACCTTAGCCTGAACTACGTTTTGACCTGATTCCCTAGCTTGGGATACGTAGGCAGTCTCTCCTTGAGACTCGGTCACAATCTATCAATTGGATCCATGGTTGACGTTTGGTACGAATCAAAGGTCGAAGCGGGTCGAAGATCAAGCTGCATGAGAAGAGTCTGAAGGGTGAAATCCTTCGTCTTTCAATTTTGTTTCCAACTACTATTTCAATTTCAAAAGCTGAGCATAAAGCCTTAAAAGAATTTAAGCATAAAAAACAGAACGAAATGTTGGCGAGGCCTAACGGCTCACAGTTTATTCTAAGTTCAGCAAAGTCTAGTGTAAGCAACTGCTACGAATTTGTAGTCACGCGCATATTTAATTCGAGCAACAAATCAATAGCAGTCAGCTACTGCCTTTGAGTCCTATTCAAGGGGCTTTTGCCAAGTTTTGTCATACTGTGCAGACCTAATGTGACTGCACGGGGGTGTCGGTTTCAGTTCGGGCCTATATGTGTCATCATTTGTGTCTTATGTCCGTCTTGGTGGCATCTTTCCAGTTTTTCAATCCATTGTCATGTCGAGATGCTTTTCTCAGTTCTATTTGTTCATCCAGGTCACCATACATATGTTTGACCTTACAAGTGTCAATTTCACCTGTCTAAAGGGATATTGTGAGTTTTGGCACGTTAATGCCCAAAATTTCATTGTATTCCATGTGTCTAAGGGTTCGCATTGTTCCCTAGGGCTCTTTGCCCCTTTTCGTTCGAGCTAGGCGAGTTTATGCATGTGCGCGTGTCTGTGTCGACTCAGTTCACTTGACAATGCAAATTAGATATAGCGATCAGTTTTTGTCAATAAAATGGAAAAATGTAATTTTTACATGGCTACCCTAGCTTTTGCAATCTACAAGCAGAAAAATCTTGTGGACAGCAAGGGTATGTCAACCCAGCGCCAAGTAAAGCACATCCATGGGGCTCGTATGCCCAAGCATCAAAGGAAAGGGCGCGCAGGCCCAATGCTGTTACTATATCAATTGGGCACACTTGCCCGCTCAACATCTATCTATCTGGGTGCTCATCTCGAGGGCAAAAGGCAGTAAAGCAATGGGGTTCAGTGATAGTTCTTAAGCATCGTTGTCCTCTTAGGAGCCGCCCTTAGCTTGTGTCCGCGTTTTCAATTTGTGCATTCATATTGTATACAACATTGCATATTGTGCATCAAATGTTTAAAGCAGGAAAATTCTATCAAGTGTAAAAGCATGCCTATACAGTATCGAAGGCAGCAAGTAAACAGGATTTTGGAAATCATGTCTGTGGCCTAGTTCCCGTTGGGACTAGAGCCGGAATCGCTTCTTTGGGATAAAGCAAATATGGGGAAATGCCACACGCCACATTCCTTATCTCATTTGTCATGATAACCGTCAAGCACACAACCTCGCCATCCTACTCTCCTGGCCCTTGGAATGCACTTTGGGGGATCAAAAATCAACCCAATCCACAACAGCATGTTCATCTTGAAGAATGATCTGCCTGTTCCAAATCAACGACAGTCAGTCCTGTCCAAATCTCAACGGCTCGATCATTCTGCACACTGATTCGCCCATCTCAAATCAACGACAGCCGGACCTGTCCAAATCTCAACGGCTCGATCATTCTGCACACTGATCCGCCCATCTCAAATCAGCGACAGCCGGTCCTGTCCAAAACTCAATGGCTCGATCATTCTGCACACTGATCTGCCCGTCTCAATCATCGACAGCCGAACCTGTCCAAACTCCACGGCTCGATCATTTTGCACGCTGATCTGCCCATCTCAAGCACCGACAGCCAGTCCTGTCCAAACACAATCGCTCGATCATTCTGCACACTGATCCGCCCATCTCAAATCAGCGACAGCCGGTCCTGTCCAAAACTCAACGGCTCGATCATTCTGCACACTGATCTGCCCGTCTCAATCACCGACAACCGGTCCTGTCCAAACTCAACGGCTCGATCATTCTGCACATTGATCTACCCGTCTCAATCAACGACAACTGGTCCTGTCCAAACACAATCGCTCGATCATTCTGCACTCTGATCCGCCCATCTCAAATCAGCGACAGCCGGTCCTGTCCAAAATTCAACAGCTCGATCATTCTGCACACTGATCTGCCCGTCTCAATCAACGACAGCCGGTCTTGTCCAAAACTCAACGGCTCTATCATTCTGCACACTGATCTGCCCGTCTCAATCAACGACAGCCAGTCCTGTCCAAAACTTAACGGCTCTATCATTCTGCACACTGATCTGCCCGTCTCAATCAACGACAGCTGGTCCTTTCCAAACTCAACGGCTAGATCATTCTGCACACTGATCTGCCCGTCTCAATCAACGACAGCCGGTCCTGTCCAAACACAATAGCTCGATCATTCTGCACACTGATCTGCCCGTCTCAAATTAACGACAGCCGTCCTGTCCGAATTTCAATGGCTCGATTATTTATACTGATGATCCTCCCATCCTGTCTGCAACGGCTCGATCATTTATCCTGATGATCCTCCCATCCTGTCTGCAACGGCTCGATCACTTATACTGATGATCCTCCCATCCTGTCTGCAATGGTTCGCTCATTTATACTGATGATCCTCCCATCCAGACTTCAACGGTTCGATCATTTATACTGATGATCCTCCCATCCTATCAAATTCCTCAACAGTTTGATCACTTAGCTCATTGATCTCTCCATCTGCATCCACGACAGCCGGTCTTGTCAAATCCATCAATGACGGTCCGCCATATCGTTCTTCTAAATTCAGCGATGGTCAGCCATATCATCAACGACGGTTAGCCATATTGTCCTTCTCAATTCAGAAATGGTCAGTCATATCATCAACGACAGTCAGCCATATCGTCCTTCTCAATTCAGCGATGGTCAGCCATATCATCAACGACGGTCAGCCATATTGTCCTTCTCAATTCAGCGATGGTCAGCCATATCATCAACGACGGTCAGCCATATCGTCCTTCTCCATCACCGATGGTCAGCCATATCATCAACAACAACCTACCATGTCGCATGTCTCTGCCCATTTAGCGACGATAATCAGCCGTCGCCTGTCTCTGCCCATTCAGCGATGACAACCAACCACGTCGCCTGTCTCTGCCTATTCAGGGACGATAATCAGCCGTCGCCTGTCTCTGCCCATTCAGTGATGACAACCAACCACGTCGCCTGTCTCTGCCCATTCAGCGACGACAATCAACCAGATCACCTGTCTCTATCCATTCAGCGATGACAACCTACCACGTCGCCTGTCTCTGCCCATTCAGTGACGACAATCAGCCGTCGCCTGTCTCTGCCCATTCAGCGATGACAACCAACCACGTCGCCTGTCTCTGCCCATTCAGCGACAACAATCAACCAGATCGCCTGTCTCTGTCCATTCAGCAATGACAACCTACCACGTCGCCTGTCTTTGCCCATTCAGTGACGACAATCAGCCGTCGCCTGTCTCTGCCCATTCAGCGATGACAACCAACCACGTCGCCTATCTCTGCCCATTTAGCGGCGACAATCAACCAGATTGCCTGTCTCTGTCCATTCAGCGATGACAACCTACCACATCGCCTGTCTCTGTCCATTCAACGATGACAATCAACCACGTCGCCTGTCTCTACCCATTCAGCGACGACAATCAACCATATCGCCTGTCTCTGTCCATTCAGCGATGACAATCAGCCATATCATCTCGATCCATCAACGATCGGCACATCGTTCGATGGTCCACCCGTCCGCAACTAATTGTTCCCCAGGAGAGTTCGCCTCGGCCTACCCTGAACGACTACCTCTTCATCAGTCTAGCTTCAAGCGCATCTTCCAGCAGCCTTATTGCTCTGTCTCGGATGGTCCTTGATAAGGAGATTGGCTCTGATTCCCAACAGATGGAATTCAACCTACCTGACATGACCTACCCGTGTTTGTTGGAATACTTTGTGCCGAGGATAGCTTGATCCCCAGCAACGACGGCCTGTCCCGTCCACATCTGCAGCGATAGCCTGTTCTGTGCAAATTCAATCAACAAGCAGCGATTCACTCATCCACTTCCACTTCCATCTCCGGCAATGGACAACCAGTCCATTCCACCGATCAAGTTCCTTAAGTTTACTTGCCTACTTTGCTCTGGATTGCCTTGAGGGGTGTCTAGAATTCTTTGACGTTACTTGTACCAAGTCGATGGTGCTTCAAATGCCGTCAAAGAGGGGCTACTGTAGACACCCCAATCTGGGCTTCCAGATTAGTTTACTTACGGTATTTGATTCCCCAATGATGAAATGGATCAAGAACACCCCGAGAATGATAAGTGCTTGAGCTTTGAGTGTTTGCAAAACCCTTGAACATAACCTAGCCTAAGCCACTTCAAAAAACCAAAAACCCCACTGGTCCGCGCCAGGGCGCAACCATCCCGCGCCAGACTCACTCCATCGTGCTACAGTGCGCCAGGGCGCACCATCGCGCGACAGACTGACTTCGTCGCGCGACGCTCCAACCTACCACCAACCTTTCTGAAGGAGGATAGTTGGCCACCAATGCAACTCTCAGCCAGCCTCGTGGACTGACTGAACTCCTTTCCTGGCACCAACCAGATCCACCATTTCCCCTTATATACACCCCCCCATGGTTATTCTTTCAAAGGGTTACCAAATTTTAAGCCCAAAAAGGATTACACTCACAATCCTCCATTTTCGCACTTCAACCATCCAAGAACAAAGCTTGTTCTTCCACCTCAACCTTTTCAAATACCTCAATCAAACCTCAAAGCTCGAATTCGTTTCAAACTCAACCAAAGGTATAGCATACCTACTGTCTTTCTGTTCTGATCCCTGAGGGGGGTTGGCAGGGCCAAGGTTGGTAATCAATACCAGTCCTGGTCCGAAAGCTAGCAAGGTTTCAAAACCGTCATGGTAGGAACCAACGCGCGATGGTCCCACTCTCGCGCGCGAGTGTCTCAGTACAGCGCGCGATGGACTGCGTGGGGATTGGTGTCCTACTGTTTTGTATTTATTTACATATAGATCACTTTTAAGCATGTTAAAATAAGTTTACTGCTTTTCCTTGGTATAAATTGCTAGTATGTAGTTAATTTGTGTTTATGCTATTTTGGAGTACCCTTGGGATCATTCTGGACCTGCCCCAGAACCCAAAAATGTGTAAACCAAGCACTGGTCTGATTGCGCCCGGCGCACCATCGTGCGCCAGACTGGCTCCATCGCGTGACAGTGCGCCAAGGCGCTCCATCGCGCGCCAGGGCTCATCCTCGCGCGACAAAGTGAGTCTATCGCACGAAAGTTTGCCTCTGACCAGTGAGTGGCCTTGCACGGGTAGCTTGGCCTTAGGCCATTATTTTGTCCCCACACTGTTTATGGGGTGTTTTATTAATTTGTGGGGCTTTACAGCCTTTAAACTGTATATTATGCTGCTATATGAACTGCTTGGTTTGTCCTGGGTGTGCACTGGTCCTTCCAGTGCCTAGAGGGTTTGAGAATAAGAGTTGTGGGTTTGAGCTCACCGACGTGCGCGTGTCTTGGAGTTGTGCGCGCAGGAGCGAACAACATGCAGTGACTTGTTCAGTGCATACTGGTTTCTTTCTGCGCACGTCACTCCAAAACAAGGGCCTCCCAGTCTGTTTAAACTCCCACAGGAGTCTGTTCTCATCCTATACTAACTGCTCATCCATGCAATCTATCACATCCTGCAACAGTTTTTAATCCCCGATTAACTATTCCCCTGCCCTAATTGGCTAAAGAATTGATTAATGAAACAGAATCGCAAAACAAACATTTTTCGCAAATGCCTAAGTAGAGACCGATCTCCGGATTGGGCGAGAGGGGTGCCATAAAACCCTAACCCTTCCCCTCTCGTAACCTGGCTCCCGAACCCAGATATGGTTATGGCGGACTGGTTCCTTAACTTTTTCAAATCAAAACAGCGCGGCAAGTGCTTCAAAATACGATTCCTTGGGTGTCGGACCTGTAAACCCGAGTGGCGACTCTATATTTTCGCGAGCGCTTGTCATCCAGCTTCAACAGCGCTCCCGCGAACTGGAACTTTTCTCTTTTAGGAGGGGAATGGAACCCCCTTCCTAGGAAAGAAAACGGGCACCGCATGCCCACAGGCTATATGACTCCTTACTTGTATTTTCACTCATGTAGCTATGGCTGTTAGACACTTGGACTGCTTGCAGCTCCTAAGCAAAACTGGAATACACTGCCTGGCCGAATCCATCCAAGGGAATTGATATACTCGGAGGCATCCATGAATGGATGGTACGCATTCACGACTGAGATGTCACCAATGAGATGGTGTGGAGGTGCTCATGGCTAGACCTTCAGGATATGGCGACCAATTCTTGCCAGCTTTGAGAGGATCGTGATTACTGGGCTGTCTAGTTTCACGTTCTATATTCCAGGGCGTATTCTTCGCAAGCTAGGCATAAGTTAAAGGTTGCATCGAGCCAGGATTGAAACCTTTCACATTCCTGCATTCAATGCCCAAAACCTCCTCGGGTATGAACACAACTGGGGTTTAAGGCACCTTGAGGGAGAAGATCCAGATTTCAGCATGGAGCTCCAACGCCGCTACAAATCATGGCTACAAAGAGAAATCATAGAAAGGCAAAACATTGACTGACTCCTGACCAGACTTTGCTAACCAAGAATAAACTGTGAGCGCGCTTGGGCCTTTAGCATTTTATTCTGTTTTTATGCTTAACTATTTTAAGACTTTGCTCAGTTGTATAATGGAAGTAGTAGTTTTGCAATAAAATTGAAAGATGAAAGGTTTCCCACTTTTGATTCAAATGATGAACACCACCTTGCTTCGAATGTAGAGATACACCCCAAAATGGCAAACCATGGATCAAGTTGATTGATTGTAACCGAACCTCACAAAGAAGATGCCTACGTATCTCTTTTCAAGGAATCAGGTCACACGTAGTTTAGGCTTAGGTTCGCTCGTGTATTTTTACCTCTCCTTTTGTCCTCTAAATTTTTCCTAGTACTACCTTTTCAGGTTTTTGGCCTAGCGAGCTTTTGATTATTGCCTATTTATTTTTGCCAAGACTGCCTCCTTAGATTTCTAGTCTAGTAGGCTTGCTCTAATTTTTGCTTTGAACCACCCACCTTTGTGGTTTTCGGTCCGACGAGCTTCTCTCAAGGATAGTAACGTTCGAATTGATCCAAGTTAACCAGAGTGGCGAACTCATTGCCGTTGAGGTCTATGATTTGAGCTTTTCCCCCAGACAGGATAGTCTTGATGATGTAAGGCCCGAAACGCTTCTGTCGAAACTTGCCACGAAGATCAAACACAGGTGCCTGGATCTCCTTCGTAACCATATCCCCTTCGGCCAAGTCCTGAGGCTTCACCTTCTTGTTGAATGCACGGGCGATCCTCCGTTGATACCCCTGAACATGCTACAAGGCACAGAGCCTTCTCTCATCAAAAAGCATCATTTCGACAAACCTTCCGCTGAGCCACTAGAATTTCGTGAGTCCACATTCTGCAATGACCCTTAATGACGATACCTCAAGCTTGATGGGGAGTACCGTTACCATCTCGTAAACTAGGGAGAAAGGAGTTGCTCCTATTGATGTTCAATACCCCCAAAGCACTAGAGGCAGTTGCTCATGTGAATCCCTGGCAGACTCGACAGATTTCTTGATGATTGTCTCAACGTTCTTGTTTGTAGCTTCAACAGCCCCATTCATCTAAGGCCAATAGGCTGTTGAATGATGTATTTGAATCTTGAACTCGTCAAAAACTTTGCCTTAGAAACGACTCCCATTATCTGACATGAATGCCTGTGGTATCGATAGATAATGTTCTTTCTGATAAAATGAGCAACTTGAACCGCAGTCAGGGTTTTGTAAGATTCAGCTTTGACCCACTTGGTGAAGTAATCTATCACGACTAGAATGAACCTATGGCCGTTTGAAGCAGACGGTCTGGTCATGCCGATGACATCGATGCCCCGCACAGAGAAAGACCAAGGCGAAGTCATGCCAAACAAATTGGATGGAGGAATATGCATAAGATTGGTGTGGATTTGGCACTTGTGACAGCGGTGCACGTAATCCACACACTGTGATTCCATAGTAGACCAGTAGTAACCCAGCCGTAGGACCTTCCTAGGGAGCATGACACCACTCATGTGAGAGGTGCAGACTCCTTCATGAATCTCCTCCATTATCCTTGTCGCCTTAGCGCCTTTGACACATAGCTTGTGTGCATTCCACAGTGAGACCTCCGGTACAACTTTCCTCCAGAGATGATGTATTGGGCCGCCAACCTTCGTAACGCAGTTTGATCCTTTTTAGTGGGCTTAGCCGGATACATCCCACTCTCAACGAAGTTCCATATGTCATGGTACCAAGGCAGGCCATCATCAACATCATCAATGGCGTTGACATACTGATAAACGGGAAAGTCCCTCTGTTCAATCTGGATAGGTTGCAGCTTGACACCCAAAGGAAGCTCAACCAGAAGCCAAAGTTGCCAAAGCATCGGTGAACTAGTTCTTCAAGCGAGGAATATGGGTAAAGGTCACTTTGTTGAACGAGGAATTAGATCTTCCAAATCCTGATGATAAGGTTTCAGCTTCTCCTCACGGACTTTCCAGTCCCCATTGGTCTGAGAGACTAAAAGATTGGAATCCCTAATGACCTCTAGGTTTTCGACACCAAGTGTACGAGCATTCTCCATGCCAACAATACAGGCCTCATACTCAGCTTGGTTGCTTGTGACGTCAAAGTTCAGTTTGATCGCAAGCGGAATATGAGAACCATCAAGCGTAATCAGCAATACCTCGATCCCAAATTCTTTCTGGTTGGCTGCCCCATCAAAGTAGAGCGTCCACATGTCTTCAACAACTGTCAACAACTCCTCATCCAGAAATACAAGTCAAAGTCTTCTAGTCCATCAACGGGGTGGTCGGCCAAAAATTCTGCAATTGCATGCCCTTTGACTGATTTCCTTGTGACATACTCAAGATCGAACTCCACCAGCAAAAGCAACCAGCGTGCTAACTTACCAACGAGTGCAGGTTTCTCAAATAGATACTTGAGAGGATCCATTCGAGAAATCAGCTTTACTGGATAAGCCAACATGTAGTGCCTCAACTTTTTGAAGGCCCATACGAGAGCCCAACACTCCTTTTCCAAATGAGTGTAACGTTCTTCACATCCAACCATCTTCTTGCTCAGGTAATAGATGGCTTTCTCAACTCCTTTCTTGCCTTCTTGAGCTAACAAATATCCCATGGCCGACGAGGTTACAGAGAGATAAAGAATCAAAGGCTTCCCTAGCACGGCGTCATCAAAACCGGTGGGTTCTACAAGTACTTCTGAATAGAAAGGAAAGCAGCCCGACACTTATCTATCCATGTGAATGGGACGTCCTTCTTTAGTAGACGAAACATTGGCTCGCAAGTTAAAGTCAACTTGGCGATGAATCTGCTAATGATCTGCACCTTCCCCAAAAAGCTCCGCACTCCATTTTTAGACTTAGGTTCTTCATCTCAAGAATTGCCTTGATCTTTGACAGGTCGACCTCTATTCCTCTAGAAGTGATCATGAAGCCAAGCATTTTGCCTACTATAACCCTAAATGTGCATTTCTGCGGATTGAGATGCATTCAAAACTTACGGAGCTGCTCGAAGAACTTCCTAAGTACAGGAATATGTTTTTGACTTAGCAATCATGTCATCCACGTAGACTTTGACTTCTTTGTGGATCATGTCATGCAAGATGGTCGTGGCAGCTCGCTAATAAGTAGGACCGGCGTTCTTCAACCCAAACAGCATAACCAAATAGCAGAAGGTCCCCCACTCAGTGATGAAGGTCGTTTTCTCATGGTCCTCCGCTGCCATGAGAATCTGATTATAACCCAAGAATCCATCCATGAACGAGAGCATGGCATGCCCATAGTATTATCCACAAGCACATCGATGTGTGGCAAGGGAAAATCATCTTTGGGGCTTGCTTTGTTCAAGTCCCTGAATCGACACACACTTAGATTTGTCCGTTCTTTTTAGGAACAGGCACGATGTTGGCCACCCACGTGGGGTATTTAGAAACCATGAGAAAACCAGCATCAATCTGCTTGGTGACCTCATCTTTGATCATCTGCACCCAATCTAGCCACATTTGCCTAAGCTTCTGTTTCACAGGTTGGGCATCCGGCAGCAGGGGAATCCGATGCTCCACTATCTCAAGGTCAATGCTGGGCATGACTTGATGAGACCATGCAAGATATCATTGAATTCCGTGAGCAGCTCTTTGAAATTACAATGCTCCTTCAGGGATAGTGGGGAGCCCACTTGAACCATTCGGGCACTACAACAAAAATGATGATTAGTGACGAAATCTTGGTGACGAAATTGAATTTCGCCTCCTATATGTCTATTTTGAGAGGAAAAATATATTTCGTCTCCAATTAGAAGGATAAACAAATTAAGGGTGACAAAAATTTTATTTTGTGGCCATATGTTGTAAATAGGTGACAATTTTTTTTCGTCACCAAAATTGCGGACGAATGAAATTTTAGGTGGGGAAATTATTTTTTCGTCACTAATAAGTTCCCTCCATATCTTTCTCAGGCGTTTGAAATCTTTAGAGCAATAGACGACGAAAAAAATTCCTCACAAACGAGAAGACTTTTGGTGAGGAAAGTTTTTTCATCGCTCATTGTATTAAATCAAATTGTTTGAAATTGTTTTTTTCATTTTGGCGGGGTGAAATTGGTTTTGGTTGGGACTTAAAAAGTAGGAGGAACAATTTTGTCACCAAAGCTATGGGCCCAATCCAACCCAACCCCCAGTTAGATTTTCTAACTCAACTTTCTAACCCAACCTTAGTCACAAAATCGTCCCACCCACCGCTCCCTCTCCAGGTTTTCCTAAGCAAAGACCTGTACCAGTCTCACTCCCCGGTCCCTCTCCATTTTTGTTACTCCAGCTCTGAAGCTCTGGTATGTTGATTTCTCTCTCTTCTCCTCCATCGATCTCCCTAATTTCTAACACTGACTATGTTCCTTTTCACACAGCAGCACAGTCAACCCACCATGACCGATTTGGGTGAGTTTTCTCTCTCTCTCTCTCTCTCTCTCTCTCTCTCTCTCCTGTGGTATGTTTGCCTCCTTCTCTCGATTTACAAGCTTCAAGGAATATGTTGTTGGTTTGGCTTTCCCGTTTCGGTTTCTTGCAAAGTTGAAAAGTTTTCTTTTCCCCCATTTGTTTGCAGAGAAAATGTGAAAATTGGCATAGTCAAAGCCTTTGTTGGTTGCCTCTGGTCCTGAATCGATTTGTGATGGCAGTGGGTTTGGGTTCCCTTAAAACAAAGTATTAGAAAATCAAGTGCCTTAATCTTTGGAAGAAACAATAGCTTAATTAGGAATATCTTAATTTAGTCGATAATGGGTTTGTCTGTTTTCTATATTGATATCCCCTAGTGGCGAACAAGGAATTTATTCATTAGTTTATTTAATTTGTTCTCTATGTTTATGGTAATCTGTGTTTGTTTTGGGTGCTGACATGTTTTCGGATTGGTTACTGATCTTCCTAACACGTTGAACTAGTTTAATATTTGTTTATTCCAATACTTGTTCCTTTATGGCTTATGCCCTAGTTTTTAACGGAGCTAATTTTGTATTGTTTTCTTTGTTGGCTTCTTTCAGTAAACTTGATTAGAGTTAATAGGTAGATGAAGGGAACTTCTTTATGCCTTGTAGAGATTGAGATCAGTTTAGTAGTGTTCTTGTATGTGTACCAATCGTATATGAGTATTAGATGCATGAGGTGTTGTATTGTTAGGATAATACTTAACTTTGGGGGACCCTAGAAAAATTACAAACAAGAGAACGCTTCAAAAGAGACGTGAAAGAATAGTATTGTCTGTAGGGAGGTATTCCCGAACAGATACAGTTAGTAGCCGAACACATGGTATATGAGAGCACGTGGTAAATACGACAGGACTTACCGCTGGGCAGTGTGGTGAACGGTGATAAGGGCCAGTGACATGCGAAGTCGCAGGTCTGGATGGATTGTTCGGCAATGATAAGGCCGAACAGAGAATGAAATCATTAAGGAGACAACTTTAAATGATAAGATAGCAGAAATGTTCTAGAAAGTTCCAGAACGGTGCTACTCACTAGAGGATAAGATCCCGAGTATATAGGATCTAGGAAAGAGACCCAATGTGAATGGGATGTTCGGCTAGTTATCATTGAGAGTCCTAAAAGAACTGAGGTAATGAAATGATAAGGGAAGGAGAGTCCACGATATCCTGGGTTTCTATACGCGATAAGAATCCTAGAACAATAGGGATGCTTGGGCGGCAAGCATATGAATGTCTATATAAACAGAGTAAACATAGAGGTAAAAGGTACGCAATTCTTGGCATTCATACAACTCTCCTACTGATAATTAGGGTTTATTGATTAGTACGTGACACTAACTTTGGCATCGGAGGGCCTTTGCCACGAGAGGCAGAGGTGCGCTCACCCCTTGTCTATTTTGCAGATTAGGGTTCTGATGACGAATTAGGGTTCCGATGAAGAGGCACGAATAAGCCGTAGCAATCCAAGTTGATCCGAAGCATCAATTGTTTTCATCCCCCTACAATTGGCACCGTCTGTGGGAAAATGAAAGAATTCCCTATTGAAAAAATACCACGATGGAAAAAGATCCAGTCACACCGTTTAATCCAAAGGACCAGTTTGGTGGGGGAGGAGATAAGTCCCTACCAGGTGCTCCGAAAAATCCCACTAGTAGACATGGCAAGAAAACAACAAGCAGAGATGACTCCAAAGAAAAAGAGGACAGGACTACCACAGGCTTCCCGAGAAGGAGCAAGTCCCACCAAAGAGAAAAGTCAGTCACTCATTCAAGAAGCATAGAGAACATGAGATACGAGAGTTACAGTGGATACGAGAACACCTGGAGGATTCTGGACTTTCATGAAGGGATTCCAGGGGAGATAGACAAGCTCTGATAATCCACAAAAGGCCCATTCATGAGGAAGAAGGAGCAGGAGCACGAGTCTTATCATAAGGCGATATAAAGCTTCTCCACGGAAAAGGGGGGGCAGAAGTAAAAGCCCGACACCAGAAAGGTGAAGGGCTTCTTCATGAAAAATGAGGAGCAGAGACCAAAGTTCCACCCCTGAGGAGGAAGAAGCGAGAAAGCATCATCGGGACATGTACGAGAGGCCTGATGTTGATTGGGCCAAAGCCTCGGCTCACACAACGAAGGAACTCGAAAATGGGACAGTGACTGCATGAGAAGCAGCACGGAACGCCCTGAGTAATATAGCAGCCTCCCCCTTTGCAAGAAGGTTACAATGGGCTAGGTTGCCAAGCAAAGTGAAGCACGGAGCGTTCGTACTTTACGAAACAAACGCAGATCCCGTGGCCCACATACAACACTATTAGCAGGCTATGTTCATGCACGATGGGGATGATGCCATCCTGTGCAAGATGTTCCCTTCAAGTCTCGGGAAGCCACGATCCATACGAGGATGGAGGTAGCTGGCTAAAGAATTCACTGCTCGGTTTTTGACAAGCAGAAAAGCTCCAAAGACATTTGAAAGTCTTTCTACCATGAAGCAGGCAGAAAACGAGCCGATCAGGGATTATGCAAAGAAGTACTGGGAAACTTTCAACGAGATTGAAAGTTGCAATGAGGAGTATGCTATTGCAACCTTTAAAACTGGTTTGCCTATTCGGGGAGAGCTGTGTCGTTCATTGAATAAACATCTGGTAGCAACGTTGGCTAAACTGATGGAACGAATAGAGCAACACGCTAGGATGGAGGATGACATACTCCGGGAGGATGGCAGGATTGTTGCCGAACAGCCAAAGGCACCTATCAAAAAGGTGGATAAGTCAGACCCTAAACTTACAGAGAGAGAAAGGAGTACGGGCAGGCTAAGAAAGAGCCGTACAAGGATAAGCAAGCTCCTGACCCCAAATCTTTCTTTTCTGTCACTACTGTTTGGAAGGAACCAATTTATAGGATTCCTTATCGAATAAAGAATCAGCCATACTTCAAGTGGCCCCCAAGTCTAGGCGGAGATAAGGATGCAAAACGTGCTACGAATCAGCACTACAGCTACCAAAAAGATTGGGGCCATATAACTGAAGATTGCGAGATGTATAAAAAACACCTTGACGATTTGGTCTTCGGGCTATCTCAAGGAATTTATACAGGAAGATCCCAAGGAGAAAGGGAAAGCTATGGAACTGGATTACGAGCAGAATCCTAAAGGGGTAATCCACATGATACATGGGTTGGCCACACCTTATATGAGAAATGAGGTTAGGCTATTACAAAGGCAAGTCAAGCACGATCAGCACGTGATGCGATTGGGGAACAAGAGAGGGCGAGAGAACGATGTGTGCAATGAAAGCATAGCGTTAACAGATGATGATCTGGGAGAAGTCCAAGTACCCCACAACGATCTTTGGTCATAATCCTACGAGTTGGGGAATATGACATCGGGAGGATTCTAGTGGACTTAGGGAGTTGTACAAAGGTAATGTACTACGATGCGTTCAAGAAGCTGGGACTGGCCCAAACGGACTTAGAGCAATCTACAACACCCCTGATTGGGTTCAGTGCAGGAGCAGTCTGGCCTCTTGGAAAAGTAACATTACCTGTTCGGGTTGGATCAGTGGTGTTAAAGACAGACTTTTTAGTTGTAGATGTTCCTTCTTCGTATAACGCGATTATAGGGAGGACATGGCTGCACAAAATGAGAGCTGTCTCCTCGAATTACCACCAGATGGTGAAATTCCCAGAATCCAATGGGGTCGAGGTAATTAGGGGCAATCAGAAAGTGGCCCAACAGTGTCTAATTTCCATCATTAAAAGAGCCCCAAAGGCCCACCACGTTCATACATTAGAAGTACCAAATCAACGAATTATCGAGGATGTTGGAAGAAGTCAGGCAGAAAAGGTGGTCGAAGGCCTGGAGAAAATTCAGATCAACGAGACTGATCCTGAAAGATATTTCTTAATCGGAGAATCATTGCCAGCAGACGAGAAGGCTGAATTGATAAGATTTCTGAAAGAATATGTCGATGTATTTGCATGGGTGCTAGAGGAAATGCCCAGAGTAGATGCAAGTGTGATTTGTCACCATTTAAATGTTGATCCTCAGCATAAGCCGATCATTCAGAAAAAGTGAAGGGCAGCCCGTGCAACATGTGGATGCTGTAATTGAAGAGGTCGATCGTTTGCTGGAGGCCAAAGCAATACGTGAGGTTTACTACCCTGAATGGTTATCCAACACTGTGGTTGTAAAGAAGAAGAATGGGAAGTGGCGTGTCTGTGTAGATTTCACAGACCTAAACAAGGCGTGTCCAAAAGATAGTTTTCCTCTTTCAAGGATAGACTAGTTGGTTGACGCAACTGCTGGATACGAGCGAATGAGTTTCCTCGACGCATATCGAGGATATCATCAGATTGTTATGTTTGGGCCTGATCAGGAGAAGACTTCTTTTATTACACCACGAGGGTTGTACTGCTATATCGTTATGCCATTTGGGCTAAGAAACGCTGGGGCAACGTACCAAAGACTGGCAACCATCATGTTCAACAAGCTGCTTGGGAAGACTATGGAGGTTTACATAAACGATATGGTGGTAAAGAGCCAAGATAAACAGGGACACATAGCGGATTTGAAAGAAGCTTTCAAAATCCTGAGGGAGTATAAACTGAAGCTCAACACCTTGAAGTGTGCGTTTCGAGTCGGTTCTGGAAAGTTCCTAGGCCAATTGGTGACCATGAGCGGAATTGAGGCCAATCCTGATCAAATTGCAGCCCTGCAAAGGCTATAAAGTCCCAAAACCGCAAAGGAAGTCTAGAGGTTGACCGGAATGGCTGCAGCATTTAATAGATTTATCAGCAGGTCAAGTGATAAGTGTAGACCCTTTTTTCAGTTATTGAAAAAGAGGGAGGGATTCGAATGGGGAGCAGAGTGCGACCAAGCCTTCTAGGACCTGAAGAAGTATCTGGCCGAGCTTCCACTTTTGTCAACTCCACAGCCAGGTGAGTCTTTAGTTTTGTACCTAGCTGATTCTGAACATGCAGTAAGTGCAGTCTTGTTAAGGGATTTGGGAACCGCGTAAGTCCTTATTTATTATGTTAGCAAGACACTGCTGGATGCAGAGACGAGATATCTGCCCCTAGAGAAACTTGTCCTGGCACTTAGGACAGCCACAAGGAAATTGCCACACTACTTCCAAAGCCACAAGGTTGTGGTTTATACTGAGTTCCCGCTAAAATCATTGCTATGAAAAGCAGATTTCTCGGGAAGGATCTCGACGTGGTCCGTCGAGTTAAGCCAGTACGATATTAATTATTAGCCGTGCACAGCAATCAAAGGCCAAGTGTTGGCAGATTTTATGGCAGAGTTTTCTCCTGCAGTAGCTCCCTTGCCTCCTACGAGAAAGGGACAAGTGACTAACACATCACCTATGAAGAACCAAGTCTCAGCCGAACAGAACCCCATGGAATGGAAGTTATTCGTTGACGAATCAGCATGTAATACTGGTTCAGGAATTGGCGTGGTCCTTTTTCCTCCTGAAGGAGTAATGATCGAACTATCAGTTCGGCTTGGTTTCAATGCATCGAATAATGTGGTGGAATATAAGGCACTCTTAGCTGGATTGAGAAGTGCAAAGACTCTGAAAGTAAAACGAGTCAGGGTGTATTGTGATTCATAGCTCGTATTTAATCAACTGTCCGGGGAATACCAAGCTCGAAATGAGAAGATGGCAGCGTATATGGAAGCGGCCAAGGATTTACTTGATACCTTCGAAAGGGTTCACATTGAACAGATAAGTTCGGGACAGAATGCTTATGCCGATTCTTTGGCTTGGTTAGCCGCAGCTGTTCCAACTGAACTCAAACGGAGGGTAGCAGTTGAGCATCTGACAGAGGCGAGCATTGGGAGGAGTGTTGAGTTGGTCTTGGACGTGAACCAAGGACTAAGTTGGATGGACCCAATTGTGGAGTTTTTACGAGATGAAATACTCCCCATTGATAAAAAGGAAGCTCATAAAATTAAAACCACGTCTGCAAAGTTTTGGCTGTCCCTAGAGGGTAAGCTATACAGGAAATCCTTCACGGGCCCATATTTGCTGTGCGTACACCCCGAGGTGGTGCAAAGATTTCTTCACGAAATCCATGAGGAAACATGTGGGAGTCATGCTGGAGGCAGATCCATCACCCACCGAGCAATTACCTAAGGCTACTGGTGGCCACACATGCAAGAAGATGCAAAGGTGTATGTGAAAATTTGCGAGAAGTGTCAGAAATTCTCACCAATGATTCGAACACCAGCGAAAGACTTGGTGCCATTGACAAGTCCTTGGCCATTTGCTCAATGGGGAATGGACATTGTGGGCCCACTACACAAAGCAACTGGGAATCAAAAATTCTTGCTAGTAGCAACGGACTATTTTACTAAGTGGATTGAAGCAGAACCACTGGCCAAAATCATTGAACCTACGATAGAAAGGTTCGTATGGAAAAGTATCATCACTCGCTTTGGGGTCCCTTATTCATTGATTACTGACAATGGGTCCCAGTTCCAGAAGAAATTTAAAGATTTTTGTGCCTAGTATGGGATACGAAATTATTATTCAACTCCAGCCTACCCTCAAAGTAATGGGCAGGCAGAGGCGTCCAATAAGTCTATCCTTGATGGGATCAAGAAAAGGCTGGACAAAGCTAAAGGGAAATGGCTTGACGAATTACCGCTTGTCTTGTGGGCCCACCGAACAACTCCTAGGAGGTCTACAGGAGAGACCCCCTATTCTTTGGCTTATGGAACAGAAGCAGTAATTCCTTTGGCGGTTGGTTTGCCAACCAATAGGACTGCATTGGTCGAAAGTTTGGGCAATGACAGGGCCCTTGAAATTGAGTTAGATCTCACCGAAGAAAGGAGGGAAAGGGCCTTGGTGCATCTAGCTTCTTACCAGGAACAGCTGATGAAAAGCTATAACAAGCATGTTCACCCTTGAGAGTTTAGTGTTGGGGACCTTGTACTACGAAAAGTGCTCAGCAATACCAAGGTAGCCAATGAGGGCAAATTGGAGGCTAATTGGGAAGGCCCATATCGAGTAACCGAGTTGTGGGCATAGGGGCCTATAAGTTGGTTGATCTGGACGGCAATCCAGTGCCAAGACCTTGGAACGTTCACAATCTAAGAAAATTCTTTGTTTAAAAGAGTTTTATTTTCTTTTAAAGTACACTACGTGATTGTGCATGTGGGAGCTACAAACAAAGCTCCTTTATTTCTAATATTTATTAGTTGCAAGGGGTACGAGTAACGTCCCCTTGAGTTTTATTTTGTTTAAAAGTACACTACGTGATTGTGTGGAAAAGCTACGAATAGAGCTCCTTTATTTTCTATTATTTATTAGTTGCTTGGGGTACGAATAACGCTCCCTTGAGTCTTACATTTATGAATAAAATCATCTTTCCATACATATTGAGTTTTTGGAATACGAATTACAGACTTCTTTTTTCCCTATTCGTATTGGGGAGCAGGGGATAGACACGAATGCCACGTACGAATACACGTATCCGCTACCGAACACTTAACCTCATATGTTTGAATACATAGCGAACAGCTTGAAAACATATTTGGATATCCGGAATTATACTAAGTACGAACTGCTAAGAGTATGAGATACTTACAAGCAAATACAAAATAAATATTTCGTGTCCAAGTATGAAACGCTTGGCTTGGCTTAAAACATAACAAGCATATGTTACCTAAATTGTCCAAATGCGAGAAAACTTAGCAGTCGTTAAAGCATTAGAAGCTTAAAACAAGCATGAGAGGCTTAAAACAAGTATGAGATACTTGGGTAAATATCAAGTACGCAACACGAGGGTTGTACACTTATGATTCCTTTTTCTAAAAGTACGAGAAACTTAAAGTCTATTAAGTACGTGCAGCTTAATAATATTTGAGTACTAACAAACTCGGCCATGCATACGGGATGCATGCAGAAATCAAGTATGAATAAAGCTTTACGACTAAAAGCTTAAAGGTGCATATGAATACATGCGACACTCCCGGAATACGAAATTATTTCAGGAAATTGCAAAATTAATCAAAGTACGAAGAACTTAATTATGCCACAAGCTGAATACTTGTGTTACCAACAGTACGCATATACTTATGCCACGCAAGGCCAGAACCTATGGTCACGCAGGACCAGCTAAATCGTTCGAAACTAAAAGATAAAAACCAGACAAAAGCTTACCAAAATCAATCCAGGTTTTGAATGTCCGGGGTTGTGACAATTGTCACTTCTATGCTAGAGGCACCACCAACAGCAGCATTCTCTTCCGAGACGATATTCTCATTGATCGCCTGTTCGGTTGTAGCGCCCTGGGACTCCACCTGTATCTCTTCGTCAGCTTCTGGAAATTCATCTATCTGTTGATCAACGTCATCAGTGGGGGGCTCATCATGCTCCTGAGATGCTGCTGTCCGGCGGCTGGGAAGATCATTCTCAATCCAGAGGGGAGAATCATCTGCTACACCAGCCTTTGTCAAACAGGCTTCCCAGCACGCAACCCAAATCTGGTCTTGTATGGCTGGCATCTACTCCATGTAGCTGGCCGTAGTGTTATCAAAGCCCTTCTGATAGGCCTCTTCATATGCAGTCTTCTTAGTGCTGTCAATCTCCGACAAAGCCTGACTAAGGCTATCCTCAACTGTCTCGAGCTTGCTTTTTGCCTCATTAAGGTCCGATTTGGCCTTATCTCTCTCTCTTTCCAATCTGAAGACTGTTCGGATTAGCCTCGTGTTTTCATTCAAAAGTCTGATTCTCTCAGCTTCAGCTTCCTGGAACTTCTGTCCCAACGTGACCATTTTTTGGATAAACTATGGAATACCAAATATAATGTGAGATAATAAGCACCAATCATTATGAGAAAAGTAAAGCTCAGATTATGAGAAAATTTTAGTTACCTTAATACAACTGACAAGACTAGTGAACACAAGCCGTTCAGAACGGGATGAGGACTCCTTCTGCATGTCAACAGGGAGCAACAGGCCTTGTGTAAGGGCTAGTGCAGTCTCTGATGAGCTTGCACTATCCCCAACATTAACAAGACGATCATCCCTGATGAGTTGAGGGGCCCAGACCTCATGAGCTACAGAGATGCTTGGTGAGGGAGTTTCCAGAGTTGAAATAGAAGCTTGAGCATCAAGAGCTCCAGTGTCCTGATTCCTGGGACGTTTGTCCCGGTGAGCATCAGTTGCCTCAAGGGAACCTTCTTGTTCCTGAGGAGAGGAGGAAGATCGAGTGAAGGACCCCCTAATGCGATGGGGTGGCAGGGGGCGCAGGTCTGGATGGACTGTTCAGCAATGATAAGGCCGAACAGAGAATGGAATCATTAAGGAGACAACTTTAAATGATAAGACAACAGAAACATTCTAGAAAGTTCCAGAACGGTGCTACTCACTAGAGGATAAGATCTCGAGTATGTAGGATCTAGGAAAGAGACCCAATGTAAATGGGATGTTCGGCCAGTTATCATTGAGAGTCCTAAAAGAACTGAGGTAATGAAATGATAAGGGAACGAGAGTCCACGATATCCTGGGTTTCTATACTCGATAAGAATTCTAGAACGATAGGGATGCTTGGGCGGCAAGCATATGAATGTTCATATAAACAGAGTAAACCTAGAGGTAAAAGGTACGCAATTCTTGGCATTCATACGACTCTCCTACTGATAATTAGGGTTTATTGATTAGTACGCGACATTAACTTTGGTATCGGAGGGCATTTGCCATGAGAGGCAGAGGTGCGCTCACCCCTTGTCTGTTTTGCAGATTAGGGTTTCGACGATGAATTAGGGTTCAGGTGAAGAGGCACGAATAAGCCATAGCAATCCAAGTTGATCCGAAGCATCAATTGTTTTCATCCCCCTACATTGCCAATCTTAAAGTGCCATAGACAACAGAGTTATGAATTGCAGAATGGTGAATTGAAATTGGTGCTGTTTATATTTCAGTCACATTACCGGATATTTCCTCCTATATCTTGTTGGACAATTAGCTACTATTATCTTATACAAGGCTACAAAGTGCAAAATTTGGCTACCTGCAACTTGTAATTGATCTTAAAGTCCAAATGTAGAGCCTTCACAAGTTGACATCAGACAAGGGTACGTCTCCATAGAGTGTCAAATTATTTTGGACCTAGAATCTTTCTACGTTGGCATGGAATTTCGAGTCTCATAGTTTCCTTTAAAATGCTTGGGACTATTTCTACCCACAAAGACGAATCAGAAATGTTAGTGGATCCATCTACTTTTGCCACCTATATATTTATGCACACGCACCTCTTCATACCGTAGATGTTCACAGTTATATATATGTAATTGAACCATATTTAGTTGCAGCATTCGTACTAGATTGAGTTTTTCAATGACTTCTCGCATAGCACATTTTTAAGGAACAAATTCCTTGGGCGTAGATATACTTCAGAACTAGAAGCTTTTAGAATCACCCCTTCAAAGTCGGAAGGCACTGCCAAGGTTTATTTGGCATGGGATACTGCAGTTAAACTTCATTTTGATTTTCATTATTGAAGTATGTAGACTAACTTCCCCTGAACCTCCACACCTTTTAGCAGAATGACTACCTATGCTAGGTGCGTATAATTTTGGTGCATACTGCTGCCATCTCCCATATCTTAATGTGATCTGGGATAGTTCAACATATTCTCACGCTAGTAAACAGTATATTGGAAGGTTCTTTGGACAAGAGATGTGTTGTTTGAAAGTTTGAGCCTGTGCATACTGATTACTACTTGATAGTTTGTATATGTAATCATGACAAATGACTGAAATTTGGATATTTATTAGAAGTGGAATTGTTTCACATGTTGAGTTATACTTCATTCAAAATTGTAGGTATTGTAATGGTCCATAAGAGTATAGAATGCATGAATTTTCCTTATTTGCTTCTTTAAATCTATCCAATAGAAAGATCTCATTCATGGTAAGAGACAGATACTATGTGATGCATGACATGACATTAATGTGGTGACTTATATCTTACTTGCATTTGTAATCAGACATGGACAGAAGTTGGATGAAAACGGGCGTGACAGCTTTTGGGAGAATTAGTAAGCCATATTATAATGGTGTATATTCATTTATTCAATTTCCAAGATCAATTGTAGATGGACAAGGTAATATTCTGCGCCCCTATCTAAAGTTGGTCTAATTCTTGTGTTATTTTTGTCTTTGTTTCAGTTGTGGAACAGTTGGTGTTTGTTTGCACAAGCTGGATTGGTCTCTCTCTTGCTATTCCAGGTTTCTTTTCCTTCCATTTTTTTTTTGAATTAGTTGGTATAACACTTTAACAGTTTTTGATCAGTACTTGGTTTTGTTCTAAGTTCTGGTAGCTAGGTAACTCTATCTTCAGATGAGTAGTCACATTTTTAAGATAGTAGTCTCTCCCTCTCTCTCTCTCTCTCTCTCTCTCAGCAACAAGTGTTATGTCTTTAAGATTCTATTTTTATGATGAAGTTTTAGTTCATAGCTGCTGTTATATGGTATAAGAAGTAAAAACACCAATTTATGTTATACTGAAGTAGTTTTAGAAAAAAGCTGGTGTTATTGTTAGATTTCTTGGAGGGTTCCAACCTAAAACCAATTGGCAATAGGTGGAGTAGCTTCTAGAATTTATTAACCAAGCTTGGGTGGCTTAGATGAGCAATGTGGGACTAGTCTAACACTCCCTCTCACGTGCAGCCCGGATGCATGTGGAGGTGACTGACCAAGAGCTGACTGACTGACTTGGGCGACCGAGATGACAAATACTTTCCCACGAGAGGTGAGGCTACCTAAGACCTAGCTCTGATACCATGTTAGATTTCTTGGAGGGTTCCAACCTAAAACCAATTGGCAATAGGTGGAGTAGCCTCTAGAATTTATTAACCAAGCTTGGGTGGCTTAGATGAGCGATGTGGGACAAGTCTAACAGTTATCTGGTATGACTAATAGGCAAATCCTTCTGCCCACGATTTTATGATCCCTCATATCTTGTCTTTGCTTTGGTTGTGTCATATGTGTGTGTGGCACTATTTCATAGGAACAAAATATACATTTGAAGTCGTGGTACCTATGTGCATATCTTGTCTATGCATTGATTCCATGAAGTTGCTTTTGTTGGCTATGCACTAGCCTAATCTTTAGTTTTTTTGTGGAGAAAGATTGAGAAAATGGGGAAATATGGACTGCCTTAACGATTGCAGTAGCAGCCAGCCAAAGAAGAGATCGAAAAAATAGGGGAAGAGAGATGTTGCTATCTGGATCTCAAAAGGGGGCAGCCTAACTTTACTGCTACACACTTTTTTCATTCCACTACAACTTTAATATTAGGGCATTACACAAATTAGGGCTTTACCTAAAAAATGAGCCCAATAACATAAAGAAATAAGCTAGCCTATTACAGAAGAAACATTTAGCCCAAACACAAAACATGAACTTTGGTCCAATATTTGGGAAGGCTAAGAAGTTGTCATGAGATCCTGTTTCCAATTCATAGATGCAGATGTCAAAGCTTTGAATTTCTCTTTGCGGCCTACATGATGTCCTGTTTCACTGATTGAGAAACGTGATGCTGCTGATGTTTTTGTTTACTCACTCACTCCTTTACGGTGGTTGTTCCTACTGGTCTACATATGTCTGTCTCTTATTGATGCTGGTGTTCTTATGGTATCGATTGAGCCCCTTTCTTCTCTGACGATTGTTGATACATGCATGCTCTAGTGATGCTCTGCCTGGTCTGGCTTGGTGCCAATATGGACTTAGTTTTTTGGGCCTTACTCTATTTCCTTACTTAAGGTCATGGTACTGATGTTGTATTTTGAGTTAGATCCTCACTTGTTTCATTTGTATATTGTAAAGTTTACATAATGTTTTGTGTTCTATTAACACATAACCAAAATACTTTATTCTACTTTTCATGTGTGCAGATCGAATATGCATAAGTTTGGTAGCGAGGAAGATGGTATATATACGCTCTACTGTGAAGACTTTTTGTTTGGATATATGCTTCTATGAAAGACTCTTTTTCTGGATGAAGTTCTGAGTCTTCTTTTCTGGATATATGCTTCTATGAAGACTCCTTTTTGGTTGAAGTTTCGAGTCTTCTTTTTTTATTTTAATGATGCTACCAAACTATGACGAACATATATGGTATGGTCTACCTTTCATGTTTTTTTCATGGAGACATTGATGCTTTAGACCCTATGGGTGGATGGACATTTTGGTGTAGAATACATAGTTCTCATGGTTAATGGATGTTTAATTTGGACATGATTATATTGGTTTATGATGTGTTAGCAATTATATATGGGGTTGTAATTCCCCTAATTTTAGGTACGCTAAGAGGACAATTTTATTGAAAACTTAAATAGAGTCACTGCTCATTGTTACAAAATAACCCTCGTAAGAGTATCTTTTTCTTTAAACACAAAAAGGGAAATTAGGGTCCCTATCTACTGCTCCGCTTGTTCTTCCATCCTAGCAAGTTCTTCGGCTCCGAAGGCCTCCAAGGTGAAGAGTTCGCTCTATTCATCTATAAGATTTGACACATTGTTCCGGCGTCGCCACCCATATAATATGTCATGGTCACCAAAGGTAACATCATGAGCTACAAAAGCTCAATAGGATAAACCCTACCCACTAACCCTTATAGACATGGTTTCCACATTGAACATGCAAAGTAATTAACAATAACACATCCACATTCATTATACAACCCGTTGGTGTCCATGATTTTCCGAGTTTCTCCTACGCGACTCGTTGTAGACCGTGTCATTTTTTCCACTTTTCTTTTACCAAATCAACATTTGCAAAATCTATTTTTAACACACCCAACCTCGGTTCCGCCGTTCCGGGTTCCCAAGTATCCTCACAAT
This sequence comes from Rhododendron mucronatum var. ripense, assembly GCA_019656295.1. NCBI lineage: Eukaryota > Viridiplantae > Streptophyta > Magnoliopsida > Ericales > Ericaceae > Rhododendron > Rhododendron mucronatum. The sequence goes on along the minus strand of BPLT01000002.1, from coordinate 6,628,121 downwards.
GGTTCCGCCGTCCCGGGTTCCCATTGTCATACCATTGCATTGGCTCCTCTCCGCGGATAACCAAGCCACACACCCAACCTCAGTTCCGCCGTTCCGGACTACCGAGTATCTTCACAATGGTTCCACCGTCCCAGGTTCCCATTGGCGCGCACACACACACACACTTCACATAATGCCACCAAAATTGGTCATTATGTAGTTTCAAAAATATTTCTTTCTTCGGATCACACATTTTTTTGATAGCCACACCATAGGTGCCATGTTTCTAACTTTCTTGATTTTAGTGTCTCGTTTACATGCAAGACTCTGTGGTAGGACTTTTCACATTCACAACTAATGCAAGCAATTCATAATTTCATACTCCTAACCTTTCTAAGAACAACATGCATTCTCATATTCAAGCGATAAAATTTCTAAACTTTAAAGAAAATCCGTTCTGTCTTACAAAATAACATTTGTTTTTCTGAAAAAGTAAGTTCGTTTATTCAACATACTCCCCATCCTTTTCATCTTTCCAAGGAAAACACCTTTCAAGTTCCTCATGCCACTTTGACGAATATGGAAAATTTCTTACGTATACTTAGAATAAACAAGTAGAGATATTTCACATATACTTAGAGAGAGTGGTTAGGAGTATCCTACCGCACTTCTTGGTGGTAGGGTGGCTACGGTATGGTGAGTCGGTGATCGGGCGGAGTAACGTCCTATGGTAAGCTCCCAGTAGCTTCGAAAGAGAAAGTATTTCTCTCGAAACTAGTTTTTAACTAGACTACCTAATTTTTTGGATCGAGGTGGTGGTCGAGTGGCGGTTTAGTGGCGGCTTAGAATGAGTTTCTTGAGGAACTTAGGTAGAACTTCAAGAAACTAAGAACAAAGCAAGAAATAAGCAAGAATACAAGACTTTCTTAGAGAGAGAAGTTGAAAGATGAAGGTGTGGGTTGAATGGTGGGTGGAGGGGTCCTATTTATAGCAAATTTTGGCCTCCCTCTCCCTTCCTCTTGGCCGGCCCCCTCTCTCCCTCTTTTCTTCCATGTTTTTGCTCCTTGTTTGGTCAAATCAAGCATGGTAAGCCTTCCTCACTTGTCACTTCTTCTTTTGGCCAAATCCTAGATAATCATGAAGGGTTTTAAGGCTTGTCTAGTCCTAGGAAGAGGTTGCTTGTAAGAAAGAATAAAATCATTGGCAACTTTGTGTTTAAAGTTGTCCAAAAATGGGTTGTCAAATAGGTTTTAGGCTTATGGGCTAAAGGTTACATGTGTAAGTAATCAAAACACAAGCACACACTCCACCTCACTCTCTTATTCTCGGCCTCTCTCTCTCTCTCTCTCTCTCTCTCTCTCTCCCTTGTACTAGGCACATGTATATATATATGTCAAAAAAATATAAGTACAACGTAGTCCAATTTAGGTCTATGGAAGAGAATAAGGCTATGGGTTTTCAAGTGATAACTCAATGAGTAAAACTTTCCTAGAAAGCATATATATATATACAATCCGGATCCCCTACGGGATCCCGGATTTGGGTGTGGTGCGGGACTTTCATGTGGTCCGTTGGATTGAAATCCAACGGCCAGGATAAAAGATGGCTAATAAAACTAAAATAATTACAGTTTCCCCCCTAAAGCCTCACACTTCCCCCCTCTTCGTTCATTCACGCACAACAGAGACAGAGAGAGAAAGAGAGACAGGAATGAAGCGGAGAAGAACGACGATTGAAGCCCGACATACATGTCAAAAAAATATAAGTACAACGTAGTCCAATTTAGGTCTATGGAAGAGAATAAGGCTATGGGTTTTCAAGTGATAACTCAATGAGTAAAACTTTCCTAGAAAGCATATATATATATACAATCCGGATCCCCTAAGGGATCCCGGATTTGGGTGTGGTGCGGGACTTTCATGTGGTCCGTTGGATTGAAATCCAACGGCCAGGATAAAAGATGGCTAATAAAACTAAAATAATTACAGTTTCCCCCCTAAAGCCTCACACTTCCCCCCTCTTCGTTCATTCACGCACAACAGAGACAGAGAGAGAAAGAGAGACAGGAATGAAGCGGAGAAGAACGACGATTGAAGCCCGACGAACAAAGACGAACGAAGATCCACCGAGGTACCCAGGTCTCTCTGTCTCTCTCTCGAAAAAATGGATCGGAAATTTCTGAGAAATTTGAATTTTTTTTTGGGTTTTAGGACGAACGAAGCAAACGAACGACGATTGAAGCCCGACGAAGAACGAAGAGGAGGAGAAGACCGAAGACGAACCAGATCCACGAGGTATCTCTGTCTCTATCTCGAAAAAAAAAAACAAAAAATTATTTGTGTTTTAGGTCGAAATTTCTCAGAAATTTGGGGTTTTTTTTTAAGGATGAACGAAGAAGCTCGACTGGAGACCAAGCCCGTCCACTGAGGTCTCTCTGTCTCTCTCTCGAAAAAAAAAAAAAACAGAAAATTTGGATCGGCCGAAATTTCTCAGAATTTTGGTTTTTTTTTTTTTTAGGATGAAGAACGAAGAGGAGAAGGAGAACAAAAAAGCTCGACTGGAGACCAGCGCCTGTCCACTAAGGTATCTCTATCTCTATCTCGAAGAAAAAACAAAAAATTTGGTTAGTATATGTGTCGTTCAACGATTTCTCCGGCCAATTGCCAAGCCCTATATATGTGTTGTTCGAAAAATCTGGTTAGAATGCTTCTATAAAAACGGTTCTCGATTTGGTTGTCAATACATGTTGAACTTTTTGAATTTAATTTGAGCTCCGTAGTCAGTATGAATTTGTGATGTTATAATCAACCAACAACTTTTGTAGTGCGTTATCAATATTTGGTTTTAGGACTTGTAAAGATCACATGCAGAGGAGGTCCTGGGGTATCGGGTTTGGAGTGAGTTTTAGGGTTGTTGCGCTAGATCCAAATTTTAGGAAGCTGTTGATGGAGCACATAGTTTCTGCTTACAAAAGGACTAAAACTAGGAAAATCCTTTTAGACTCCGATGGTACATTAATGCCTCAGGCTTCAATCGATGAGCTCTAAAACCATCCAGATTTTAAACAGTTTATGTAGGCATAAGAATAATATGGTTTTCATAGTCATTGCCCCAATTTATTCTATTGTTGTTTGTTGGAACTGAAACCCTAATTTCTTATTGTGCTGTTTGGATTGTATTCAAAATACCCCAGGTCGAAGGTTCTTCGGATTGTGGTTTTTTTTTGCTGGTACGACCCTTGTATTTTGCAAGGAAGGGGTGATTTGGGGCCAATGATGGTTCAAACAAAAAAAAAAGGCTCTTAGAAGTAGCTCATCTGTCGATCTGTAGTTTTTTTAACTTCGAGTTAGGGCTTTTTTTGAAAGAGAAGAAAAACCAATTGTGATACCACTTGTCGATCTGTATTTTTGAAGTAACTATTCTGTTTTTGCTTCATATATGTTTTTGGAATACCACTTGCGGTCTGTTTCCGTAATAGCACTTGTGATGTGGTCTGTTTTTTGGAACTGTAGTAGTTTTTGGAAATAGTAGTTTAGTGCAGTTGTTTATACTTTCTGCAGTAGAATTTGAAACACATGGGTGTATTCTGAACTTATTGGTCTATGTTATTTGCACTTGTTGTGGATGTATGCACCATTTGGGCAGCTTAAAGTATGCCAAATGATTCAAAATCCCATAAAAATGATGTAGTGTATAAACCGTTTTCGTTTGTGATATTTCGTATGCCATATTTAGTTTTCTAATCTCTAGTTCATTTGTGACATTGTGGTCTCTCTCTCTCTCTGGTTCAATTTACTACCAGATATCTAGTTCTTTGTGGAGCAACACATCTTATTAACTTATGGAGTTCTTGTGCAGGTCGGCATGTTAGCTGGAAGAATATGCATTGTGGATGGCAACACGTACTGGACTAGAGCTTCAACTTAGATCTATATACTTAAAAATACTCTTGTGTTTCTTTTTTGTGATGTGGGGAATAGGAATGAAAATCTGTTTCGGTTAAGTTTCCAAATGTCATAGGTTCAGCAATTTTAGGATTCGGTTGCACTTTTATAATTCTGAGGCTTTTGAAATTGAAGCTATGTAATTTACCAAATCGGACCATTTTGTGAGTTTGTGCCCCATATTTGGCTCTTGTGAATGGGAATGATTTTTTTGTGGTTTACATCTAACTTTGGAGACTAGATACTTGATTTGAAAAACAGGGGACTTTCGTGTCTTTTTTGCGGCATGGGGAATGGGAATGAATATATGTTTTGGTTAAGTTCCCAAATTTTACAGGTTTAGCAATTTTAGGATTTGGTTGCACTTATAATTTTGAGGCTTGTGAAATTGAAGCTCTGTAATTTCCCAAATCAAACCAGTTGGCGCTTGTGATTTTTTGCCCCATATTTGGACAAGAAGTGGGAATGAAAATCTCTTCTTCCTTGTTTTCATTTCGTTTTTTGCTGCCTCCTTTTTTAACTCCTGGGTCCTCCACAACTTGTGCGTCCATTTTTAATTGGTAATGCATGGTACAAGAAGTTGAAAATGCTAGAACGTACTTTGAGACAGATTTGTGAAAAGCAGCAACATGTAAATTGCAGAATAACAATCTCTTTTGACACGAAATAAATGCAGATTTCCTAAAACACTTCAAGAAACACAACCACCGTCATGACTACTCAAATTCTCCATGTTCATAACAAATTTTCATCCCATTCATTCAGAAATCAGTTATGATCACTACAAAAAACATGTCTATGCCATTCATCCTCTGGTGGCTTCCAAGCAAACTCAGGATCTCCGATTTCTAAAAATTTCCTACGAGCAAATATATGAGTAATTTGCCACAAACTTTCAACTTCCTATAAGTAGAGTAGGCTTCTTGTTCTCCTTGGTGATGCTCTTCTCAACAAACACCTCAGATTCTCTTTACGATCAGCCGTCATCACCGGCGAAGAAAACACGGACTTTCTCAACCCCTCAAGCCTCTTCGAATCCCTTTTTTTGCCTGATTCGACCTTAACACCAAGACAATTCAAAGTTATAATTCAAATGCCAAAAACTTAATAGCTTCATAACATAGACCAATAAGTTCTTAATACACCCATGTGTTCCAAATTCTATTGTAGAAAGTATAAACAACTGCACTAACAGTTTCCAAAATAGAAGGCAGCGACAAGATATAAGTAATAAGATAACCCTGAAACTCAAAGAAAAGAAGAGGAGTTCCAGGGCTACAAAACAGCAGCTAACAAATGAACTTGGATCATAACATAATCCACATCATGATCCAAGCTAACTTTCTTACCAACTGTAAATGAAATCCATAGAGACAGCATTTGGAAGCCCTAACTCAAAATTAAAAACCACTGACAATTTTCCTAGTGCAAATCAGAGAGAGATACCTTCAAAATGAGCCCAAACAAACACACACACACACACACACAAACGTGTGCCCTAATCAAAAAAACATAACTCGAAACTAGGGTTTCTTTGTAAACATACTGCTAAAATACCATTTTTTCAATAAAAAAGGCTGGCTGTTTGGCCGACTTAGTGATGTAGTATCTTTCCTAACCATGGATACCACCTCTGACATGGTAGGTTTGTCATTTGGATTTTCTTGCAAAATCACATATACTAACTAGATTTTTTGTTTTTTCTTCGAGATAGAGATAGAGATAGAGATAGTGATACCTCAGTGGACGGGCGTTGGTCTCCAGTCGAGCTTCTTCATTCTCCTTCTCCTCTTCGTTCTTCGTCCTAAAAAAAAAACCCAAATTTCTGAGAAATTTCGGCCTAAAACCCAAATAATTTTTTGTTTTTTTTTTTCAAGATAGAGACAGAGATACCTCGTGGATCTGGTTCGTCTTCGGTCTTCTCCTCCTCTTCGTTCTTCGTCGAGCTTCAATCGTCGTCCGTTTGCTTCGTGTGTCCTAAAACCCAAAAAAAATTCAAATTTCTCAGAAATTTCCGATCCATTTTTTCGAGAGAGAGACGGAGAGACCTGGGTACCTCAGGGGATCTTTGTTCGTCTTCATTTGTCGGGCTTCAATTGTCGTTCTTCTCTGCTTCGTTCTTCTCTCTCTCTCTCTCTCTCTCTCTCTCTCTCTCTCTCTGTCTCTGTTGTGCATGAATGAACGAAGAGGTGGGAAGTGTGAGGCTTTAGGGGGGAAACTGTAATTATTTTAGTTTTATTAGCCATCTTTTATCCTGGCCATTGGATTTCAATCCAACGGACCACATGAAAGTCCCGCACCACACCCAAATCCGGGATCCCTTAAGGGATCCGAATTGTGTAGAGATATATATATATATATATTAACACACACCTATAAACATATATAGACATATTTATAATAGGCTATGAGGTGTATATACCTATATATAAGCACATATATGTACTTAAAGAATCTAGGAAAGTAACTTTTGTGGGTAATTTAGGGTTAGGCCTATTAGTTTAGGCTTGCATGCATGATAAGGGTAATTTTTCTTCTTTTGAAAACAAAATGATGACTTCCTTGGCCCATGCCTTTATCTAGTCAAATCAAGGCTTCATTGGCAACCTAATAACTATTAACTAATGGTCAAAAATTTCCCTAGTATTTATGGACCAATGGGTAAAGAATATTGGTGATGGCTATGGCTTGGTATGACTTGTCTTATCAACCATATATTGGCAAGAAATGTCTATTATCCAATGGAAAATACTTTCCCTAGCATTTGTTGTCCAATGATCAAAGGAATATTGGATATAATTAGGGTTTGAAATGACTAGTCAATATTTATTATCCAATGGACAATATTTTCCCTAACTTTTAATATCCTTTGGATAAAGAAATTAGGGTTTAGAGGGGTTCATAAGGCTCAAAGGTGGTGAAAAGGGTCCAACTAGGGTTAGGAGGATGTAACTAGAGGAAATGGTAGTCCTCTTTCTCCAACTAATCGGTTAGAATCCACTTTATTTGCCAATTAGGACTTCTAGTCAAGCAATATGATTTTTAAGGACTAAAATCTAATTATAACAGATTATTAGAAATTAAAAAGAAATTTTAAAAGCAATCCAAGCAATTAAAATAATAAATTCAAATATTTAAATAAATTTTTATTTATCAAAATTTAGAGTCATTACAGGGGTAATGTATAATTTATTTGTTTGTCTGAATATTGAAACATATAGGATATATTGTATTGTAAGGAGAGTGTAGGTGATCGACAATCTTTCGTCACTGATTGGCTTTAATTTGTAATTTTAGGTGACAAAATATTTTGTCTCTTTTATTATTTTTTTAATTAAATCTTCGGTGACGAAATTTCTTTTGTTACCTATGTGCTTAACTTGATCAATTACTTGCCACAATTAGTGACGAAATTGAAAATGGGTGACAAATAATTATGGCAGCGGTGACAAAATGTTTCGTCATAAAAAACACAATTGGTGACGAATTTTTTTCGTCACCAAGTGATTTTTTCGTGACGAAATTTTTCGTCATCAAAAGGCACTATGGGTGACGAAAAACGGATTTCGTCACCAGGGAGGAATCCTCGACAACCTTTAGTCGACAATTTTTTTCGTCACCTATGCTATTTGTGACGGAAAATATGCAATTTGTGACAATTTTCACTCACCACCTAATGAGATTTTTCTTGTAGTGGGGGATCACCTTCATCTTTCAAGTTTGTAGAAACTACTTCTTCTTTTAATGGTTGAGCATGCCTTTCATCTTCCCTCATCGTCAGGGTCGACACAATCTATATATAAGTCAGTAAAGTAGTCAGAAGCAGACTCTTTCATTTCACAAAACCATTCAGGGTTGCCAAGTACAACAAAATCAAACTCGAAGTAAAAGCTATGACGTGGAGGGCCAAGAGGCACAATCACCTACTCAGAGCTAGACTTAGACTCAGACGACTCAACAAACTTTGTGTCATACTTAGACTCAGATGTTTCGTCAATGCAAGTTAGGCGCGGTTTGAAAATGCAATTTTTAAGACTACCCTTGGCTTCCACAATGAGGGTGGTACGATCCTCAAGGGCGTCAGGTCCCAGCATGAGCACTTCGGTCTCTTCAGCTGCTTCGACAAAATTCCTTTAGGAGAACTCTTGGAACAACATCTCCAAGCTCTCTTAATCAAATGATCCTAGCTAGTCAGTCTTCACCTTGCCTGGCTAAGCTTCCTCTTGAATTCTGCCTTTGTCGGCTCCTCATCATTGTCTGACCAGGTGTCAGCAATGAAGACCTCAAAATCAGACAGCAGCTCCCCAGTCTCCGGGTTCACAAACGGTTCGACTTGTCCTGTATAAGTAGTGCCTCCTCCTCCTCACACGAAGTAGCTATTAGCATCACCATGAAGGGTTCAAGGTTTTTTCGTGCATTTCCCCTATTTAGCAATCTTGGTAGAAGCAACATACCGCAAACCAAATCGGCCATTGTTGAAGGGAAAGGTAGGGAACTCAGCGATCCCTTGCTTGTAGATTTGGAGTCCCAAGCCAGGCATGTACGACATCCTCTTCACTATATCAAATGCAGCAGAGCTAATGATGAAGTCGCCATCCATGTTGATAGTCAGTACTGAGCAAGATCAATCGAAGGAAAAACCCCCGAGATCCACGTCTTCTTTGTCGTGCATGATTCCCAAGATAGGCGAACCATCCTCCTTGTGCAGACGAATACCGGAGTCCCCGTAGATGGCAAGTGTGACAGAAGGAAGTCCCAGCATGACTTTTTGATGAAGAGTAGAAGGCACAGCCATGATGTCTTATCTATGGAGCCAAGGCCTGCCCAGCAGCAGATTGAATGTAGCAGGGATGTCAACAACATGAAACTCAACATCCATCTCAAAACCCTCAGCATCGAGTTTGAGAAGCAGAGTCCCCTTGACAGCACGACGAGTGCTATTGTATGCCTTAACGGCCAAGTTTGAAGGCACGAGGTCCCTCTTAGTAAGTCCCAAGCGATAAGCCACCCAAAAAGGGCAAATGTTGAACGCTGAATCGTTATCGATGAGGATAGTCAGAACCCAGAATCCTCGGCATTTGACTGTAGGGGGCAGTTGTGATTGAACCCCTCGACTGGCAAGTCCTTGTCAGTGAAGACGACTGTATGCTTTGAAGTATGAGGTAAGATGAGGGATATCATTGCCTCGAGAGTGACATCAACAAGCACTTCCAGGCGAGAGAGAGTATGACAAAGCTACTAACGATGCTTGCGAGAGGAGAATATCAGACCCCAGATTGAGATGGGAGCGAGAATCTGCTTGAGCTACTTCTGAATCAGATCTGCGTTCGGAGAACCAGTTAATGCCTCAAGAGGCGTAGTCTTTGCAGAAGGTTCATTCCTTTGGTTAGAAGGGTTGGACAAACCTCCGGCCTACAGATTAGCCGGCTGAAAGATTCGCCAACTCCTCATAACGTTTTGAACATTCCCAGAGACTAGAACAACTTGAGGGTCTTCATTCACATCCCAGACATCGGCAGGAACCTGCCCCAGTTTGCGCTTCCCTTTATCAATGGCCGGAACTGCTAACGGCACCTGACTGTCTAAACCCATATCACTGGCCAAGTCTTGCATCAGCAATGAGTCCCAAAAGCCAAGATCCTTGATTGCCGCTTCTTCTATAACAGGGGCCAGATTCGCAACAGGAACATCCCGAAGTCTGTTGTCCAACATAGAACGATTGATGGCCTAAACTTCCGCTGTAACGCCCCGAATTTTGGGTACGTTAATGAGGCATTTATTACATAATAAAGAGAGTCCAGCTCATTATTACATCATAAATACATCAAAGGGTACATTCATTCAACAAAAGAGAAACTAAAGCTCCTAACTACTGCTCCGCTTGCTCCTCCAATCCGGCAAGCTCCTCAGCTCCGAAGGCCTCCAATGTGTACTTTCACCCTATTCATCTAAGAGGTCTGACACATTATACCGGCGTCGCCACCAATATAATATGTCAGGGTCACCAAAAGGTAACACCGTGAGCTACAACGCTCAATAGGAAATCCTTACCCAGCAACCTTACAACAGAAAAACATTCACAACAACACTAACATTCACATAACCACATTCGTTATATCACTATCGTTGGTGTCCAAGATTTCAGAGTTTCTCCTACGCGACTCGTCGTAGACCGTGTCAACATTTTCCACTTACAAATCAACCTTTTAAAATCACTTGCATTGGCTCCGTACCGCGGATAACCAAGCCTTTCAAAATCTTTTGCATTGGCTCCGTACCGCGGATAACCAAGCCATACACACCCAACCTCGGTTCCACCGCGCCGGGTTCCCGAGTATCCTCACAATGGTTCCGTCGCGCCGGGTTCCCATTGGCACACAATTGCTTTGACTCCGTACCGCGGATAACCAAGCTACACACCCTACCTTGGTTCCGCCGCGCCGGTCTCCCAAGTATCCTCACTATGGTTCCCCCGCGCCGGGTTCCCATAGGCACACACACCAGTCACGTAATACCCTCAAAAATGGTCATTACGTAGTTTCAAAAATATTTCCTTCCCCGGAAAAACTTATCCTTTCAAAAACCACACCCTAGGTGCCATGTTTGTACTTCCACGGTCCTCGTGTCTCGTTTACATGCAAAAATTTCACGGTAAGACTTTTCCACATAAACAATCATACGACATTCATTGAAATCTTTAAACTAACAACATCATTCAACTCTATACTACTTAGCATACTCAAATCAACGCTTAAAGCATAACGCCACATGTTCGAACGCCCTTAGAGTGATAAATCACTTATACTTCATCACGCCACAAGTAATACAAGCAATTCATATAAGCATGTTCACAATCATCTTAAAAGATCAAAATACGAATACTTCGTTCTAAACAATAAGTTCTTTCTTAGAGATCAAAACAACATACATTATACTTGAGATGGAAAATAAGAAGATCATACATAAACTTAGGATAGGGTAAGAGTATCCTATCTTCATCCGAAACTAGTCGGGGCCAAATAAGCTAGTTGGAAAATTTTACGGGTGGTAAAACTCGCGAATCTGGACCGAACTTCGGATGGCAGTAACTCAGTCAATCTTTGGCCGAATATGCTTTTTCTTGGGTCCAAATCGAAGCTCTAGAAATTCTCTACAACTTTTGTGAAGGAAGTTGATCCTAGAAACTACCGTAAGTAGGAGAAAAATGGTGAAAAAGGAAGTGACAGTAAGCTGTCTGGAAATGGAAATCCGAGAATTTCACTGAACTTCGGATGACAATAACTTTGTCATTTCTTCACCGATTGGGGTGGTTCTTGAGTCTAACTTGAAGGTTTCAAAGTGCTCTACAACTTTCCCGAAGGAAGTTGGCTCTAAAAACTACTCTAAGCAAGAGAAAACTGGGGATTTCCAAAGGGACAGTAGGCTGCCCAGAAATGGTTTCTAGAGAAAAGGAAGAGCAAAGCTTTCAAGGTGTGAGCTTCAATGCTTGGAATGGCTTCTATTTATAGGCAAAGCCTTGGCTCTCTCTCCTCTTCTCAAGGCCGGCCCCCCTCCCTCTCTCTTCCTCAAATTTTGACACTTGTCAAAGAATCCTTGAAAGATCAAGGCCTAAATCTAGGTTTGCATGGCTAGATTGGTCCTTCTTGGAAGATTTGGTGTGAAAAGAGGTGTGAACAAGATTAAACAATTGGAAGTTGTACATGAGAGGACAATGGAGGTTAAGTCTTTGACTAGGAAGAATATTCACCAAAGATATGAAGTACAAAAAGATCAAGGAGGGTACAATCCTATCTCTTTCTTCCTTCCTTCCTCTCTCTCTCTCTCTCTCCCTCCTTCCTTGGTCGAAATTCTCTCTCTCTCCCCTCCCTCTCTCGGCCTCTCTCTCCCTCTCTCCTCATGTACTAGCATATATATATATATATGTACCAAATGCAAGAATACAATTAAACTAATGGGTACTTTTGTATTTAGGATCAAAAGTAGTCTTTTAGGTCTAGATTTTCTATTAAACTAACAATTGGGCACATGGTACTTAAGGCAATTAAATAACCAACCATGTACATATACTAATGGACGCTGCTACAGGTACAGCAGCGGCTGCACAGCAGCCACGCACAGACCAGTTTTGTTCCCGTCTCGGGTCCCGCAAAGATGATCGGAGCCGCTCATTTTGTTCAAAATGCTGCTGTACCTTTAGCATTTCTGTATACTAATATAATACAAGGTACTATGTACACTAGAAGAATCAAAACCCTAATAGAAAATAATAAAAGGGTACTTAGAGAATCTTAGTACTAAGTACCTCCATAATAAACTAATATGTACTTTACCACATGGGATTAAGAAAAAGATTAATTTAATCAACCCATGTACGTGGTGAAAGACTAAACTTTTTACCCATTGGGTAATAAATCCCCTAACTTCTATTATCCAATGGACAATAGTTCCTAGGGAAATAAATAACAAACTAATCAAAAATGTCATTTAATCAAATATAAAAGTCTATTTTTAAAAGATAATAGTACTTTGATCAAATCTCTCTTTGAAACCTTAATATAAAGAATTGGGTTTCTATTATCCAACTGATAATAGTTTCCCTAACTTTTATTGTCCAATGGACAAAGAATAAAACCAAAAATAATTAAAAGAAAATGAATAATCAATTCTTAGTCTAGGGTTAAAAAGGTTCACATGGTTCAAGAGGGGCAAAACGGTCCATTTGCAGTTAGGGAAAAGTAACCAAGTATTTCCTAGTTTAGTTTCTCCAACAAGTCGGTTAGAAACTGACTAGGCTTACCAAGTAGGGCTTAAATGTCAAGAAATAAATTTCAAGGGCTAAAATGTAATTATGACAAACTACAGGAATTTAAGGTAATTCAAGCAATTTAAAATAACAACGAGATTTTTATTCGTTAAAAATCGGGGTGGTTACAACCTATCCCCCTTAAACAATTTCGTTCCCGAAATTAGGCGCACACTCAGACTCGAACAATGGGGATAACTCGTTTTCATGGTTTCCTCTCCCATGTGGTTCTCTAGATCCTCGGTGCTTCCTTTGAACTCATACCAATTTAATGGTCTTGTTCCGGATGATCTTCTCTTCTGTCGGTTCTTCTTCATACGTGCATCTTCTTCGATGGTGATGTCTTCCCAATTGAGAACATGGGTGGGCAAGGCGAGGTATTTGAGAAGCATTGAAACGTGAAACACGTTATGCACTCTATCCAGCTGTGGTGACAGGGTTAGACGATACGCAACCTTCCCGATGATATTGAAGGGTTCGATGTAGCGTGGCAACAGTTTTCCCTTCTTCCAAATCTGACGACTCCTTTCTTTGGTCTAACCTTCAGGAACAAGTGAATCTCCCACTTCGAAGGTTAATGGTCGGCTCCTTCTATCCGCATAACTCTTCTGTCGGCTTTGAGCGGTCTAGATCCTTTGTCGGATGGTCTTGACCTTCTTCATAGTATCTTGTACTATGTCAGGTCCAATTACTCCCGTCTTTCCAACGTCTGTCCAGCAAACTGGGAATCGGCAGGGTCGGCTATATGGAGCTTCGTACGGTGCCATCTCGATACTTGCTTGATAGCTGTTGTTGTAGGCAAACTCCACCAACAGTAAGTGTTGCTCCCAATTCCCAAAGAAATCCAGGGCACAGGCTCTCAGCATGTCTTCCAGTGTCTGTATTGTCCTCTCTATTTGTCCGTCTGTTTATTGGTGGAAGGCTGTACTAAGCCTTACGTCTAATCTTAACGCCTTTTGTAGTCCTTACCAAAAGTGCGACATAAATCGTGGATCTGTGTCAGACACTATCGAGATAGGTATTCCATGAAGGCGTACGATCTCTCAAATGCACAACAGGCTCAGTTGCTCCATGTTCTCTGTTATCTTGACAGGCAGAAAGTGTGTAGACTTGGTGAGTCGTTCCACGATCACCCAAATAGCGGCATTTGACTTAGCAGTCCTTGGTAGTCCGGTCACGAAGTTCATTGAGATGAGCTTCCACTTCCAGGTCGGTATTGATAACGATTGAAGGTCTCCTCCAGGTTTCTACTGTTCAGCCTTAGATTCAACTCCTTCTGAGTGAAAGGTGCTTAAGGCTTTTGGTGGTCGGTAAAAACTTCGAATTGTTCTTCCCACAGATAGCAACGCCAGGATTTGAGGGCGAATACTACTGCAGCCAATTCTAAGTCGCGAGTGGGGTAGTTCTTCTCGTGCGGTCGAAGTTGTCGTGATCCGTAGGCTACGACCTTTCCATTCTGCATCAGCATGCATCCCAAGCCGTCTCTTGACGCGTCGCAGTAAACCGTAAAATCTACCCCTTGCTCAGGAATGATGAGTATCGGTGTACTTGGTCAGTCTCTTCTTCAACTCTTGGAATGATTTCTCACAGGCCTCATTCCAATCCAACTTCACTCCTTTCTGTGACAGCCTAGTCGTTGGTTTGGCTAAGATTGAGAAGTTCGTTATGAACCTTCGGTAATACTCAGCCAATCCCAAGAAACTTCTGATTTTGAACACCAAGGTCGGCTGTTTCCGATTCAGTACTGCTTTGACCTTACTCTCGTCGACCGCAATCCCTTCCTTGGATACTACGTGCCTCCAGAACTTAACCTCTTCCAGCCAAAACTCGCATTTGCTGGCCTTGGCATAGAGTTGGTTATCTCGGAGTACTTGTAGTGTTATCCGAAGGTGTTCTTCGTGCTCTTCCTTGTTGGCGGAGTATATCAAAATGTCGTCAATGAACACCACTACAAACTTATCTAAGTAGGGTGGAAAGATTTTGTTCATGAGACACATGAATACTGCCGGAGCATTGCTCAGTCCGAACAGCATTACTACAAATTCGTAGTGGCTGTATCGGGTTCGAAAAGCCGTCTTAGCGATATCCTCATCCCGAACCCTTAACTGATGATAGCCTGATCGGAGATCAATTTTAGAAAAGCATGTTGTTCCTCTCAATTGATCAAATAGATCATCGATCCTAGGCAACGGATATCGGTTCTTAACTGTGACTTGGTTTAACTTCCTATAGTTAACACACAGTCGAAGAATTCCCTCTTTCTTCTTCACGAACAAGGAGGCGCTCCCCAAGGCAATGTGTTCGGTCTGATGAATTCTTTGTTCAGCAGCTCTTGCAAATGGGGTCTTCAGCTCCTTTAGTTCAGCAGGGGCCATTCGGTATGAGGTCATAGAAATAGGTGCGGCTCTCGGTTGGAGTTCTATAGAGAAGTCTATCTCTCTATGAGGCGATAAGCCAGGAAGTTTCTTTTGGGAAAACATCGGCGTACTCGTAGACGATGTGTGGCAATCCCAGTTCCATCCTGTCAGCCTCTTCCATTTGGAGACTAGCTAGCCATCCAAATAGTTGATTTCCCATCTTGATCTCCTCGCCGTCGAGCTTGTTGCTTCTCTATCCCCCTTAAAATGGAATCGAGTCCCTTCGGGGGTGTAAGCGGTCACTGTCTTCTGATGACAGTCTACGACTACTCGATGAGCCAATAGCCAATCCATTCCCAGGATTACGTCAAAATCCGCCATGTCGATTACTCTGAGGTCGCAGGTTAGGCAAAGAGGTGTGGGAAAGTATTTGTCGAGAAACGGGGTCTCGAACTCAGCGAATGTCATGACGGCAATGTCATGAGTTGCTTCCATCAGATTCCTCTAATAGCGGCTTCACCCTTTAGCTGGTAGATGGTGAGGGCCACGCGGTCTCCATCCTAGGTAATTCAGAGGTTTCTGAGGATCATCTTGACCTCATACAGCCAGGTTTCGGCTACGACGGGGTTAACGTCTCCATGGAAAGTTGGAGGTTGGCTTTTACAGAATTCGTTCATCGCTTGGGTTCAGGTTATAGGTCCGTCGTTTTGGTTTCAGCGATTGGCGTTTAGGGTGGTTACAAACGCTTGCACTATCTGGGCTAGGTCGGGGTTTGTGTGAGAGAATTCTCTGCGCTCGTATCCCAGTCCATTACGTTGGTTCACCATCTTACGAGTAAAAATCGAAAAGGGGGCGGTTTAGTCTATCTATGCTATTTTGCTCTTTGCAGAAGATAGTCCTTTTCAATAAACTTAAGCATTAAACCAAATAGTATGCAACGGTACTCTTTAAAGTAAGGTAAACTTTTCATAGATAAGCAGAGGATTATAAACATAGAGTTCTACTACAAAACAAATAGATTAGAACAAGATCTCCTACTACAAGCTGAGACGGTCCTACACATCCTACTACATAGCTATTCTAGCACTAGTGCTTGAAAGGCAACTCGAGCTATCAGAATCCTTATTCTAATACTGCTAGTGCAATATCCTAGGGTAGGTTAACTCCGAAAACTTCGCTCAGCCACATCTTGTAGCTCTTTTCAGCTGTGGTCTCTTCCCTAAGAAGGCGCTCACGTTCTTGTGCGAGCAGTTCTTCCATAGCCAGGATAGTTGGGTCTTCCACTGGTCCCAGATAGAACTGAGAGAGGTTTAGTATTGCAACTTCTAGCTCTGGGTCAAACATGAAATAATCATCGGGTTGCGCAAAATTTTGCACAGGCGGCGCAGGGACTAAGGTAGGCGGAGGGTTCTCGGGAACTGCAACTGGTGGGGGCATCTCCCAAGTGATTGGGACCTCATAAAGCTCCATGTCATCCTCTGGTGGGGGTGTTGGTCTCGAGTACTCAGGTGCTAGCAATGAGCGATAATTGACCAAAACATGCGGGGCAAAAGGTGGGCGTCCTCCTGGTGGTATGCTTGACATCTATAATCATAAAAAAGGTTATAATCTAGACTTAACGGGGTAAGGGGTAGTTTTCACGCCATAAGGGGTAAGATGCAAGTCTACGCATATACAGTGATCATATACTAAAAGAAACATAAGTCTTACACTACCACATAAAACGAATACAACGTAGATGGCTTACTAGCCTAAGCTTCCTACTGCATTCTAAAAAGATCCAACTTCTTCTTAAGCTTTCTAGAAGAGATAGGGAACTCAACCAGATATGCACCAATGTTGTAGCACAACTCCGATGTTAGCAATTATATCCATGACTTCGGGCTCCGCTCCTAGGAATGCCATTTGCTCCTCGGGGTCCTCTTCGGGTTCTCCCGCAATCATGTTAATGGGCGGTACCATTGGAATTTGGGCGAGGGCTGCTTCAGCGTCTCCTCCCTCTATTAGGAGTACATCATTGAGGGGTGCTATTTGGACTAAAACAGGTATTGCTTCAACCTCATCATTCTCTTCCTCATTTTTGAGGAGTACAAGAGTGCCCTGCTTTCGGTAAAAGTCATGAGTGTAGGGAAAAGCGTAGGGATCTCTCTCTAGTTGATGTGTCAAGGTTCTAATGGTGGTAGCAAGCTGGCGAGCTTTGGCTAGAAGGTTGATGCTCAAGGGATTCATCTATAAAGACAGTGTTTAAAACCTCAATTGGTAACGTCCTACGATAGGGCAATACTTAAGAAGGTTTGAATCTAAGTTCCACTTCCGATTCTTGAATAAGTCATCATCCAATTGTTCGGGAATTCCCAGCTCGGCGGTACAGCCAATTTCCGCGCCTTGCTTCAATCTGAAGATTGTTTTGACAGAATTCCACCCAATTTGGGATGTTAAACTTAAACTCAATTCACGTTCGTGCAACGGACAAACTAGTTATGGTTCTACCCATTCTACCCATGGCCGAGGGTTGAACCTAAAGCTCTGATACCAAGTTGTAACGCCCCGAATTTTGGGTACGTTAATGAGGCATTTATTACATAATAAAGAGAGTCCAGCTCATTATGACATCATAAATACATCAAAGGGTACATTCATTCAACAAAAGAGAAACTAAGGCTCCTAACTAAAGCTCTGCTTGCTCCTCCAATCCGGCAAGCTCCTCAGCTCCGAAGGCCTCCAAGGTGTACTTTCACCCTGTTCATCTAAGAGGTCTGACACATTATACCGGCGTCGCCACCAATATAATATGTCAGGGTCACCAAAAGGTAACACCGTGAGCTATAACACTCAATAGGAAATCCTTACCCAGCAACCTTACAACAGAAAAACATTCACAACAACACTAACATTCACATAACCACATTCGTTATATCACTATCGTTGGTGTCCAAGATTTCAGAGTTTCTCCTACACGATTCGTCGTAGACCGTGTCAACATTTTCCACTTACAAATCAACCTTTTCAAATCACTTGCATTGGCTCCGTACTGCGGATAACCAAGCCTTTCAAAATCTTTTGCATTGGCTCCGTACCGCGGATAACCAAGCCATACACACCCAACCTCGGTTTCGTCGCGCCGGGTTCCCGAGTATCCTCACAATGGTTCCGCCGCGCCGGGTTCCCATTGGCACACAATTGCTTTGGCTCCGTACCGCGGATAACCAAGCTACACACCCTACCTTGGTTCCGCCACGCCGGTCTCCCAAGTATCCTCACTATGGTTCCGCCGCGCCGGGTTCCCATAGGCACACACACCAGTCACATAATACCCTCAAAAATGGTCATTACGTAGTTTCAAAAATATTTCCTTCCCCGGAAAAACTTATCCTTTCAAAAACCACACACTAGGTGCCATGTTTCTACTTCCTCGGTCCTCGTGTCTCGTTTACAAGCAAAGACTTCGCGGTAAGACTTTTCCACATAAACAATCATACGACATTCATTGAAATCTTTAAAATAACAACATCATTCAACTCCATACTACTTAGCTTACTCAAATCAACGCTTAAAGCATAACGCCACATGTTCGAACGCCCTTGGAGTGATAAATCACTTATGCTTCATCACGCCACAAGTAATACAAGCAATTCATATAAGCATGTTCACAATCATCTTAAAAGATCAAAATACGAATACTTCGTTCCAAACAATAAGTTCTTTCTTAGAGATCAAAACAACATACATTATACTTGAGATGGAAAATAAGATCATACATAAACTTAGGATAGGGTAAGAGTATCCTACCTTGATCCGAAACTAGTCGGGGCCGAATAAGCTAGTTGGAAAATTCTACGGGTGGTAAAACTCGCGAATCTGGACCGAACTTCGGATGGCAGTAACTCAGTCAATCTTTGGCCGAATATGCTTTTTCTTGGGTCCAAATCGAAGCTCTAGAAATTCTCTACAACTTTCGTGAAGGAAGTTGATCCTAGAAACCACTCTAAGTAGGAGAAAAATGGTGAAAAAGGAAGTGACAGTAAGCAGTCTGGAAATGGAAATCCGAGAATTTCACTGAATTTCGGATGACAACAACTTTGTCATTTCTTCACCGATTGGGGTGGTTCTTGAGTCTAACTTAAAGCGTTCGAAGTGCTCTACAACTTTCCCGAAGGAAGTTGGCTCTAAAAACTACTCTAAGCAAGAGAAAACTGGGGATTTCCAAAGGGACAGTAGGCTGCCCAGAAATGGTTTCTAGAGAGAAGGAAGAGCAAAGCTTTCAAGGTATGAGCTTCAATGCTTGGAATGGCTTCTATTTATAGGCAAAGCCTTGGCTCTCTCTCCTCTGCTCAAGGCCGCCCCCCTCCCCCTCTCTTCCTCAAATTTTGACACTTGTCAAAGAATCCTTGAAAGATCAAGGCCTAAACCTAGGTTTGCATGGCTAGATTGGTCCTTCTTGGAAAATTTGGTGTGAAAAGAAGTGTGAACAAGATTAAACAATTGGAAGTTGTACATGAGATGACAATGGAGGTTAAGTCTTTGGCTAGGAAGAATATTCACCAAGGATATGAAGTACAAAAAGATCAAGGAGGGTACAATCCTATCTCTTTCTTCCTTCCTCTCTCTCTCTCCCTCCCCCCCTCCTTGGCCAAAATTCTCTCTCTCTCCCCTCCCTCTCTCGGCCTCTCTCCCTCTCTCCTCATGTACTAGCATATATGCATATATATATATATATATATATATATATATATGTACCAATGCAAGAATACAATTAAACTAATGGGTACTATTGTACTTAGGATGAAAAGTAGTCTTTTAGGTCTAAATTTTCTATTAAACTAACAATTGGGCACATGATACTTAAGGCAATTAAATAAGCAACCATGTACATATACTAATATAATACAAGGTACTATGTACACTAGGAGAATCAAAACCCTAATAGAAAATAATAAAAGGGTACTTAGAGAATCTTAGTACTAAGTACCTCCATAATAAACTAATATGTATTTTACCACATGGGATTAAGAAAAAGATTAATTTAATCAACCCATGTACTTGGTGAAAGACTAAACCTTTTACCCATTGGGTAATAAATCCCCTAACTTCTATTATCCAATGGACAATAGTTCCTAGGGAAATAAATAATAAACTAATCAAAAATGTCCTTTAATCATATATAAAAGTCTATTTTTAAAAGATAATAGTACTTTGATCAAATCTCTCTTTGAAACCTTAATATAAAGAATTGGGTTTCTATTATCCAACGGATAATAGTTTCCCCAACTTTTATTGTCCAATGGACAAAGAATAAAACCAAAAATAATTAAAAGAAAATGAATAATCAATTCTTAGTCTAGGGTTAAAAAGGTTCACATGGTTCAAGAGGGGCAAAACGGTCCATTTGCAGTTAGGGAAAAGTAACCAAGTGATTTCCTAGTTTAGTTTCTCCAACAAGTCGGTTAGAAACTGACTAGGCTTACCAAGTAGGGCTTAAATGTCAAGAAACAAATTTCAAGGGCTAAAATGTAATTATGACAAACTACAGGAATTTAAGGTAATTCAAGCAATTTAAAATAACAACGAGATTTTTATTCGTTAAAAATCGGGGTTGTTACATCCGCCGCAACCATAACGTCGACTATCTCATCGACACCCCGAAGATCAGTATGCTGAACCAGATACGTAACCATGATGCTATAATTCCCCTATCGGGATAAAAAACATCAAGGCGTGGTAGTTCCGCATCGTTAATGTAGGAACAGGGATTGTGCTCAACTTCGCACACCGTTGATGATCGAGTTGAAGGTGGAAATGCATTCCCCTAGAACACTGGGCTCCTCTTGAACAAGGTCCTCTTCAGTGTAGTTTGCCAGATAATCCTGCGCGTAATAGCCTTGGAGCAGATCAGGATTTAAATCCATTGCCACCTGCCAAGCTGGCTCAGGGTCCCAATAGTACTCTTCTTCGAGGGCTATAGGCTCGAGCTGCAGAAAGAGCATGTACAAGGAGATACCATCCAAGGGATCGAGCATCGCCTTGTTATAACTAGCCATCCACCTGTCATACCAGGTGTGATCAAATGGGACATACTTTGGGTCCTGCGGGAAATCGTCTAACTCAAGCTCATACCATTCATTGATTATGGGAGCGGCATAGTCTTCGGAGTCAGCTATTCCCCAACCCACAGCCTGCATCCTGACCTTTGGCATAGGCGAATTGGGTACAACAGACCTAAATTGTCTCACCAAAGCTTGAGAGGGGTTAGAGCTGAAAATAGAGATATACAGATAATGTGGGGTGGAGGTAGAGTCAAGCTGAGCGGAGAAAGCCTGGTTAGTTTGGAAGTCGACAAAGAGCGTGTTAAAATCTAATAAACACCTCCATAGGCGCTCTGGGGTTGCATTGGAATTGGACGACTGTCCCTCTTCCAAATGTATGTGTAAAACCCCGGCGTTGGGTTTGAGTGGTATGGATACAATCGGCTTGGGATGATTCGCTGGGATTATATGGAGGGTGGGGTTAAATATAGTGGGGCTTGGGTTGATATAAGTGGAGCTGAGGGATATCTGGCTTATATGTGGGATAACTTTGTGATAAGGCATGGAGTTGGAGATGATATTTGGCTTTTGAGGTGAAGGAGGCAGAGCTTCAAGCATGCCCTCATCAATGAGGTCTTGAATCGCATGATGGAGGCGATAACAAGAGTCAGTGAGATGGCCAGCCCCCTAATGGTAGGCGCAGTAGAGGTTTGGTTTGAAGTTGGCTCGGCTGGTGGATATTTTAGTAGTGGAGGTTGATTGAGTGGCTTTAAATGCCCAGATTTTACCAACTTCGCCATGATAGAGGACAGTGGTGCCTCGAAAGCAAAGAAGTTGCGGGGGTTGAGTGTGAGGCCAATTGTTCTACAGCGTTTGCACCTGGTTGACATCTGCAATGCGGTTAGCAATGTTGGAAGAGGAGGCATTGTTGCTGGTTGATGCTGCATTGGCGTAGTTATTACCCCTGATGAGCGCATTGGTGTTCCCAGAGTAAGCTCGAGGCTTTGATTTCAGAGGATTGGAAGACTCCCCCTTTGGTAAAATCCCACTTTGTAGTGCATCTTCAATGGTCAGGCCAGATTCGAAAAAAGTCTCAAAGTTGGTGGATGCTTGAACAAGTACCAAGTACTTGGCGTAGTCAGGCTGCAGATTGCGGGAAATGATGCAAAGTTGATCTCTCTTGCTGGGGCACTCAGCCATTAGAGTGGTTTTGGCTCTCCACCTTTTAACAAAATCCGCGAAGGACTCCCTAGACTCCATTTTGGTGGATTCCAACTCCCGAGTAGTCATCTTGAGCTGGAATTGTAGTTGTATTGTGAAATAAATGCAGCCCCTATGTCTTCCCAAGTCCTTCTCTTAGAGATGTCAAGCAACAGAAACAAATGGAAGGCATGCCCAGAGAGAGTTTGAGGGAACAACTGAGACATAGCCTCACTTTCCACTCCTAGTAGTTTCATGGCGGCATGGTAGCCAAAGAGACGAGTTTTGGGATCACCACTCCCGTCAAACTTAACCAAGTCAGGCATCTTGAATCTGTCGGGGAGCCTAGCATTAGGGTACAGGCAGAGACGACCCAAGTCTATTCCCCCTGCACTGATCTTCTCGGATTTTGAGACTGCTTCCTCTAGCTTAGCCATCTTGGCCATAAGAGCAGCCATGTCGGGATTTTGAACAGGCCTAACAACAACAAGGTTTAGGTTTGGGTTTGGAGCAAGCGCGCGAGCCTCTCTGGGGATAGGTTGAACAATGAGACGCCCCTCATGATTTGGATCGAGGATGAACACAGGCTCTCCATGAACGTCGTCATCGTCCTCACCTTCTTCTTCGAGAATTGGTGGAAGACGAATGTTGATGAGATCATTCAGACGAATGATGCTAGCATCTGTCTAAGTAGCCCGTTGCTGCGTTGTAGTGATGCTGTTCTGGAGGTTCATGAACATGGTTTCAAGGTTGAGAGGTTGATCCACCATGACAGGTTTTTCAAAGGAGGTTGATGTTGAAGTTGAAGATGGGGAAGTCGGCAGAGTTGCTTCTTGCCAGATCGACGAAGTACCTGACTATAGAGCGGCCAACAGTGAACCCAGAGAAGCTTCCGTTGTGACTGACTGGGATTGAGCCTGACAAGTCATTAAATCGGATTCTGATGCAGACATTCCCAAGCGGGTTTGCCCTTTTGCTTTAGTGCTTTCCTCCTTGGTGCAATGATTCAGAACTTGCAACAAAGTAAGAGAAGGCTCAATAGAGGTCCTGTAGCAACTTTATCTAAATAAAAGAATAAAGTACAAATGCACTCATCGTCGTCGTCAGTGTCCTCCTAGACTCTAGAGCTAAAAGATGAATCTATCTCAAGATGTTCGGATGCTGTCAAAATCCTCAAAAATCTTTTCGATAGTGTATCCTTTGAAAAAATCGAACGATACAAAGGGATGTCAAAATAACCTAATCCTTCGACTACTCTGTTCTCAAAGTTTCAACTTTGGACTCGGAACAACTCGGTGTAAATGACGTGATACTGGAACCAAAGTGGCGTGAGCGGCACAGCGTTGTTAGCTGGGCGGTGTAAGTGACGAGGCACTTGTTACCTAAATGGTGTAAGCATCACGGCATTCTCTCCGTTGTTCTTTGTTTTCTGTTTGAAACCTCAATCGGTTAGACAAGGGTTTAGAGAGCTTTGATTTCCCAAAGTCTCGCTGATCTAAGGACTTTGAAAATTGATAACGTGCAATATCAAGATGCACAACTCTTCATCAGGCAATGACACCGTCCTAATAAGCCTAAGACAGACTTGAAAGAGAGAACGTATAAGCTGCCCTAAACATGCCCCTACGCAAAACGATATGAACGTACAGTTCATGCGATAGGGAAACTAGTAATACGTAGACAGTATATAGGGGTTAGATGCGAATAGATCTTACCCTATGGGTATCTGTCTTAGTTTGGAGAGTTCCAGTGCTTTGTATATGCAAAGGCTAGTTTTGGCTCGTAACGGGTTCCTTGGACTAAAGCCAAGATATACCTCCAGTTGCCCGCGTAACTGCGAGCAACAGTCGAACGTTAGAATGACTTATCATCATCGAAGGTTGTTGGGCATTCGGAGTCCCCGGGCTCCGATAAATCGTGCAGGATTGCCAAAATGCTCCAACGAGGCTAAATCCCACATCGATGCAAAATGCCAAGAAATTGATTGAAAGAAGAAGAATCGCAAAATTGCAAAATGCCTTTTCAATTTGGCTCGCTTTATTTAATCTATGTTTAAAGAAAACAACACAAATGAACAATTGAAAAAGTCCCAGATTGGATTGGCCGGACTCAAAGGTCCTGTTAAATCACCATTCCTCTCTTTGGCAGCACGAAGCTCACCATTATGACAGACTTTTAAGGAATTGTTCCTAAGTGTTTTAAACTCTAAGTATAGATCAATATAGGTTCGATCTTCCCCAGCAGAGTCGCCACTGTGGGCAACGTGCCCTTAAAATTTTGGTTTAAAAGGCTGGATCTAAGGAGCGCTAGCAGGACAAGAGCTCAATTTAGAGTCGCCACTTGGGTTTCAAGGTCTCACACCCAAGGAACCGAACTTGAAACACTTTCTACGCTATTTGATTTGAAAAGGTGAAGGCACCAGTCCGTCATAACCATATCTGGGTTCGGGAGCCAGGTTCCAAAAGGGGTAGGGGATTAAGGCACCCTTCCCACCCAATCCGAAGATCAGTCTCTAATTAGGCATTTGCGATTCTATTTGATTAATCAATTCTTTAGCCATTTAGGGGCGGGGAACAGTTTAATGGGGATTAAAGCTGTAAGAGAATAGGGACCTACTTACATGCAGTGATCTACGTGCATGCAAGCCGACCTGCACGCGTCAAACTCAAATAAGCGCACGTGTGTTGTCTTTTCTTAATAAAAAAACTTTATCCCCTTTATGGGCTCTGGAAACTCCAATGCTCACCTAGAACCAAACCAAGTAGTTTATATGTACAAAGGGACTATATAATTATAAGCAGAATGAATATAATTGAAATACACCCCATAAACAGCGTGGGGGAACAAAATAGTGGCCAAAGACCAAGTTACCCATGCAAAGCCAACCGCTGGGGTCAATTATCAACCTGCGCGCACAGATCATGGATGGGCGCGTGCCTGTTCTGACTGGACTTATAGTAGGTGTAGTCGCATACCTGGGCTCTGAGACATGTTCCGAAGCCACCCAGGGGTATTCCAAAGCAATAGAAACACATGTTGAAAGACAACTAACAATTCTAACATGTAAATGGTAAATAGATTTTAACATGCATCAGGGTGACCTAAATAACAATAAAATATAAAAAGAACAAATACCCCTGTCCCTACGCAGGTCTATGTGCATAGCGGAGGATTGGCTCGCGTGTACTAACGACCGAAGCATGCAAGTGTGAGAGCCACACGGTTCTTGTAACCCTGCCAACTTTAGGACTAGGACTGGTATAGATTACTAGCCTTAGCTCTTCCAGCCCCCCTCTAGGACCAAAATAGTAAGACAGTAAGGTTTTATACCTTTGCTTGAGTGTTTGAAAATGGATTTGAACTAGAGTTAATGGCTAGAAATGGTTGTATGGAAGTATGCTTGAGTAGGAATGAAGTTGTATTGAGTTTTTGTAACTTAGTGTTTGAGATTTTTTGTAACCCTTTACTTGGAAGAGTAATGGGGTATTTATAGGAGGAAGGGAAGGTGGCAAATATAGTGGAACAACCAGCCAACAAGGCTGATTGGGCTTACTTGGTGGAGAAGGCAATCCAAAAAGGTGATGCGAGAGGTTGAGAAGGGAGGCACCCCAACCCTGCTGATACACTTTCAGGTGACAAAATTAGGGCTCTATGGTGTAATAGACCCCTGATGAAAACAAAATCTGGCTAGCCAAAAGGTGATAGGGACAAGAGTTGACCAGCGCACGTGGGTCTTAAACCAACACACGTGTGTCAAACTAACCTCCGTAGTGGTCAACGGTCAAAGTTTGACCTTTGACCATCACCTGGCAAGTTGACCAACGCGCACAAGTTCCAAACCAATGCACGCAGGTGAAACCTTTAGCTAGGGTTTATGATTTAGGGTTTAACGTTCAAAAAGGGGTTCCAAACACACAAAGTTCAAATCCTTTTTTTTCTCAAGACTGTTCTTGATCCAATTCCTCATCGGCGAAATAAGAAATTGAAAAACAAAGTAAATCAATTGGGAGACTCAGATTGGGGTGTCTACACCGAGCCTATAGCTCTTGAAGATGAGTACTATTGGGACCCCGATCCCGCTTGACAGGTTGCAATGGATTTGAATCCCTATCTTCTCCAAGGCTATGTTGTTTCGGGTTATGAGGCACATTACATGGAGAAGGATCTCGTTCAAGAGGAACCCCATGTTATGGGGGAATGCTTTTTCCCTTCCACTTTCAACTTGCTCATCAACTCAGTGTCCGATTTTGAGTATGACCCCTGTTCCTACATTACTGATGAGGGACTCCCACGCCTTATTGTTCCGTATCCTGAGGATGCGAATTGTAGCATTATGGTTACAAATCTGGTTCCGCCTATCGATCTTTAGGGAGTCGACGAGATAGTTAACGTTACAGTAGGGGCCGAGGTTTGGGTTGTCAATTGTTCTTTGGTGGACAATGGTCTTTGGGATGTTCCCTTTGTTGCGAATCTGGGCCCTGTTGTAGAAGAAGCCGCAATCAAGGATCTTGGCTTTTGGGACTTGTTGCTAATGCAAGACTTGGCCAGTGATTTGGGCTTAGATAGCCAGGTACCTATAGCAGCTCCAGTCATGGATAAGGGAAAACGCAAACTGGGGCAGGTTCCTACCGATCTCTAGGATGTGAATGAAGACCCTCAAGTGGTACCTGTCTCTAGGAAAATTCATAACATTACGAGGAGTGGACGGATATTTCGGCCTGCTAATAATATGCAAGCCGGAAGTTCGTCCAACCCTTCTAACCAAAGGAACGAACCTCCTGCATTCCCAAGGACTACACTGCTTAAGGCATCAATTGGCTCTCCATGTGCAAACTTAATTCAGAAGTAGCTTGAGCGGACTCCCGCTCCTATTTCTATTTGGGGTCTGATCTGTTCTTCTTGCGAGCATTGTTAGAAGTTATGCCACACTCTCTCTCGCTTGGAAGTGCTTGCTAATGTCACTCTCGAGGCCATGATATCCCTCATCTTACCTCCTACATCTAAGCATACCATTGTCTTCACCAACAATGACTTACCAATTGAAGGGGTTGCTCACAACCTCCTTTTGCATATCACAATCAAATGCTGAGGACTCTGGTTTCCGACCTTTCTCATCGACAAGGGCTCAGCGATCAATGTTTGCTCTCTTAGGGTGGCTTATCGTTTGGGACTCACAAAGAAGGACCTCGTGCCTTCAAACTTGGCCATCAAGGCATATGATAGCATGCGTCGCATGGTTGATGGGACTTTGCTCCTCAAACTCGTTGCTGAGGGTTTTGAGATGGACGTTGAGTTCCACGTCGTCAACGTACCTGCTACCTTCAACCTGCTGCTGGGCAGGGCTTGGCTCCATAGATCAAACATCATGGCCGTGTCGTCTACTCTTCACCAAAAGGTTATGTTGGGCCTACCCTCTGGCACACTAACTATCTGCAGGGATTCTAGAATCCATCCGCACAGTGGGGATGGAGCTCCAATCTTAATCCACGATAAGAAGACGCTGACTTCGGGGGTTTCTTTTTTGATACGTCTGGCTCGGTACTTGCAATCAACATGGATGATGACTTCATTATAAGCTCTGCTGCTCTTGACATAATGAGGAGGACTCGCTTGGAAGTGCTTGCTGATGTCACTCTCGAGGACATGATATCCCTCATCTTACCTCCAACATCTAAGCATACCGTTGTCTTCACTGACAAGGACTTGCCAATTGAAGGGGTTGCTCACAACTGCCCTTTGCATATCATAGTCAAATGCTGAGGACTCTAGGTTCCGACCGCTCTCATCGACAATGGCTTAGCGATCAATGTTTGCCCTCTTAGGGTGGCCTATCACTTGGGACTCATAAAGAAGGACCTCGTGCCTTCAAACTTGGCTGTCAAGGCATACAATAGCACACGCAGCGTGGTTGGGGGGACTTTGCTCCTCAAACTCGATGCTGAAGGTGTCGAGATGGACATTGAGTTCCACGTCATGGACATACTTGCTACCTTCAACCTGCTACTGGGCAGGCCTTGGCTCCATAGATCAAAAATCATGGTCATGCCATCTACTCTTCACTAAAAGGTTATGTTGGGCCTACCCTCTGGCATGCTAACTATCTGTGGGGATTCTAGAATTCGTCCGCACGGTGGGGATGGAGTGCCGATCTTAGGGATTATGCATGGAGAAGAAGACACTGACTTTGAGGGTTTCTCCTTTGATATGTCTAGCTCGGTACTTGCTATCAGCATGGATGATGACTTCATTAGAAGCTCTGTTGCTCTTGACATAATGAGGAGGATGTCATACATGCCTAGCTTGGGACTAGGAATCAACCAGCAAGGGAACGCTGAGTTCCCTAACTTTCCCTTCAATGATGGCTGCTTTGGTTTGGGGTATGTCGCCCCTACCGAGGATGCTAAAAAGGGGGAAGGTACGGGAAAACCTTGAACCCTTCATGGTGACGCAAATAGCTACTTTGTGCGCGAAGGAGGAGGCCCTGCTTACACGAGACAGGTTGAATCTTTCGTGGACTCCGAATGTCACGCCCTTGATTTTAAACATAATTATAAAAGGATTTCCACAAATAAAACCTCACAACAATTCGTACGATACCCAAAATAATATAGCATTCCTATTTCCATAATCTCATTTCAACTTCTAAAAGTTCCCAAAAATTACATCTATGGCTCCGAGGTCCAAATTAACATAAACATAGTGTATCGAATGAGTTAAGGATTACAATATTCCAAAGTCAAAGGATTTACAAATAGAGTTAGAAATACATCTTCCAAAAGAGATTTACAAAGTTGACTAAGTAACTCCCCAACGTTAGCTCTCAAAAGTGTGTTCTCACACCCAAGCATTCAATTAAGCAAGCTACTACCCCGAGTTAGTACCTGAAAATGATGTAAGGTTTGAGTTACACTAGCCCAAATGGAAATTCTACACTAACATTATATGCAAATGAAATGCTAGGATGATCTCAAGATAGGAACATGAACAAAGACCGCAGGATAATCAACAATCTTTGTTCAATAAGCTCAACAACCACGTAACGCTCATCGTGCCACTCAAACTTGAACCATTTCCATCTTTCAAGTGTCCAAAGTCTTTTCGTCGTATGTGTCATGAGTCAAAACTCCTACCAGGCCAATTAAGGGATCCCGATACCCCCTGTCAGGCACCATACCCATCAGTAGGTCCTGAATATAACCAATAAGAGCTTTTGCTCCTGCCTGGCCAGTTAAGGGATCCCGATACCCCGATACCCCCTGTTAAGCACTCACCCGTCGATAGGCCCCGAATGCTCTCGTTGTATCCAAAAGTGTACATGAATCACATTTCCTCGCAATGTGTTACTTCAGTTCAACCATAGTTCATATAGCTATCAACGTCTAATTCTACCGAACATGGGCAGAAAATGCAACAATACTCCATGAACTCAATGAATACAATTAATCATGTTATGCGGTGATTTGGAAGTGCTTAAGACGAGTTAGAAAGGCTCGGGGGTCAAAACGATGAAGTTTAGAACAAAACCAGCAAAAACTATCCACAAGCTCCCGGTATCGATACAGCCAAAATGGCTGTATCGATACAATAATCAAACCAGAAAGTCCTGAAGCTTTTGTTTTCTAATGGTATCGATATGGCAAAAAGCCTGTATTGATACAGTGGCGCTACAAGCAGATTTTCTACAGATTTTCGATGATTCAACTACGACAACAACAACCATAGGCACGATTTCAAGGCTAGAAAACACTTCTTTTACATATATTGAGAGGTAGAATCCCTACCTCGAGTCTTGAGAAAGAAATCCATGAGATACGAGCCCTAGCTTTTTTAAAACCTTGATTCGACCGGAATACACCACACCTAGCACTAATCGACGAAGAGCAAGCCCAAAATCACGTGTAGAACAAAGAATGAAGGTTAGTTTGTGAAGGTTTTGTGGTGTTTGGGTGAGATTTTGGATGAGAGTGAGAGAAAGAGAGAGAGACATTGGACGGTGAGAAAGAGAGAGGGGGTGAGTGTGATACTCTCACACCCTCCTATATAACACACAAACCCACAAATTCCACTTGCTCCCTTTCACAACCAATTCTATCACTTTAGCCCCAAATCACATAATCACTATCATTTCACTTTCTTTCTCAAAAATCATGCATTTAATAAAAAATTAACATTTGATAAAATAATACGAGTCTCTACATTCCACCCTCCTTAAAGAAATTTCGTCCTCAAAATTTTCCATGCCAAAGCCAGCTAACACATACATCACACATGCATGCAACAACGTATGACCAACAATATTAAGCAACAAGTCAATTACCATGATACTTAAATCTTAAACACTCACATTGGTTCATTCCAGGAATAGGTGCGGATACTTCTCTCTAACCTTATCTTCTCGTTCCCAAGTTGACTCCTCGTTACCCTAATTTTTCTACAATACTCATACCAATGGTATCGTTTTACCCCTCAACACTTGATCATGCGAATCTAGGATACGTATTGCTAAAAGAGCGCGAAGAATTGGTACAATTGCTAAAAGAATACAAGGACGTATTTGCTTCGTCTTATGAAGAAATGCCTTGAATAGATCCTGAGATAGTTCAACACCGCATACCGCTTTATCTTGATGCTAAGCCCGTAAAATAGAAGCTTTATAGGATTAGGCCCGATTGGCTACTTACAATCAAGGAGATAATCGCAAAGTAGATTAACACCGGATTCTTGATGGTGACAAAGTACCCTCAATGGGTGGCCAATATAGTCCCAATGCCAAAGAAAGATGGGCGCATTAGAGTATGCGTGGACTTTAAAGATTTAAACAAGGCTAGTCCTAAAGACAATTTCCCTCTACCGCACATTGATATCTTGGTTTATAATGCTGCCAGCCATGCCCTATTGTCCTTCATGGATGGGTTCGCTGGATACAACCAGATTCTGATGGCACCTGAGGATAAAGAAAAGACCACCTTTACTACATAGTGGGGAACTTATTGCTACAGAGTCATGCCATTTGGTCTGAAGAATGCTGGTGCCACCTATCAAAGGGAAGCTACCACATTGCTTCATGACATGATCCACAAAAAGGAGGAGGTGTACGTGGATGGTATGATTGTAAAATTGAAAGATCAGGCAGGTCATACTCCCGCACTTAGGAGATTCTTCGAAAGACTGCGGAAGTATAAGATGAGGCTCAACCCCCAGAAATGCACATTTGGTGTTACCGTAGGAAGGTTGTTAGGATTTATGATCACTCAAAGAGGAATAGAAGTGGACCCCACTAAGATCAAAGCAATCCTAGAAATGCCCTCACCAAAGACTAAAAGAGGGTGCGGAGCTTCCTAAGAATGATCCAATACATAAGTCGGTTCATTTCTAAGTTGACAATTACCTGTGAGCCTTTGTTCAAGACATTAAGGAAAAGAGTTGAGTTTGAGCGGAGTGAGAAGTGCGAAGCAGCCTTTCAGCAAACTAAGAAATATCTCCAGAACCCTCCCATGATATCTCAGCCTCAGGAAGGGAAGCCCATGATTTTATACTTATCTGTCACAAACACTACCATGAGATGCATGCTTGCTCAAGAGGATGACAAAGGAGTTGAACATGTCGTATATTACCTGAGCAAGAAGCTGCTAGGATACAAGTTCAACTATACATAGCTAGAGAAAACATGTTGGGCATTGGTCTGGGTGACTAAGCGCCTCTGACATTACATGTTGTCTTACTCAATCAGGCTAGTCTCTCGAATGGATCCTCTCAAATATTTGTTTGAAAAGCCAGCATTGATCGGGAAGATAGCACGTTGGGTATTGCTATTGTCAGAGTTCGAGATAAAGTTTGTTACGCGAAAATCGGTGAAAGGTCAAGTGATTGCAGAGTTTCTATCAGATCATCCCGTGGATGGGCCAGAAGACTTAGAATTTGAGTTCCCAGATGCGGGATTGTTCCAACTTTCAAAGGACACCTGGGAATTCTACATTGATGGAGATTCAAATCAGAATGCCTACTGAATCAAGATACTCCTTATGTCCCCAGATGATTCCCATACCCCGCTAGCTTTCAAGTTGAATTTTGAGGTTACGAACAATGGAGCAGAGTACGAAGCTTGCTGAGCTGGCATAGAGGCCGCCTTGGCACTAGGAGTGTAGAACAAGGATATTATTGGAGATTCAACCTTAGTTATATCCCAGTCCATCAACAAATAGAAAGTGAGAGAACCTAAGATGAAGTTGTATCAAGATAGGCTCCAGAAGTTGATTCTCCAGTTTGAGATGGTCTCCTTTACACACATTCCTCGTGAGCCTGAGATGAAGTCGTAGATAGCCCATCTTGGTAGTCTGCAACACTTAGACCTCCCGCCAAGCGGCCGCCTAATGATGAGAATGTTGCTTTCGATTATGGTTATCCCAAAGGAGTGATCTTGATGCATTGATGTTCGGAGACAGCCTTTCATCGTTTCTTTCAAAAAGTTTTCTACCAAATTGCAAACTTTCTTGTAATTTGTGTTGCGTTCCATTTTAAAATATTCTTTTAAAAATGTTGAGTCTTTTTAATCCATAAAATAATTCATTTTTAGCCCACAAAGTCCTATTTTTAGCCCAAATAATCGCTAGTTTTGGCACAAAAATCAGCCCGAAATGCATCGGAACGGACTCCAACTAACCCTGGACCAAGGGAGGCTTGCCCAGAGCCCATAAGCATGGGCCAAGGTCAGGCCGGCTATCCCCCAAGGCTGGGCTAGCTCTCCTTTAAGGCTGGGTCGGCTTTCAAGTGTGGTACGGCGCCATTTTGTGTTATGCCACCTCGTGGTTGGGTGTTTGTGTGTGGCTTGGTTATCCACGGTACGGAGCCAATGCAAATGATTTTCAAAGGTTGTGTGTGTGGCTTGGTTATCCGCGGTACGGAGGCAATATCAAATGATTTTGAAAGGTTAATTTGTATGTGAAAATGTTGACACGGTCTACGACGAGTCGCGTAGGAGAAACTCTGAAATCTTGGACACCAACGAATGTGGATGTGTGATTGTTGTATTGTTGTAAATGATTTTCTGTGGTAAGGTTGGTTGGGTAGGAATTTCCTATTGAGCGTTGTAGCTCACGGTGTTGCCATTTGGTGACCCTGACATATTATATTGGTGGCGACGCCGGTATAATGTGTCAGACCTCCTAGATGAACAGGGTGAGAAGTACACCTTGGAGGCCTTCGGAGCTGAGGAGCTTGCCAGAATGGAGGAGCACGCGGAGCAGTAGTTAGGAGCCTTAGCTTCTCCTTTTTCGAATGAATGCATTCCTTTGATGTATTTATGATGTAATAATGAGCTGGACTCTCTTTATTATGTAATAAATGCCTCATTAATGTACCCAAAATTCGGGGCGTTACAACTTGGTATCAGAGCTTTAGGTTCAAAACCTCGGCCATGGGTAGAATGGGTAGAACCATGTAGAACCGTAAGATAAGTTTGACCGTTACACAAACGTGACTTCGATTTTTAAGTTTAACATCTCAAATTGGGTGGAATTCTGTCAAAGCAATCTTCGGATTGAAGCAAGGCGCGGAAATTGTCAGTACCACTGAGCTGGGAATTCTCGAACAATTAGATGATGACTTAAATCAAGGATCGAATGTGGAACTTAGAAATTCAAAAATATTTTTGGTGTTAGTAAACCTTTGCCGAAGAGAAAAAAAAAACGTTGCTAATCGAGCAAATTTTATTTATTAGTTCGTGGAGGAGCCGTTCTTGAATAAATATTTTAAATTGGGGTTCGAGAGTGGGAGCCTAGCACCGAAAGAGTACCAGGCATAGCCCCATTAGACCGGCAAACCACACTTCCCCCCTAAACTTCAAATTTCAAAATTTTAGCTCCAAAACTTCAAATTTCAATTTTTAAACTTCAAACTTTTTCCCTCCTCCACTCACCTTTTTCGGCTCCTATATATACCCCACCACCACTTCCATTTCTTCACCCCTCTCACCATTTTAACTCCTCCAAACTGAGACCCCCTTGTACCGAGCCATGGCAACCCGACGACGAGGATTTCCGGAAGACGCCTTATTCCGAGACATCGAGCGAGCCGAAATAACCATAACCATCCAAAGCCTATGGTTGCAACTCTTCGCCCTCATCATATTTTGTGCAGTGCTTACAATAGCCATGCCCCGGTGGTTTGCTGTGAATAACCGTGCCAACACCTTCTGGTACTGGACTCTCGTCGTGGCCGCCACACTTGCCGTAGTCATAAAGGAGTCCGAACGCCGGTTGCGCCAAGCTTTCAATGAAAGATGATAGAGGAGGGCGAGGCCCGAAACCGAGGACGCCAATTCGGCATATCTTAGGCCGATCTAGTAATCATTGTAATCCTTCGGGATGTAGGATGTCGGAAATTAGAACCATCGTTGTCTGTCTTTCCTTGGTTGTACTCGTGTTATGTTTAATAAAGAAAAAAATTTCTTATTTCGGTTGCTATTTACTTCCAATATATGTTGCTTTTAAAAAAAAAAATTTGACCCCTATCCATGTTCATACATATCCTTATGCTTGCCTATGCCTTACACCGTTAAGTCTAAAATATAATTCTTGGCTTCGGAGATGTGCCATCACCACCTTATGAGACCGACATAGGAGTTTATAGGGTTAAATTCCCTAATCTCTTCTAGAATGGTTAGGAAAGTTTTAGTAGTAGTTGGATCTTTTGCGGTAAGAA
This sequence comes from Rhododendron mucronatum var. ripense, assembly GCA_019656295.1. NCBI lineage: Eukaryota > Viridiplantae > Streptophyta > Magnoliopsida > Ericales > Ericaceae > Rhododendron > Rhododendron mucronatum. The sequence goes on along the minus strand of BPLT01000002.1, from coordinate 6,593,116 downwards.
GCTTAGGCTAGTAAGCCATCTACATTGTATTCGTTTTATTTGGTAATGATAGACTTATGTTTCTTTTAGTATATGATCACTGTATATGCGTAGACTTGCATCTTACCCCTTATGGCGTGAAAACTACCCCTTACCCCGTTAAGTCTAGATTATAACCTTCATTATTGTTATAGATGTCGAGCATACCACCAGGAGGACGCCCACCTTTTGCCCCGCCTGTTTTGGTCAATTATCGCTCATTGCTAGCACCTGAGTACTCGAGACCAACACCCCCACCAGAGGATGACATGGAGCTCTATGAGGTCCCAATCACTTGGGAGATGCCCCCACCAGTTGCAGTTCCCGAGAACCCACCGCCTACCTTAGTCCCTGTGCCGTCTGTGCAAAACTTTGAGCAACCCGATGATTATTTCATGTTTGACCCAGAGCTAGAAGCTGCGATACTAAACCTCTCTCAATGCTATCCGGGACCAGTGGAGGAGCCAACTATCCCGACATGGAAGTGCTGCTTGCACAAGAACGTGAGCGCCTTCTTAAGGAAGAGACTGCAGCTGAAAGGAGCTACAAGATGTGGCTGAGGGAAGTCTTCGGAGTCGAACTACCCTAGGTTATTGCGCTAGCAGTATTAGAATAAGGATTCTGATAGCTAGAGTTGCCTTTCAAGCACTAGTGCTAGAAGAGCCATATAATAGGATGTGTAGGACCATCTCAGCTTGTAGTAGGAAATCTTGTCTTAGTATGTTTTATTTTGTAGTAAAACTCTATGCTCTGTTTGTAATCCTCTGCTTATTTATAAAAAGTTGCTTTTATCTAAGAGTACCGTTGCATACTATTTGGTTTATTGCTTGAGTCTGTTGAAAGGACTATCTTTTGCAAATAGCATAGATAGACTAAACCGCCCCCTTTTCAATTTTTACTCGTAAGAGGGTGAACCAACGCAATGGACTAGGATACGAGCACGGAGAATCCTTTAACGCAAACCCCGACCTAACCCAAATAGTGCAAGCGTTTGTAACCGCCTTGAACACCAACCGCCGAAACCAAAACGACGAACCTATAACCTGAACCCAAGCGATGAACGAATTCTGCAAATGCTGACCTTCGACTTTCCATGGAGACGTTAACCCCGTCGTAACTAAAACCTGGCTGAATGAGCTCAAGATGATCCTTAGAACCCTCGGAATTACCCAGGATGGAGACCGCGTGGCCCTCGCCACCTACCAATTGAAGGGTGAAGCCCGCTATTGGTGGCACCTGATGGAGGCAACCCATGACCTTGCCACCATGACGTTCGCCGAGTTCAAAACCCTATTTCTTGACAAATACCTTCCCACACCTCTTCGCCTGACCTGCGACCTCAGAGAAATCGACATGGCGGATTTCGACGAATGGATTGGCTATCGGCTCATCATCAGAAGACAGTAACCGCGTATACCCCCGAAAGGACTCGTTTCCTATTTAAGGGGGATAGACAGACCGTGAGCCCGATGACGAGAAGATCGAAGTGGCAAGATTAACCGTTTGGATGGCTAGCTAGCCTCCCAATTGGAAGAAGCCAATAGAATGGAAGTGGGATTTCCACACATCGTTTGCAAGTATGTCAATGTTTTCCCTGAAGAACTTCTTGGCTTACCGCCTTAAAGAGAGATAGACTTCTCTATGGGACTTCAACCAGGAGCAGCATCAATCTCTATGACACCGAAACAAGTGGCCTTGCGAGACTAAAGGAGCTCGAGACCCCAATTGCAAAGAGCTGCTAGATAAGAATTCATCAGACCGAGCACATCGCCTTAGGGAGCGCCAGCATTGTTCGTGAAGAAGAAAGAAAGAACCCTCCGACTGTGTATTAACTATAGGAAGTTAAACCAAGTCACAGTCAGGAACTGATATCCGTTGCCTAGGATCGACGATCTAATGGATCAATTGAGAGGTGCCACCTGCTTCTCTAAAGATCTATCTCCGATCAGGTTATCTTAAGTTCAGGATGAGGATATCGTCAAGACGGCTTTCCGCACCAGATACGGCCACTACGAGTTTGTAGTAATGCCGTTCAGATTGACCAATGCTCCGGCAGTATACATGTGTCTCATGAACAAAATCTTTTAACCCTACTTAGACAAGTTTGTAGTGGTGTTCATTGACGACATCTTGATTTACTCTGCCAACAAGGAGGAGCACGAAGAATATCTTCGTATGGCATTACAAGTACTTCGAGATAACCAACTTTACGCCAAGGCCAGCAAATGCGAGTTTTGGCTCGAAGTGGTTAAGTTCTTGGGGCATGTAGTATCCAAAGATGGAATCGCTGTGGACGAGGGTAAGGTTGAAGCAGTGCTGAGCCGGAAACAGCCGACCTTGGTGTTCAAAACCAAAAGTTTCCTGGGATTGGCTGAAAGTTACCGAAGGTTCATAACGAACTTCTTAATCTTAGCCAAACCCATGACCAGGCTATCACAGAAAGGAGTGAAGCTGGATTGGAGCGCAGCTTGCGAGAAATCCTTTCGGGAGCTGTATAAGAGACTGACCAAGTGCACCGATACTCATCATTCCTGAGCAAGGTGTAGATTTTATGGTTACTGCGACGCGTCAAAAGACGGCTTGGGATGCATGTTGATGCAGAATGAAAAGGTCGTAGCCTACGGATCACGACAACTTCGACCGCACGAGAAGAACTACCCCACTCGCGACTTAGAATTGGCTGCAGTAGTATTCGCCCTTAAAATTCTAGCGTTACTATATGTGGGGAGAACAATTCAAAGTTTTTACCAACCACAAGAGCCTTAAGCACCTTTTCACTCAGAAGGAGTTGAATTTAAGGTAGCACCGATGGATGGAATACTTGGAGGACTACAAGTTGACGTTGAAGTATCGCTTGGGCAAGGCCAATATAGTAGCTGACGCCGTAAGCCGAAAGGAGAAGGACGTAGCTCAATTCGTGCCTACCTGTCTAGTGTGCCAGCAAGTCAAGGCTGAACACCAGAAACCTGGAGGAAACCTTCAATCGTTGCCAATTCCGACCGGGAAGTGGGAGCACATCTCAGTGAACTTCGTGACTGGACTACCAAGGACTGCTAAGTCAAGTACCGCTACTTGGGTGATCGTGGATCGACTCACCAAGTTTGCACTCTTTCTGCCTGTCAAGATGACAGAGAACGTGGCGCAACTGAGCCTGTGGTGCATTCGAGAGATCGTACGCCTTCATGGAGTACCTATCTCGATAGTGTTTGACAGGGATCTACGATTTGTGTCGCACTTATGGAGAGGACTACAAAAGACATTAGGAGCAGACGTAAGGCTCAGTACAGCCTTCCACCCACAGACCGACGAATAAAATCGAGGACAAAGCAGTACTGGATTGGAAGCAGTCGTACCTCTGACATTACCGCTCGAAGGATGACGCTGCCAAAAGACTTATTTTTCCGTGACTGCATAGGTTCTTTTAGTGCCTTTGCTAATTTTCCCGAAATAAGGATGGAGTACTTATGCCTTACAATTATGGAGTTATACCGCTTCAATGAACCCATTGCTTTCTACTATTGGAAATGGGTTTAATATCGTTAGGTAGGGAAGAATCGTGTTAAGGAAACGTATGTAGGGTACGAGTCCGCATGAAGATTTGGTAGAAGTTTTGCATTTGGTGTTGGTATTTACGATGGAAACCTAACCAAAGGTCGACAACGAGGCAAGCTATTCGACGACAGAAGCAACATCAACCCCATCTCGTTCAGCAAGTGACGAGACTTAATTCGATTGATGGTGACCTACTCCTATTTTTAAGGGGGATAGACGATGATTCCAAGATCGGTCTAGCGACCTAGTCTAATCTGTAGTCGTGCGCCAATTTCGGGGACGAAATTGTTTTAAGGTGGATAGGTTGTAACAACCCCGATTTTTAACGAATAAAAATCTCGTTATTATTTCAAATTACTTATTTTATCTTGAATGGCTACAAAATTTCTTGTTAAATTTCCGTCATAGTTAGATTTTGGCCATTGGTTAACGCTCGACTAGAAACCCTACTTGACCAATTTTGTTAGTTTCCAACCAACTAGTCGGAGAAACCAAACTAAGAACTCACCTAGTTACTAGATGAACCTTTTGAACCTCCTTGAACCTTTTTGCCTTTATCCATTGGATAATAGAAGTTAGGGTAATCTTTGTCCATTGGATAATAAACCTCCTATTATTTAAATGTTGGTTAGTACATGATTATAATAATATATATGATTTATCACATGTGCAAGGTACTTTTATTCTTTATTTATTGGGTATTCTCCCACCCATCTATTATCCATTGGTTAATAACTACAAGGGAAACTATTATCCATTGGATAATAGCTCTTATCTTTCAACCAAGTACGTAGGTTGATTAAATTTAATCTTGTTCTTAAATCCCCATGTGACAAGGTACATACTATTTTAATATAAAAGTTACCTAATAACTATTGTCCATTGGACAATAGAAGTTAGGGGATTTATTACCCAATGGTTAAAAGGTTAGTCTTTCATCTAGTACAAGGGTTGAATAGTCTAGTCTTTTCTTAAACCCCATGTGATGTTAGTACATATTGGTAAAATCGTTAACACCGTTTGAACCGGTGCGAAGATCTTATTTTTTTGATCATTTTATCCTAAATGGTCGTAATGAATTTTTGACTCTAAGGCCTTTTAATGAGCACCTTAAGAGAGCCCTGAAACTAAATAAGGAGTCTTTGGATGCTCGTTGAAATGCCTTAGAGCCAAAAATTCATTACGACCATTTAGGATAAAATGATCAAAAAAATAAGATCTTCGTACTGGTTCAAACGGATTGAAAATTGGAACACTAATTTTTTTTTTCCGTTAGTTTCGTTAACGGTGTTAACGATTTTACCAATTTGGAAAGTAAAACAAACTACAGGGACGAAATTCGAGCACTTTGAAACTAGAGGGACGAAAGTGAGATAACCGTAAAACTACAGGGACTACTACAAAAATTTACCCATTATTTTATTGTGTTTGTACTTAAGAAGACTTAAAACTCTAAGATTTCTAAGTACTCTTTTTATTATTCTTTGTTGGGGTTTTGTACACAATTGAATTAGTTTATTGGGGAGTAAAACTACCTAGAATACACTAGTACACATGTGCCAATTAGTTTGTTGAAACTTAGCCCTTAAGTCTCTTGACTTAAGTACAAAAGTACCTTTATTTTATTCTTGTTCTTGCATTGTAGTATATATATATATATATATATATATATATATATATATATATATACCTATGTAGTGTACTAGAGAGAGAGGGAGAGAGAGGCAGAGAGAGGGAGGAGAGAGAGAGAGAGAGAGAGAGAGAGAGAAATTCGGCCAAGGAGAGGGAGGGAGAGAGAGAGAAGAAGGAAGTTAGGTTGTACCTTGGGTTGATCTTCCTTGTACTTTCATATCCTTGGGAATATTCTTCCTAGCCAAATCTAACCTCCTTTGTACCAATTATCAATTGTTTAAACAAGAATCTTGTACAAACATTCTCCTTGCCCACCAAGTCTTGCAAGAATCAAGTCTTAGCCATGCAAGCCTAAGGTTAGGCCTTGATCTTTCTAGTTGGCATGACAAGTGTCAAAAGTTGAGGTAGAGAGAGAGAGGGGGGGCCGACCTTGAGGGAGAGGGAGAGGGCATGCCTTGGCCTATAAATAGAGCCATCCTCTTGCCATTTGAACACACACCTTCTCATTTGCTCTCACTTCTCTCTAGAAACCATTTCTGGGCAGCCTACTGTCCCTTTGTAAATCCCCAGTTTTCTCCTTCTTAGAGTAGTTTTTAGAACCAACTTCCTTCGGGAAAGTTGTAGAGAACTTCGAGAGCTTCAAGTTAGGCCTAAGAACCACCCCAATCGGTGAAGAGATGACAAAGATATTTTCATCCGAAGTTCAGTAAAATCTCGGATTCCCAATTTCTAGACAGCTTACTGTCTTTTCCTTTATCTCCATTTTTCTCCAACCTAAGGTCATTTCTAGGATCAACTTTCTTCAAAAAAGTTGTAGAGAATTTCTTGAGCTTCGATTTGGACCCAAGAAAAAGCATATTCAGCCAAAGATTGACCGAGTTACTGCCGTCCAAAGTTCAGTCCAGATTTGGAAGTTTCACCGCCCGTAGAACTTTCCAACTAGCTTGTTCGGCCCCGACTAGTTTCGGATCAAGGTAGGATACTCTTACCCTATCCTAAGTTTATGTATGATCTTCTTATTTTCCATCTCAAGTATAATGTATGTTGTTTTGATCTCTAAGAAAGAACTTATCGTTTGGAACGAAGTATTCGTATTTTGATCTTTTAAGATGTTTATGAGAATGCATATATGAATTACTTGTATTACTTATGGCGTGATAAAGCATAAGTGATTTTTCACTCCAAGGGCGTCCGAACATGTGGCGATATACTTTAAGCGTTAATGTGAGCGTGATTAGCAATATAGAGTTGAATGATCTTGTTTGTTTACAAGGAATGATTTATGCTTACCTTTGTCATACCACGGAGTCTTTGTATGTAAACGAGACACGAGAACCAAGGAAGTAGAAACATGACACCTAGGGTGTGGTTGACAAGGAGAATATGTTGTCCGAGGAAAAAGATATTTTAGAAACTACATAATGACCATTTCGAGGGTATTATGTGAGTAGTGTGTGTGTGCCTATGGGAACCCGGCGCGGCGGAACCGAGGTTGGGTGTGTGTGTGGCTTGGTTATCCGCAGTACGGAGCCAATGTAAATGATTTTCAAAGGTTGTGTGCGTGGCTTGGTTATCCGCGGTACGGAGCCAATGTCAAATGATTTTGAAAGGTTAATTTGTATGTGAAAATGTTGACACGGTCTACGACGAGTCGAGTAGGAGAAACTCTGAAATCTTGGACACCAATGAATGTGGATGTGTGATTGTTGTATTGTTGTAAATGATTTTCTGTGGTAAGGTTGGTTGGGTAGGAATTTCCTATTGAGCGTTGTAGCTCACGGTGTTGCCGTTTGGTGACTCTGACATATTATATTGGTGGCGACGCCGGTATAATGTGTCAGACCTCCTAGATGAACAGGGTGAGAAGTACACATTAGAAGCCTTCGGAGCTGAGGAGCTTGCCAGAATGGAGGAGTAAGCAGAGCAGTAGTTAGGAGCCTTAGCTTCTCCTTTTTCGAATGAATGTATTCCTTTGATGTATTTATGATGTAATAATGAGCTGGACTCTCTTTATTATGTAATAAATGCCTCATTAACGTACCCAAAATTCGGGGCGTTACAATAATGTCCCCTTGAATTAGTTCACTGGATTAGTCTTTGAAACCTAGTACTAGTCATTTTAATGAAGTGTTCATTAAAATGTTTTTCTAGACTAAAAGTGAGTGAACTAGTATTCAACGGAATTAAAATATAAGTATGTTTTGGTCTGACAGTGATTTATTATGACCAATTCCTACGTATGGACATTACAGAGTGAAGGGGTTCGACATTACGGTATTGACATTTATCGGGAACAATATATTAATATTCTTGAGGCCTATAGTTCAGCCATAGTTATATAGTGGAATTAATTTTGGTTTAATTGGGCCACCACTCATGGAGATGAGAGAGCTTGAGTCCAATTTTAGCTAAGCCTCAAGAAGCCCATAGGTCCCAACCCTAGCCCATCAAGAGATTGACTTATTGGCCAAGTAAATTTATTCCTATAAATATATCTCTAATTCTCACATGTAGGACACGGCAATTTTCCTCCTACAAGATATTGAGAGAGAATTGAGAGATTATAGAGGGGAGAAATATTCTAGGGTTCCCACAAACCCTATCGGCTATTATTCTCTTGGGTCATAAGGTTGAAGATTTTTGGGGTGTGAGGAGCAAGAAGGAATCAACTTTTTCATAATCAGAAGTAGGGTTTTGTTTTTGAACTTCGAAAAGGTAAAACCCTAACCCTTCCTCACGAAACTTTACACACACGTAAGAAGTAGATCCGAAACAATTTTTTTTAAACTATATATTTTCCGCAATGGTTTTTTGAGAAAAAACCAACATTTTCAGCATGGCTAGGACTGAGGAGTGTTGGAGTATAAATCATAAAAGTCATTGATGAATCGACCATCGTCCAAGTTAATTATATCCACACCTATGACTACGACACTTTTAGCACAATTCTTATCAATGAGACTAATGTCTTGTTAAAAGCACCATTCATTTCAATACTACTAACGCAGCTCAAAGAATTTAGTGAAAATAACAAGTACAATAGATACCAAATAACAAGGCTCCATCAGAAATTTCAGGTAGGGAAGCCAAAGCATATGGTTTCAAATTGGGCAGCTAAAAGCATCTCCAATGGTTATGGCATTTTTTAGGAGCCAAACCCATTTTTTCGGATGCCGCCCACATATCCAATGGTCACACCCATATATCACAACCATTTCAGAGAAGGTGCCTCCCTGTGACTATGCTTCTATCTTTGGGGCTATCTATCAATTGGCTAATGATTTTTGTATTTACTTCTTTTGGCCCAATAGAAATTCTAATAGAGTAGCTCACTACGTGGCCACCTCTCATTTGAATGAGACCATTCCACGTTGATTATATTAACATCTCTTTTCCTTGTATTCAATAAATGCCTCCTATGAAAAACATTTCACAGACTCAAATTTGAAAGGACTATCCACCCCCAAACTTTTTTCCCTGGTATGGGCCTTGTCTTGTTCGATAGAAACCTATTGAACACTTAGCTTGATTAGCGACTAATAAGTTGTACAACAAAAACTTCGTCAAGACAAACACATAAATGAAACATTAAAAGATTCAAAGAACATCCACGACAAAAAAATAAAAATTATATATCCATATCAAGGAAATCAGCCCAGAGTAGTGTAGAGTGGAAAAAAAAAAAAAAAAACCCAATTTTTTTTTTATAGACGAATACTCAGTTTCTGGCAGTCTGATTTTTTATTTTGAACATTAATGTTCTAGTGTGGCCTTTTATCAAACACGTGGTGGTATTGGGCACTTCGCTCAAATACAAGGAATAGCACCTCAACCCTTGGATCAAACATCCCCATTAATCAAGGGGTCCCCCCATCCCCATCTCCCCTGTTGGAGCAAACAAATCGATAGCAAAAAATGAAAGGCAAAAAACTATACCCTCAATAATACGCACATGCATATGTTCGATTTGCTATTTTCTGAAGTAAATTAGTTTTCCATATACAAAAGGTACTACGCAGTTGAGAGTAACCAATCTAGTACAAGCTATTGACAACATGATTCATCAAAAAGAAGCAGAAAAACCAGCGAACATAACTATTTTCCAAAACAGAAAGTGCAATCGCAACTCCTAAAAATCCTAGAAATCCAGTGAAACCGATCTAATTTCTAAAGAGGAAGAGGAGTACTCGCCGAGGGTAATTGAAGGGCTCATGCTGAACGCGCTGTCACACAATGAAGGCAAAGTAAGGAAAAGATGAGAGCGAGTGGAGAACGAGCTGTCGCCTGCGAGAGTTCAACGCATAAATTGTTTCTAGGGTTTTTGTCGAACGGTTGAGAGTGAGAGCTGAAGGAGATGGGTCTTTGTTAGTCATGCAAAAAATTGCGGGGAAATTGCGCGGGGAAAAATTGGGGAAATTCTAATCCACATGCCCTGCTTTTGGGTTTAGAAAGCATGACCATGTGCCCGGCTTTTGCCATTTGGGCAATTTGTCGAACTAAAAAGGGTTTAGGGAGGAGATGTAGAATTTTGAAAGCATTTTTCGAGCATAATATTAGTATAATATCATACTAATATATATATATATATATATATATATATATATTCTAATAATATGGCGATATAATTATTTTGCGGATCTCAATAAAACAAAACAAAACAATTTTAACAGTCGAAACGTTGATTTCGTTGTGCTAATTGATTAAATCATTATCTTAAAAAAAATGCCTCAATGGGATTTAGAAAGCTCCTTGATTGCGACACAATTTATTTTTGGATAATAGTTATCGCCCGATTAAATGTGTAGAGATATCCGATCAAATTCATTCTTGGTATGGATGACGAAATCCGTAATATGTAAAATGTAGACCGTTCGGATCGAAAAATAAAGATTCTGGTGGGAGTCAGGTCTTGCAATATAATACTTTAATGCCTCGAAATGCGTCAAATGTTGTTCGATCAAACGATTGCTGATATCCGATGATCTCCGATTTTGGTGGCAATGATGGAATCAGTGAGACGTGAAAACCTAACGGTTCCGATCGACAACTATAAATATTTAGTTGATGATGACTTTTAAATTCTATACGTTCTATATAATTGTTAGCAAACTAAGTTTTGTGTTGTATTTGAACGTACGATAGTCATTCAACTGTGACACAATTACGATGATCCAGACTATTGCTTTTGTTTTCCTTGTTGATTATGTTATTCTCGAAAAAAATTATCTCAATCGGGTGTAGAAAGCATCTTTATCGAGAACAATGTCACTAACAAAGTGGATTTTTCTATCCGATCAAGTGCGTAGCTACCTGCCGATTAACTTCATTTTTGGTGGAAATGATGTACTCCATAATATGTAAAAGAGGAATGGTTCAGATTGAAGAAAAAGACTTAGGTGAGGGCCGAGTATTGCAATCTAATACTTTAATGTATCGGGAGGCATCAAATGTGATTCAATCAGGCGATCGCCGATATCCGATGAACTTCGATTTTGGTGACACTGATGGAATTAGTGAGACGTGAAATCCTAATGGTTCAGATCAACCATTATTAAAATAAAACCAACTGATTAAGTTTAGAACTTATTCGTAGTGCGCGATACGAGGACGCTTAATTATTGTGTGAAAAATTATGAGCGTCCGTGGTTTGCTTTGATTCAATAAATAAGCAATTGTCAGAAATATTGTAAATATATTTTCCGTCCTTTGTTGTACTAAGTTCTATTGTGCGTACTAGTGGCAACTTGTTTGTACAGTTCGTGCGAGTTCGAGTCTTGGGCATAGCATTATTTTTTTTCAATATGTATTTGAAACTAGATATATTATTTCATCTGTAATCTTAGTTTTTTGAGAATGATATCTATTCTTTAAATTACTATAATTTTTTAGATTACTGAGAATAAAATATCTTTCCATTTCAATTTTTTATATAACTGAAATTAAAAAACTATAATCCATAATATTTTATTACGCTTTTACAAAAAGTGAAATTTTAGTTTTTGGACTTTGATCTTTATGCCATAAGTTTTTTTTATTCGCTAAGTGTGGGGAGGGGAAAAAACCCTCGAAACTAAAACTCTTTTTTTTTTTCCCTATATTTGCCACGGGGACCAACCCATTGCTTTTACTTGTTTGGATTGCCACGGATCCTTTTTACAATGGCAGATGGATATTTTTTCGCTACTAATTGCAACAGGAATTTTACCTGTTGCAACAGCAAAACCACCGAAGCAAATTTTATGGTTGCCAATAGCCTAGTTTCTTGTAGTGCCTATATAACAATTCGCAATTCGCACCTCCTGTTGTACACAAGTCACACCCATATACAAAGATTCACACCCCCTATAATAGATAATTCAAACAAAAAAATAGACAACAATTCACACCTCAAAATATCCAATTCACATCCAAAAAATAATATAATTTTACACATAATTTCATATTCAATATGGTAATATATATGGATCTTATTTTTATAGATCTCGTCGAGTAGATTCTAAAAAATTAAATTTTACAAAAAAAAATGGATATATATAATAAAAGGATATTGCATTTTAATTGAAATAAGGTTATAATATTAATTATAAAAGATATTATAAAATTTGCCAAGTTGACACAACGAGAAATTTTTCAGTGGTGACCCAAAAAATCACTGGCGACCACGCGGCTGCAAACCTAGAAGCGGTGTTGGGGTGAGCAGAGCGGCTGCAAACGACAAACGATTTTGGTGGAGAAGGGGAAGGAGAAACTAGATCTGAAGCCAAGAATTGGTTCCTCCCCTCTCACCGCCCAAAATTGGGTATAAACCCAAGGGGGAAGAAGGGGAAGGAGAAAAGGAAGTGTGGCAACTGTTTGAGAATTAGAGAGAGAAAATATTATTTTTGTTACTGTACTTTTAAACAGTGACAATTATACGTAGGAAAGTGGAACAAAAATTAGGACAGGCACCCAAATCGAACTTTGGTGCTTTGGATTATTATTTTCGGAGACTATGCGATGTGATGCTTATCTGGGCTATCCATTTCGGTTTTGGATGGCTCAGATTTTGAGAACTAAAAAAGAGAGTGAAAGAGGAGAGATAGTGTATCAATCTGGACCATCCAACGCACTTTTGGACAGCCCGGATATGGATGCTCAGCACCATGTCAGCCGGGTGACATGGAACCCATCTGGCACCCAAAAATTTCTCTAACACGGGGGTTCTGTAGAATTTGCTACATTCCATAATCTACTAAATCTTGTTTGATCCACTCATGAAACTTTGTTTATATAACTTGATGAAAACAAACTCGTCCTTGATAATTTATGTTTAGAAATATTTACCTCTTCTTAATATGCGGCTAATATATCTAAGGGGGATGGGGTTTCACACAAGATTCGCAATTTCCAACAGCTCTTTTTCTTTTTTTCTTTTTGTTCAACAGTCAAAGGTGTCCGAATCTATTTACGTGCACATCAACTATTCCACTCGCCGATTTGGTAAAAGACAGGCCATCCACACTAGGACAAAAATATTCAAAAGAAAATACTTTATTATCACCTAATCCCAAGAATTGAACCCTAGTGATCAACTTAACGGGTAGCAAACCCACCAACCAATTGGACTAACCTTTTAATTAAGCTAACAACTCTTTCTTTAAGCATTGGATGCTCACCCTATTTCTTATCACACAAATTACAATTCACCCCACTACAGAATTACAATTGCACTCTCATCCTTATCTTAATTATACTTCGAGCTCCATGTTATTAAATACTTATTAATCTCCCCACGTTAAGATCACAGATACCCGTTGATTAAAATAAATTACTAACAATCTCCCACTTAATCAACATCTTATACTTTGAGACTATCCGCTTAACTTATTCGATATATCGAATACAAATATCCACCTGCAGGGTTTGACATAATCGAAACTTATAAACTTACTCAAGGGGGTATCATCAATCCCTACTAGGACGTGGATTCCATCAGTAATTAATACTTGTCATATCCATAATGTTGCTACCCAACTCACCGAGACTATTGACCATATAAAGATCTTACTTTTTAATGAATCAAAGTCAACAACATTAAATATATACCTCTAATAATCATCTCTGGATTAAGAACATAAGCATTCATAATAACCATAAGGTTCCAACTGTCTTATAAAGTTAGTACAAAGGCAATTACCTCAATGCGGTCTAGTTCAATACACATAAAGTGTACTAGCACAATGAGTTGGAACTAGACAGTTCCCTGCAGTCAAGACAGACCTACTAAACATTATACTACAGTCCTACCGATGGTGTGTCTAGTTCCACCTAAGACTGTGAACCATATCTTATATTTCATAAGAACCGATGATCTGATCTTCTGTGTGTAAGCCGAACTCTACACACCGGATCATCTATTTTGTAAAATAAAAGACACACCTGCACAACATATAATAATATTATGCAAACATTGCCCATAAAAAATTATCATAAAAAATTGATAAAACTGATTAATAAATAGCAGTCAAATATCAATCCATTACACAAAAGCATGACTTTTAGTATAATTTTCTAACGAACTCCCACTAAGACTCAAAGTCATGCTGCCATGCATCTCACTTCCATTCCCTCTACATGACTATCAAAAGTCTTAGCTGTAAGCTGTTCGTCAAAGGATTTGCAAGGTTGTTTATTGATGCGATCTTGGACACAGCTACATCACCTCGTTAAACGATCTCTCGAATCAGGTGATAATTATACTCGACGTGTTTTCCATTTTATGAATCAATGGCTCCTTAGAGTTAGCAATTCCACCACTATTGTCACAATAGATGTAATAGCTAATTGCACTAAAGGAATCACTTCTAGATCCATCAAGAAGTTTCTAAGCCAAACGGCCTCTTTGGCTGCTTAAGAAGCTACCATAATTGGCCTCCATGGTGGAATCAATCAATGCACGATTGCTTAATACTCCTCTAACTTATGGCTCTACCTCTTAGGTAAACACATATCTCGAGGTATACTTCTAGAATCCTTATTTGACACAAAGTCTTAGTCTATGTACCCATAAGGTATCAGACTATCTGACTAGTAAACCGACATATAATCTCTAGTTCTTTTCAGATACTTAAAAATATGTTTCACAACTGTCCAATGCTCTTGCCTTGGATTAGACTGAAATCTACTAACCATGCCAACGACAAAGCAAATAGCAAGTCTAGTACACAGCATAGCATACATGAGGCTTCCTACTGCCAAGGCATAAGGAACTGCCTTCATCTTCTCCATCTCCTCAGGTGTCTTACGACATTTATCATTGGATAGGTTGATTCCATGTCTAAAAAGGGAGGAACTCTTTCTTGGAATCCTGCATGCTAAAACAAGCAAGGATCTCATCGATATAAGTAGCTTATGATAAGCCCAACATCCTATACTTGCGATCTCACAGAAGCTTAATCCAAAGGATGTAACCGGCTTCTCTCAAGTCCTTCATATCGAACTGGCCGGATAACCACACTATCACTGAAGACAACACTCCCACATCATTTCTGATGATTAGGATATCATCAACATATAGTACTAGAAAACACCACCACTTTTCCGTTGAACTTCTTGTACAGACATGACTCATCCGGACATTGATCAAAACCAAAAAAAACTTAATTGCTTGATCAAAACTGATGTTCCGAGATCTAGATGCTTGCTTGAGTCCATGAATAGACTCTTTAAGCTTGCAAAATATGTGCTCTTGACCCTTTGCTGTGAATCTATCCGGTTCCATTATGTGGATACGTTCATCCAGATTTCCATTAAGTAATGCAGATTTCACAGCCTTTTGCCAAAATTTCGGATCTTTATCTTCTAGTTTCTCATTGTAGTTGCAGGGTTCAGCATGTTGTTCTTCAGGGATCATATCATAAGATTCTATCAAGAACGTATACGATGAGGTACCGGTGTGTCAACAACTCTTTCTTGCAATGTAACCTCCTATTCTATTGGAGTTGAAGAAGTCTTTGTCGGTCCTTCTCCTCCCAATTTCTCTAGAACAATCTTGCTTGTGGGCTTGTGGTCTATTACATAGTCCTTCACTAAGTATCGGGCATTGGTGCTAAAAATGACCTTTTGATTCTTAGGACTATAAAATAATCCACATTTTGTTCCTCTAAGGTACCCCACAAACAGACAAACTTATGTCCTTGATTCCAATTTATCTATGTTCCCATTCAGCAAATGTGTTGGACTACCCCAAACCCGACATGTTGCAGACTAGGTTTGCGCCCAGTCCACAGTTCTTTGGGTGTAGATGGTACTGACTTAGATGGTACTAAGTTAAGAATGTACGCTGCTGTTTCTAGTGCATGTCCCCAAAACGAAATTGGTAAATCTGAATAACTCATCATTGATCTCACCATATCTATAAGAGTCATATTCCTTCTTTCTGCTAAACCATTTTGATGTGGATATCTAGTGCTGATACCTGGGATGTAATCCCTTCAGCTAACAAGTACTCCCTAAACTCTCCCAAGAGGTATTCGCCACCACGATCAGATCGCAGTGTCTTAAGACATTTACCTAGATACTTCACCGTTTCCGCCCTATACTCCCTGAATTTCTCAAAGCATTCGAACTTACGGTGCATCAAATAAATATATCCAAACATTGAGTAATTATCAATCAAAATGATGAAATATTCAAAACCACCTCTTGCTTGGACATTCACGGGTCCACACAAATCAGAATGAACTAATTTCAACGGCTCTTTGGCTCTATAACTTTTTGCTAATAAAAAAGCCTTTGGTCATCTTACCTTCTAAACATGACTCATAGACTAGAAGTTCCTCAACTTCCAATGAACCCAAAGGTCCATCCCTGACCAGTGTAGAAATCCTATTCAGATTAATATGACCAAGACGTAAGTGCCAAAGATATATTTGGTTCAATTTAGAAGGCTCATTTCTCTTACATGGCATATTATTTGGTGTTATTCAATTCATGCAGTTGCACTGTAGGAAATATAGGATTAATAAAGTGGAGATTATCTACCAATGAACCAGAATAGATAGAACAATTATTTAACTTAATAACTACAAAGTTACTAAAATAAATCAAATATCCATCTTTAATCAACTTAGAAACTGAAACCAAGTTTCTTCTAAGTGTGAGAACATATATAAAGACAATCTCTCAAAATTAAACTCCTATTATTACTAAAATTTAAAATAACATTTCCTATTACAAATGCTGCCACTCTCGTAGCATTATCCATGTGTAGATAATCTCTCCATCACCGAGTCTTCTGGTTTCCTGGAACCCATGCAATAAATTGCAAATATGATAAGTGGTTCTCGTATCTACACACCAGGTATTAGAAGATAACACCACTAAACATGATTCAACGACTAGCGAAAAGATCTATCTTGATTATTCAATTTATTGAGATATAATAGACATTCCTTCTTCTAGTGTTCTTGCTGCTTGTAGTGAAAACACTTGCCCTTAGGCTTTTTCACTCCACCTTGAGGCACTGTAACTTGCTCCACAACCTTCTTCTAAGACTTATTCTGCTTCTTCTTGCCTTTTAACTTAGAAGGTGAACCTTTTTCCACCACTTATAAAAATGGTTTCTTCACACCCATAAGACCCTCAACTGCATGGAGTTCCTTAAGAAGTTTCGCCAAAATAAAATACATTTTGTTCATAGAATAGTTCAGGTGAAACTACTTAAAACTCTCAGACCGCAATGAATTAAGAATGAAATCGATCTGGGTTTCTTTATCAATTTCAACTCAAAGGATCTCTAGTTCATTAAGAAGAGCTATCATCTTCAGAACATGATCCCTAATCAGGGTCCCTTCAACATGGGTGATACTCACCAATTTTTATAAAATTTTGCTTCATGTTCTGTGGCATTCTCATTAGGTCTAGGAGGGCACACCTCAGACAGCACAAAATTGTGCCCCATCAGCAATTAACACAATATCCAAGTTTCTTTTCCAGTCAATATAATTCGATCTAGTAAGTTTATTTGCTTTGAGAATAATTGCAAGTGAATTGAAAAGAACCCATTTTTGAATCTGAATCACATAATAACAATTATGAAGGGCAATAAAAAATTGAATTTCATTTTAATATTGGTTTCCTCAACCACATGCTAAAAGAAAAAATATTGGCATCCCTACACACCGTGAAGAGCATGCCTCGATGGGAAGGTCATCTACTCTTCATCATTCGAGTAGATAGGCACAACTTTTTAATTTTACTACCTACACACTATTCTATGCCCAGCAAAATTAAATAGCCAATATTGCTTCGGTCCTACAAATAATAACAGTGACTCAGATAGAGAGGATATTATTATTTATAGCTAAGTGTATACCATTACCTAGCTTTTAGACCTATTGTTCTGTTATGAACCACCTCAGATGGAGAAGTGACCCACACAACAATTATCTTAGAGCTATCTCTTTGGGATGTTTGTACCGATATTGCCATAATTAATTTTGTCCGATAGGAAGGAAGGTTCTGACACCAACACACAAAATTAATTATATCATCTACAGACCATGGATTTATCCAAAATAAATTCCCTCTCCACTTAGTTATTTAAAAAATTTGTGAGGGTTATCAAATTTTCCAGTTTGCATACAAATTGTGATCTAGGTCAAAAGGTCAAATATTACCATGTTGTCCCAATATGGTAAACTATCACACATGTAAACAATATTGCAACACAAGTAATAAGGAAATACAAGATAAAAGAATCCAGCTATTATGGTCAACAATGCAATTCTTGAACAACAAGAAATTCTTCCATAACTTGAAATCCTTAAATGAGAAAGAATCTTTCCTAACTTGAAATCCTTTAGCAATACTTGTGTGAAAAACTTACATAGTTTGAATCAATCAAGGAAACCAAAATCCAACCGCGCTTAAGCAATAAAATTCGGATTTATTATATTCCCGCGTAAATTACAGAGCTTTCAGAATTTTGGTCATATTTTCCTCATCTGACCTCCGATTGAAGTGATTCAAATTGGGTTGGATTTGAAATTCAATTATCTACAACTTCTGTGAAGAACAAATTTTCTAATTCCAACGTTTACTGGATCAAAATAGCCCTGCAATCAGACCCTACGAATCTGAAAAAAATCTGTTGCGAGCAAAACAATTTGATATAACTTGATGAAAACAAACTCACCCTTGATAATTTATGTTTAGAAATCTTTACCTCTTCTTAATATGCCGCTAATATATCCAAGGGGGATGGGGTTTCATGCAAGATTTGCAATTTCCAACAGCTCTTTTTTTCTTTTCACCATTGTTATTTTTAGTTCTTAGTTCTTAGTGTTAGTAATTTATTTTAATCAACGAGCATCTGTAATCTTAATGCGGGGAGATTAAGAAGTATTTAATATCATGGAGCTCATAATATAATTGAGATAAGGACGGGAGTGTAATTATAATTCTGCAGTGGGGTGAATTATAATTAGTGAAATAAGAAATAGAATCCTGGTGGGATTAGATTTTCTTATTTACACTAAGAGCCCAGACTTATTACTCCTTAGGTCCCTATTGTAACCCTATATATGCACGTTATGCTCTTTAGGTCAGATTTATGTTTTTCTTTTATTCAATAAATAAAGGAAGGCTTAGAGAGAGCAAACAAATCACGAAAGAGTCCACACTCGGTTCGTGTTCTAGACATGCGGGAAATAAGGTAGAAGATCATAAGGTACGGTCGAGCAATATTTGTGGCATACAGCAAGGTGTGCTGTAATAAGTTCAACCAGCGTTCGTGATGCAGGAGTTGTGGTTAAACCCTAATTCCGCATAGGGTTTTGCGGTTTTTGTTATCTAATCTGTGCACATCATTACTGGGTCTTAGGGATTCGTTTTCCCAAAAGTGGTATCAAAGGCAGGCTGTAATCACGTGTATGGATTAAACAGGCCAAGTTGTCCATAGGTTATAGATGGTAGAACATAGAACTGTGTTAACCCTTGTTTTTGCAACGTTCTTACCTAGCTATTATGGTCACATGATTTTTTTATTGATTTTGTATGATTGGATTCCACGATAATCTTTTTATGGTTATTGTTATTGTATGGGTACCATGATTATTTTTTTTGGTTGTAATAATTAATATAGCATGTGTTATTTATTGGGTGCCACGATTATTTTTTGTGGTTGTAATAATTAACGTAACATGTGAACTCCAATGGAAACATAAGATCGATGTATGTATATTTCTTCAATTGTAATAGCATTCGACGGTTATTCGGAGATCGAAGATGGTAGATACAGAAGATACAAGTTGTTTGGCTTGCAACAATTTTTTCCCAGATTCGTAGGGTCTGATTGTAGGGCTATTTCGACCCAGTAAATATTGGAATTAGAAAATTTGTTCTTCACAGAAGTTGTAGATAATTGAATTTCAAATCCAACCCAATTTGAATCACTTCAATCGGAGGTCGGATGAGGAAGATATGGCCAAAATACAGAAGGCTGTGCAGTTTACGCGGGAATATATCAAATCCGGATTTTTCCTGTTTAAGCACGGTTGGATTTTGGTTTCCTTGATTGATTCAAAGTATCTAAGTTTTCCACACAAGTATAGCCGAAGGATTTCAAGTTTGGAAGGATTGATTAAGGATTTCAAGTTTGGAATGACTCCTTATTGCTTAAGGATTTCAATTTTGGAAGGATTCGTTGTTGCTCAAGGATTGCATCTTTGACCATAATAACTAGATTCTTTTATCTTGTGTTTCCTTATTATTTGTATTTTCAGATTGTTTGCATATGTGATAGTTTACCATATTGAGACAACATGGTAATATTTGGCTTTTGCCCTAGATCACTTTTTTTTGCAAACTCGAAAATTTGATAACCCTAACAAATTTTTTAAATAACTAAGTGGGAGAGAAAATTTTGTCACGCCCTCGATTTTCAACATAAATAAATAACCAATTTAAGGAAGATTCTCGCATAATATGAATAATACCCAAAATGAGATTTCTCACCTGCTTAATTACAACAAGGTCCACAAGTTTAAGAAATTACAACTGTGGCACCATGACCCAAATTAAGTTAAGTACATGTACAAAGTCTTAAGTATATTACAATGTTTTGTCAAAAGATTAAGCGACGAAAATTAGTTACAATACCGTCTCTATCCAAAAGTAAACCAATACAAAGATGGATGAGTAACAAAATCATGTTAACTTCCAAAATCTTCGATTCCGAAAATACCAAGTCATACCACCTACTGCCCTGCGTTTGAACCTGAAAAGAAGGATTTTGTTGAGCTATACAAGCCCAGTAGGAAATTCTCTACAAAATCTATATGTAGTGAGATGAAGAACATGAATGCAACAAACCAAATTTAAGAGCAAATCCAAAGAATGTAAAATTAACACCATTTACGAGATATCATAACATGCTCCTACACATATGCACGCACACACACACCTCCCAATAGTCCTCCACCCTTTACGAAATTATGTTTCCACACCTAGCGACACAATAAACTCCACTCCTCGCGACATTGTGTTTCCCACACCTTGCGACACAATGTACTCCATCCCTCGCGATATTGTGTTTCTCACACCTTGCGACACAATATTCTCCACACCCGCTTCACATTGACAACCAAATACATCACATATAACTCATGAATTATGACACCCAAGTCCATAACACTACTTTCAAAGAATACGCAATTCTCGAGTCATAAAACATTCCATTCAACCATTTACGGCAAATAAAAACTTAAAATCACGCATAATCATCACAAAACATGTAGAAGAAGAGAGAAATCCCTACCAAAGTGGGGTTTGAACAAAACCCTAAGTCCACCAAGAGGAAAAAGCCCAAATCTTCCGAGAACAAGCTATTCCCAAGCTTAGATGCAAGATCTAGAGAGAATATTACCTAAAAACATGAATAATAAGCAAAGATCAACAAGGGATTGAGAGGAGAGAGAGAAAAACGTGGGTGAGAACCAAAAAGTTGGAAAAAGAACACCAAACTTACCTCTTGTTCACCAAATGTGAGATTCAAGTGATTTTGAGGTTGGAAACCCTTGGATCTTGAAGATTTGTGGTTGAAATCAAGAATTTTGGGTGAGATTGGAGTTGGGTAGGTGAGAGGGGGTGTTTCTAGGGTTATTTCGTGAGTTTTGAATGTGGGAAATGACAAAAGGGGGTATTTATAGAGGTCCAAAAAGCGTGCTGAAAGTTGCAGAAAAACACACTATGTACCGGTACAGGAAAATCCCGTACCGGTTCAAGAGCCTTCAAAATGCCAAAAAAATACAAGCTCTGGGCATTATGTACCGGTACAGGAAAAACCCGTACCGGTTCATGCTGGACAGAAAATGAATTTTTTTGTAACTTTTACCAAAATCAACCCTACTTGTTACCAACACCTCCAAACATCATCACAACATCAAAACTCACCTTTTATTATTTTCCAAGTGTCCGATACACCACAATTAACATATATCCATACATCCCACAAACAAACACACAACTTTATTAATAATTTCGATTCCTTTCAAGTATTAAACGATTTTCGAAATTTTTAACTATTAACGGGCCTCTACAAATTTATTATAAATCTCATGGTCTCCATTCCTAGTCTGTAGATGATATAATTAATTTTGTGTGTTGGTTTCAGAACCTTCCTCCCGATCAGACAAAATTAATTGTGGCATCATCGGTACAAACTTCCTAAAGGGATAGCTCTAAGATAATTGTTGTGTGGGTCACTTCTCCATCTGAGGTGGTTCATAACGGAACAATAGGTCTAAAAGCTAAGTAATGGTATACACTTAGCTATAAATAATAATATTCTCTCTATCTGAGTCACTGTTATTATTTATAGGCCAAAGGAATATTGGCTATTTAATTTTGCTTGGCATGATCTAGTGTCTAGATAGTAAAATTAAAAAGTTGTGCCTATCTACACAAATGATTAAGAGTAGATGACCTTCCCATCGAGGCATGCTCTTCACGGTGTGTAGGGTTGCCAATATTTTTCTTTTAACATGTGGTTGAGGGAACCAATATTAAAATGAAATTCAAGTTTTTATTGCCTTCATAATTGTTGTTATGTGATTCTCAAATTCAAAAATGGGCTCTTTTTTTTCAATCCACTTGTCATTATTCTCAAAGAAAATAAACTTACTGGATCGAATTATATTGAGTGAAAAAGGAACTTAGATATTGTGTTTACTGCTGAGAGGCACAAATTTGTCTTGTCTGAGGAGTGCCCTCCTAAACCTGATGAGAATGCCACATAATAGAAAGCAAAACTTTATAAAAATTGGTAAGTATCACCCATGTTGAATGGACCCCGATTAGGGATCATGTTCTGAAGATGATAGCTCTTCTTAATGAACTAGAGATCTTGGAGCTGAAATTGATGGGGAAACCCAGATCAATTTCGTTCTTAACTCACTGCCGTCTGAGAGTTTTAACTTTTAAGTAATTTCGCCTGAACCATTATATGAACAAAATGTATTTATCTTTGGTGAAACTTCTTAAGAAACTCCAAGCAGCTAAGGGTCTTTTGGTTGTGAAGGTCACCATCAGTGTTAGTGGCAGAGAAGGTTTCTACTTTTAAGTTGAAAGGCAAGAAAAAGCAGAATAAGTCTCAGAAAAAAGGTTATGGAGGCAGTTCATGTGCCTCAAGGCAGGGTGAAAAAGCCTGTGGCCAAGTATTTTCACTGCAAGCAGCAAGAACACTGAAGAAGGAATGTCTATTCTATCTCAATAAAGTGATAATCAACATAGATCTTTTCGCTAGTCATTGAATCATGTTTAGTGGTGTTATCTACCAGTACCTGGTGTATAGATATGGGAACCACTAATCATATTTGCAATTTGTTGCATGGGTTCCAGAAAATCAGAAGACTATGTGATGGAGAGATTTATCTACACATGGGTAATGCTACGAGAATGGCAGCAGTAGTAGTAAGAAATGTTATTTTAAATTTTAGTAATAATAGGAGTTTAATTTTGAGAGATTATCTTTATGTTCTCACACTTAGAAGAAACGTGGTTTCAATTTCTAAGTTGATTAAAGATGGATATTTACTTTAGTAAATTTGTGGTTATTAAGTTAGATAAACGTTTTATCTATTCTGGTTTGTTGGTGGATAATCTCTACTTTATTAATCCTATATTTCCTACAGTGCAACTGCTTGAATTGAATAACACTAATAATATGCAATATAAGAGAAATGAGCCTTCTAAATTGAACCAAACATATCTTTGGCACTTACGCCTTGGTCATATTAATGAATAGGATTTCTAGACTGGTCAGGGATGGACCATTGGGTTCATTGGAAGTTGAGGAACTTATAGTCTGTGAATCCTGTTTAGAAGGTAAGATGACCAAAAGGCTTTTTTATCAGCAAAAGGTTATAAAGCCAAAGAGCCGTTGAAATTGGTTCATTCTGATTTGTGTGGACCCTTGAATGTCCAAGCAAGAGGTGGTTTTGAGTATGTCATCACTTTGATTGATAATTACTCAATGTTTGGATACATTTATTTGATGCATCATAAGTCCGAATGCTTTGAGAAATTCAGGGAGTATAAGGCGGAAACGGTGAAACGTCTAGGTAAATGTCTTAAGACACTGCGATCTAATCGTGGTGGTGAATACTTCTTGGGAGAGTTTAGGGAGTACTTGTTAGCTGAAGGGATTACATCCCAGTTATCAGCACTAGATATCCACATCAAAATGGTTTAGCAGAAAGAAGAAATATGACTCTTATAGATATGGTAAGATCAATGATGAGTTATTCAGATTTACCAATTTCGTTTTAGGGTCATGCACTAGAAATAGCAGCGTACATTCTTAACTTGATACCATCTAAGTCAATACCATCTACACCCACAGAACTGTGGATTAGGCGCAAACCCAGTCTATAGCATGTTCGGGTTTGGGGTAGTTCAGCACATTTGCTGAATGAGAACGCAGATAAATTGGAATCAAGGACATAAGTTTGTTTGTTTGTGGGGTACCTTTGAGGAACGAAATGTTGATTATTTTATAGTCCTAAGAATCAGAAGGTTATTATTAGCACCAACGCCCGATACTTAGTGAAGGACTATGTAATAGACCACAAGCCCAGAAGCAAGATTGTTCTCGAGAAATTGAGAGAAGAAGGACTGACAAAGACTTCTTCAACACCAATAGAACAGGAGGTTACATTGCAAGAAAGAGTTGTTGATACATCGGTACCTCATCGTAGTGGGAGGGGTGTTGTCCCACCCAATCGGTATACGTTCTTGGGAGAATCTTATGATATGATACTTGAAGAAGAACATGCAAAGCCCTGCAACGACAATGAGGAACTAGAAGACAAAGATGCAGAATTTTGGAAAAAGGCTGTGAAATCTGCATTCCTTAATGAAAATTTGGATGAACGCATCCACATAATGGAATCATATGGATTCATAGCACAAGGTCAAGAGCACATGTTGGGCAAGCTTAAGGAGTCTATTCATGGACTCAAGCAAGCATCTAGATCTTGGAATATTCGTTTTGATCAAGCAATCACGTTTTCTTGGTTTTAATCAATGTCCGAATGAGTCATGTGTCTACAAGAAGCGCAACGGAAAAATGGTCGTATTCTTGGTACTATATGTAGATGATATTCTACTAATCGGAAACGATGTGGGAATGTTGTCTTAAGTAAAGGTGTGACTATCTAGCCTGTTCGATATGAAGGACTTGAGAGAAGCTGATCACATCCTTGGGATTAAGCTTATGTGAGATCACAAGTATAAGATGTTGAGCTTACCACAAGCTACTTATATCGATGAGATCCTTGCTTGTTTTAGCATGCAGGATTCCAAGAAAGGGTTCCTCCCTTTTTAGACATGGAATCAACCTATCCAAGGATCAGTGTTGTAAGACATCTGAGGAGATGGAAAAGATGAAGGCAATTCCTTATTCCTTGCAAGTAGGAAGCCTCATGTATGTTATGCTATGTACTAGACCTGATATTTGCTCTGTCGTTGGCATGGTTAGTAGATTTCAATCTAATATAGGGTAAGAGCATTGGACTGTTGTGAAACATATTTTCAAGTATCTGAAAAGAACTAGAGATTATATGTTGGTTTACCAGTCAGATAGTCTGATACCTTATGGATACACAGACTATTTCTTTGTGTCAGATAAGGATTCCAGAAGTATACCTCAAGATATGTGTTTACCCAGGAGGTAGAGCCATAAGTTGGAGGAGTATCAAGCAATCGTGCATTGATTGATTCTACCATGGAGGCTGAGTATGTGGTAGCTTCTTAAGCAGCCAAAGAGGCCGTTTGGCTTAGAAACTTCTTGATGGATCTAGAAGTGATTCCTTTAGTGCAATTAGCTATTACATCTGTTGTAACAATAGTGGTGGAGTTGCTAACTTTAAGGAGCCATTAACTCATAAGAAGGAAAACACGTCGAGCGTAAGTATCACCCGATTCGAGAGATCGTTCAGCTAGGTGATGTAGCTATGTCCAAGATCGCATCGGTAAACAACCTAGCAGTTTTTTTTTTTTTTACGTATAGCTAACAGGCTAAGACTTTTGATAGTCACGTAAAGGGAATGTGAGTGAGATGCGTGGCAGCATGACTTTGAGTCTTAGTGGGAGTTTGTTAGAAAGTTATACTAAAAGTCATGTTTTTGTGTAATGGATTAATATTTGACTGCTATTTATTAATCAGTTTTATCCATTTTTGATGAGAATTTTTATGGGCATTGTTTGCATAATATTATTGTATGTTGTGCATGTGTGTCTTTTATTTTACAAAGTAGATGGTCTGGTGTGTAGAGTTTGGCTTACACACAGAAGATCAGATCATCGGTTCTTGTGAAATACAAGATATGGTTCATAGTCTTAGATGAAACTGGACACACCATCGGCTGTAGTACAATATTTAGTAGGTCTGTCTTGACTATACGGAACGGTCTAGTTCTAACTTGTAGAGACCCATAATTAAATTATTTAAAATGTTAATGTTCGATATGTGCTTGAGTTATATAAATGTGAAAAAAAAATGAATGAATGTGGGGTCCTTGTGAAATAGAATATTGATTGTGGCATTAATGTGATACTTTAGAAGTTGAAGGATATGAGTGTGATAAACCCTATATAACAAAAAACTCAGGAGCAGCAGATTCATTTTTTTCCCCTTTCTTTTCTTCTTTTCTAGTGTCTCTCTCTTGGCTCCCACCTCTCTCACCTTCTCTCCTATCCATCCGAGAAAATTCATGATTGGAGCACTTTGAAGTTTCCTCCGTGTTCGGGCACGCTTCTAACCTTTGAGGTAGGGATCTCCTGCCTTCTTTACATGTTTAAGTGTGAGTCTTATGTACAAGAATCAAGTTTGAATAGCTATTTTGAGTCTTGAATAAATCTAGTGTATGCTGAAAATTTCGTGGGTTTTAGTAATCTGTCTTTTGGGGGCCCTCCTGCTAGGAATCAATTTTTGGTGTCTTCATAACTGTTAAAGTACATTTCAATACGAAGATTTCGGTGCCAAGATCATGAAAACCGAAAATCACACAATTAGTTATGAATTTTTGAATACCGGTTGTTTCCTGGATGTGCGAATCTGTGCGTGGCTGCCTTCTTCTTACGTCCTGGGTATGTTGAACACTTTGGGTGCCTTTGGGTCTTTTAAAAGAGTTGCATATTTAAGTTAAGAAGAGATTGGCACTGGAATCAAGTAATTTGGTTAAGTATACAATTTTTGGTTAGCCTAGGTTGAATAGCCAGCCAAGTGATAAAGCTACATTTGAGAATATGGGCTGGGAACCACACCAATTTATGCCACACAACTCTTGGAAAGGATGTTCTCAATTTATCCCACAGTGATGCAATTGAGAACTGACCATTAGAAGTGAGAGTTACTATGCCAAATTTTACCTTTAGCGGCATTAGAAAACTACCGGAAATAGTCCAAAAACCGCCGGTAATAGACCGTCGGTAAAGCAATTGTCGATAAAACCAAAAACGCGGTAACAAACCGCCGGTAATACTATAAACGACATTACAAAACCGCCGGAAATATTACCGCCGGGATTGAAATGGGCGGTTAATTTTTTTGCTTTCCCCGTGACTCGAACCCGGAACCTCAGGATCTTTGCACGCGCGTGCAACCAACTCGGCTAACCCGCATTTTGGTTCAACTAGGATAAATAATATTATTTATATTATATGGGTCAGTTTTATTATAAACGGCAGTAATAAACCGCCAGTATTAAAAATAACCATACATTCTACTTTTTCCGGCGGTAATTTAAAAAATTGCCAGTAAAAGTCACTAACAACAGCGGTCTTACGAATACCGCCGTTTTAGGGTAATTATTACCGACGGTCTTATTAATGCCGCTAAAAGTGTCTTTTAACAGCATTGAATTAATGCCGGTAATATTATTATCGGTAAAGCCAAAATTTGGCGTAGTGAGTCCATCTAATGTGATTTGCAAGCGGTGGCAAAGTTCTTCTTGCCTCATTGAGCTCAAGAGTTTGTGTGATGGGAAATGCCAAGCTTGAGTTTTAGAAAATGTGAGACACAGTAGCATCCTTAGGGATACCTGAATGAAGTGCAATCCTGGGGCCAAATTTTGCTATTAAAGGACCAAGTGGATGCCAATTATCATACCACAAGGAAGTAGAATGGCCATCACCTAGCACACTAAGAATATATGGTTGCACCAAAGGTCTGAGGTTCAATAGTTTCCTCCATACCCATGTGCAATCCCCAGGAAGTTTTAGATTCCCAAAGTTTCTCCATTTTATTAAGTATGATTTAACCCATTGACACCACATGGACTGCTCGCCCCCAGAAATCAGGAACTAGATGTGCCTGGCAATGGCAGCCTTGCTCCAAACTTGCATAGATTTGAATCCAAGACACCCCCCCCCCCCCCCCCCCCCCAGCGCTTAGAAGAGCACAAGTGCTTCAAAGAAACCTTAGCACCAGTTCTCTTAAGGTCTGGGCCAGACCAAAGAAATACCCTAAGTATACACACCACCTCTATAATCACCTTTTTAGGGATGATAAATAAAGAGGACCAATAGGTTTGAATAGAGAAAAGGACATTCTTTATCAACTGCACTCTACCTGAATAAGTTAGATCCCTGTTTGTCCAAGACTTATTTTTGCAATAATGCTATCCACTAGTCGTTGGCAGTGGGAAGCTTTAAGTTTAGTGGAGATAAGAGGCACTCCAAGATATCTAATAGCCATAGTGCCTTCCTTGAACCCTAGGACATTCAGAATGGCCAACCTAGAGCTGGTGTTTACTCAAGAGAAATAAATGCTACTCTTCCCAGGACTAGGAGATGGACCTGACAAAGCCTAGAACTCAATGAGTGCAGCTTGAATGTGATTGACTAAAGTGAGATCTCCCTTATAAAAATACAAATCACAACTTTTGTCAATTAGGTTACGGTTTGATCTGTTTAAATTTGTTTAGTTTTCCTATAAAAAATACACAAGTCCCTGTGGTTTCGACCTCACTCTCGCCATACTATATTACAATACGATTCGTGCGCTTGCGAGTACTTTAAAATTTCACAACAGACACGACAAGAATTTAACACATCGGGTATCACCATTAGGCTAAAGACCGATATGGTGAGAAGACTAGAATGGACACAATTGGTATCGCCATGGACATTCGGCGAGTTGGCAAGATCTGCAGATAGAATGAATGGGTATCACCATTGACATTCGGTGAGATGACCGGCTGATGCAAATGAATGGGTATCACCATGGACGTTCGGTGAGATGAACGGACCACAAGCAAGACATGCGAAAACCTTGATTGTTATAATATGTGATTAACGGAAAAAGAATGAAATGTTGATTTTTTTTTTATATCAAATATACTTTTTTCAAAAGGAAAAGAATTTTTATTAAAAATCCTCCGGCTATTCTTGAGCGAATCAACGGTTTCCTGTATTTGTGCACAGAATCAACAGACTTCGATATTTAAGCTCGGATCAACAGAGCTTAACCAGTATAGGTCTTGTATTTCACTATATCTTTTTGAAAACAAAAGAGAATGATTTATGGAAAAGAGATTTTGGTGACAGATGATAAGAAAAGGAGAAATATTGTGATATCATACGTGATGTGGTGAAATAGTAAAGAACCTGTTGATTTATTTGGGCTGATGTGAGGACATTGATTGGTCTAGTATGGCATATGAACTGATGAGTATTGACTATAGGATGTCTAGAATTCTTTGGCCGTAGCGTGCTGCTTGTTGATAGTCGTATGTACCTTTGGCATATCATCATATTCACTCACTCTAGGTGCATAACTCATTATATTTTCGTATAACTTGTGTATAGATTTTTTTAATGGGCGCGCGTTTGCTCAACCCTATCATTTTCAGGTTCATCACAGGGACACTGTCATGGAGTGTTTGGAATGCATTCTGATATCACTGTTTAAAAGCTATTTTCGGGATTACCATATTACATTTGTAAAATAAACCGCATTGTATTATATTTTCTATTTTGGAACTAAATGATCTTTTGGGGTATTATTTGTATTAAAGTGAGGATTTTATTTAACTAATGTTATTAATATTTATGATGAAAATCGAGGACGTGACACACTATCTTGCCGGGCTCGGTTCTTCTCCAATTGGTCGAGGCTCCGATCTGTGGATGATGGCTTCAATTGTCTTGCTGGTTGGAGATGTGGTTCGATGGCATGATGGCTACAGTTGGAGGAGTTTTCGGTGCGATGGTGGTGTGGTGACTGCGGTTGATCAAAAGGGTTGGTGGTTTGGTGCACTACAAGAAATTTGGGATCTCCCAACGGTTTTAATAGTAACGCTTGGAAAAATCATCGGTATAGATGGTGCATAGCAACGGTTTGAAAACGTTACTAGAAATAGGACTATAGCGACGGTTTTCATGCAACCGTTACTCTATTACAAGACTATAGCGACGGTTTGTAATAACTATTACTAAAAAATTGGATTAAGAAAAATCTGGTTAATATAGTATAAATATTAGTAGGTGCTTCATTTTACACAAGTGTTGTGCTAGCCCAACAGGTTTACGCACGCACAAGAGCGCGAGGTCCCAGGAGGAGAACAAAATTTATTGTACGCTTCCACGTACGTGCCATGCAAGCGACACATGGGTGCCACATCAGCGCCACGCGGGTGACATGTGGGCGCCACATCAGCACCATGTGAAGGACACATGGCCATTACGAAACTGTTACTAAAAAAAATTTGTACCAACGCCCATCAAAACCGTCGCTATACCTCTACAGTGACGGATATATTGCGACGGTTTGGCCGACGGTCGGTGAACCATTGGTATAGCCTTTAGCGACGCTTTTTCTGTTCTTTAGTGACACTTTTGACCATTGCTAGAACCTGATTTTCTTGTAATGGTGGTTGCCTATAGGGTTAGGGTTGTTCTTTTTGGTTCTGGGCTTGGCCCAATAGGTGTTCTGGATTGGTCCTATAGGAGTGGACTTGTCCCAATGGGTGTTTTTTTGGTTGACTTCTTGCCAATCTCGGATTTGGGTCTCAAATTTTTGGGCACAAGATTGTTCTTAGTTTAATAATGCCGTTCAAGTCCTTGTTCGTTTAATCTTGTAACAATTTCAAATATTAATAAATTTTTGTCTTTCAAAATAAAAATAAAATAAAAAAGAAAGGAAAACTAAAAGAGGTAAAAAAAGAAAAAAGGGAAATTTATACAAAAGGTCCTTCTAGTTTTACCTGAGTCTCATTTTTGTCCTTCAAATATCAATTGCAACTCTTTTGACCTTCAAGTTTGGTTTTCATACTCTCTCTCTCTCTCTCTCTCTCTCTCTCTCTCTCTCTCTCTCTCTCTCAAACCAGCCCTAATCATTTTAGCCTTGGGGGAAGGGGGCCGCCGCCTTCTCCTCTCCCTTCTCCCCCCTCTCTCTCGCCTCCTGTTTCTCTCCGTCTCCCCACTACCTCCTCTTCCCATCTCCGTTCTTGGTGTTTCTATTCTCAGTTTGTTTTGGCAGGAGGTTATGAGATCCAGGCGTTCAAGCTTTCGGTGTTCGGGCTTCTGATCGGCGTTCAGTGGGCCTATTTTTTACTGGACTCTGCCACTCCCTCTCGAAATCGGTGAATAGTGGCTAGCTGCGAGGTAATAACGCAGTGTTGGGGTTAGGATTTTTTTCCTTTCTTTTACTGATTTTTTCAATTCTATCGGCTAGTCTTCCCAACTCGGTATTTGTACCGGTTTGGTTCCCAGATTTGGTGGTGGCTAAATAATTAGTTAGATGTTAATGGTTCTGGTTTTTGCTGGCAGTGGTATCATGTTGGTGGTTTGGCCATCATTAGTGCCCGTCGGCGTCTTTCCGTTGCTGATATGGTAGGTACCACGGTCATTGCTCTAGATTTGGTGGTGGCAGAATAAGGTTTCGGGGCTTGGCCCTCGAGCTTGGATCATCCAGTCTCAGTTGTAGGGTGTGATTCGCAGGGAAGGTTCACTATCATCGGCGCTGTGCAGCCGGTTTGATCAGACTTTTAGCCCAGGCGTATTCTACTTTGTTCTTTGTGCCTGAAGCCTGCTCGTGTTAGCAGAGGCTTGCCTGAGAAGATTCTCCATTGCTTCGATTTGAATTCCAGTCAATGCCTCCATCGTTGGTGTCGGGTGGTTTCCTTTCGGCTAGAGTTTGGCCGGCGTGCTAAGTGGAGTCCATCCACGGTGGCCATGTTTTCTTCCTCTTTTGTAATTACCCCTCGTGTAGAGACCCGAAAATTCATATAAATGATTTAAATATTTTACGAGAAATAAAATGAGGAAATTGGTTTGGAATAATGAGATTTGGGGTTAATGTGTTAAAATGGTATATTTGAAGGGTAAATGTGTGATGTGTGCATAGTGTGTATATATCAGGTGTGTGTGAGGGGTAGGTAATAACTTTCCCATTCTCCTCCCTTCTCACTCCCCCATTCCTCTCTTTCTCTCTCGGCTCCCACCTCTGTCTCTCACTCTCACTCAAACTCCACTTAAATCACCTAAAACCCTTATAAAACAGCCCTCAATCTTTCATCCCTACGCTCATTGTGGTCCGTATTTCGTTGGTTGAGCTCGGTGGAGGCGTATTCCATTTGGTTTCAAGCATTGGAGTTAGGGCTTGGAGAATCCTTCAATTTCGCTCTTCAATCTTGAGGTAGGGAGTTCTAATTTGCAATATATGTTTATGACTTGTTTCTTGTAGCTTGATTTTTGCCATTGGTCATTGTTGTCATTGTTGAAGTTGTTGTTGTCGTTGAATCCATAAAAATCTGCAAAAAATCTGTTCGAAGTGAATTGTTATCAATACCATTTGCATTGTAATCGATACCTTTGCATTTCAAAACTCATAAAATCACTTTTTATCGATACCATTGGTCATTGTTATCGATACCCTTGTGTCTGGAGTGCTTTTTGACCAAATGGTATCGATACCATTTTCATTGGTATCGATACGTGTTGCTTATCTCCAGTTTTCACTGTTTTGCTTCATTTTTCACCGTTTTGAGTTTTGATCACTTCCGACGTATCCAAACACCTCCCAAATGACCCTTAACTTGATTACTTGTGTTTAATGACTTCATCCAACGTTTAGCACAACTTTAATACTCGTTTGGATACGATATCACAAAATACTTTAGGTGTCAAAGTTGGGTTTCAAGGGTTAAATGATGAAACACGTGATTGGTTTTGGAAATGAAAGATTGGAATTGGATTACTATTGTTGCCCTTTCCATTGGATTTGGTTGTCATTGTTCCTCTTGTGATCATTCCTACATTTCACATGCATACATTGTTGGATTAGAGCTTTCTACTGGGTTAGTGTAGCTCAAACCTTACATCATTTTTAGGTACTAACTCGGGACAATAGTTGCATGCTTGGAGTGCTTAGGCATGGACATGATTTTGAAAGCTAACAATGAGGAGTTACTAAGTCATCTTTGTAATTTATATTTGAAAGATGTATTCGTACCTCTATTTGTAAATCTTTTTATTTAAGAATATTGTAAGTTCTTAACTCTGGTTTGATATTCAGTAATTATGTTGATTTGGGCCAGGGAACCAAAGATGTACTTTTTTGAAATATTTGGATGTTGAAGTGTTATTAAGGAAATGGGAATGTTAAACTCTTTTTGGGTGCCTTACGAATTAATGTGGGGTTTTATTTATAAAAATCCTTTTATATTTATGTTGAAAATCGACGGTGTGACACCTTGTTCCATTGGTTTTGTATTTTTGTCTCTGATTTGGAACATGCACCAAGTCGGGGCGGCTAGTTGGTAGATTGTTGGCCCCTCATGACCCGACCCTTTGAAGCGTTGAGATGTGCCTAGGATCTTATCACTAGTTTTGTTCCTTTGTCACCTGCTTTTCATTTTTTTTTATCTGTGATGGTTTGTTTGTAGGTTCCCCTTCCTCTAGATTCGGATGGAATCACTGGAATTGCCTTCTGTGGCTTTTAATGAAATATGTTTCGGATCCAAAAAAAAGTTTGGTTTTTGTACCATGTTGGTCCAATTGATAACGTCTGTCAGCTAAATTGGGCGAAAAAAATAAGATTGAGGGCGGACATTGTCAATTGGACCAACTTGGTATGAACTGCAACATCCAAACTACCGTCAATATGAAATTTTTCCGTCCAATTGGCTAACAAAAGTTATCAATTGGATCAATTTGGTATGAAAACCAAACTTGAAGTTCGAAAGAGTTATAATTGATACTTAGAGGACAAAAAGGAAACTCAGATGAAACTAGGAGTACCATTTATATAAATTTCTCAAGAAAAAAAAAAAGAGGAAGCGAGGCCCTCGCCGATAAACAATTGACAAGCATGAGTATGTAGATTAGGCAAATGCTATGGTGTCTACCCGCCAAAAGGGGACACCATAGCACACCGGTTATGCCTCCCAAAGATTTTTTGTTATGCCTTCAAGTGGTTATGTTAAGCCATTTGTGTAATAATGGCATAACAAATTTTTAAAAAGTGTTATGCCTTCAAGTGGTTTATGTCATTTTTGAAAAAGTGTTATGACCTAATATAATAATAATAAAAGAAGTTATGCCCTTAATCCCCACAATGACATAACATGTTACGCCATTGAATGGTTTTGGTTATACTGTAAATGGTTTTTTTATGCCAAAATTTACAATGTCTCTAAAATGACCGGAGACACCATTGCACTTGCCTGTAGATTATTGGCAAAACAGACCTTTTTTCATGTTTTGATCTCCCAAATAAGACTAGATGTTTGTGATCGTGGAAAATGGCAGTATAAAATGAGTGAAGTTTCAACCGATGTGATCATTAGTTCAAAGGAAAGGGGAAGCAGTATCTAAAGCTGGATTTGGTAAGTGAATAAATACCCTTTGGGAAATCAGATTTTTACGACTTTTTGAGGATACTATCGCCTTGGGAACCAAGAATGATAGTAACAAAAGCTTCGAATCATTAGTCCAGAGAGGGCCCGAATTTTATGGCATCATTTGGGTCAAGCTTGAACCCACCCACCCACGAGTCGTGGGATTAATTTCCTTCTCCACATTTATATTTCCAACTCGCCATATTTTAAATTTTGGTTTTCGTTTAGATTTGGAAAACTAGTAGAAAATTCAAAAATTCGCTTTTTGTAAACTTGCGCAGAATGAGGAGGTTAGGAACACACATGCGCAACGTTTTGCGCAATATGCCCATGTGGCAGCGTCTCATTGACAGTTAAAAAATAGCAATCTATTTAGTTGCCAATGAAACATTGCCAAATAGTTATGTTATTACCTTATTGTATTCAAACTCTCTCTAGATTTAAGTTCGTATCGATTTGTTTTGTACATGCTTAAGACGGATAGGACTAGATACCCAATGGGGGCCGCGGAGAACCATTGGCCTCAAAAGGTGCCGAGTTCAGCCCCTCCCGACCAGTTTAATGGATCTTAATTGAAACAAAGAAAAACTTGTGGAAAAATTTAGGCTGTTTAGGATCATTGACTTGTGAAGGGGACAAAAAAGATCGGAAAAACATTAGGGAAATCAATTTTCATTTCCATCGTAAATCTCACCACGAATCGATCATCCGGACACAAACTTACAAGGGTACAAAATCAAGTTTTTATCATTTTCCACATGACAGTGCCTAATCTTCTCAATGGGCCTTCCATTTTCTATTGGTATCTTTCCGACTTTGCGCCAATGCAGACATAATCTCGGTCCAATTATTAAAGCATGTACAAGTTGCAACCCTGTATATGAAGTATGAACCAGCTGGAAATGAAAGAAAGAAAAAACTGCAGCAAAAAAAAAAAAAAAAAACCCAAATATGGAATTTACCAATAGCATGTGACTCCAAAAGCAGTGAAAAATCTGGTGGAACTTCAAAGAAGAGTTCCTTGGTAAATGCCTCGCGGCTGGTGCGCACACACCCCTTGCCTGTGGATATGCAGCAGGGATGATAGTATTCAAATCAACCGCATAATGTACTTCGGTATGTGCAGTATAGCCTCTCCACAAATCCATTTTTCTACCAGAAAAACTTTGGCACGTTGGAAATTGAGTAGTGATGATATATGCGAATGAATGATTAATGTCTTTAAAAGGGGATACATTGTTGCACCTAAAATAGAACAAAATAGAACATGCAAGGGTGCTGACTGTTGAATTCCTTCATCCAATGCTATGCATGATACGAACGAGAACTACCTCAACCCGTAAGTTATGATCCCGAGTTATAGGCAAATACTGAAACAAAAAATTTCAATACCATTGGACATAGGTAACCAACTTTACAAAAATACTAATGTTAATGGCCTAATTTTGTGACTGTATGATGTAAACCAACTGTCCCAAATGCTTAAGCTAGTGGAAAATGACGATGATGTAAAACGAGCTTCTCAATGCCCTCCTTCATATGCTGCGTCACATGTGGAGAGAAACATCAGACACGTGAAAAGAAGTGGGGACAGGGGGTATAAGAGTGATGGACACCCAAAAGAACCCAAACATTCTCTTCTGTCACAAATACAAGAAACAACAACCTTGGAGATGAAAAAGTGCAAGAGCATTGTAAAAATGACCGTGAAGTGAATCTATACCTTCAATCTAGAATTATAAGGTTAGAGTGTTTCCTCTTTCTCCTCCTAGCTTTCCTCAGAATCCTTTTAGTTTCTTCCTTCGCTTCTGCCATTGAGTAGTTTCCTACATAGTTTCCTACATGGTCATTACGTAGTTTCAAAAATATTTCCTTCCCCGGAAAAACTTATCCTTTCAAAAACCACACACTAGGTGCCATGTTTCTACTTCCTCGGTCCTCGTGTCTCGTTTACATGCAAAGACTTCGCGGTAAGACTTTTCCACATAAACAATCATACGACATTCATTGAAATCTTTAAAATAACAACATCATTCAACTCCATACTACTTAGCATACTCAAATCAACGCTTAAAGCATAACGCCACATGTTCGAACGCCCTTGGAGTGATAAATCACTTATGCTTCATCACGCCACAAGTAATACAAGCAATTCATATAAGCATGTTCACAATCATCTTAAAAGATCAAAATACGAATACTTCGTTCCAAACAATAAGTTCTTTCTTAGAGATCAAAACAACATACATTATACTTGAGATGGAAAATAAGATCATACATAAACTTAGGATAGGGTAAGAGTATCCTACCTTGATCCGAAACTAGTCGGGGCCGAATAAGCTAGTTGGAAAATTCTACGGGTGGTAAAACTCGCGAATCTGGACCGAACTTCGGATGGCAGTAACTCAGTCAATCTTTGGCCGAATATGCTTTTTCTTGGGTCCAAATCGAAGCTCTAGAAATTCTCTACAACTTTCGTGAAGGAAGTTGATCCTAGAAACCACTCTAAGTAGGAGAAAAATGGTGAAAAAGGAAGTGACAGTAAGCAGTCTGGAAATGGAAATCCGAGAATTTCACTGAATTTCGGATGACAATAACTTTGTCATTTCTTCACCGATTGGGGTGGTTCTTGAGTCTAACTTAAAGCGTTCGAAGTGCTCTACAACTTTCCCGAAGGAAGTTGGCTCTAAAAACTACTCTAAGCAAGAGAAAACTGGGGATTTCCAAAGGGACAGTAGGCTGCCCAGAAATGGTTTCTAGAGAGAAGGAAGAGCAAAGCTTTCAAGGTATGAGCTTCAATGCTTGGAATGGCTTCTATTTATAGGCAAAGCCTTGGCTCTCTCTCCTCTTCTCAAGGCCGCCCCCCCTCCCCCTCTCTTCCTCAAATTTTGACACTTGTCAAAGAATCCTTGAAAGATCAAGGCCTAAACCTAGGTTTGCATGGCTAGATTGGTCCTTCTTGGAAAATTTGGTGTGAAAAGAAGTGTGAACAAGATTAAACAATTGGAAGTTGTACATGAGAGGACAATGGAGGTTAAGTCTTTGGCTAGGAAGAATATTCACCAAGGATATGAAGTACAAAAAGATCAAGGAGGGTACAATCCTATCTCTTTCTTCCTTCCTCTGTCTCTCTCCCTCCCCCCCTCCTTGGCCGAAATTCTCTCTCTCTCCCCTCCCTCTCTCGGCCTCTCTCCCTCTCTCCTCATGTACTAGCATATATGCATATATATATATATATATGTACCAATGCAAGAATACAATTAAACTAATGGGTACTATTGTACTTAGGATGAAAAGTAGTCTTTTAGGTCTAGATTTTCTATTAAACTAACAATTGGGCACATGATACTTAAGGCAATTAAATAAGCAACCATGTACATATACTAATATAATACAAGGTACTATGTACACTAGGAGAATCAAAACCCTAATAGAAAATAATAAAAGGGTACTTAGAGAATCTTAGTACTAAGTACCTCCATAATAAACTAATATGTATTTTACCACATGGGATTAAGAAAAAGATTAATTTAATCAACCCATGTACTTGGTGAAAGACTAAACCTTTTACCCATTGGGTAATAAATCCCCTAACTTCTATTATCCAATGGACAATAGTTCCTAGGGAAATAAATAATAAACTAATCAAAAATGTCCTTTAATCATATATAAAAGTCTATTTTTAAAAGATAATAGTACTTTGATCAAATCTCTCTTTGAAACCTTAATATAAAGAATTGGGTTTCTATTATCCAACGGATAATAGTTTCCCCAACTTTTATTGTCCAATGGACAAAGAATAAAACCAAAAATAATTAAAAGAAAATGAATAATCAATTCTTAGTCTAGGGTTAAAAAGGTTCACATGGTTCAAGAGGGGCAAAACGGTCCATTTGCAGTTAGGGAAAAGTAACAAAGTGATTTCCTAGTTTAGTTTCTCCAACAAGTCGGTTAGAAACTGACTAGGCTTACCAAGTAGGGCTTAAATGTCAAGAAACAAATTTCAAGGGCTAAAATGTAATTATGACAAACTACAGGAATTTAAGGTAATTCAAGCAATTTAAAATAACAACGAGATTTTTATTCGTTAAAAATCGGGGTTGTTACATCCGCCGCAACCATAACGTCGACTATCTCATCGACACCCCGAAGATCAGTATGCTGAACCAGATACGTAACCATGATGCTATAATTCCCCTATCGGGATAAAAAACATCAAGGCGTGGTAGTTCCGCATCGTTAATGTAGGAACAGGGGTTGTGCTCAACTTCACACACCGTTGATGATCGAGTTGAAGGTGGAAATGCATTCCCCTAGAACACTGGGCTCCTCTTGAACAAGGTCCTCTTCAGTGTAGTTTGCCAGATAATCCTGCGCGTAATAGCCTTGGAGCAGATCAGGATTTAAATCCATTGCCACCTGCCAAGCTGGCTCAGGGTCCCAATAGTACTCTTCTTCGAGGGCTATAGGCTCGAGCTGCAGAAAGAGCATGTACAAGGAGATACCATCCAAGGGATCGAGCATCGCCTTGTTATAACTAGCCATCCACCTGTCATACCAGGTGTGATCAAATGGGACATACTTTGGGTCCTGCGGGAAATCGTCTAACTCAAGCTCATACCATTCATTGATTATGGGAGCGGCATAGTCTTCGGAGTCAGCTATTCCCCAACCCACAGCCTGCATCCTGACCTTTGGCATAGGCGAATTGGGTACAACAGACCTAAATCGTCTCACCAAAGCTTGAGAGGGGTTAGAGCTGAAAATAGAGATATACAGATAATGTGGGGTGGAGGTAGAGTCGAGCTGAGCGGAGAAAGCCTGGTTAGTTTGGAAGTCGACAAAGAGCGTGTTAAAATCTAATAAACACCTCCATAGGCGCTCTGGGGTTGCATTGGAATTGGACGACTGTCCCTCTTCCAAATGTATGTGTAAAACCCCGGCGTTGGGTTTGAGTGGTATGGATACAATCGGCTTGGGATGATTCACTGGGATTATATGGAGGGTGGGGTTAAATATAGTGGGGCTTGGGTTGATATAAGTGGAGCTGAGGGATATCTGGCTTATATGTGGGATAACTTTGTGATAAGGCATGGAGTTGGAGATGATATTTGGCTTTTGAGGTGAAGGAGGCAGAGCTTCAAGCATGCCCTCATCAATGAGGTCTTGAATCGCATGATGGAGGCAATAACAAGAGTCAGTGAGATGGCCAGCCCCCTAATGGTAGGCGCAGTAGAGGTTAGGTTTGAAGTTGGCTCGGCTGGTGGATATTTTAGTAGTGGAGGTTGATTGAGTGGCTTTAAATGCCCAGATTTTACCAACTTCGCCATGATAGAGGACAATGGTGCCTCGAAAGCAAAGAAGTTGCAGGGGTTGAGTGTGAGGCCAATTGTTCTACAGCGTTTGCACCTGGTTGACATCTGCAATGCGGTTAGCAATGTTGGAAGAGGAGGCATTGTTGCTGGTTGATGCTGCATTGGCGTAGTTATTACCCCTGATGAGCGCATTGGTGTTCCCAGAGTAAGCTCGAGGCTTTGATTTCAGAGGATTGGAAGACTCCCCCTTTGGTAAAATCCCACTTTGTAGTGCATCTTCAATGGTCAGGCCAGATTCGAAAAAAGTCTCAAAGTTGGTGGATGCTTGAACAAGTACCAAGTACTTGGCGTAGTCAGGCTGCAGATTGCGGGAAATGATGCAAAGTTGATCTCTCTTGCTGGGGCACTCAGCCATTAGAGTGGTTTTGGCTCTCCACCTTTTAACAAAATCCGCGAAGGACTCCCTAGACTCCATTTTGGTGGATTCCAACTCCCGAGTAGTCATCTTGAGCTGGAATTGTAGTTGTATTGTGAAATAAATGCAGCCCCTATGTCTTCCCAAGTCCTTCTCTTAGAGATGTCAAGCGACAGAAACAAATGGAAGGCATGCCCAGAGAGAGTTTGAGGGAACAACTGAGACATAGCCTCACTTTCCACTCCTAGTAGTTTCATGGCGGCATGGTAGCCAAAGAGACGAGTTTTGGGATCACCACTCCCGTCAAACTTAACCAAGTCAGGCATCTTGAATCTGTCGGGGAGCCTAGCATTAGGGTACAGGCAGAGACGACCCAAGTCTATTCCCCCTGCACTGATCTTCTCGGATTTTGAGACTGCTTCCTCTAGCTTAGCCATCTTGGCCATAAGAGCAGCCATGTCGGGATTTTGAACAGGCCTAACAACAACAAGGTTTAGGTTTGGGTTTGGAGCAAGCGCGCGAGCCTCTCTGGGGATAGGTTGAACAATGAGACGCCCCTCATGATTTGGATCGAGGATGAACACAGGCTCTCCATGAACGTCGTCATCGTCCTCACCTTCTTCTTCGAGAATTGGTGGAAGACGAATGTTGATGAGATCATTCAGACGAATGATGCTAGCATCTGTCTAAGTAGCCCGTTGCTGCGTTGTAGTGATGCTGTTCTGGAGGTTCATGAACATGGTTTCAAGGTTGAGAGGTTGATCCACCATGACAGGTTTTTCAAAGGAGGTTGATGTTGAAGTTGAAGATGGGGAAGTCGGCAGAGTTGCTTCTTGCCAGATCGACGAAGTACCT
The DNA here is from genome assembly GCA_019656295.1 of Rhododendron mucronatum var. ripense. Taxonomy (NCBI): domain Eukaryota; kingdom Viridiplantae; phylum Streptophyta; class Magnoliopsida; order Ericales; family Ericaceae; genus Rhododendron; species Rhododendron mucronatum. Next base: position 6,551,945 of record BPLT01000002.1, on the reverse strand, counting down.
GACTATAGAGCGGCCAACAGTGAACCCAGAGAAGCTTCCGTTGTGACTGACTGGGATTGAGCCTGACAAGTCATTAAATCGGATTCTGATGCAGACATTCCCAAGCGGGTTTGCCCTTTTGCTTTAGTGCTTTCCTCCTTGGTGCAATGATTCAGAACTTGCAACAAAGTAAGAGAAGGCTCAATAGAGGTCCTGTAGCAACTTTATCTAAATAAAAGAATAAAGTACAAATGCACTCATCGTCGTCGTCAGTGTCCTCCTAGACTCTAGAGCTAAAAGATGAATCTATCTCAAGATGTTCGGATGCTGTCAATTCAGAACTTGCAACAAAGTAAGAGAAGGCTCAATAGAGGTCCTGTAGCAACTTTATCTAAATAAAAGAATAAAGTACAAATGCACTCATCGTCGTCGTCAGTGTCCTCCTAGACTCTAGAGCTAAAAGATGAATCTATCTCAAGATGTTCGGATGCTGTCAAAATCCTCAAAAATCTTTTCGATAGTGTATCCTTTGAAAAAATCGAACGATACAAAGGGATGTCAAAATAACCTAATCCTTCGACTACTCTGTTCTCAAAGTTTCAACTTTGGACTCGGAACAACTCGGTGTAAATGACGTGATACTGGAACCAAAGTGGCGTGAGCGGCACAGCGTTGTTAGCTGGGCGGTGTAAGTGACGAGGCACTTGTTACCTAAATGGTGTAAGCATCACGGCATTCTCTCCGTTGTTCTTTGTTTTCTGTTTGAAACCTCAATCGGTTAGACAAGGGTTTAGAGAGCTTTGATTTCCCAAAGTCTCGCTGATCTAAGGACTTTGAAAATTGATAACGTGCAATATCAAGATGCACAACTCTTCATCAGGCAATGACACCGTCCTAATAAGCCTAAGACAGACTTGAAAGAGAGAACGTATAAGCTGCCCTAAACATGCCCCTACGCAAAACGATATGAACGTATAGTTCATGCGATAGGGAAACTAGTAATACGTAGACAGTATATAGGGGTTAGATGCGAATAGATCTTACCCTATGGGTATCTGTCTTAGTTTGGAGAGTTCCAGTGCTTTGTATATGCAAAGGCTAGTTTTGGCTCGTAACGGGTTCCTTGGACTAAAGCCAAGATATACCTCCAGTTGCCCGCGTAACTGCGAGCAACAGTCGAACGTTAGAATGACTTATCATCATCGAAGGTTGTTGGGCATTCGGAGTCCCCGGGCTCCGATAAATCGTGCAGGATTGCCAAAATGCTCCAACGAGGCTAAATCCCACATCGATGCAAAATGCCAAGAAATTGATTGAAAGAAGAAGAATCGCAAAATTGCAAAATGCCTTTTCAATTTGGCTCGCTTTATTTAATCTATGTTTAAAGAAAACAACACAAATGAACAATTGAAAAAGTCCCAGATTGGATTGGCCGGACTCAAAGGTCCTGTTAAATCACCATTCCTCTCTTTGGCAGCACGAAGCTCACCATTATGACAGACTTTTAAGGAATTGTTCCTAAGTGTTTTAAACTCTAAGTATAGATCAATATAGGTTCGATCTTCCCCAGCAGAGTCGCCACTGTGGGCAACGTGCCCTTAAAATTTTGGTTTAAAAGGCTGGATCTAAGGAGCGCTAGCAGGACAAGAGCTCAATTTAGAGTCGCCACTTGGGTTTCAAGGTCTCACACCCAAGGAACCGAACTTGAAACACTTTCTACGCTATTTGATTTGAAAAGGTGAAGGCACCAGTCCGTCATAACCATATCTGGGTTCGGGAGCCAGGTTCCAAAAGGGGTAGGGGATTAAGGCACCCTTCCCACCCAATCCGAAGATCAGTCTCTAATTAGGCATTTGCGATTCTATTTGATTAATCAATTCTTTAGCCATTTAGGGGCGGGGAACAGTTTAATGGGGATTAAAGCTGTAAGAGAATAGGGACCTACTTACATGCAGTGATCTACGTGCATGCAAGCCGACCTGCACGCGTCAAACTCAAATAAGCGCACGTGTGTTGTCTTTTCTTAATAAAAAAACTTTATCCCCTTTATGGGCTCTGGAAACTCCAATGCTCACCTAGAACCAAACCAAGTAGTTTATATGTACAAAGGGACTATATAATTATAAGCAGAATGAATATAATTGAAATACACCCCATAAACAGCGTGGGGGAACAAAATAGTGGCCAAAGACCAAGTTACCCATGCAAAGCCAACCGCTGGGGTCAATTATCAACCTGCGCGCACAGATCATGGATGGGCGCGTGCCTGTTCTGACTGGACTTATAGTAGGTGTAGGCGCATACCTGGGCTCTGAGACATGTTCCGAAGCCACCCAGGGGTATTCCAAAGCAATAGAAACACATGTTGAAAGACAACTAACAATTCTAACATGTAAATGGTAAATAGATTTTAACATGCATCAGGGTGACCTAAATAACAATAAAATATAAAAAGAACAAATACCCCTGTCCCTACGCAGGTCTATGTGCATAGCGGAGGATTGGCTCGCGTGTACTAACGACCGAAGCGTGCAAGTGTGAGAGCCACATGGTTCTTGTAACCCTGCCAACTTTAGGACTAGGACTGGTATAGATTACTAGCCTTAGCTCTTCCAGCCCCCCTCTAGGACCAAAATAGTAAGACAGTAAGGTTTTATACCTTTGCTTGAGTGTTTGAAAATGGATTTGAACTAGAGTTAATGGCTAGAAATGGTTGTATGGAAGTATGCTTGAGTAGGAATGAAGTTGTATTGAGTTTTTGTAACTTAGTGTTTGAGATTTTTTGTAACCCTTTACTTGGAAGAGTAATGGGGTATTTATAGGAGGAAGGGAAGGTGGCAAATATAGTGGAACAACCAGCCAACAAGGCTGATTGGGCTTACTTGGTGGAGAAGGCAATCCAAAAAGGTGATGCGAGAGGTTGAGAAGGGAGGCACCCCAACCCTGCTGATACACTTTCAGGTGACAAAATTAGGGCTCTATGGTGTAATAGACCCCTGATGAAAACAAAATCTGGCTAGCCAAAAGGTGATAGGGACAAGAGTTGACCAGCGCACGTGGGTCTTAAACCAACGCACGTGTGTCAAACTAACCTCCGTAGTGGTCAACGGTCAAAGTTTGACCTTTGACCATCACCTGGCAAGTTGACCAACGTGCACAAGTTCCAAACCAATGCACGCAGGTGAAACCTTTAGCTAGGGCTTATGATTTAGGGTTTAACGTTCAAAAAGGGGTTCCAAACACACAAAGTTCAAATCCTTTTTTTTCTCAAGACTGTTCTTGATCCAATTCCTCATCGGCGAAATAAGAAATTGAAAAACAAAGTAAATCAATTGGGAGACTCAGATTGGGGTGTCTACACTGAGCCTATAGCTCTTGAAGATGAGTACTATTGGGACCCCGATCCCGCTTGACAGGTTGCAATGGATTTGAATCCCTATCTTCTCCAAGGCTATGTTGTTTCGGGTTATGAGGCACATTACATGGAGAAGGATCTCGTTCAAGAGGAACCCCATGTTATGGGGGAATGCTTTTTCCCTTCCACTTTCAACTTGCTCATCAACTCAGTGTCCGATTCTGAGTATGACCCCTGTTCCTACATTACTGATGAGGGACTCCCACGTCCTATTGTTCCGTATCCTGAGGATGCGAATTGTAGCATTATGGTTACAAATCTGGTTCCGCCTATCGATCTTTAGGGAGTCGACGAGATAGTTAACGTTACAGTAGGGGCCGAGGTTTGGGTTGTCAATTGTTCTTTGGTGGACAATGGTCTTTGGGATGTTCCCTTTGTTGCGAATCTGGGCCCTGTTGTAGAAGAAGCCGCAATCAAGGATCTTGGCTTTTGGGACTTGTTGCTAATGCAAGACTTGGCCAGTGATTTGGGCTTAGACAGCCAGGTACCTATAGCAGCTCCAGTCATGGATAAGGGAAAGCGCAAACTGGGGCAGGTTCCTACCGATCTCTAGGATGTGAATGAAGACCCTCAAGTGGTACCTGTCTCTAGGAAAATTCATAACATTACGAGGAGTGGACGGATATTTCGGCCTGCTAATAATATGCAAGCCGGAAGTTCGTCCAACCCTTCTAACCAAAGGAACGAACCTCCTGCATTCCCAAGGACTACACTGCTTAAGGCATCAATTGGCTCTCCATGTGCAAACTTAATTCAGAAGTAGCTTGAGCGGATTCCCGCTCCTATTTCTATTTGGGGTCTGATCTGTTCTTCTTGCGAGCATTGTTAGAAGTTATGCCACACTCTCTCTCGCTTGGAAGTGCTTGCTAATGTCACTCTCGAGGCCATGATATCCCTCATCTTACCTCCTACATCTAAGCATACCATTGTCTTCACCAACAATGACTTACCAATTGAAGGGGTTGCTCACAACCTCCTTTTGCATATCACAATCAAATGCTGAGGACTCTGGTTTCCGACCTTTCTCATCGACAAGGGCTCAGCGATCAATGTTTGCTCTCTTAGGGTGGCTTATCGTTTGGGACTCACAAAGAAGGACCTCGTGCCTTCAAACTTGGCCATCAAGGCATATGATAGCATGCGTCGCATGGTTGATGGGACTTTGCTCCTCAAACTCGTTGCTGAGGGTTTTGAGATGGACGTTGAGTTCCACGTCGTCAACGTACCTGCTACCTTCAACCTGCTGCTGGGCAGGGCTTGGCTCCATAGATCAAACATCATGGCCGTGTCGTCTACTCTTCACCAAAAGGTTATGTTGGGCCTACCCTCTGGCACACTAACTATCTGCAGGGATTCTAGAATCCATCCGCACAGTGGGGATGGAGCTCCAATCTTAATCCACGATAAGAAGACGCTGACTTCGGGGGTTTCTTTTTTGATACGTCTGGCTCGGTACTTGCAATCAACATGGATGATGACTTCATTATAAGCTCTGCTGCTCTTGACATAATGAGGAGGACTCGCTTGGAAGTGCTTGCTGATGTCACTCTCGAGGACATGATATCCCTCATCTTACCTCCAACATCTAAGCATACCGTTGTCTTCACTGACAAGGACTTGCCAATTGAAGGGGTTGCTCACAACTGCCCTTTGCATATCATAGTCAAATGCTGAGGACTCTAGGTTCCGACCGCTCTCATCGACAATGGCTCAGCGATCAATGTTTGCCCTCTTAGGGTGGCCTATCACTTGGGACTCATAAAGAAGGACCTCGTGCCTTCAAACTTGGCTGTCAAGGCATACAATAGCACACGCAGCGTGGTTGGGGGGACTTTGCTCCTCAAACTCGATGCTGAAGGTGTCGAGATGGACATTGAGTTCCACGTCATGGACATACTTGCTACCTTCAACCTGCTACTGGGCAGGCCTTGGCTCCATAGATCAAAAATCATGGTCATGCCATCTACTCTTCACTAAAAGGTTATGTTGGGCCTACCCTCTGGCATGCTAACTATCTGTGGGGATTCTAGAATTCGTCCGCACGGTGGGGATGGAGTGCCGATCTTAGGGATTATGCATGGAGAAGAAGACACTGACTTTGAGGGTTTCTCCTTTGATATGTCTAGCTCAGTACTTGCTATCAGCATGGATGATGACTTCATTAGAAGCTCTGTTGCTCTTGACATAATGAGGAGGATGTCATACATGCCTAGCTTGGGACTAGGAATCAACCAGCAAGGGAACGCTGAGTTCCCTAACTTTCCCTTCAATGATGGCTGCTTTGGTTTGGGGTATGTCGCCCCTACCGAGGATGCTAAAAAGGGGGAAGGTACGGGAAAACCTTGAACCCTTCATGGTGACGCAAATAGCTACTTTGTGCGCGAAGGAGGAGGCCCTGCTTACACGAGACAGGTTGAATCTTTCGTGGACTCCGAATGTCACGCCCTTGATTTTAAACATAATTATAAAAGGATTTCCACAAATAAAACCTCACAACAATTCGTACGATACCCAAAATAATATAGCATTCCTATTTCCATAATCTCATTTCAACTTCTAAAAGTTCCCAAAAATTACATCTATGGCTCCGAGGTCCAAATTAACATAAACATAGTGTATCGAATGAGTTAAGGATTACAATATTCCAAAGTCAAAGGATTTACAAATAGAGTTAGAAATACATCTTCCAAAAGAGATTTACAAAGTTGACTAAGTAACTCCCCAACGTTAGCTCTCAAAAGTGTGTTCTCACACCCAAGCATTCAATTAAGCAAGCTACTACCCCGAGTTAGTACCTGAAAATGATGTAAGGTTTGAGTTACACTAGCCCAAATGGAAATTCTACACTAACATTATATGCAAATGAAATGCTAGGATGATCTCAAGATAGGAACATGAACAAAGACCGCAGGATAATCAACAATCTTTGTTCAATAAGCTCAACAACCACGTAACGCTCATCGTGCCACTCAAACTTGAACCATTTCCATCTTTCAAGTGTCCAAAGTCTTTTCGTCGTATGTGTCATGAGTCAAAACTCCTACCAGGCCAATTAAGGGATCCCGATACCCCCTGTCAGGCACCATACCCATCAGTAGGTCCTGAATATAACCAATAAGAGCTTTTGCTCCTGCCTGGCCAGTTAAGGGATCCTGATACCCCGATACCCCCTGTTAAGCACTCACCCGTCGATAGGCCCCGAATGTTCTCGTTGTATCCAAAAGTGTACATGAATCACATTTCCTCGCAATGTGTTACTTCAGTTCAACCATAGTTCATATAGCTATCAACGTCTAATTCTACCGAACATGGGCAGAAAATGCAACAATACTCCATGAACTCAATGAATACAATTAATCATGTTATGCGGTGATTTGGAAGTGCTTAAGACGAGTTAGAAAGGCTCGGGGGTCAAAACGATGAAGTTTAGAACAAAACCAGCAAAAACTATCCACAAGCTCCCGGTATCGATACAGCCAAAAAGTCCTGAAGCTTTTGTTTTCTAATGGTATCGATATGGCAAAAAGCCTGTATTGATACAGTGGCGCTACGAGCAGATTTTCTACAGATTTTCGATGATTCAACTACGACAACAACAACCATAGGCACGATTTCAAGGCTAGAAAACACTTCTTTTACATATATTGAGAGGTAGAATCCCTACCTCGAGTCTTGAGAAAGAAATCCATGAGATACGAGCCCTAGCTTTTTTAAAACCTTGATTCGACCGGAATACACCACACCTAGCACTAATCGACGAAGAGCAAGCCCAAAATCACGTGTAGAACAAAGAATGAAGGTTAGTTTGTGAAGGTTTTGTGGTGTTTGGGTGAGATTTTGGATGAGAGTGAGAGAAAGAGAGAGAGACATTGGACGGTGAGAAAGAGAGAGGGGGTGAGTGTGATACTCTCACACCCTCCTATATAACACACAAATTCCACTTGCTCCCTTTCACAACCAATTCTATCACTTTAGCCCCAAATCACATAATCACTATCATTTCACTTTCTTTCTCAAAAATCATGCATTTAATAAAAAATTAACATTTGATAAAATAATACGAGTCTCTACATTCCACCCTCCTTAAAGAAATTTCGTCCTCAAAATTTTCCATGCCAAAGCCAGCTAACACATACATCACACATGCATGCAACAACGTATGACCAACAATATTAAGCAACAAGTCAATTACCATGATACTTAAATCTTAAACACTCACATTGGTTCATTCCAGGAATAGGTGCGGATACTTCTCTCTAACCTTATCTTCTCGTTCCCAAGTTGACTCCTCGTTACCCTAATTTTTCTACAATACTCATACCAATGGTATCGTTTTACCCCTCAACACTTGATCATGCGAATCTAGGATACGTATTGGTTCTTCCCCATAAGATGCATTAGCCTCTGATTCGAGTTCGGACCACTCTAACATGTGAGACGGATCTGGTTTGTTTCCTCAACATAGACACGTGGAGCACGTCATGTACACCTGATAGCTTCGGTGGCAAAGCCAAATGAAACGCAACCTCCCCAATCTTCTCAATAATGTCGAACGGCCCGATATAACGCGGTGAAAGCTTTCCTTTTTTCCTGAAGCAAGACAAACCTCTACACGACGATACTTTGAGGAATACATGATCCCTTTCTTCAAACGACAACGGGCGACAACAGCGATCAACATATTTCTTTTGCCTACTTTGTACAGTCAACAATCTTTGGCAAATCACCTTAACTTATTCGGTTGTTCTCTCTTGAGCTTCCATAAGGCGTTGACGAATTACTTTCATGCTCTTGGAGGTCTCCTTAATCATATCTAGCCCCACTAACGTATCATCTCCCAATTCGGTCCAACACACAGGCGATCGACATGGCCTCTCATACAAAGCTTCATGCGGTGCCATTTCGATACTAGATTAATAGCTATTGTTGTACACGAATTCTACCAATGGCAAATGGTCCTCTCTATTACCCTAGAAATCCATCACACAAGCCCAAAGCATATCTTCCAATATCTGTATTGTTCTTTCGGATTGCCCATCAGTTTGAGGGTAATACACGGTGCTAAACAAAAGATTCGTGCCCAAAGCGGCTTGCAAACTCTGCTAAAAATGGGTGGTAAACCTCGGATCTTCATCTGACATGATGGATACGAGAATCCTATGAAGGCGAATAATCTCCCGAACATACAAACGACCAAGTGTATCCACAGAATCGGTAACCTGGATAGGTAAGAAATGAGCGTTTTTGGTTAAGCGATCCATGATTACCCAAATAGTGTCATGCCCCCTCGGCAACCTCGGTAAACCTGTAACGAAATCCATGGTTACATTTTCCCACTTCCACTCTGTAACGCCCCGAATTTTGGGTACGTTAATGAGGCATTTATTACATAATAAAGAGAGTCCAGCTCATTATTACATCATAAATACATCAAAGGAATACATTCATTCGAAATAGGAGAAGCTAAGGCTCCTAACTACTGCTCCGCTTGTTCCTCCATTCTGGCAAGCTCCTCAGCTCCGAAGGCCTCCAAGGTGTACTTCTCACCCTGTTCATCTAGGAGGTCTGACACAATATACCGGCGTCGCCACCAATATAATATGTCAGGGTCACCAAAAGGCAACACCGTGAGCTACAACGCTCAATAGAAAATTCCTACCCAACCAACCTTACCACAAAAAATCATTTACAACAATACAACAATCACACATCCTCATTCGTTGGTGTCCAAGATTTTCATGTTTCTCTTACGCGACTCTTCGTAGACCGTGTTAACATTTTCACTTACAAAACATCCTTTTCAAATCATTTGCATTGGCTCCGTACCGCGGATAACCAAGCCTTTCAAAATCTTTTGCATTGGCTCCGTACCGCGGATAACCAGGCCACACACACCCAACCTCTCAATGGTTCCGCCGCGCCGGGTTCCCATTGGCACACATTTACTTTGGCTCCTCTCCACGGATAACCATGCTACTCACCCAACCTTGGTTCCGCCACGCCGGTCTCCCAAGTATCCTCACTATGGTTCCGCCGCGCCGGGTTCCCAGAGGCACACACACAACTCACGTAATACCCTCAAAATGGTCATTACGTAGTTTCAAAAATATTTCCTTTCCCGGAAAAACTTATCCTTTCAAAAAAAACACCCTAGTTGCCATGTTTCTACTTTCTCGGTTCTCGTGTCTCGTTTACATACAAAGACTCCGTGGTAGGACAAAGGTAAGCACGAATCACTCCTTGTAAACAAACAAGATCATTCAACTCCATACTACTTAGCATACTCAAATCAACGCTTAAAGCATAACGCCACATGTTCGGACGCCCTTGGAGTGATAAATCACTTATGCTTTATCGTGTCACAAGTAATACAAGCAATTCAAATAAGCATGCTCATAACCATTAAAGATCAAAATACGAATACTTGAGATAAAGATAACCTTATCTACTTTTGAAAGAAATGATCAAAGTTATTACTTAAAGACATTCTATTTCTCCAACATATGATTTAATACCATACATAGGGATAGGGTAAGAATATCCTACCTTGATCTGAAACTAGTCGGGGCCGAGTAAGCTATTTGGAAAATCCACGGGTGATGAAACTCGCAAATCTGGCCCAAACTTTGGATGGCAGTAACTCGGTCAATCTTTGGCCGAATATGCTTTTTCTTGGGTCCAAATCGAAGGTCAAGAAATTCTCTACAACTTTTGTGAATAAAGTTGATCCTAGAAACCACTCTAAGTAGGAGAAAAATAGTGATAAAGGAAGAGACAGTAAGCTGTCTGGAAAAAGAAATCTGAGATTTTTACTGAACTTTGAATGACAATATCTTTGTCATTTCTTCACTGATTGAGGTGGTTCTTGGGTCTAACTTGAAGGTCTCAAAGTGTTCTACAACTTTCCCGAAGGAAGTTGGTTCTAAAAACTACTCAAAACAGGGGAAAACTGAGGAATTCAGAAGGGACAGTAGGCTGCCCAGAAATGGTTTCTAGAGAGAAGGAAGAGCAAATGCTTCAAGGGATGAGTTGAAATGCTTGGAATGGCCTTCTATTTATAGGCAAGGCTTGGCTCTCTCTCCTCTTCTCAATGGCCGGCCCCCCTCTCTCTCTCCTTTCCTCAATTTGACACTTGTCATGAATCTTGGAAGATCAAGGTCTAAATCCCTAGGCTTGCATGGCTAGATTGTGATTCTTGCAAGACTTGGTGGGCAAGGAGGTGTGAACAAGATTAATTGTACAAGATTCTAGTGTGAACAAATCATGGAAGGACAATGGAGATTAAGTCTTAGCTAGGAAGGAAGTTTCCCATGGATTTTGAAGTACAATGGAAGATCAACCAAGGTACAACCCCATTTCCTTCTTCTTTCCTTCCTCTCTCTCTCTCTCTCTCTCCCCTCCCTTGGCCGAAATTTCTCTCTCTCTCTCCCCTCCCTCTTCCGGCCTCTCTCTCTCCCTCTCCTCCTTTGCTTTCTCATGGTACAAATATAAGTACAAATATAGCAAGCAAATAAATAAATGAATGGGTACTTTTGTACCAAGGAACAAAAGTAGTCTTTAAGGCCTAGGATCTTGCCCAATAAACTAATAAATAGGCATATGGTACTTAGGGCATTATTTTAACCTACCATGTACTAAAATAATATACACTTGGATACACATGTACTTAGGAAGATCAAAACCCCATTAAAAAATAGTTTAAGGGTACCTTAGGAATCTTGGTACTAAGTACCTTCCCATTAAAGTAATGTTGAGCTTTAATACATGGCTAAAAAGAAAGACTAAACTAATAATTCCCATGGTACTTTGAAAGATTAACCCTTTTATCCATTGGGTAATAATTCCCCTAATTCTATTATCCAATGGATAATAGTTATTAGGCAACTATATATACTAAATTAATCCGAAAAGTACTTTAAAGTAATTAAAAAGTATTTTTCTTAATATTCTTAGTACTTTGACCAAGTATACATTTAATATAAACAATTGGGGTTCTATTATCCAATGGATAATAGTTTCCCTAACAATCTTTGTCCAATGGACAAAGAATAAAACCAAAATATTTAAAAGAAAAAGAATATTCAATTCTTAGTCTAGGGTTAAAAAGGTTCAATTGAGGGGCAAAATGGTCCACTCACGGTGACTAGATGGCTTCCTAAGTTAGTTTCTCCAACCGGATGGTTAGAAGCTAACTAGGCTTGCTAAGTAGGGTTAAAGTGTAAGAAACGAAATTTGAAGGGCTAAAACGTAATTTTGACAAACCACAAGAGTATTAAAAATAAAATTCGAATATTTAATAAAATTTTCACTGACCGAAAATCAGGGTCGTTACACACTCGGCCACAGGCAATGGTTGTAACTCCCCCGCAGGTCGTTGATGTTCGACTTTCACTTGTTGACACGTAAGACACTTGGATACAAAAATCACGGCGCCCCTCTTCATTCTGGACCACCAAAGTTGCCTACGTAAGTCATGATACATTTTTCGTTCCTCCCAGATGAACGGCTAACGGTGAATGGCGGAACTCTCGCAAGATTTCTTCCCGACACAAAACGGGTACGGACAACTTTCCTTGATAGCGCAAGCTTTGATGGGCGTGAATCATCCACCCCTCTTGAGCGTTTCCACTAAGGAATTTAGCACAAAGTTCCTCTGCAATTTCATCATGTTGTTGAGCCTCAAATACTCGAGTCAATAATGTCGATTGCACTGTCAAGTTGCATAAAGTGACACCTTCCCGAACTTCCTCAAAATGCAAAGCACAAAAGCCCAAATCATTCATCATTTTCCATTTGTGGATAGCTAGACTCGCTAAGTGAGTTGATTTTCTACTCAACACATCGGCCACGACATTTGCTTTCCCCGAGTGGTATTGCAATTCAAAATCGTAATCCTTCAAGTGTTCCATCCAATGGTGTTGTCGAAGGTTAAGTTCTGTTTGAGAAAATAAGTATTTCAAACTTTTATATATGGTCGGAAAAGATTTCAAATCTTTCACCGTAAAGATAGTGACGCCAACTCTTCGAATCAAAAACAACGACTGCAAGTTCTAAGTCATGGGTAGGATAGTTTTGCTCGTGAGTTTTTAATTGCCTCAATCCATAAGCCACCATTCGCCCGGATTGCATCAACACGCACCTCAATCCCTCCTTAGACGCATCGCAATAAATAGAATAACCAACCCAACATTCTAACACTATCAAAACCTGTGCGATAGTCAATCACCTCTTCAATTCCTCCAAAGCTGCCTCACACGAGCCACACCAAACGAAATGAGTCCCCTTACGTGTTAATCTAGTCATCGGTATCACCTTGTCAAGGCATGCTTGCCTCATGCCTTTGTTTCCACCGGTTGGCTATGGTGCAAGGTGCCACCGCTAGCCAAGCTTAGCAAACCTTGGAAAACCAAGGTGCTAACACCTACTCTGATGTTGTCTTCAGTAATATTGAGAGCTCTAAAGATTTGCAGATTTGAGCTAGCCAGTGATTGGCTACCGGACGGTCGTTACTAATCCCATCAAACACTGGTGGATTCCTAGGGTTAAACTTTCGCATCGCTAATATGGCTCGATCCTCGATATTGGGCCTGGGAGTGGTATTCAAGAGATTTATCGCTGCGAGAGCCGCAACAAAATTCCTAGCAAATAGATTTTGAACGATCGGTACTTCCTCTCCCTGTCTAAGTCTGACCCTTGACCCTGAATTCTCCCCTAGCTGACTAACCTCGTCCTCAATCGGCACCCCTCGGCCACGTTAAGTGTCCTAAAATAGAAAATAAACTAAAGTCTTTTAAATAAGGAACTTCCTCAAATTGTCGACATTCCAAGGCCTTAGCACCGGTTCCCGTCCAGGTCTGCCAATATAAGCTCCTATGCCCATAATTTTGGTCATCCGATATGGGCCTAGTTGGCCTCCAACTTGCCCTTGTTTGCCACCTTAGTGTTACTGAGCACCTTTCGTAGTACTAGGTCCCCAACACGAAATTCTCATGGGTGCACACGTTTGTTATAGGTCTTCATGAGCTGATCCTGATAAGAGGCCAAATGCACCAGAGCCTGTTCTCTCCGTTCCTCGGCAAGATCCAACTGGATCTCCAGGGATCTGTCATTGCCCCCACTTGCAACCAAAGCAGTTCTGTTGGTTAGCAAACCCACCTCTAGTGGTACAACAGCCTCTATCCCATATGCCAATGAATAGGAAGTCTCTCCCGTAGACCTCCTAGGTGTTGTTTGGCATGCCCATAAGACCTCATTGGCCATTTCCCCTTTGCCTTACCTAACCTCTTGTTGATCCCATCAAGGATGGTTTTGTTAGATGCTTCTCCCTACCCATTACTCTGTAGGTAAGCTAGGGTGGAATAATAGTTTCTTATCCCATACTGGGAACATAAAGCTTTGAATTTCTTCTGGAATTGTGCCCCATCATCCGTAATCAACAAGTAGGGGACCCCAAACCGAGTAATAATACTCTTCCAGATGAATCTTTCTATCATAGGCTCTGTTATTTTGGCCAAAGGCTCTGCCTCAATCCACTTCGTGAAATAATCTGTTGCTACCAACATGAATTTCCGATTTCCAATTGCTTTGTGGAGTGGACCCACGATGTCCATCCCCCATTGTGCAAATGGCCAAGGGCTTGTCAATGGCACCAAATCTTCAATAGGTGTTCTGATCATAGGTGAAAGCTTCTGGCACTTTTCACAGATTTTCACATAAACTTTTGCATCTTCTTACATATGCGGCCACCAATAACCTTAGGTTATTGCTCGGTGGGCAATGGACCTGCCCCCAGCATGGCTTCCACATGTTCCATCATGAATCTCGTGGATGAACTTCTACACCGTCTTAGGGTGCACACAAAGTAAGTATGGACCTGTGAAGGACTTTCTGTACAACTTTCCTTCAGGGGACAGCCAAAACCATGCAGACTTTGTTTTTATCTTATGAGCCTCCTTTTTCTCACTGGGGAGTGTCCCATCTAGTAAGAACTCCACAATTGGATCCATCCGATTTGGTTCTTGGATCAATTCCACACTTCTTCCAATACTAGGCTCACCATGATAATCTACTGCCACCCTTCATTTGAGTTCGGTTGGGATAGCCGCCGCTAACCAAGCTAGCGAGTCCACATGGGAATTCTGGCTAGAACTTATTTTCTCTATATAAACCTTCTCGAAAGTATCAAGTAATTCTTTGGCAGCCTCCACATAAGCTACCATATTTTCATTTCAGGCCTCGTATTCTCCGGACAAAGCTGCGAATCACAGTATACCCTTATCCTTCTCACTTTTAGAGTCTTTGCACTCCTTAAGCCTGCTAAGAGTGCCTCATACTCTGCTATGTTATCCGATATACTGAAACCAAGCCGCACAAATAGCTCTAACATTACTCCCTCGGAGTAAAGAGCACTACTCCAATCCCGAAACTAGTATTACATGCTGAACCGTCAACGAACAATTTCCACTCCATGGGATCTTGCTTGGCTGGTGCCTTTGGCCGGTGGCCCAGGTGCCTGCTTGTAGAGACCCGTATTTTCACGAAAATATTTTAAAGGTTTTATAAATGTTAGGATATCGAATAAAAGAGAAATTTGGGAGTTTATTTGATTTGGGGCTTAAGTGAAAGAATAGAAGTTAGAGGGAGTATGAGTGTGTTATAAAGATGTAGGAGTATAAAAGGGATGTGTGTGTGGTGTAGGAGATCATTTATCTCCTTGTATCTCTCTCTCATCCGTTCTCTCTCTCTCTTTCTAGCCGGCCATATCTCTCTCTCCTCCTCTCACTCAAAACTCCACTTAACCTCTGAAAAACTTCAAGAATCACCAACCTTCCGGCCTTCAAATCGCGTTCTTGAGCTTGGAAATCCTTGGGTCAAGCTTGAATCGAGGTTTTGAAGTTCAAAAAGGCTAGGGCTCGTTCAAATCTCGTAGATCTTGGTTATCGTCGCGAGGTAGGGACTTCTTTACCTCTTTTATGTGTTTGTATGTTGATTTGGTGTGGAAATCAAGCATTGATCGTCCTCCTTCGCTCTCTTTGAAGTTTGTCGAAAACTGCAGAAATCGCCCGAAATCGCCCAGGGATCGATCCCCAAGCATGAGGGATCGATCCCTCACTTCAAATCTAGATTTTTCACTTAGGGGATCGATCCCCTTGAGAGGAGGGATCGATCCCTCCCCTCTTTGGAAGTTCTGCCCACTTTCTGGGTTTCAGCCCAACTTCAAATGGCCATAACTTCTTCTTCCAATATCCGGTTCATGAAAATTTTATATCGAATCGAAGGTCCTAAAGTCAGCTTTCATTTACCAGCAGAATCATCTTAAACCAATTAGTACACAGAAAGTTATGACCATTTGAGTAGACATATGTCAGTCTGTCGATGTCTGTGATTATTCCTAAGGTTATTATTGTTCCGTGTTATGATTCTCTAAATAATTAGAACATGTTTAGGTCCCTCTAGAGCATGATTGCTTATGTCCTAATGACTCATTATTTGATCTTGTCTCTTAGCACTCATTGGAGCATTATAACAACGACGTTGGTTAGGAAAATGTACCGTAAAGTTGATAGGAGTATCGTGGGCTATAAGAGATAAAGTGGTGAGTGTTATGAGATGACATGAGCTTGTCTAGTGATCCAATGGGTAGTGTTGTCATTGGTATCCTCGTGCCTCATCTTGTTGAACTTCTTAAGTTCCTTTGGAACTCGTTCTTCAGACTCTCATTTAGAACCTAGCGGGTTGTGTGTCGAGGAGTCGTTGTGGGTTCAGTATGTGACGTAGAGTGTCATGATAGATTTTGAGGAAATAATGAGAGCTTAAGGTATTTATTAATATACAATGCGATTACTTTACAATTGATGCCATGTGGTACGAGGGGTGAGTCGAGATCAAGAGTTTGGGAACAAAATGGAAACACAAGTTATTATGTGAACAACCTACCTAATATCAACATATTTCTCCTATCTACATTCTTGAAATTAGGGTCTTGGAAGTACGTGGGATGAAATGTGAAGTAGATGTACGGGGCCACGAGTACCCGGAACGTATTATGGGTATATGGGGCCCTAAGACCCGGAAAGTAAAATAGATATACGGGGTCACGAGTACCCGGAATGTATTGTGGGTATATGGGGCCCTAAAACCCGGAATGTAAGATGGATGTACGGGGTCATGAGTACCCGGAATATATCGTGGGTGTATGGGGCCCTAAGACCCAGAAAGTTTCCTATGTTTACTATTTGATGAGTCAATGGAGAATGGACTTGGACGTATGTTGGAGATCTTTGGAAGGCGTACGAGGTTCTCAAGACCCGAAATGAAAGTCCTTAAATACGGTAACCCTTGTGATGTTGTACTGTAATGCAATTGGTGGAAATACAGATGGTAGAGATTGGTTCTTGTGAACTAGTTGGCATATTGTGATAATAGCATGTCTTAGAACGATCATATTGAATGTTGTCATACTCATGAATTGATTGTTATCCATCAATTGAGTTGTATCTCTTGTCTTCATGCACTTGTCATCATATTTACACATAGCATTGGTAAAGATTTTCCTACTAGGCTAGTGTAGCTCAACCTAATCTTTCTTTTCAGGTTCAAACACTGGACAATAGTTTGCATGCACTCATGTGCATGGATGTGGAAGACTCTTAGAAGCTAATTCATTGAGTTACTTAATCGGCTTTGTAATGACTTTATTTTGATTAGAACGAGTTTGTAACTAATTATTCTAAAATTTCTTTTGACTAAATCGTTTAGTAATTAAGTAATTGGTTGTACTTTTATTTGGAATCGTTTGGGGCCAGAGTGCCAATGTTGTATATTTTTAAACTTGGGGATTTGTCTGTAAAGTTAAACAGGTGGGGACTCTTTTGGGTATTATTTATCTTATGCGAGGTTCTTTTATTGAAATGGATTATTTATTTATGTTGAAAATCGAGGGCGTGACAAATTGGTATCAGAGCTTTAGGTATGAATACCTAGAGACCGTGGGGAGACTTAGTCTCAAGGGTTCAAAAAAACAATCATTGCATATTTTTAACAAAAACATATGTGAGCTTGCATGACTGACGTGTGTTCCTTGAACTGGCATTGCATTTATGTCTATATGAAACAATGAAAGGCTAATGCCTATGTCTGAGAAAAAGTGAAGTTTGATTTCCTTATAGTGGCTATGGTTGCAACTGTTGGAATCGTTGTAGTTATTGTTGGTAGTTTTGGCCTTGAGCCATTTGTGATAAGGTGCCCTTTTAGATGAGATGTTAGATCGGAAATAACCTGAAAGACCGAGATTGTTGTAGTGGTTAGTGGCGAGGTTGAAATGTGAAAGATGATATCCGTTCGTATGTAAAGGAAGTGTGGAACTGTTAGTAAGATTTGTGAGCTACATGTTTGATGTATTTTATTCGAATTGCGCCAATTATGTATTAAATTTTAAATACTTTAAGTAGATTTTGTGTGACGTGAGATGCATTACGTGTAAACGAGCGTAGGGTGGTATGTTTGTTATGATCGAAGAGGAAAGGAGACAAGAGAGTGCATGTTGAGGTGTGACAGGAGCCATAGTTTGTCCAAGAAATAAGTGAGATGTATCATAGCTAGAGGGTTTAACTATTGAATGTGTTTGAAGAGATGATGTTTTGTTGGGGTAGTGATTGTGGATTGTTATTGTTATGGTAGCCATTGAAGTAGTGATTTTAAGTATACATAAGACAAGTTGAGCCTTTGTAGAGAGTTGTAAGTGTCTGAGGTTGACCTAGGAAGACGAGAGTTGTAGATAGGGTGTCTAGATACAGTATGTGTCTTTTGGAAACCCAAGCGACTACTGATGAGATCCAGTTGGAAGAGGCGCTTGATCACCGCCCCTTCTAAATGGAAGTCTCAGAAAGTCAATTGGACACTAGGATTGTGCATAGGGGCTAGATCTCTACACTTGAGAAGAGTTATATTGTTATAGTCGTCATTGTTAAGGTGAGTGTTGTGATGGTGTCGTTGTGGCAGATTGATAGGAAATAGTGAAGACATTGTTTGGTGAGAGAGACAACAAGACTTTAGGCGAACCGTATCGATATGACTTGAGTCGAATGATTGAAGAAAGTGTGTGGTGAGAAACTTGTTTGGAGTGGGGATGGTAGGAACCTTTAAGTGATAAGCATGTGGAGAAATAATATGTCATGAATTGAAGGATCAGAGTGTAGAGGTCATGTACGGTGTGTAGTCGGGAATGTAGACTAGACTAATGATAGTGTAGGACATGTTGACGTATGCCATTGAGATGATGAGTCTGTTTAAGAAAGATTAAAAGATAATGGTGATAATAATAGTGATAGCAGAGATGGTGGTGGTAACGGAAGTTATTCTTGAGGTTGAGTGTAGATATGGCGAATGCCTTTGAAGGATATTGAGGTTGACATGCTTGGTTGAGAGAAAATTGAGAGTTGTAAAACTTGTGGTGAGCGGAACTGTTAGAGGTTATTGGTGCGAATGAGATTGATACTTAAGTAATGAAATAGTTAAAGTCTTAGAATGTGATGAGAAGTATAGACATATTGTTTGCAACCCCAGAGTCTAGTGGGTATTCAGGGATAAGTCTGTCAATCAGTTTGTGTCAGTGTCTGAGCTTTAGCATAAAGCTATTCGAGAGTATTAGATGTTCGTGGGTGCAACTATTGCACACCTTGTGTAGGTACGCTAGTGATGAGATGTTGATAGGTCGTAATATTGTTAAAGTAGGGGAAATGATTAATATTGATGATACGTGTATTTATGGTATGATATTTAAGATTGTGAAAATGGAGAGCATGTGACTTGATTTGACTAATTGACGAGAGTATACGAGATTGATGGGTGAACAGAAAATGAGAAAAGTATCATGATGATTGAAAAGAACGAGATTTCTATTGGGCTTTCTAAAGCCAAGAATTGTGAAATGGTGGACACGTTGTGGGTATATTCGATATTGTGTAAACTATTGAATTGTATGGTTGGTTTATCGAGATATTTTGTGTGTGACACGTGCAGCTATTTGGCCTTAACTTACATACTTGACTTGCTATGTAATCTCGATGTGTGTAATTTGCTTTGAGTATATGGTACGGAATAGACACTGAGGTGTGTGGGTATGTACTACGAGGAGATGAATTTTTAGTTAGAATCTGGCATGTGTCTCTTCTTTTACTGGCCATAGTGAGATGTAAAGTTTGAAAATGGTAGAACTTAACTTCATGTATATGTTGTATCCTCGCTACTTCTATGTATGATACCCGATTCGAGAATTAGAGCCGAAAGGTTTCTGTGATAAGTCAAACAACAGTTGGGGGTGGTTAGTGGATGGCGGTAGGGAGACTAGTGGATTTGAGAGTCTATATGAATGGTTTCAAAGTTGAGTCATGTTGAGAAACGTAGAGATGAAACATTACAATATAAGTGAGTTTAGTCTTCTAATGCAAAAATCGATGGTGAATCTGAGTGGATTAGGGAAAATGAAATAGTGTTAAAAGTCGGTTGTGTTTGAATATTAGATGAGCAAAAAAAAAGGGGCGTTTAAAGTTTGTGCAGAGTTCATAAGAAAGAATTGAGTGAGTGGATAGGGGTGTAAATTGGAGATCGCGACTAACAGTTTGTTTTATGTACATTTGGTTTGCTGTATATACGTTTGGGTCAGTGTCCATCCTTAGTATTATTAATAGAATTGGATCGATTGTGGGATGTATTTACTTTTGGAATTAAAGAGGATGTCAATAGCTTGGAGACGTAAGAAGTTTGATTATGGCAAGTTGGTGTTATAACTGAGCAGAGAGTGATGATCATTGTGAGGTCTAACATTGGATTTTAGGTTTCTTGGTTTTATTACCGATGAGATTATTCAAGATTTTCTAGATTGACAGTTGGAATTGATTAGGAAAAAGAGAACGTGGAATTTAGAGTTTGGAGAAAACAAGAGGGTATAAATCGTTGAATCTCGGAGTGAGTGTTAGAATTTGAGTGTCAGCGAAGGTTGAGACTTCGTGAGAATGATTAAAGGTTGGTATAGTTCTTAAGGAAAAACCGGTGAGCATCCAAAGCATACAAGATTGACTGTTGAGTAGTAGGACCAAACCGTCAGTGAGAGGTTTTGTGGGGAGCCAAAAAGGGTAAGGGAAAGATTACGTAGAGAAAGGAGGATGAAGTTGTGGTTATGGAAATGACATGAGTTTATGTTTTGTGGTAGGTGACCTAGTTGGATTTGGCTTAGCAAATTTCGAGGACGAAATTTTTTTTTTAATGAGGGTAGGATGTAGAGACCCGTATTTTCACGAAAATATTTTAAAGGTTTTATAAATGTTAGAATATCGAATAAAAGAGAAATTTGGGAGTTTATTTGATTTGGGGCTTAAGTGAAAGAATAGAAGTTAGAAGGAGTGTGAGTGTGTTATAAAGATGTAGGAGTATAAAAGGGATGTGTGTGTGGTGTAGGAGATCATTTATCTCCTTGTATCTCTCTCTCATCCGTTCTCTCTCGCTCTCTCTCTTTCCAGCCAGCCATATCTCTCTCTCCTCCTCTCACTCAAAACTCCACTTAACCTCTGAAAAACTTCAAGAATCACCAACCTTCCGGCCTTCAAATCGCGTTCTTGAGCTTGGAAATCCTTGGGTCAAGCTTGAATCGAGGTTTTGAAGTTCAAAAAGGTTAGGGCTCGTTCAAATCTCGTAGATCTTGGTTATCGTCGCGAGGTAGGGACTTCTTTACCTCTTTTATGTGTTTGTATGTTGATTTGGTGTGGAAATCAAGCATTGATCGTCCTCCTTCGCTCTCTTTGAAGTCTGTCGAAAACTGCAGAAATCGCCCGAAATCGCCCAGGGATCGATCCCCAAGCATGAGGGATCGATCCCTCACTTCAAATCTAGATTTTTCCCTTGGGGGATCGATCCCCTTGAGAGGAGGGATTGATCCCTCCCCTCTCTGGAAGTGTAACGCCCCGAATTTTGGGTACATTAAAGAAACATTTTATTGATAAAATTAACTGGAGACTGGCTCATTATTACAACAAAAACTCTCACAAGAGTTCAATATTACAAAAGAGCGGGAAACTAGGGTTCCTATCTACAGCTCCACCTGTTCTTCCATCCTAGCCAGCTCCTCGACTCCGTACGCCTCCAAGCTGAAGATCTCGCCCTGCTCATCTATGAAGTCTGACACATTATACCGGCGTCGCCACCAATATAATATGCCAGGGTCACCAAAAGGCAACACCGTGAGCTACGAAAGCTCAATAGAGTAACCCTACCCACTAACCCTTAACTTACAAATAAAAGATCATAGAAATCAATTAAATGACGATAACACATCCACATTCACTATCTAACGTTGGTGTCCAAGATTTCCCGATTTCTCCTACGCGACTCGTCGTAGACCGTGTCAACGTTTTCCATTTACAAAACCATTTTCTCAAAATCATTTGCATTGGCTCTGTACCGCGGATAACCAAGCCCTTTCAAAATCATTTGACATTGGCTCCGTACCGCGGATAACCAAGCCATACACACCCAACCTCGGTTCCGCCGCGCCGGGTTCCCGAGTATCCTCACAATGGTTCCGCTGCGCCGGGTTCCCATTGGCACACAACACTAGCATTGGCTCCTCTCCACGGATAACCAAGCCATATTACCAATAAGGCTACCATGTCCGGCCCTATTAGCAATCTTCACAAAGGGCTACCAAGTCCGGCCACATTGTGGTTTTCACAACCCGCGCAATGGGCTACCAAGTCCGGCCACATTACGGTTTTCAAAACACATCTCACGTAATGCCACCAAACTAGTCATTACGTAGTTTCAAAAATATTTCCTTCCTCGGAAAAACTTATCCTTTTATAAACCACACCCTAGGTGCCATGTTTCTACTTTCTCGGTTCTCGTGTCACGTTTACATACAAAGACTCCGCCGTAGGACTTTATACACAATAATGATCATTCAACAAGATCATCCAACTCTATAATGCTAATCATGTTCAAATCAACGCTTAAAGCATAACGCCACATGTTCGGACGCCCTTGGAGTGATAAATCACTTATGCTTTATCGTGTAACAAGTAATACAAGTAATTCACATATGCATGCTCATAATCATAAGTTCAACATACTCCCCATCCTTTTCATTATTTCAAAAGAAACACCTTTCGAATATTTTCATGCATTTCTAACATTGATAGGAATAGATAACCGTATCATAAACTAAAATAACAAAAGTTATACTAGGGAGAATGTGTAGAAATTAATCTACCTCAATCCGAAACTAGTCGGGGCCGAATAAGCAATGTTGAAAATCCACGAGTGGTGAAACTCACGAATCTGGCCCGAACTTCGGACGGCAGTAACTCAGTCAATCCTTGGCCGAATAGAGTTGTTCTTGGGTTGAAATCGAAGATCTCGAAACCCTCTACAACTCTCGTGAAGGAAGTTAATCCTAGAAACTACTTTAGGTTGGAGAAAAATGGGGGTAAAGCAAAAGACAGTAAGCTGTCTGGAATTTGGAAATCCGAATTTTATTAAACTTCGGATGCCAATAACTTGGTCATTTCTTGACCGATTGGAGTGATTCTTGAGCCTAACTTGAAGGTTTTGAAATTCTCTACAACTTTCCAGAAGGAAGTTGGTTCTAAAAACTACTCTAAACAAGAGAAAACTGGGGATTTTCGAAGGGCAGTAGACTGCCAGGAACTGGAATCCGAGATTTCTAGAGAGAAGGAAGAGCAAATGCTTTGAAGGTGTGAATTCAAAGCATGAAAATGGCCTTCCATTTATAGGCAAGAGCTTGGCCCTCTCCTCTCTCTCTCTCTAAGTCTCACCTTGACACTTGGCAAGAGATCATGGAAGATCAAAGGCAATCCTAGGCTTGCATGGCTGCTTTGTCCTTCTTGGAAGACTTGGTGTGAAAAGAGGTGTGAACAAGTATAATCTATTAGTAGTTGTACAAGAGAGGACAATGGAGGTTAAGTCTTAGCTAGGAAGGAAGGTTCCCCATGGATTTGAAGTACATTGAAAGATCAACCAAGTACAACCCAATCTTCCTCCTTCTTTCCTTCCTTTCTCTCTCTCTCTCTCTCTCTCTCTCTCTCTCTCTCTCTCTCTCTCCCCTCCCTTCAATGGCCGGCCCCCCCTCTCATCTCTCTCCCTCTCCTCCTTTCTTGCTTCAAAGTACAATATATATATACACACATATACAAAAATGCAAGTAACAAATTAAAAACTAAGTACTTTTGTACTTTAAGGTCAAAATTAGACTTAAGGCTAGGATTCTCTTTTAAATAAGTCAATAGATCACATGGTACTTAGAGTATTACTATAACCTTTAAAGTACTAGAATATATATATATACTTAGATACATAAGTACCTAGGAAGATCAAACCCCATTAGAAAAAAATAATTAAGGTACTTTTGAGAATCTTGGTACCATGTACCTTCTTCTTAAAATATTGCTATGCTTTCACATGGTTTAAAAGAAAATATTAAACTAATGGAGCACCATGGTACTTGGAATGACCAACCCTTTTACCCAATGGTTAAAACTTCCCCTAACATTTATTATCCAATGGATAATAGATATTAGGTCACTTTTAATATTAAAATAATAAAAAAAGTACTATAAAGTAAGTATACTTTTAATATAAACAAATGGGATTCTATTATCCAATGGGTAATAGTTTCCCTAACCATTATTGTCCAATGGACAAAGAATATAACCAATTTGATTAAAAGAAAAAGAATATTGAAATTCTTAGTCTAGGGTTCAAAAGAGTCAAAAGTTCCAATGAGGGGCAAAACGGTCATTTTGCAGTGACTAGATAGCTTCCTACCTTAGTTTCTCCAACCGGATGGTCAGAAACTAACTAGGCTTGCTAAGTGGGGCTAAAGTGCAAGAAACGATAGTTCAAGGGCTAAAGCGCAGTTATGACAAACTATCGGAAATTAAAGCAATATAACCAATTTAAATAAATAACTTGAATAAGAAATAAATTCAAGGGGCAAAAATGTAATTACGACAAATTATAGAATTTTAAAAGTAAATCAAAGCAAATTCAAGTAAATAAAAATTCAAATATTTAACGAAATTTTTACTGACCAAAAAATCAGGGTTGTTACAGGAAGTTTTGCCCACTTTCTGGGTTTCAGCCCAACTTCAAATGGCCATAACTTCTTCGTCCGATATCCGTTTCTTGAAAATTTTATATCGAATCGAAGGTCCTGAAGTCAGCTTTCATTTACCATCAAAATCATCTTAAACCGATTAGTATACAGAAAGTTATGACCATTTGAGTAGACATATGTCAGTCTGTCGATGTCTGTGATTATTCCTAAGGTTATTATTGTTCCGTGTTATGATTCTCTAAATAATTAGACCATGTTTAGGTCCCTCTACAGCATGATTGCTTATGTCCTAATGACTCATTATTTGATCTTGTCTCTTAGCACTCATTGGAGCATTATAACAACGACGTTGGTTAGGAAAATGTGCCGTAAAGTTGATAGGAGTATCGTGGGCTATAAGAGATAAAGTGGTGAGTGTTATGAGATGACATGAGCTTGTCTAGTGATCCAATGGGTAGTGTTGTCATTGGTATCCTCGTGCCTCATCTTGTTGAACTTCTTAAGTTCCTTTGGAACTCGTTCTTCAGACTCTCATATAGAACCTAGCGGGTTGTGTGTCGAGGAGTCGTTGTGGGTTCGGTATGTGACGTAGAGTGTCATGATAGATTTTGAGGAAATAATGCGAGCTTAAGGTATTTATTAATATACAATGCGATTACTTTACAATTGATTGCATGTGGTACGAGGGGTGAGTCGAGATCAAGAGTTTGGGAACAAAATGGAAACACAAGTTATTATGTGAACAACCTACCTAATATCAACATATTTCTCCTATCTACATTCTTGAAATTAGGGTCTTGGAAGTACGTGGGATGAAATGTGAAGTAGATGTACGGGGCCACGAGTACCCGGAACGTATTATGGGTATATGGGGCCCTAAGACCCGGAAAGTAAAATAGATATACAGGGTCACGAGTACCCGGAATGCATTGTGGGTATATGGGGCCCTAAAACCCGGAATGTAAGATGGATGTACGGGGTCATGAGTACCCGGAATATATCGTGGGTGTATGGGGCCCTAAGACCCAGAAAGTTTCCTATGTTTACTATTTGATGAGTCAATGGAGAATGGACTTGGACGTATGTTGGAGATCTTTGGAAGGCGTACGGGGTTCTCAAGACCTGAAATGAAAGTCCTTAAATACGGTAACCCTTGTGGTGTTGTACTGTAACGCAATTGGTGGAAATACAGATGGTAGAGATTGGTGATAGTGAACCGTGTTGAGATATTCTAGAGTTGTCAATGTCTTGTGAACTAATTGGCATATTGTGATAATAGCATGTCTTAGAATGATCATATTGAATGTTGGCATACTCATGAATTGATTGTTATCCATCAATTGAGTTGTATCTCTTGTCTTCATGCACTTGTCATCATATTTACACATAGCATTGGTAAAGATTTTCCTACTGGGCTAGTGTAGCTCAACCTAATCTTTCTTTTCAGGTTCAAACACTGGACAATAGTTTGCATGCACTCATGTGCGTGGATGTGGAAGACTCTTAGAAGCTAATTCATTGAGTTACTTAATCGGCTTTGTAATGACTTTATTTTGATTAGAACGAGTTTGTAACTAATTATTCTAAAATTTCTTTTGACTAAATCGTTTAGTAATTAAGTAATTGGTTGTACTTTTATTTGGAATCGTTTGGGGCCGGAGTGCCAATGTTGTATATTTTTAAACTTGGGGATTTGTCTGTAAAGTTAAACAGGTGGGGACTCTTTTGGGTATTATTTATCTTATGCGAGGTTCTTTTATTGAAATGGATTATTTATTTATGTTGAAAATCGAGGGCGTGACACTGCTCCTTTCTCATAGAAGGCTGGGGAGCTAATGAAGGCAAAAATTCTGCTACAAAGTCTACCAATACTTGCCCTTTGATCGGGGTGCATGGCTGGTAGTCAATATCGTACTTACTAAGCTCCACTGACCAAGTCGAGATTCGTCTCGAGAAATCTGCCTTTCGTAGCAATGACTTCAATGGAAATTCAGTATAAATCACAACCCTATGGCTTTGGAAATAGTGTGGTAACTCCCTTGGCACTGTCCTTAGTGCCAGGGCCAATTTGTCGAGGGGCAGATATCTCGTTTATGCATCTAGCAATGTCTTGCTCACGTAATACACAAGGATTTGCTCGAACCCTTTATTCCTCAATAAAATTGCACTCACAGCATGCTCAGAGACTGCTGAATATAAAATCGAAGACTCACCCGGATTTGAAGTGGACAAGAGTGGGGCAACTGCCAAGTACTTTTTTAGATCTTGGAAAGCCTATTCGCATTCTGCTCCCCATTCGTATCCTTCCCTCTTCTTTAGCAACTGAAGAAAAGGCCTACACTTTTCCCTTGACTGGCTGATAAATCTGTTAAGGGCCGTGACCATTCCAATTAGTCTTTGGACTTCCTTCATGGTTCTGGGGCTTTGAAGCCTTTGTAGAGCCGTTATCTGATCGAGGTTCACTTCTATCGCCCTTATGGTCACAACGTGGCCCAAGAACATACCCAAACTACCTCCATACGCACACTTCGAGGTGTTGAGTTTCAGTTTGTACTTCCTCAGAATCTTAAATGCCTCCTTTAGATCAGCTATGTGGTCCCACTTTGCTTTGCTTTTGACCACCATATCATCTATGTAGACCTCCATGATTTTACTGAGCAACTTCTTAAGCATAATCATCGCCAACCTTTGGTATGTTGCTCCAGCATTCCTCAAACCAAAGGACATAACGCTGTAGCAATACAGCCCTCTTGGTGTAATAACAGAAGTCTTCTCTTGATTGGCAATTTGATGATACGCTCTATATGCATCGAGGAAGCTCATTCGTCCGTACCCAACAGTCGCATCAACTAATTGATCTATTCTTGGGAGTGGAAAACTGTCATTTGGGTACACCTTGTTTAAGTCTGTAAAATCCACACAGACTCGCCATTTCCCATTCTTCTTTTTTACCATCACAGTGTTAAACAACCGCTCTGGGTAGTAAACTTCTCGTATGGCTTTGTCTTCTAGTAAATGGTCAACATCCTCGATCACTGCATCTACATGTTGTACGATTGATCTTCACTTTTTCTGCATTACAGGTTTGTGCTGTGGATCCACATTCAAGTGGTGACAAATCACATTTGTGTTCACCCCAAGCATCTCTTTGGGGACCCAAGCAAACACGTCAATGTGCTCCTTTAAGAACCCTTCCAACTCTTCTTACTCTTTTTTGCTAATGTTTTTCCCAATCAAGAAATACCTCTCCGGATCAATCTCATTGATCTGTATCCTCTTCAAACCTTTGACCACCTTCTTGGCGAGGTTCCCTCCTACATCCTTGATGGTCCGCTGATCTAAGATCTCCACATCTTGGCCCAATTAGCCTTTGGTGCTTTCTTGATTATGAAAATCAAATCTTGTGCAACCACATCCTCCCTATAATTGTATTGTAGGATGACGGTACATCCACTACCGAAAAATCGGTTCGTAGCACCACTGTTTCCTGCCAGAACAGGCAGCGTTACTTTTCCCAATGGCTACACTACCCCTGCACTGAATCTGACCAACGTTGTTATTGACTGCACCAGATCTACATGCGTCAATCCTAACTTCTTGAACGCGTCATAGTAGAACACTTCTGTCCAACTTCTTGAGTCCACCAAGATCCTCTCAATATCAACCTCCCCAATTCGTAGGGTTATGACTAAAGCATCATTGTGCGGCACCTGGACTCCTCCTAACTCCTCGTCCATGAAGATTATACCTTCGTCGCATAATTCACCTTCACGCCCTCTTTTATTTCCTAGGTGCATGACATATTGGTCATGCTTGACTTGCCTTTGGAGCAACCTCACCTCAATTCTTGTATAAGATGTGGCCAATCCATGTATCATATGGATTATGCCCATTGGATTTTGTTCGTAATCCAACTCCATTGCTTTCCCATTCTCTTTGGGTCCCTTTTAGATAAACTCCTTGAGGTATCCTTGAGCCACCAGATCATCAAGGTGCCTCTTGAACATCTCACAATCTTCAGTCATGTGACCCCAATCTTTATGGTAGCTGCAATGCTGACTCGAAGCTCGCTTGGCATCCTTGTCTCCCTCCAATCTCAGGGGCCACTTGAAGCAGGGGCGATTCTTTATTCAATGAAGAATCTTGTAAATTGATTCTTTCCAGACAGTGGTTACCGAAAAGAAAGACTTGGGGTCCGGAGCTTGCCTCTCTTTATATGGCTCCTTCATAGCTTGCCCGTAATCCTTTCTTTCCCTGTAGGTCTTGGGCTCTAGTTTGTCTGCTTTCTTTGCAGGCCCTTTGGCTTGCTCGGCCACAACCTTTCCATCCTCTTGGAGTATGTCATCCTCCATTCTGGCATGTTACTCAATCCGTTCCATTAATTTTGCCACAATACCTACTGGACTCACGTGTAATGACCGACGCAGCTAACCCCGGATAGGCAGTCCTATCTTGAAAATGGCTATTACATACTCCTCACTGCAACTTTCAATTTCGTTGAAAGTTTCCTAGTACTTCTTCACGTAGTCCCTGATCGGCTCATTCTCTCCCTGATTCATAGCGGAGAGGCTTTCAAAAGTTTTTGGTGCCCTTCTGCTTGTCAAAAACCGAGTAGTGAATTCTTCAGCTAGTTACCTCCATCCTTGTATGGAGTGTGATCCTAGCTTATGGAACCAAGACAGAGCTACCTTTCCCAAACTCGATGGGAACATCTTGCGCATAATTGCATTATCCCCGTCATGCATGAACATAGCCTGCTGGTAATGTTGTATGTGTGCCACGGGATCTGCACTAGTCTCGTATGGAATGAACGTGCTCTGCTCTCGGCAACCTTGCTTCCTGCAGCTTCCTCACAAAGAGGGAGGATGCTATATTGCTGAGGGCCTTTCATGCTGCTTCTCGTGCAGTCATGGTTCCGTCCTCACGTCCCTTCGTCTTATTGGGACCACTCTTTTCCCAATCGGAATCAGGCCTCTCGTACCTGTCCCTATGGTGCTTCCTGGTCCCTTCTTCCTCTGGGGTGGGACTTCGGCTTCTGCTCCTTCTTTTTCTTGTAGAAGCACTTCGCCACTCTGGTGTTTGGCTTTGACTTCTGCTCCTCTATTTTCGTGGAGAAGCTCTCTTTTGCCCTGGAGTGGGGCTCCTGCTCCTCCTTCTTCATGAAGGAGCCTTCTTGTACTCCACCATGGTCTGCCTATCTCCTCTCGAATTTCTTCATGAACGTCCAAAGTCCTCAGGTTGCTCTTGGATCCATTCTAACTCTTTAATCTCGTGCTCTCGTTTTTTAATAAAACAAGCAAATTCCTCTATTTCTTGCCTCTTTTTATCTAGGATATCTTCATTGTTGTGTACGCTTTTTGAGTGTACGACTGACTCCCCTTCTCGGTGAGATTTACTCCTCTGTGTGGATCTTGTGGTAGTCCTGCCCTCCCTATTCTTGGAGCCATCCAGGACAGCCAGGGGGTTGCCCTTGCTTATCATCTTCCTCCCATGTCCGCCTTCGGGCTTTCTCGGAGCGCCTGGGTGGGACTTATCTCCTCCCCCACCTAGCAGGTTCTTTGGGTCAAGCGGTGTCTTTGGATCTTTTCCAACCATGGTCGTTTTTCAAAGAGAACTCTCTCGCTTTCCACAAACGGCGCCAATCGTAGGTGGGCAAAATCGAACCGTACTTTTAAGCAGCACGTAGAATGTAACGGCTACTCGTGCCTCTTGCCGGAACACCTAGTTCATCATTGGAACCCTTAATCTGCAAAATAGATAGGGAGTGAGCGCACATCTGCCTCTCGTGGCGAAGGCCCTCCAATGCCTAAGTTAGTGTCATGTACTAGAGAAAACCCTAATTATCCGTAGGTAAATAATATGAATGCAACGTATTGCGTACCTTTTTCCTCTAGGTTTACCTCGTTTATATAGGCATATGTTTGCTTGCTGCCCAAGCATCCTTGTTGTCCTAGGTTTCCAATCATGTATAGGAAACCCAAGATCCTTTGGATTCTCGTTCCCTTATCTATTTATTTCCTTAGTCCTTTTAGGACTCTTTTCCATGGCAGGCCAAACATCCCATTCCCATTGGATATCTTCCCCAGATCCTATTTTCTTGGGATCTTATTCATTACAGAATACTACTGTTCTGGATCCTTCTAGAGCATTCCTCTTGTTTTAGCACTTGAGGCTGCTTTCTTAAGAATTCTTGCTCTGTTCAACCTTCTTATTACCGAACAAACTATTTGGACTAGTGACTTCTCATGTCTTTGGTCCTTATTTGCCGAACAGACTACTTAGTCCAATGACTCCTCATGTCATCGGACCTTATCACCGACCACCGCCTTCCTTGGCGGCTTATCTTATCTTATTTATTCTGTGGTCTTACATACCGCTTGTTCAAGCTCTTTTTGAGCCTGTCCAGGAATACCTCCTTACAACATACAGCAGCAGATTAATTTGTCTTAAGTCTCGGAAACATTGTCAATGCAAATTATCAAAAGGTTGTTCATAATTGCATAAGTTGGATAAGCTAATAAACAACAAATGATCAAATAAAGTGCAATTTTCATACCCCTCCATTGAAACCCATGAGTCAAGGTACCCAAGATGCAGCATACCAACTACTGAAGCATGCAGGCCCAATGTCAAAGTCCAAAAAGGGGCAAAACAAATGCCCAAAAAAAATAAAAGAGGGCATGCAAGCCCAGCGTCTACGCCTACTCCTGTGAGCTACGAGGGTGAGCAGACCCAATATCAAAAGAAAAGATAGTAAAGCAAAAGAAACTAAAGCGCGAGGCTTCTTCCTTACTAGAGGCTCGTCGTTGTCGTTGTCGTCGTCACCATCGTCATCTTCATCCTCTCCATAAAGAGACCCCAAGCGTGATGGATCTAGCATGATGACCAAAAAGCTAGAAGCATCCACGCTCTCGCCATCATCTTCCTCACTGCCCCATGTCTCCTCAACCGAAGGCCCTGCAGCCTTCTCACTCCTCGACAAGGTGATCGCTATCTGAGAACTCCTCGAAGACGCCACCGGAGTGTCTTCCGCCCTTTTGCTCTACCTCTCGCGACGAACGAGCCCGCTAGACTTGAGAGGAGGGCCATGCATGAATGCATAACAATAGATTTAGAAATCATAATCTAGAAAATCAAAAAGAGAAAGAAAGCAAAGCTAATAATAAATAACACCTGAGTTGAAGGGGGCTCATTTGGCCATCTCAGGGGCAGAGGGTGACCTGCAGCGGTTCGTTGCAACAGGTTCTCCATAGCAAGCATTCGACGACATGCCTTATCCGCCCACTCCATCGGCACCTGAAAATTGCAAGTTTAGAAAAAAGAAGTGCGTAGACATGAATAATCGCATAACCAATCTGAGTTATACCTGACAAGTAATTGGCTCGAATGGCACCTCCGGCTATGGCAAGTCGATCACTCTCTGAGCTCCCGAAGGTGCCATCACCTTAATCTCCCACAACAACTCGGGAAGACCTCCAATCACCTTGGCATCACTTCTGCCACCCCGAGCTCTCTTCATGGCACCACTTTGACCCTTCTTCTTCCTCTCTATTACGGTAGCACTGAACCTGACTTGCCAAAACTCTGCAAGCCTAAGAGAACTGACCAGATTCCTCTCTCTCCAAACGTAAGTACGGGGAAAGATCAATCTCCAGCACAGTGAACCTTTCCAGCTCTGCCACGGTGTATGCCCAAGGCCATGGGAAGTAAGCTGGAGGCGGAGCAGGCACCTAGAATGTTGGCAAGCAAAGTGACTGTCTAGTCACTCTCTCTCCAAAGTACCATTGCCACCCATAGGGTGACTCCAGTAGCACTCACCCTTAACTGACCTCCCAACACCGCGCTAGATAGGGCTCATCATGCCCGTCCCAGAGGTCCAAGTGCACCTGTAACGAGGAAACCAATTACATGATGGTAATCAAGTTTCAAACCTCTTTTAATATTAGCTTTAATCAAATTCAAAGAAGCATTTTGACTTACCAACGCGCCCGTCATCCCATCTAAAAAGGCTCAGTAGGCATTCAGCTTAGCATCCTTGTGCTTCTTCAATTTGTTTGGAAGGCAGTAGAGCAAAGCTCGAGGCATCGGACGCTGGTTGGGTCCCCTAACCTCTGGAGGGTACATTCCCAATACTTCATAGGCCCAAAGCTACAGATTTTCCAATAAAGAATATCAGTACAAGGTCAATCAAATTGTGAAATCAAATGGGAATGCTAAGTCAAATGTGGTGTAGATGCCTCTAGAAACATCTCCCATGAAGCTGTAGCAAGCCGAAAGCGCGCTACCACCAAGTCAAAATGGCTAGCGGTCTGCAAAGATGCGGCTATGTTTGTTGGGAAACAAAGATGTGCCAAAAAGGTACAGCAAGTAAGCCCTGGCAATCTGCTCAGCTTCCTCATCACTGGCTAGATCATGGTTCAACCGCCATCTCAAACTCGTATAAATGATCAAGTCATTCTCCACTTTGGGCACGAAGCCCAAGAACCATTGCATTGCCACATCATCATCAACAAGGCCCGTGTCAAAAGGGATCGGGTCACCACCCACCCTCAAACATGTATGTAAACACCCCAATCTGGGTCTCCTAATTGATTTACCTTGTTTTTCGATTTCTTGTTTCCGAGATGATGAATTGGGTCGAAAAGCAGTCTTGAGAATGGAAAGGTTTGAACTTGGAGTGATTGGAACCCCTCTTGCCTCTTTGTGAACCCCAAAACCCTTAGTCAAAGCCCTCACCCTAGGTTTGACCAGTGTGCGTTGCATTGGCTCTCACGCGTGTCAGTCCACTTGCCAAGTGTTGGTCCAACGCACGAGTTGGTGGAACACACGTGCGATGATGTCACTCACATGTGCGCAGATCAATACCTATCCCCATCACCTTTTTCCAGCTTGATTTTATAATCATCAAAGGGTCTACAGGGCTGTAGAACCCCGTTTTCCTCACCAGTACAGCTGTTGCAGATGCATAGGGTGCTCCACCCTCACAGCCTCTCCCATCACCTTGTTGGAGCACTTCTCCACCAAGCCACCTTCAACCAGCCTTGTTGGTTGGTTTTTCCACCAATTTAACCACCCACTACACTTCTTCCAACCTCCTATAAATACCCCATTGCTCTTCCATAAAAAGGGTTACCAAAAATCAAGCAAAAAAAGGCACACAAACCCCAATACACTTGATATTTCATCACTCATGCCATCTTCATACACTCATTTCACAAGCTTTGCCTTCTTGTTCAAATCATTTCCAAAACCACTCAAGCAAAGGTATAAACACCTTCTTCTGCTTACTGTTTTGATCCTTGGAGGGGGCTGGCAGGGCTAGGACTGGTAATCAATCCCACTTCTGCCCCTAAAGTTGGCAGGGTTATAAGAATCGTGCCCTGGGTCTCCCACACGCGCTGAACTCACTTACGCGCGCGCCTGTAATAAGCTGCACGCAATGGTCCACGCAGGGATGGGGTGCTGGTTATTTCGAATTTTTACTGTATTATAAATCACTGTGATGCATGATTAAAACTGATCTACTGTTTTGCATGTGAAAATTTATAGTTTTGCTTAGATAGATTAATCTTTTACTTTGGAATGCCCCTGGGTTGCTTCTGAATATGTCTCAGAGCCCAAGCATGCAAAGACAATTCCTGGAAGTCCAGTCATGACCCACGCGCGTCCGTTCATGACACACGCGTGCTAGTCAGTCTATTTCCAGAAATTGTTTTTGCATGGGCAACTTGGCCCTTGTCTTTTGTTTCAATTCCCCCCACTGTTTAGGGGTTGTATTTCAATTTCATTCATTCTGTCTGTAATTATTATTTAC
Organism: Rhododendron mucronatum var. ripense; assembly: GCA_019656295.1. Lineage (NCBI taxonomy): Eukaryota > Viridiplantae > Streptophyta > Magnoliopsida > Ericales > Ericaceae > Rhododendron > Rhododendron mucronatum. The sequence goes on along the minus strand of BPLT01000002.1, from coordinate 6,517,610 downwards.
TTTCAGTACATATAAACTACTTGGTGTGCCCCCTGAGTGAGCACTGGTCATTCCAGAGCCCAGAAGGGGATAAATTCAGGTATGTAGACACGCGCGTGTGTATGGCTTTGGTGCACGTTGGTGAACTTGCATGCACGTAGATCCATGCATGCAAGTTGGCCACTATTTACGTCAAACTCATACAAGGCATTGTTTTGATATTTTACCACAGTGTTGGGTTTTACTCCATTTATTTTTCATTATTTCATCCATCCATACTATTTCTAATCACATTCTGCAAGCTGTTACAGTTTTAATCCCCGATTAACTATTCCCCCGCCTTAACTGGCTAAAAATTGATTAATAAAAGAAGAATCACAATTATTTTCAGAAAATTCCTAAGTAGAGACCGATCTCCAGATTGGGCGAGAGGGGTGCCTTAAAACCCTTCCCCTTTCATAACCTAGCTCCCGAACCTAGATATGGTTATGGCGGACTGGTTCCTTCACTTTTTAAACAAAATGCGCGGCAGGTGCTTTGAAATATGATTCCTTGGGTGTCGGACCTTCAAACCCGAGTGGCGACTCTGTATTCCGAGTGCTTACCATCCGCGCTCGCGCTCCCTCGATTATGGGCCCTGCTTTGGAAACGGAACAGAATCCTTTCCAAGAGCATGCTGCCCACAATGTAATTGCCGCAAAGTCAAGCGGCGTGACCGTCATCTCCCCAGGCAGAATGTGGAAGGTGTTGGTAGTATCCCACCACCTCTCCACCAAAGCTGTCTGTAACGCGTGGTCATTCCAAACAGGTGTTGTCAAAATCTGAATGAACATGCCAAATCCCGCAGCATCCACCAATCCTCGAACCACGGCAAGGAACTCATTATAGAACTCCAAGGACTAAACCAACCCTCTAAAGCGGAACAACGTTGCCCTCCTCTACAATTAAACAAATAAGTCATCATACTCAATTGTTCTGGAGCATTCAAAACTATTGGTCATACGGGACATGATAAGTGTCATTAAACTTGGAAAATCATTTGAAGGCAACCCCTATAGATGATATTTTCAGGATAATGACACTTGTTGCTCTTCATTAATTTGTTTATTTCTTTTAACAAATGTATTTGTATGTAAATTAAACGCATGCTTCGATTAACATACAATAACTTAAGAAATTGAAATTGACAAAGTAAGATCAAAGGAAGTACCTCCAAACAGCCCTCTCTCAAGTGAAAAGTCCAGTCTCGCAAGACCGAATTCTCGTTGAAAAGCTTCCAAGTCGGCTTGTACGGATCCAGCAATTGGGGGACAAAGAAGTGTGCTCTTGGTGCACACATCACTGGATTAAAAGCCACCCTCTCGCCCTTCTGTGCCTCTTGCATCGCCGACACTCTTGGCACAACCTCGGCCCCCACAGCCTCCTGTTCAAACTCCATCAACACCTCGCTTCCCTCCAGCTCCGAACGTCGTAACAACTCTTCTCGCTCTGCTTCCCGTGCATGAGCCTTAAACACCATCGCTGCAATCCCTGGCTCCTCAAGCTCAGCCTCAAAAACATCCTCGTCCTCTACAAACTCCTCGTAATCCAAAAGAGTGACCTGCCGAGTCGACTCCGCCCCCGAATCCCGGGTTGGCCTATCAAAAATGGGGACCTACATCTCGACATCCTCTGTGAGCATCGGGGCTTTCCCCGTCTCCTCTCATGATCGCCCCAACATCCCCATTGCCTCGACGGCATCAATCTCCATCTCAGTCACCACTTCATCGTCGCCCTCGTTAGTGATTATCTTCTCTGTATCACCACCACCACCAACACCGCTGTCACTTTCCCCCCATGCTGCAACTTCATTCAAAATATCTTCAGCCAGGATCCCAGGGGAATTGATCATGAGACGCCATGGGAGCCACTCATTGCCAACGGAATTGGACCCAATTGCTGCGCTCGGCTGGGCCCCGCAACCCTCTGTTGCCTCATCGTCACTAGAGCCAACAACTTCTCCCATAATGCCACCATTGCAACTGTGAGGGGCTCCAATGCCTCTAAAACAAAAGGGGGCACCACACCAATGCCCGTTACCACTATGGGAACCCAAGGTTTGCCTCCCGCTATTGCCAAAGCGACAGGCTCCTGCCCAGTCACCTCCTACCCTGCCACCGCACCAGTCCAAGCCCACATTGGCTCCGACACCCTTGTAACAACACCAAGGTCCGTGCTCGGATCACAAGACTCGTTAGATTGCTCCATAGTTGAGAAATTGGCGGATGAAAGAGAATGAGAGAGAGAATAAAGGTCAGGAGAGATGAGAGATCGAGAGAGGGAGAGGTCCCTTTTGAAATTCGAAGTGTTTTACGTGAATGAGAGGAGCCCTAGTGCAAGGGTAAATAAAAGGGGAGAAAAAGGAAAAGAAAATCATTTGACTGGACCGGGCCAAGAGAAGAGGTCGCAAAGGACTTAGTATCCAACGTTGGGCACGACCTGACGAGGGACATCAAATTCTTCTAACACCCTGACACGGGAGTTCGAGTCCAGCGCAAGGCATTCTTCTGATGTTCGAAAAACTTCAGAAGGTGTTCGAGTAGTCATGTCCATTTGGATTTATTCAGTTATGCATTGATCAAGAATAAAAACAACATTTTTTATAACAATAATAAGATAAATTTTTATCAAACCCCGCCTAGATTACAAAACTTGAGCACATAGGCCCGCCTACATTCTTGGGCATCGAAACCCACTAAAAAAACACAAAAAAAAAAACATAAAACAAAAAAAAAAAAAAGGAAAAGAGAGACCCATTTCCTCGTCACCATCCCCTAGTAGCTCTCGGGGTAGTCAAACACCGTGAAAGCGGAGACAGCCCTAACGACTACCGAAAGAAAGAGAAACAAAATGAAGTATACGAAAATAATCATTGTTCGGGAGGTCAGGTAGTTGTTAGGGCACTGCCAGTCAAACTGTTCGGCATCCCCGCCGTCGTCATCTCCGAAGTTCGCCCCGTCGCTCACATCATTGGCAACGTTGGAACGATCATCCGAGTTATCATCACACTCCCACTCAGCGTCATCCTCCTCTTTGGTAGGCTTGTAGCTCCCGAACTCCGGCTCAAGAGCCTCCATCTTCGGTTTGAAGACGTCGTCTTGAAGAGACAAAACCGCCTTTTGAAGCATGTGCGTGGTGGATTGGAGGGATAAGAGTTGGGCTCGGAGTAGTGTGACCACCTCTCGAAGGTAGGCTACTTCATCTTCCAGAACCTGCTCTCAAGCTCTAAGGTCCGACATTAAAAGCAAGAGAATTCGAAAAATCTCCTCTTAGGAAAATATTGACGGGTTTTGAAAAGGGAAGACGTCCCTTTGCTTTTAAAGACATTTTGGGACGTCCAAAACGTAATAACTGTGTATAGGAAGCGAAAAGGCAAGTCTGAAAAGAGGGCAGTTGGGAGTTTAAAAGTCTGGAAATTGAAACGACTCCCCAGCGGTAAAGACTAAGTCCCCAGCGCTGGAAACATGCTTCAGAAGTTATTGGGCCTTTGTTGGGCCTCGGCTTGCTTTGCTCTCTTTTGGGCCACCATGGTCTAGAAATTATTTTCAAGGGTCCAACTGATTACTGGGCCAGTCTCAAAACTCAATTTTTGTAAAGAGAATCCGTCCCGTTTCTCAGATAAGAAGAAAGTCAAAATTAAACCCAAAGGTCTATCCCATTTTCTACTAATTTCAAGGGTCCATCCCATTTCCAAAAATTCAAGGGTCCGCCCCTTTTTCAACAGAGAAAATTTCAATCAACTTCAAATTCACTGTTATTGCAAGGGCCTAACATGTTCTCAACTAACTTCAAGGGTCCGTCCCACTTCTAATCAAGATCTCAAGGGACTCGTCCCGTCTTTAATTCCAAGAATTCCTTAGCATAGGGAATCCTACTGCGAGGGTCCGCCCCATTTCAAAAAATTCAAGGGTCTGTCCCATTTCTAAAGATTTAAGGGCCCGTCCCACTTCTAAAAATTCAAGGGCCCGTCGCACTTCTAAAAATTCAAGGGTCCATCCCATCTACTTGTTTGCATCATCATGAGCATGATTCAGTTTATCCATTTGCATTTGCCCCATCAACTACGCAGGCCTGATCCCTACAACGGGTTATGTAAGCAACTCCTCGAGCGCGACCTCATGATTACTTATTTGCTATTCAGTCTAAGGGTTTTTAGGATGCTTTATTGGGGTGTCCTGATCTTTGACGCGTACTCGTATCCCGCTGTGGCACCCAAGTATTAGCTAAAGAGGGGCAACTGTAGACACCCCAAATTGAGACTACCCAAACTACCTTAGATCTCCAATGACGATAAGAGACAGAACCATAAATTTGAAGGCTTGATCAATGACTTTTTAGCATCCCAAATCCTGAACCCATCAACTGCCCAGTGCAAAGGACCAACCGTCTAGCGCAAAAGAGTCCAACAAACTCTCCAGCGCTAGATACTCACTCCCTAGTGCTGGGAATCAAATTCTATTACTGATTGCTCTGACTGTTGTAGGAATCTCATCATGACCGTATAAAGCATCTAGCCAACTCTAAGCCCACACAGATGTCCCCCCTCTGTTTTTCCCTATAAATAGAGGTGCATAGAGCCATTTCAACACACACCCCCCCACTCCACTCCACTCCACAATATAATGTACAATATACCTCTCCCATCCTTGAAACTCCTTCCTCTCTCTAGAATACATACATATTTGGGTTTTCTTCATACATACTTGAATAAAAATCAGAAATGCCTTATATTTGAAGAGAAAAACCCCATTTCCATCCCAAAATCAACATTTCTTCAACACTCCACCATAATAATTCTCCTCCAGCTCTAATCAACCCTCAAATCATCTGAACCCAAGCTCAAAGTCTCGTTCAAGCACTCAAAAGGTAGTAAACTACTTGCATATTTGCTTTCTGTCCATCTGAGGAAACCAAGAAACCAAAGCAGAGATACTAGCTAGCAACGCAATCGTGGGTTTTTGTTACGAAAAAAATGCGATTATGAGTGATTTGCGCTGGGCATTTACTCCCCAGCGCAAAGCACTAGTTCTTGGGCTTGCTAACTGCTTTGTGTGGGGCACTCACTCCTCAACACAAAGCTTTTTCCCCTAGGCTCGCTGATCATTTCAATATCTATGGGGTCCAGGGGCTTTTATGTCCATTTCCAGTATCCATCATTCATTTTTTTAAAACTGTCTTTTTACTGTTTCATCTAGAAATACCTCTAAACACACTCAAAACGGCTATTATTCATGCATTATACCAATTTATCCACTGTTTGGATAAAAAATAAAATATTTTCAGAAATTAGGACAACTGTTTTGTGCTTGGCACCGAGAACCTAGCACAAAGGAGTTGTCCCAGAAGGTGCTTTGCGTTGGGCGCTAACTCCCTAGTGCAAAGGAATCATCTCCATCTTCTGCAGATTTTCGACAGTTTGCATTCATTTCACTCATAACATGCCATTTTCTGTTCTATTTTATTATTGTATATACTGTACACTCCAGTACATGTCTACACCACATATTTCAATTTGCTATGTGTTTAAAAAGTTAAGATATAGGCATTTTTCAAAATCCCACAAGTATTTAGTAGAGATCGATCCTCGTATCGGGCGAGAAAAGTGCTGAACAAAAGCCTTCCCTTCTTGTAACTTGGGTTCCGAATCCAAAAAACTTTGGTTTATTTTCAAGCTCAACTATCATTTTCAAGTTCCTGGTTTCTCAGGTGGAAAACCATTTTACAAAAACCCGAGTGGCGACCTTTTTCAAATTTTCAATAAATCCAAAACTGAGCAGCGCATGGGGAGTCCTCCTGAAAAAGGCTTCTTGGGCTGTGGTAGCCCACAGTGAGTCAGTTTTCTTGTCACCCTCATTGGATTTGTTGCATGCATCTCGTTTTTATTTCGAGTTTAAGTCTGATGTAGTCCCCCTTTCTTTCAATATTAATAAAATAAATGCTGAGTTTGCTTATATCATTGTGCCTGAGATAAATTGTGTGGATCCTGATAATCCTGATGAAGATGAGGAAGACATTTTGAAAGCCCTTAGAGAAATGATTGACTTAGAAGAGGAAAGGAAAGCTAAGCCCATAGTAGATCAGATGACTGTTATAAACTTAGGTGATGAGAATAACCCTAAGCTTGCTTAGATTGGCTCTTCTTTGTTGCTCAAAGAGCGCGAAGAATTGGTACAATTGCTAAAAGAATACAAGGACGTATTTGCTTCGTCTTATGAAGAAATGCCTTGAATAGATCCTGAGATAGTTCAACACCGCATACCGCTTTATCTTGATGCTAAGCCCGTAAAATAGAAGCTTTATAGGATTAGGCCCGATTGGCTACTTACAATCAAGGAGATAATCGCAAAGTAGATTAACACCGGATTCTTGATGGTGACAAAGTACCCTCAATGGGTGGCCAATATAGTCCCAATGCCAAAGAAAGATGGGCGCATTAGAGTATGCGTGGACTTTAAAGATTTAAACAAGGCTAGTCCTAAAGACAATTTCCCTCTACCGCACATTGATATCTTGGTTTATAATGCTGCCAGCCATGCCCTATTGTCCTTCATGGATGGGTTCGCTGGATACAACCAGATTCTGATGGCACCTGAGGATAAAGAAAAGACCACCTTTACTACATAGTGGGGAACTTATTGCTACAGAGTCATGCCATTTGGTCTGAAGAATGCTGGTGCCACCTATCAAAGGGAAGCTACCACATTGCTTCATGACATGATCCACAAAAAGGAGGAGGTGTACGTGGATGGTATGATTGTAAAATTGAAAGATCAGGCAGGTCATACTCCCGCACTTAGGAGATTCTTCGAAAGACTGCGGAAGTATAAGATGAGGCTCAACCCCCAGAAATGCACATTTGGTGTTACCGTAGGAAGGTTGTTAGGATTTATGATCACTCAAAGAGGAATAGAAGTGGACCCCACTAAGATCAAAGCAATCCTAGAAATGCCCTCACCAAAGACTAAAAGAGGGTGCGGAGCTTCCTAAGAATGATCCAATACATAAGTCGGTTCATTTCTAAGTTGACAATTACCTGTGAGCCTTTGTTCAAGACATTAAGGAAAAGAGTTGAGTTTGAGCGGAGTGAGAAGTGCGAAGCAGCCTTTCAGCAAACTAAGAAATATCTCCAGAACCCTCCCATGATATCTCAGCCTCAGGAAGGGAAGCCCATGATTTTATACTTATCTGTCACAAACACTACCATGAGATGCATGCTTGCTCAAGAGGATGACAAAGGAGTTGAACATGTCATATATTACCTGAGCAAGAAGCTGCTAGGATACAAGTTCAACTATACATAGCTAGAGAAAACATGTTGGGCATTGGTCTGGGTGACTAAGCGCCTCTGACATTACATGTTGTCTTACTCAATCAGGCTAGTCTCTCGAATGGATCCTCTCAAATATTTGTTTGAAAAGCCAGCATTGATCGGGAAGATAGCACGTTGGGTATAGCTATTGTCAGAGTTCGAGATAAAGTTTGTTACGCGAAAATCGGTGAAAGGTCAAGTGATTGCAGAGTTTCTATCAGATCATCCCGTGGATGGGCCAGAAGACTTAGAATTTGAGTTCCCAGATGCGGGATTGTTCCAACTTTCAAAGGACACCTGGGAATTCTACATTGATGGAGATTCAAATCAGAATGCCTACTGAATCAAGATACTCCTTATGTCCCCAGATGATTCCCATACCCCGCTAGCTTTCAAGTTGAATTTTGAGGTTACGAACAATGGAGCAGAGTACGAAGCTTGCTGAGCTGGCATAGAGGCCGCCTTGGCACTAGGAGTGTAGAACAAGGATATTATTGGAGATTCAACCTTAGTTATATCCCAGTCCATCAACAAATAGAAAGTGAGAGAACCTAAGATGAAGTTGTATCAAGATAGGCTCCAGAAGTTGATTCTCCAGTTTGAGATGGTCTCCTTTACACACATTCCTCGTGAGCCTGAGATGAAGTCGTAGATAGCCCATCTTGGTAGTCTGCAACACTTAGACCTCCCGCCAAGCGGCCGCCTAATGATGAGAATGTTGCTTTCGATTATGGTTATCCCAAAGGAGTGATCTTGATGCATTGATGTTCGGAGACAGCCTTTCATCGTTTCTTTCAAAAAGTTTTCTACCAAATTGCAAACTTTCTTGTAATTTGTGTTGCGTTCCATTTTAAAATATTCTTTTAAAAATGTTGAGTCTTTTTAATCCATAAAATAATTCATTTTTAGCCCACAAAGTCCTATTTTTAGCCCAAATAATCGCTATTTTTGGCACAAAAATCAGCCCGAAATGCATCGGAACGGACTCGAACTAACCCTGGACCAAGGGAGGCTTGCCCAGAGCCCATAAGCATGGGCCAAGGTCAGGCCGGCTATCCCCCAAGGCTGGGCTAGCTCTCCTTTAAGGCTGGGTCGGCTTTCAAGTGTGGTACGGCGCCATTTTGTGTTATGCCACCTCGTGGTTGGGTGTTTGTGTGTGGCTTGGTTATCCGCGGTACGGAGGCAATATCAAATGATTTTGAAAGGTTAATTTGTATGTGAAAATGTTGACACGGTCTACGACGAGTCGCGTAGGAGAAACTCTGAAATCTTGGACACCAACGAATGTGGATGTGTGATTGTTGTATTGTTGTAAATGATTTTCTGTGGTAAGGTTGGTTGGGTAGGAATTTCCTATTGAGCGTTGTAGCTCACGGTGTTGCCATTTGGTGACCCTGACATATTATATTGGTGGCGACGCCGGTATAATGTGTCAGACCTCCTAGATGAACAGGGTGAGAAGTACACCTTGGAGGCCTTCGGAGCTGAGGAGCTTGCCAGAATGGAGGAGCACGCAGAGCAGTAGTTAGGAGCCTTAGCTTCTCCTTTTTCGAATGAATGTATTCCTTTGATGTATTTATGATGTAATAATGAGCTGGACTCTCTTTATTATGTAATAAATGCCTCATTAATGTACCCAAAATTCGGGGCGTTACAACTTGGTATCAGAGCTTTAGGTTCAAAACCTCGGCCATGGGTAGAATGGGTAGAACCATGTAGAACCGTAAGATAAGTTTGACCGTTACACAAACGTGACTTCGATTTTTAAGTTTAACATCTCAAATTGGGTGGAATTCTGTCAAAACAATCTTCGGATTGAAGCAAGGCGCGGAAATTGTCAGTACCACTGAGCTGGGAATTCTCGAACAATTAGATGATGACTTAAATCAAGGATCGAATGTGGAACTTAGAAATTCAAAAATATTTTTGGTGTTAGTAAACCTTTGCCGAAGAGAAAAAAAAACGTTGCTAATCGAGCAAATTTTATTTATTAGTTCGTGGAGGAGCCGTTCTTGAATAAATATTTTAAATTGGGGTTCGAGAGTGGGAGCCTAGCACCAAAAGAGTACCAGGCATAGCCCCATTAGACCGGCAAACCACACTTCCCCCCTAAACTTCAAATTTCAAAATTTTAGCTCCAAAACTTCAAATTTCAATTTTTAAACTTCAAACTTTTTCCCTCCTCCACTCACCTTTTTCGGCTCCTATATATACCCCACCACCACTTCCATTTCTTCACCCCTCTCACCATTTTAACTCCTCCAAACTGAGACCCCCTTGTACCGAGCCATGGCAACCCAACGACGAGGATTTCCGGAAGACGCCTTATTCCGAGACATCGAGCGAGCCGAAATAACCATAACCATCCAAAGCCTATGGTTGCAACTCTTCGCCCTCATCATATTTTGTGCAGTGCTTACAATAGCCATGCCCCGGTGGTTCGCCGTGAATAACCGTGCCAACACCTTCTGGTACTGGACTCTCGTCGTGGCCGCCACACTTGCCGTAGTCATAAAGGAGTCCGAACGCCGGTTGCGCCAAGCTTTCAATGAAAGATGATAGAGGAGGGCGAGACCCGAAACCGAGGACGCCAATTCGGCATATCTTAGGCCGATCTAGTAATCATTGTAATCCTTCGGGATGTAGGATGTCGGAAATTAGAACCATCGTTGTCTGTCTTTCCTTGGTTGTACTCGTGTTATGTTTAATAAAAAAAAAAAAATTTCTTATTTCGGTTGCTATTTACTTCCAATATATGTTGCTTTTAAAAAAAAAAATTTGACCCCTATCCATGTTCATACATATCCTTATGCTTGCCTATGCCTTACACCGTTAAGTCTAAAATATAATTCTTGGCTTCGGAGATGTGCCATCACCACCTTATGAGACCGACATAGGAGTTTATAGGGTTAAATTCCCTAATCTCTTCTAGAATGGTTAGGAAAGTTTTAGTAGTAGTTGGATCTTTTGCGGTAAGAAGCTTAGGCTAGTAAGCCATCTACATTGTATTCGTTTTATTTGGTAATGATAGACTTATGTTTCTTTTAGTATATGATCACTGTATATGCGTAGACTTGCATCTTACCCCTTATGGCGTGAAAACTACCCCTTACCCCGTTAAGTCTAGATTATAACCTTCATTATTGTTATAGATGTCGAGCATACCACCAGGAGGACGCCCACCTTTTGCCCCGCATGTTTTGGTCAATTATCGCTCATTGCTAGCACCTGAGTACTCGAGACCAACACCCCCACCAGAGGATGACATGGAGCTCTATGAGGTCCCAATCACTTGGGAGATGCCCCCACCAGTTGCAGTTCCCGAGAACCCACCGCCTACCTTAGTCCCTGTGCCATCTGTGCAAAACTTTGAGCAACCCGATGATTATTTCATGTTTGACCCAGAGCTAGAAGCTGCGATACTAAACCTCTCTCAATGCTATCCGGGACCAGTGGAGGAGCCAACTATCCCGACAATGGAAGTGCTGCTTGCACAAGAACGTGAGCGCCTTCTTAAGGAAGAGACTGCAGCTGAAAGGAGCTACAAGATGTGGCTGAGGGAAGTCTTCGGAGTCGAACTACCCTAGGTTATTGCGCTAGCAGTATTAGAATAAGGATTCTGATAGCTCGAGTTGCCTTTCAAGCACTAGTGCTAGAAGAGCCATATAATAGGATGTGTCGGACCATCTCAGCTTGTAGTAGGAAATCTTGTCTTAGTATGTTTTATTTTGTAGTAAAACTCTATGCTCTGTTTGTAATCCTCTGCTTATTTATAAAAAGTTGCTTTTATCTAAGAGTACCGTTGCATACTATTTGGTTTATTGCTTGAGTCTGTTGAAAGGACTATATTTTGCAAATAGCATAGATAGACTAAACCGCCCCCTTTTCAATTTTTACTCGTAAGAGGGTGAACCAACGCAATGGACTAGGATACGAGCACGGAGAATCCTTTAACGCAAACCCCGACCTAACCCAAATAGTGCAAGCGTTTGTAACCGCCTTGAACACCAACCGCCGAAACCAAAACGACGAACCTATAACCTGAACCCAAGCGATGAACGAATTCTGCAAATGCCGACCTTCGACTTTCCATGGAGACGTTAACCCCGTCGTAACCAAAACCTGGCTGAATGAGCTCAAGATGATCCTTAGAACCCTCGGAATTACCCAGGATGGAGACCGCGTGGCCCTCGCCACCTACCAATTGAAGGGTGAAGCCCGCTATTGGTGGCACCTGATGGAGGCAACCCATGACCTTGCCACCATGACGTTCGCCGAGTTCAAAACCCTATTTCTTGACAAATACCTTCCCACACCTCTTCGCCTGACCTGCGACCTCAGAGAAATCGACATGGCGGATTTCGACGAATGGATTGGCTATCGGCTCATCATCAGAAGACAGTAACCGCGTATACCCCCGAAAGGACTCGTTTCCTATTTAAGGGGGATAGACAGACCGTGAGCCCGATGACGAGAAGATCGAAGTGGCAAGATTAACCGTTTGGATGGCTAGCTAGCCTCCCAATTGGAAGAAGCCAATAGAATGGAAGTGGGATTTCCACACATCGTTTGCAAGTATGTCAATGTTTTCCCTGAAGAACTTCTTGGCTTACCGCCTTAAAGAGAGATAGACTTCTCTATGGGACTTCAACCAGGAGCAGCATCAATCTCTATGACACCGAAACAAGTGGCCTTGAGAGACTAAAGGAGCTCGAGACCCCAATTGCAAAGAGCTGCTAGACAAGAATTCATCAGACCGAGCACATCGCCTTAGGGAGCGCCAGCATTGTTCGTGAAGAAGAAAGAAAGAACCCTTCGACTGTGTATTAACTATAGGAAGTTAAACCAAGTCACAGTCAGGAACTGATATCCGTTGCCTAGGATCGACGATCTAATGGATCAATTGAGAGGTGCCACCTGCTTCTCTAAAGATCTATCTCCGATCAGGTTATCTTAAGTTCAGGATGAGGATATCGTCAAGACGGCTTTCCGCACCAGATACGGCCACTACGAGTTTGTAGTAATGCCGTTCAGATTGACCAATGCTCCGGCAGTATACATGTGTCTCATGAACAAAATCTTTTAACCCTACTTAGACAAGTTTGTAGTGGTGTTCATTGACGACATCTTGATTTACTCTGCCAACAAGGAGGAGCATGAAGAATATCTTCGTATGGCATTACAAGTACTTCGAGATAACCAACTTTACGCCAAGGCCAGCAAATGCGAGTTTTGGCTCGAAGTGGTTAAGTTCTTGGGGCATGTAGTATCCAAAGATGGAATCGCTGTGGACGAGGGTAAGGTTGAAGCAGTGCTGAGCCGGAAACAGCCGACCTTGGTGTTCAAAACCAAAAGTTTCCTGGGATTGGCTGAAAGTTACCGAAGGTTCATAACGAACTTCTTAATCTTAGCCAAACCCATGACCAGGCTATCACAGAAAGGAGTGAAGCTGGATTGGAGCGCAGCTTGCGAGAAATCCTTTCGGGAGCTGTATAAGAGACTGACCAAGTGCACCGATACTCATCATTCCTGAGCAAGGTGTAGATTTTATGGTTACTGCGACGCGTCAAAAGACGGCTTGGGATGCATGTTGATGCAGAATGAAAAGGTCGTAGCCTACGGATCACGACAACTTCGACCGCACGAGAAGAACTACCCCACTCGCGACTTAGAATTGGCTGCAGTAGTATTCGCCCTTAAAATTCTAGCGTTACTATATGTGGGGAGAACAATTCAAAGTTTTTACCAACCACAAGAGCCTTAAGCACCTTTTCACTCAGAAGGAGTTGAATTTAAGGTAGCACCGATGGATGGAATACTTGGAGGACTACAAGTTGACGTTGAAGTATCGCTTGGGCAAGGCCAATATAGTAGCTGACGCCGTAAGCCGAAAGGAGAAGGACGTAGCTCAATTTGTGCCTACCTGTCTATTGTGCCAGCAAGTCAAGGCTGAACACCAGAAACCTGGAGGAAACCTTCAATCGTTGCCAATTCCGACCGGGAAGTGGGAGCACATCTCAGTGAACTTCGTGACTGGACTACCAAGGACTGCTAAGTCAAGTACCGCTACTTGGGTGATCGTGGATCGACTCACCAAGTTTGCACTCTTTCTGCCTGTCAAGATGACAGAGAACGTGGCGCAACTGAGCCTGTGGTGCATTCGAGAGATCGTACGCCTTCATGGAGTACCTATCTCGATAGTGTCTGACAGGGATCTACGATTTGTGTCGCACTTATGGAGAGGACTACAAAAGACATTAGGAGCAGACGTAAGGCTCAGTACAGCCTTCCACCCACAGACCGACGAATAAAATCGAGGACAAAGCAGTACTGGATTGGAAGCAGTCGTACCTCTGACATTACCGCTCGAAGGATGACGCTGCCAAAAGACTTATTTTTCCGTGACTGCATAGGTTCTTTTAGTGCCTTTGCTAATTTTCCCGAAATAAGGATGGAGTACTTATGCCTTACAATTATGGAGTTATACCGCTTCAATGAACCCATTGCTTTCTACTATTGGAAATGGGTTTAATATCGTTAGGTAGGGAAGAATCGTGTTAAGGAAACGTATGTAGGGTACGAGTCCGCATGAAGATTTGGTAGAAGTTTTGCATTTGGTGTTGGTATTTACGATGGAAACCTAACCAAAGGTCGACAACGAGGCAAGCTATTCGACGACAGAAGCAACATCAACCCCATCTCGTTCAGCAAGTGACGAGACTTAATTCGATTGATGGTGACCTACTCTTATTTTTAAGGGGGATAGACGATGATTCCAAGATCGGTCTAGCGACCTAGTCTAATCTGTAGTCGTGCGCCAAATTCGGGGACGAAATTGTTTTAAGGTGGATAGGTTGTAACAACCCCGATTTTAACGAATAAAAATCTCGTTATTATTTCAAATTACTTATTTTATCTTGAATGGCTACAAAATTTCTTGTTAAATTTCCGTCATAGTTAGATTTTGGCCATTGGTTAACGCTCGACTAGAAACCCTACTTGACCAATTTTGTTAGTTTCCAACCAACTAGTCGGAGAAACCAAACTAAGAACTCACCTAGTTACTAGATGAACCTTTTGAACCTCCTTGAACCTTTTTGCCTTTATCCATTGGATAATAGAAGTTAGGGTAATCTTTGTCCATTGGATAATAAACCTCCTATTATTTAAATGTTGGTTAGTACATGATTATAATAATATATATGATTTATCACATGTGCAAGGTACTTTTATTCTTTATTTATTGGGTATTCTCCCACCCATCTATTATCCATTGGTTAATAACTACAAGGGAAACTATTATCCATTGGATAATAGCTCTTATCTTTCAACCAAGTACGTAGGTTGATTAAATTTAATCTTGTTCTTAAATCCCCATGTGACAAGGTACATACTATTTTAATATAAAAGTTACCTAATAACTATTGTCCATTGGACAATAGAAGTTAGGGGATTTATTACCCAATGGTTAAAAGGTTAGTCTTTCATCTAGTACAAGGGTTGAATAGTCTAGTCTTTTCTTAAACCCCATGTGATGTTAGTACATATTATTTTATTGTGTTTGTACTTAAGAAGACTTAAAACTCTAAGATTTCTAAGTACTCTTTTTATTATTCTTTGTTGGGGTTTTGTACACAATTGAATTAGTTTATTGGGGAGTAAAACTACCTAGAATACACTAGTACACATTTGCCAATTAGTTTGTTGAAACTTAGCCCTTAAGTCTCTTGACTTAAGTACAAAAGTACCTTTATTTTATTCTTGTTCTTGCATTGTAGTATATATATATATATATATATATATATATATATATACCTATGTAGTGTACTAGAGAGAGAGGGAGAGAGAGGCAGAGAGAGGGAGGAGAGAGAGAGAGAGAGAGAGAGAGAGAGAGAGAAATTCGGCCAAGGAGAGGGAGGGAGAGAGAGAGAAGAAGGAAGTTAGGTTGTACCTTGGGTTGATCTTCCTTGTACTTTCATATCCTTGGGAATATTCTTCCTAGCCAAATCTAACCTCCTTTGTACCAATTATCAATTGTTTAAACAAGAATCTTGTACAAATATTCTCCTTGCCCACCAAGTCTTGCAAGAATCAAGTCTTAGCCATGCAAGCCTAAGGTTAGGCCTTGATCTTTCTAGTTGGCATGACAAGTGTCAAAAGTTGAGGTAGAGAGAGAGAGGGGGGGCCGACCTTGAGGGAGAGGGAGAGGGCATGCCTTGGCCTATAAATAGAGCCATCCTCTTGCCATTTGAACACACACCTTCTCATTTGCTCTCACTTCTCTCTAGAAACCATTTCTGGGCAGCCTACTGTCCCTTTGTAAATCCCCAGTTTTCTCCTTCTTAGAGTAGTTTTTAGAACCAACTTCCTTCGGGAAAGTTGTAGAGAACTTCGAGAGCTTCAAGTTAGGCCTAAGAACCACCCCAATCGGTGAAGAGATGACAAAGATATTTTCATCCGAAGTTCAGTAAAATCTCGGATTCCCAATTTCTAGACAGCTTACTGTCTTTTCCTTTATCTCCATTTTTCTCCAACCTAAGGTCGTTTCTAGGATCAACTTTCTTCACAAAAGTTGTAGAGAATTTCTTGAGCTTCGATTTGGACCCAAGAAAAAGCATATTCAGCCAAAGATTGACCGAGTTACTGCCGTCCAAAGTTCAGTCCAGATTTGGAAGTTTCACCGCCCGTAGAACTTTCCAACTAGCTTGTTTGGCCCCGACTAGTTTCGGATCAAGGTAGGATACTCTTACCCTATCCTAAGTTTATGTATGATCTTCTTATTTTCCATCTCAAGTATAATGTATGTTGTTTTGATCTCTAAGAAAGAACTTATCGTTTGGAACGAAGTATTCGTATTTTGATCTTTTAAGATGTTTATGAGAATGCATATATGAATTGCTTGTATTACTTATGGCATGATAAAGCATAAGTGATTTTTCACTCCAAGGGCGTCCGAACATGTGGCGATATACTTTAAGCGTTAATGTGAGCGTGATTAGCAATATAGAGTTGAATGATCTTGTTTGTTTACAAGGAATGATTTATGCTTACCTTTGTCATACCACGGAGTCTTTATATGTAAACGAGACACGACAACTAAGGAAGTAGAAACATGACACCTAGGGTGTGGTTGACAAGGAGAATATGTTGTCTGAGGAAAAAGATATTTTAGAAACTACATAATGACCATTTCGAGGGTATTATGTGAGTAGTGTGTGTGTGCCTATGGGAACCCGGCGCGGCGGAACCGAGATTGGGTGTGTGTGTGGCTTGGTTATCCGCAGTACGGAGCCAATGTAAATGATTTTCAAAGGTTGTGTGCGTGGCTTGGTTATCCGCGGTACGGAGCCAATGTCAAATGATTTTGAAAGGTTAATTTGTATGTGAAAATGTTGACACGGTCTACGACGAGTCGAGTAGGAGAAACTTTGAAATCTTGGACACCAATGAATGTGGATGTGTGATTGTTGTATTGTTGTAAATGATTTTCTGTGGTAAGGTTGGTTGGGTAGGAATTTCCTATTGAGCGTTGTAGCTCACGGTGTTGCCGTTTGGTGACTCTGACATATTATATTGGTGGCGACGCCGGTATAATGTGTCAGACCTCCTAGATGAACAGGGTGAGAAGTACACATTAGAAGCCTTCGGAGCTGAGGAGCTTGCCAGAATGGAGGAGTAAGCAGAGCAGTAGTTAGGAGCCTTAGCTTCTCCTTTTTCGAATGAATGTATTCCTTTGATGTATTTATGATGTAATAATGAGCTGGACTCTCTTTATTATGTAATAAATGCCTCATTAACGTACCCAAAATTCGGGGCGTTACAATAATGTCCCCTTGAATTAGTTCACTGGATTAGTCTTTGAAACCTAGTACTAGTCATTTTAATGAAGTGTTCATTAAAATGTTTTTCTAGACTAAAAGTGAGTGAACTAGTATTCAACGGAATTAAAATATAAGTATGTTTTGGTCTGACAGTGATTTATTATGACCAATTCCTACGTATGGACATTACAGAGTGAAGGGGTTCGACATTACGGTATTGACATTTATCGGGAACAATATATTAATATTCTTGAGGCCTATAGTTCAGCCATAGTTATATAGTGGAATTAATTTTGGTTTAATTGGGCCACCACTCATGGAGATGAGAGAGCTTGAGTCCAATTTTAGCTAAGCCTCAAGAAGCCCATAGGTCCCAACCCTAGCCCATCAAGAGATTGACTTATTGGCCAAGTAAATTTATTCCTATAAATATATCTCTAATTCTCACATGTAGGACACGGCAATTTTCCTCCTACAAGATATTGAGAGAGAATTGAGAGATTATAGAGGGGAGAAATATTCTAGGGTTCCCACAAACCCTATCGGCTATTATTCTCTTGGGTCATAAGGTTGAAGATTTTTGGGGTGTGAGGAGCAAGAAGGAATCAACTTTTTCATAATCAGAAGTAGGGTTTTGTTTTTGAACTTCGAAAAGGTAAAACCCTAACCCTTCCTCACGAAACTTTACACACACGTAAGAAGTAGATCCGAAACAATTTTTTTTAAACTATATATTTTCCGCAATGGTTTTTTGAGAAAAAACCAACATTTTCAGCATGGCTAGGACTGAGGAGTGTTGGAGTATAAATCATAAAAGTCATTGATGAATCGACCATCGTCCAAGTTAATTATATCCACACCTATGACTACGACACTTTTAGCACAATTCTTATCAATGAGACTAATGTCTTGTTAAAAGCACCATTCATTTCAATACTACTAACGCAGCTCAAAGAATTTAGTGAAAATAACAAGTACAATAGATACCAAATAACAAGGCTCCATCAGAAATTTCAGGTAGGGAAGCCAAAGCATATGGTTTCAAATTGGGCAGCTAAAAGCATCTCCAATGGTTATGGCATTTTTTAGGAGCCAAACCCATTTTTTCGGATGCCGCCCACATATCCAATGGTCACACCCATATATCACAACCATTTCAGAGAAGGTGCCTCCCTGTGACTATGCTTCTATCTTTGGGGCTATCTATCAATTGGCTAATGATTTTTGTATTTACTTCTTTTGGCCCAATAGAAATTCTAATAGAGTAGCTCACTACGTGGCCACCTCTCATTTGAATGAGACCATTCCACGTTGATTATATTAACATCTCTTTTCCTTGTATTCAATAAATGCCTCCTATGAAAAACATTTCACAGACTCAAATTTGAAAGGACTATCCACCCCCAAACTTTTTTCCCTGGTATGGGCCTTGTCTTGTTCGATAGAAACCTATTGAACACTTAGCTTGATTAGCGACTAATAAGTTGTACAACAAAAACTTCGTCAAGACAAACACATAAATGAAACATTAAAAGATTCAAAGAACATCCACGACCAAAAAATAAAAATTATATATCCATATCAAGGAAATCAGCCCAGAGTAGTGTAGAGTGGAAAAAAAAAAAAAAAAAACCCAATTTTTTTTTTTTATAGACGAATACTCAGTTTCTGGCAGTCTGATTTTTTATTTTGAACATTAATGTTCTAGTGTGGCCTTTTATCAAACACGTGGTGGTATTGGGCACTTCGCTCAAATACAAGGAATAGCACCTCAACCCTTGGATCAAACATCCCCATTAATCAAGGGGTCCCCCCATCCCCATCTCCACTGTTGGAGCAAACAAATCGATAGCAAAAAATGAAAGGCAAAAAACTATACCCTCAATAATACGCACATGCATATGTTCGATTTGCTATTTTCTGAAGTAAATTAGTTTTCCATATACAAAAGGTACTACGCAGTTGAGAGTAACCAATCTAGTACAAGCTATTGACAACATGATTCATCAAAAAGAAGCAGAAAAACCAGCGAACATAACTATTTTCCAAAACAGAAAGTGCAATCGCAACTCCTAAAAATCCTAGAAATCCAGTGAAACCGATCTAATTTCTAAAGAGGAAGAGGAGTACTCGCCGAGGGTAATTGAAGGGCTCATGCTGAACGCGCTGTCACACAATGAAGGCAAAGTAAGGAAAAGATGAGAGCGAGTGGAGAACGAGCTGTCGCCTGCGAGAGTTCAACGCATAAATTGTTTCTAGGGTTTTTGTCGAACGGTTGAGAGTGAGAGCTGAAGGAGATGGGTCTTTGTTAGTCATGCAAAAAATTGCGGGGAAATTGCGCGGGGAAAAATTGGGGAAATTCTAATCCACATGCCCTGCTTTTGGGTTTAGAAAGCAATGACCATGTGCCCGGCTTTTGCCATTTGGGCAATTTGTCGAACTAAAAAGGGTTTAGGGAGGAGATGTAGAATTTTGAAAGCATTTTTCGAGCATAATATTAGTATAATATCATACTAATATATATATATATATATATATATATTCTAATAATATGGCGATATAATTATTTTGCGGATCTCAATAAAACAAAACAAAACTATTTTAACAGTCGAAACGTTGATTTCGTTGTGCTAATTGATTAAATCATTATCTTAAAAAAAATGCCTCAATGGGATTTAGAAAGCTCCTTGATTGCGACACAATTTATTTTTGGATAATAGTTATCGCCCGATTAAATGTGTAGAGATATCCGATCAAATTCATTCTTGGTATGGATGACGAAATCCGTAATATGTAAAATGTAGACCGTTCGGATCGAAAAATAAAGATTCTGGTGGGAGTCAGATCTTGCAATATAATACTTTAATGCCTCGAAATGCGTCAAATGTTGTTCGATCAAACGATTGCTGATATCCGATGATCTCCGATTTTGGTGGCAATGATGGAATCAGTGAGACGTGAAAACCTAACGGTTCCGATCGACAACTATAAATATTTAGTTGATAATGACTTTTAAATTCTATACGTTCTATATAATTGTTAGCAAACTAAGTTTTGTGTTGTATTTGAACGTACGATAGTCATTCAACTGTGACACAATTACGATGATCCAGACTGTTGCTTTTGTTTTCCTTGTTGATTATGTTATTCTCGAAAAAAATTATCTCAATCGGGTGTAGAAAGCATCTTTATCGAGAACAATGTCACTAACAAAGTGGATTTTTCTATCCGATCAAGTGCGTAGCTACCTGCCGATTAACTTCATTTTTGGTGGAAATGATGTACTCCATAATATGTAAAAGAGGAATGGTTCAGATTGAAGAAAAAGACTTAGGTGAGGGCCGAGTATTGCAATCTAATACTTTAATGTATCGGGAGGCATCAAATGTGATTCAATCAGGCGATCGCCGATATCCGATGAACTTCGATTTTGGTGACACTGATGGAATTAGTGAGACGTGAAATCCTAATGGTTCAGATCAACCATTATTAAAATAAAACCAACTGATTAAGTTTAGAACTTATTCGTAGTGCGCGATACGAGGACGCTTAATTATTGTGTGAAAAATTATGAGCGTCCGTGGTTTGCTTTGATTCAATAAATAAGCAATTGTCAGAAATATTGTAAATATATTTTCCGTCCTTTGTTGTACTAAGTTCTATTGTGCGTACTAGTGGCAACTTGTTTGTACAGTTCGTGCGAGTTTGAGTCTTGGGCATAGCATTATTTTTCTTCAATATGTATTTGAAACTAGATATATTATTTCATCTGTAATCTTAGTTTTTTGAGAATGATATCTATTCTTTAAATTACTATAATTTTTTAGATTACTGAGAATAAAATATCTTTCCATTTCAATTTTTTATATAACTGAAATTAAAAAACTATAATCCATAATATTTTATTACGCTTTTACAAAAAGTGAAATTTTAGTTTTTGGACTTTGATCTTTATGCCATAAGTTTTTTTTATTCGCTAAGTGTGGGGAGGGGAAAAAACCCTCGAAACTAAAACTCTTTTTTTTTTCCCTATATTTGCCACGGGGACCAACCCATTGCTTTTACTTGTTTGGATTGCCACGGATCCTTTTTACCATGGCAGATGGATATTTTTTCGCTACTAATTGCAACAGGAATTTTACCTGTTGCAACAGCAAAACCACCGAAGCAAATTTTATGGTTGCCAATAGCCTAGTTTCTTGTAGTGCCTATATAACAATTCGCAATTCGCACCTCCTGTTGTACACAAGTCACACCCATATACAAAGATTCACACCCCCTATAATAGATAATTCAAACAAAAAAATAGACAACAATTCACACCTCAAAATATCCAATTCACATCCAAAAAATAATATAATTTTACACATAATTTCATATTCAATATGGTAATATATATGGATCTTATTTTTATAGATCTCGTCGAGTAGATTCTAAAAAATTAAATTTTACAAAAAAAAAATGGATATATATAATAAAAGGATATTGCATTTTAATTGAAATAAGGTTATAATATTAATTATAAAAGATATTATAAAATTTGCCAAGTTGACACAACGAGAAATTTTTCAGTGGTGACCCAAAAAATCACTGGCGACCACGCGGCTGCAAACCTAGAAGCGGTGTTGCGGTGAGCAGAGCGGCTGCAAACGACAAACGATTTTGGTGGAGAAGGGGAAGGAGAAACTAGATCTGAAGCCAAGAATTGGTTCCTCCCCTCTCACCGCCCAAAATTGGGTATAAACCCAAGGGGGAAGAAGGGGAAGGAGAAAAGGAAGTGTAGCAACTGTTTGAGAATTAGAGAGAGAAAATATTATTTTTGTTACTGTACTTTTAAACAGTGACAATTATACGTAGGAAAGTGGAACAAAAATTAGGACAGGCACCCAAATCGAACTTTGGTGCTTTGGATTATTATTTTCGGAGACTATGCGATGTGATGCTTATCTGGGCTATCCATTTCGGTTTTGGATGGCTCAGATTTTGAGAACTAAAAAAGAGAGTGAAAGAGGAGAGATAGTGTATCAATCTGGACCATCCAACGCACTTTTGGACAGCCCGGATATGGATGCTCAGCACCATGTCAGCCGGGTGACATGGAACCCATCTGGCACCCAAAAATTTCTCTAACACGGGGGTTCTGTAGAATTTGCTACATTCCATAATCTACTAAATCTTGTTTGATCCACTCATGAAACTTTGTTTATATAACTTGATGAAAACAAACTCGTCCTTGATAATTTATGTTTAGAAATATTTACCTCTTCTTAATATGCGGCTAATATATCTAAGGGGGATGGGGTTTCACACAAGATTCGCAATTTCCAACAGCTCTTTTTCTTTTTTTCTTTTTGTTCAACAGTCAAAGGTGTCCGAATCTATTTACGTGCACATCAACTATTCCACTCGCCGATTTGGTAAAAGACAGGCCATCCACACTAGGACAAAAATATTCAAAAGAAAATACTTTATTATCACCTAATCCCAAGAATTGAACCCTAGTGATCAACTTAACGGGTAGCAAACCCACCAACCAATTGGACTAACCTTTTAATTAAGCTAACAACTCTTTCTTTAAGCATTGGATGCTCACCCTATTTCTTATCACACAAATTACAATTCACCCCACTACAGAATTATAATTGCACTCTCATCCTTATCTTAATTATACTTCGAGCTCCATGTTATTAAATACTTATTAATCTCCCCACGTTAAGATCACAGATACCCGTTGATTAAAATAAATTACTAACAATCTCCCACTTAATCAACATCTTATACTTTGAGACTATCCGCTTAACTTATTCGATATATCGAATACAAATATCCACCTGCAGGGTTTGACATAATCGAAACTTATAAACTTACTCAAGGGGGTATCATCAATCCCTACTAGGACGTGGATTCCATCAGTAATTAATACTTGTCATATCCATAATGTTGCTACCCAACTCACCGAGACTATTGACCATATAAAGATCTTACTTTTTAATGAATCAAAGTCAACAACATTAAATATATACCTCTAATAATCATCTCTGGATTAAGAACATAAGCATTCATAATAACCATAATGTTCCAATTGTCTTATAAAGTTAGTACAAAGACAATTACCTCAATGCGGTCTCGTTCAATACACATAAAGTGTACTAGCACAATGAGTTGGAACTAGACAGTTCCCTGCAGTCAAGACAGACCTACTAAACATTATACTACAGTCCTACCGATGGTGTGTCCAGTTCCACCTAAGACTGTGAACCATATCTTATATTTCATAAGAACCGATGATCTGATCTTCTGTGTGTAAGCCGAACTCTACACACCGGATCATCTATTTTGTAAAATAAAAGACACACCTGCACAACATATAATAATATTATGCAAACATTGCCCATAAAAAATTATCATAAAAAATTGATAAAACTGATTAATAAATAGCAGTCAAATATCAATCCATTACACAAAAGCATGACTTTTAGTATAATTTTCTAACGAACTCCCACTAAGACTCAAAGTCATGCTGCCATGCATCTCACTTCCATTCCCTCTACATGACTATCAAAAGTCTTAGCTGTAAGCTGTTCGTCAAAGGATTTGCAAGGTTGTTTATTGATGCGATCTTGGACACAGCTACATCACCTCGTTAAACGATCTCTCGAATCAGGTGATAATTATACTCGACGTGTTTTCCATTTTATGAATCAATGGCTCCTTAGAGTTAGCAATTCCACCACTATTGTCACAATAGATGTAATAGCTAATTGCACTAAAGGAATCACTTCTAGATCCATCAAGAAGTTTCTAAGCCAAACGGCCTCTTTGGCTGCTTAAGAAGCTACCATAATTGGCCTCCATGGTGGAATCAATCAATGCACGATTGCTTAATACTCCTCTAACTTATGGCTCTACCTCTTAGGTAAACACATATCTCGAGGTATACTTCTAGAATCCTTATTTGACACAAAGTCTTAGTCTATGTACCCATAAGGTATCAGACTATCTGACTAGTAAACCGACATATAATCTCTAGTTCTTTTCAGATACTTAAAAATATGTTTCACAACTGTCCAATGCTCTTGCCTTGGATTAGACTGAAATCTACTAACCATGCCAACGACAAAGCAAATAGCAAGTCTAGTACACAGCATAGCATACATGAGGCTTCCTACTGCCAAGGCATAAGGAACTGCCTTCATCTTCTCCATCTCCTCAGGTGTCTTACGACATTTATCATTGGATAGGTTGATTCCATGTCTAAAAAGGGAGGAACTCTTTCTTGGAATCCTGCATGCTAAAACAAGCAAGGATCTCATCGATATAAGTAGCTTATGATAAGCCCAACATCCTATACTTGCGATCTCACAGAAGCTTAATCCAAAGGATGTAACCGGCTTCTCTCAAGTCCTTCATATCGAACTGGCCGGATAACCACACTATCACTGAAGACAACACTCCCACATCATTTCTGATGATTAGGATATTATCAACATATAGTACTAGAAAACACCACCACTTTTCCGTTGAACTTCTTGTACAGACATGACTCATCCGGACATTGATCAAAACCAAAAAAAACTTAATTGCTTGATCAAAACTGATGTTCCGAGATCTAGATGCTTGCTTGAGTCCATGAATAGACTCTTTAAGCTTGCAAAATATGTGCTCTTGACCCTTTGCTGTGAATCTATCCGGTTCCATTATGTGGATACGTTCATCCAGATTTCCATTAAGTAATGCAGATTTCACAGCCTTTTGCCAAAATTTCGGATCTTTATCTTCTAGTTTCTCATTGTAGTTGCAGGGTTCAGCATGTTGTTCTTCAGGGATCATATCATAAGATTCTATCAAGAACGTATACGATGAGGTACCGGTGTGTCAACAACTCTTTCTTGCAATGTAACCTCCTATTCTATTGGAGTTGAAGAAGTCTTTGTCGGTCCTTCTCCTCCCAATTTCTCTAGAACAATCTTGCTTGTGGGCTTGTGGTCTATTACATAGTCCTTCACTAAGTATCGGGCATTGGTGCTAAAAATGACCTTTTGATTCTTAGGACTATAAAATAATCCACATTTTGTTCCTCTAAGGTACCCCACAAACAGACAAACTTATGTCCTTGATTCCAATTTATCTATGTTCCCATTCAGCAAATGTGTTGGACTACCCCAAACCCGACATGTTGCAGACTAGGTTTGCGCCCAGTCCACAGTTCTTTGGGTGTAGATGGTACTGACTTAGATGGTACCAAGTTAAGAATGTACGCTGCTGTTTCTAGTGCATGTCCCCAAAACGAAATTGGTAAATCTGAATAACTCATTATTGATCTCACCATATCTATAAGAGTCATATTCCTTCTTTCTGCTAAACCATTTTGATGTGGATATCTAGTGCTGATACCTGGGATGTAATCCCTTCAGCTAACAAGTACTCCCTAAACTCTCCCAAGAGGTATTCGCCACCACGATCAGATCGCAGTGTCTTAAGACATTTACCTAGATACTTCACCGTTTCCGCCCTATACTCCCTGAATTTCTCAAAGCATTCGAACTTACGGTGCATCAAATAAATATATCCAAACATTGAGTAATTATCAATCAAAATGATGAAATATTCAAAACCACCTCTTGCTTGGACATTCACGGGTCCACACAAATCAGAATGAACTAATTTCAACGGCTCTTTGGCTCTATAACTTTTTGCTAATAAAAAAGCCTTTGGTCATCTTACCTTCTAAACATGACTCATAGACTAGAAGTTCCTCAACTTCCAATGAACCCAAAGGTCCATCCCTGACCAGTGTAGAAATCCTATTCAGATTAATATGACCAAGACGTAAGTGCCAAAGATATATTTGGTTCAATTTAGAAGGCTCATTTCTCTTACATGGCATATTATTTGGTGTTATTCAATTCATGCAGTTGCACTGTAGGAAATATAAGATTAATAAAGTGGAGATTATCTACCAATGAACCAGAATAGATAGAACAATTATTTAACTTAATAACTACAAAGTTACTAAAATAAATCAAATATCCATCTTTAATCAACTTAGAAACTGAAACCAAGTTTCTTCTAAGTGTGAGAACATATATAAAGACAATCTCTCAAAATTAAACTCCTATTATTACTAAAATTTAAAATAACATTTCCTATTACAAATGCTGCCACTCTCGTAGCATTATCCATGTGTAGATAATCTCTCCATCACCGAGTCTTCTGGTTTCCTGGAACCCATGCAATAAATTGCAAATATGATAAGTGGTTCTCGTATCTACACACCAGGTATTAGAAGATAACACCACTAAACATGATTCAACGACTAGCGAAAAGATCTATCTTGATTATTCAATTTATTGAGATATAATAGACATTCCTTCTTCTAGTGTTCTTGCTGCTTGTAGTGAAAACACTTGCCCTTAGGCTTTTTCACTCCACCTTGAGGCACTGTAACTTGCTCCACAACCTTCTTCTAAGACTTATTCTGCTTCTTCTTGCCTTTTAACTTAGAAGGTGAACCTTTTTCCACCACTTATAAAAATGGTTTCTTCACACCCATAAGACCTCAACTGCATGGAGTTCCTTAAGAAGTTTCGCCAAAATAAAATACATTTTGTTCATAGAATAGTTCAGGTGAAACTACTTTAAACTCTCAGACCGCAATGAATTAAGAATGAAATCGATCTGGGTTTCTTTATCAATTTCAACTCAAAGGATCTCTAGTTCATTAAGAAGAGCTATCATCTTCAGAACATGATCCCTAATCAGGGTCCCTTCAACATGGGTGATACTCACCAATTTTTATAAAATTTTGCTTCATGTTCTGTGGTATTCTCATTAGGTCTAGGAGGGCACACCTCAGACAGCACAAAATTGTGCCCCATCAGCAATTAACACAATATCCAAGTTTCTTTTCCAGTCAATATAATTCGATCTAGTAAGTTTATTTGCTTTGAGAATAATTGCAAGTGAATTGAAAAGAACCCATTTTTGAATCTGAATCACATAATAACAATTATGAAGGGCAATAAAAAATTGAATTTCATTTTAATATTGGTTTCCTCAACCACATGCTAAAAGAAAAAATATTGGCATCCCTACACACCGTGAAGAGCATGCCTCGATGGGAAGGTCGTCTACTCTTCATCATTCGAGTAGATAGGCACAACTTTTTAATTTTACTATCTACACACTATTCTATGCCCAGCAAAATTAAATAGCCAATATTGCTTCGGTCCTACAAATAATAACAGTGACTCAGATAGAGAGGATATTATTATTTATAGCTAAGTGTATACCATTACCTAGCTTTTAGACCTATTGTTCTGTTATGAACCACCTCAGATGGAGAAGTGACCCACACAACAATTATCTTAGAGCTATCTCTTTGGGATGTTTGTACCGATATTGCCATAATTAATTTTGTCCGATAGGAAGGAAGGTTCTGACACCAACACACAAAATTAATTATATCATCTACAGACCATGGATTTATCCAAAATAAATTCCCTCTCCACTTAGTTATTTAAAAAATTTGTGAGGGTTATCAAATTTTCCAGTTTGCATACAAATTGTGATCTAGGTCAAAAGGTCAAATATTACCATGTTGTCCCAATATGGTAAACTATCACACATGTAAACAATATTGCAACACAAGTAATAAGGAAATACAAGATAAAAGAATCCAGCTATTATGTTCAACAATGCAATTCTTGAACAACAAGAAATTCTTCCATAACTTGAAATCCTTAAATGAGAAAGAATCTTTCCTAACTTGAAATCCTTTAGCAATACTTGTGTGAAAAACTTACATAGTTTGAATCAATCAAGGAAACCAAAATCCAACCGCGCTTAAGCAATAAAATTCGGATTTATTATATTCCCGCGTAAATTACAGAGCTTTCAGAATTTTGGTCATATTTTCCTCATCTGACCTCCGATTGAAGTGATTCAAATTGGGTTGGATTTGAAATTCAATTATCTACAACTTCTGTGAAGAACAAATTTTCTAATTCCAACGTTTACTGGATCAAAATAGCCCTGCAATCAGACCCTACGAATCTGAAAAAAATCTGTTGCGAGCAAAACAATTTGATATAACTTGATGAAAACAAACTCACCCTTGATAATTTATGTTTAGAAATCTTTACCTCTTCTTAATATGCGGCTAATATATCCAAGGGGGATGGGGTTTCATGCAAGATTTGCAATTTCCAACAGCTCTTTTTTTCTTTTCACCATTGTTATTTTTAGTTCTTAGTTCTTAGTGTTAGTAATTTATTTTAATCAACGAGCATCTGTAATCTTAATGCGGGGAGATTAAGAAGTATTTAATATCATGGAGCTCGTAATATAATTGAGATAAGGACGGGAGTGTAATTATAATTCTGCAGTGGGGTGAATTATAATTAGTGAAATAAGAAATAGAATCCTGGTGGGATTAGATTTTCTTATTTACACTAAGAGCCCAGACTTATTACTCCTTAGGTCCCTATTGTAACCCTATATATGCACGTTATGCTCTTTAGGTCAGATTTATGTTTTTCTTTTATTCAGTAAATAAAGGAAGGCTTAGAGAGAGCAAACAAATCACGAAAGAGTCCACACTCGGTTCGTGTTCTAGACATGCGGGAAATACGGTAGAAGATCATAAGGTACGGTCGAGCAATATTTGTGGCATACAGCAAGGTGTGCTGTAATAAGTTCAACCAGCGTTCGTGATGCAGGAGTTGTGGTTAAACCCTAATTCCGCATAGGGTTTTGCGGTTTTTGTTATCTAATCTGTGCACATCATTACTGGGTCTTAGGGATTCGTTTTCCCAAAAGTGGTATCAAAGGCAGGCTGTAATCACGTGTATGGATTAAACAGGCCAAGTTGTCCATAGGTTATAGATGGTAGAACATAGAACTGTGTTAACCCTTGTTTTTGCAACGTTCTTACCTAGCTATTATGGTCACATGATTTTTTTATTGATTTTGTATGATTGGATTCCACGATAATCTTTTTATGGTTATTGTTATTGTATGGGTACCATGATTATTTTTTTTGGTTGTAATAATTAATATAGCATGTGTTATTTATTGGGTGCCACGATTATTTTTTGTGGTTGTAATAATTAACGTAACATGTGAACTCCAATGGAAACATAAGATCGATGTATGTATATTTCTTCGATTGTAATAGCATTCGACGGTTATTCGGAGATCGAAGATGGTAGATACAGAAGATACAAGTTGTTTGGCTTGCAACAATTTTTTCCCAGATTCGTAGGGTCTGATTGTAGGGCTATTTCGACCCAGTAAATATTGGAATTAGAAAATTTGTTCTTCACAGAAGTTGTAGATAATTGAATTTCAAATCCAACCCAATTTGAATCACTTCAATCTGAGGTCGGATGAGGAAGATATGGCCAAAATACAGAAGGCTGTGCAGTTTACGCGGGAATATATCAAATCCGGATTTTTCCTGTTTAAGCACGGTTGGATTTTGGTTTCCTTGATTGATTCAAAGTATCTAAGTTTTCCACACAAGTATAGCCGAAGGATTTCAAGTTTGGAAGGATTGATTAAGGATTTCAAGTTTGGAATGACTCCTTATTGCTTAAGGATTTCAATTTTGGAAGGATTCGTTGTTGCTCAAGGATTGCATCTTTGACCATAATAACTAGATTCTTTTATCTTGTGTTTCCTTATTATTTGTATTTTCAGATTGTTTGCATATGTGATAGTTTACCATATTGAGACAACATGGTAATATTTGGCTTTTGCCCTAGATCACTTTTTTTTGCAAACTCGAAAATTTGATAACCCTAACAAATTTTTTAAATAACTAAGTGGGAGAGAAAATTTTGTCACGCCCTCGATTTTCAACATAAATAAATAACCAATTTAAGGAAGATTCTCGCATAATATGAATAATACCCAAAATGAGATTTCTCACCTGCTTAATTACAACAAGGTCCACAAGTTTAAGAAATTACAACTGTGGCACCATGACCCAAATTAAGTTAAGTACATGTACAAAGTCTTAAGTATATTACAATGTTTTGTCAAAAGATTAAGCGACGAAAATTAGTTACAATACCGTCTCTATCCAAAAGTAAACCAATACAAAGATGGATGAGTAACAAAATCATGTTAACTTCCAAAATCTTCGATTCCGAAAATACCAAGTCATACCACCTACTGCCCTGCGTTTGAACCTGAAAAGAAGGATTTTGTTGAGCTATACAAGCCCAGTAGGAAATTCTCTACAAAATCTATGTGTAGTGAGATGAAAAACATGAATGCAACAAACCAAATTTAAGAGCAAATCCAAAGAATGTAAAATTAACACCATTTACGAGATATCATAACATGCTCCTACACATATGCACGCACACACACACCTCCCAACAGTCCTCCACCCTTTACGAAATTATGTTTCCACACCTAGCGACACAATAAACTCCACTCCTCGCGACATTGTGTTTCCCACACCTTGCGACACAATGTACTCCATCCCTCGCGATATTGTGTTTCTCACACCTTGCGACACAATGTACACCACCCCTCGCAAAATTGTGTTTCCCACACCTTGCGACACAATATTCTCCACACCCGCTTCACATTGACAACCAAATACATCACATATAACTCATGAATTATGACACCCAAGTCCATAACACTACTTTCAAAGAATACGCAATTCTCGAGTCATAAAACATTCCATTCAACCATTTACGGCAAATAAAAACTTAAAATCACGCATAATCATCACAAAACATGTAGAAGAAGAGAGAAATCCCTACCAAAGTGGGGTTTGAACAAAACCCTAAGTCCACCAAGAGGAAAAAGCCCAAATCTTCCGAGAACAAGCTATTCCCAAGCTTAGATGCAAGATCTAGAGAGAATATTACCTAAAAACATGAATAATAAGCAAAGATCAACAAGGGATTGAGAGGAGAGAGAGAAAAACGTGGGTGAGAACCAAAAAGTTGGAAAAAGAACACCAAACTTACCTCTTGTTCACCAAATGTGAGATTCAAGTGATTTTGAGGTTGGAAACCCTTGGATCTTGAAGATTTGTGGTTGAAATCAAGAATTTTGGGTGAGATTGGAGTTGGGTAGGTGAGAGGGGGTGTTTCTAGGGTTATTTCGTGAGTTTTGAATGTGGGAAATGACAAAAGGGGGTATTTATAGAGGTCCAAAAAGCGTGCTGAAAGTTGCAGAAAAACACACTATGTACCGGTACAGGAAAATCCCGTACGGGTTCAAGAGCCTTCAAAATGCCAAAAAAATACAAGCTCTGGGCATTATGTACCGGTACAGGAAAAACCCGTACCGGTTCATGCTGGACAGAAAATGAATTTTTTTGTAACTTTTACCAAAATCAACCCTACTTGTTACCAACACCTCCAAACATCATCACAACATCAAAACTCACCTTTTATTATTTTCCAAGTATCCGATACACCACAATTAACATATATCCATACATCCCACAAACAAACACACAACTTTATTAATAATTTCGATTCCTTTCAAGTATTAAACGATTTTCGAAATTTTTAACTATTAACGGGCCTCTACAAATTTATTATAAATCTCATGGTCTCCATTCCTAGTCTGTAGATGATATAATTAATTTTGTGTGTTGGTTTCAGAACCTTCCTCCCGATCAGACAAAATTAATTGTGGCATCATCGGTACAAACTTCCTAAAGGGATAGCTCTAAGATAATTGTTGTGTGGGTCACTTCTCCATCTGAGGTGGTTCATAACGGAACAATAGGTCTAAAAGCTAAGTAATGGTATACACTTAGCTATAAATAATAATATTCTCTCTATCTGAGTCACTGTTATTATTTATAGGCCAAAGGAATATTGGCTATTTAATTTTGCTTGGCATGATCTAGTGTCTAGATAGTAAAATTAAAAAGTTGTGCCTATCTACACAAATGATTAAGAGTAGATGACCTTCCCATCGAGGCATGCTCTTCACGGTGTGTAGGGTTGCCAATATTTTTCTTTTAACATGTGGTTGAGGGAACCAATATTAAAATGAAATTCAAGTTTTTATTGCCTTCATAATTGTTGTTATGTGATTCTCAAATTCAAAAATGGGCTCTTTTTTTTCAATCCACTTGTCATTATTCTCAAAGAAAATAAACTTACTGGATCGAATTATATTGAGTGAAAAAGGAACTTAGATATTGTGTTTACTGCTGAGGGGCACAAATTTGTCTTGTCTGAGGAGTGCCCTCCTAAACCTGATGAGAATGCCACATAATAGAAAGCAAAACTTTATAAAAATTGGTAAGTATCACCCATGTTGAATGGACCCCGATTAGGGATCATGTTCTGAAGATGATAGCTCTTCTTAATGAACTAGAGATCTTGGAGCTGAAATTGATGGGGAAACCCAGATCAATTTCGTTCTTAACTCACTGTCGTCTGAGAGTTTTAACTTTTAAGTAATTTCGCCTGAACCATTATATGAACAAAATGTATTTATCTTTGGCGAAACTTCTTAAGAAACTCCAAGCAGCTAAGGGTCTTTTGGTTGTGAAGGTCACCATCAGTGTTAGTGGCAGAGAAGGTTTCTACTTTTAAGTTGAAAGGCAAGAAAAAGCAGAATAAGTCTCAGAAAAAAGGTTATGGAGGCAGTTCATGTGCCTCAAGGCAGGGTGAAAAAGCCTGTGGCCAAGTATTTTCACTGCAAGCAGCAAGAACACTGAAGAAGGAATGTCTATTCTATCTCAATAAAGTGATAATCAACATAGATCTTTTCGCTAGTCATTGAATCATGTTTAGTGGTGTTATCTACCAGTACCTGGTGTATAGATATGGGAACCACTAATCATATTTGCAATTTGTTGCATGGGTTCCAGAAAATCAGAAGACTATGTGATGGAGAGATTTATCTACACATGGGTAATGCTACGAGAATGGCAGCAGTAGTAGTAAGAAATGTTATTTTAAATTTTAGTAATAATAGGAGTTTAATTTTGAGAGATTATCTTTATGTTCTCACACTTAGAAGAAACGTGGTTTCAATTTCTAAGTTGATTAAAGATGGATATTTACTTTAGTAAATTTGTGGTTATTAAGTTAGATAAACGTTTTATCTATTCTGGTTTGTTGGTGGATAATCTCTACTTTATTAATCCTATATTTCCTACAGTGCAACTGCTTGAATTGAATAACACTAATAATATGCAATATAAGAGAAATGAGCCTTCTAAATTGAACCAAACATATCTTTGGCACTTACGCCTTGGTCATATTAATGAATAGGATTTCTAGACTGGTCAGGGATGGACCATTGGGTTCATTGGAAGTTGAGGAACTTATAGTCTGTGAATCCTGTTTAGAAGGTAAGATGACCAAAAGGCTTTTTTATCAGCAAAAGGTTATAAAGCCAAAGAGCCGTTGAAATTGGTTCATTCTGATTTGTGTGGACCCTTGAATGTCCAAGCAAGAGGTGGTTTTGAGTATGTCATCACTTTGATTGATAATTACTCAATGTTTGGATACATTTATTTGATGCATCGTAAGTCCGAATGCTTTGAGAAATTCAGGGAGTATAAGGCGGAAACGGTGAAACGTCTAGGTAAATGTCTTAAGACACTGCGATCTAATCGTGGTGGTGAATACTTCTTGGGAGAGTTTAGGGAGTACTTGTTAGCTGAAGGGATTACATCCCAGTTATCAGCACTAGATATCCACATCAAAATGGTTTAGCAGAAAGAAGAAATATGACTCTTATAGATATGGTAAGATCAATGATGAGTTATACAGATTTACCAATTTCGTTTTAGGGTCATGCACTAGAAATAGCAGCGTACATTCTTAACTTGATACCATCTAAGTCAATACCATCTACACCCACAGAACTGTGGATTAGGCGCAAACCTAGTCTGTAGCATGTTCGGGTTTGGGGTAGTTCAGCACATTTGCTGAATGAGAACGCAGATAAATTGGAATCAAGGACATAAGTTTGTTTGTTTGTGGGGTACCTTTGAGGAACGAAATGTTGATTATTTTATAGTCCTAAGAATCAGAAGGTTATTATTAGCACCAACGCCCGATACTTAGTGAAGGACTATGTAATAGACCACAAGCCCAGAAGCAAGATTGTTCTCGAGAAATTGAGAGAAGAAGGACTGACAAAGACTTCTTCAACACCAATAGAACAGGAGGTTACATTGCAAGAAAGAGTTGTTGATACATCGGTACCTCATCGTAGTGGGAGGGGTGTTGTCCCACCCAATCGGTATACGTTCTTGGGAGAATCTTATGATATGATACTTGAAGAAGAACATGCAAAGCCCTGCAACGACAATGAGGAACTAGAAGACAAAGATGCAGAATTTTGGAAAAAGGCTGTGAAATCTGCATTCCTTAATGAAAATTTGGATGAACGCATCCACATAATGGAATCATATGGATTCATAGCACAAGGTCAAGAGCACATGTTGGGCAAGCTTAAGGAGTCTATTCATGGACTCAAGCAAGCATCTAGATCTTGGAATATTCGTTTTGATCAAGCAATCACGTTTTCTTGGTTTTAATCAATGTCCGAATGAGTCATGTGTCTACAAGAAGCGCAACGGAAAAATGGTCGTATTCCTGGTACTATATGTAGATGATATTCTACTAATCGGAAACGATGTGGGAATGTTGTCTTAAGTAAAGGTGTGACTATCTAGCCTGTTCGATATGAAGGACTTGAGAGAAGCTGATCACATCCTTGGGATTAAGCTTATGTGAGATCACAAGTATAAGATGTTGAGCTTACCACAAGCTACTTATATCGATGAGATCCTTGCTTGTTTTAGCATGCAGGATTCCAAGAAAGGGTTCCTCCCTTTTTAGACATGGAATCAACCTATCCAAGGATCAGTGTTGTAAGACATCTGAGGAGATGGAAAAGATGAAGGCAATTCCTTATTCCTTGCAAGTAGGAAGCCTCATGTATGTTATGCTATGTACTAGACCTGATATTTGCTTTGTCGTTGGCATGGTTAGTAGATTTCAATCTAATATAGGGTAAGAGCATTGGACTGTTGTGAAACATATTTTCAAGTATCTGAAAAGAACTAGAGATTATATGTTGGTTTACCAGTCAGATAGTCTGATACCTTATGGATACACAGACTATTTCTTTGTGTCAGATAAGGATTCCAGAAGTATACCTCAAGATATGTGTTTACCCAGGAGGTAGAGCCATAAGTTGGAGGAGTATCAAGCAATCGTGCATTGATTGATTCTACCATGGAGGCTGAGTATGTGGTAGCTTCTTAAGCAGCCAAAGAGGCCGTTTGGCTTAGAAACTTCTTGATGGATCTAGAAGTGATTCCTTTAGTGCAATTAGCTATTACATCTGTTGTAACAATAGTGGTGGAATTGCTAACTTTAAGGAGCCATTAACTCATAAGAAGGAAAACACGTCGAGCGTAAGTATCACCCGATTCGAGAGATCGTTCAGCGAGGTGATGTAGCTATGTCCAAGATCGCATCGGTAAACAACCTAGCAGTTTTTTTTTTTTTACGTATAGCTAACAGGCTAAGACTTTTGATAGTCACGTAAAGGGAATGTGAGTGAGATGCGTGGCAGCATGACTTTGAGTCTTAGTGGGAGTTTGTTAGAAAGTTATACTAAAAGTCATGTTTTTGTGTAATGGATTAATATTTGACTGCTATTTATTAATCAGTTTTATCCATTTTTGATGAGAATTTTTATGGGCATTATTTGCATAATATTATTGTATGTTGTGCATGTGTGTCTTTTATTTTACAAAGTAGATGGTCTGGTGTGTAGAGTTTGGCTTACACACAGAAGATCAGATCATCGGTTCTTGTGAAATACAAGATATGGTTCATAGTCTTAGATGAAACTGGACACACCATCGGCTGTAGTACAATATTTAGTAGGTCTGTCTTGACTATACGGAACGGTCTAGTTCTAACTTGTAGAGACCCATAATTAAATTATTTAAAATGTTAATGTTCGATATGTGCTTGAGTTATATAAATGTGAAAAAAAAATGAATGAATGTGGGGTCCTTGTGAAATAGAATAATGATTGTGGCATTAATGTGATACTTTAGAAGTTGAAGGATATGAGTGTGATAAACCCTATATAACAAAAAACTCAGGAGCAGCAGATTCATTTTTTTCCCCTTTCTTTTCTTCTTTTCTAGTGTCTCTCTCTCGGCTCCCACCTCTCTCACCTTCTCTCCTATCCATCCGAGAAAATTCATGATTGGAGCACTTTGAAGTTTCCTCCGTGTTCGGGCACGCTTCTAACCTTTGAGGTAGGGATCTCCTGCCTTCTTTACATGTTTAAGTGTGAGTCTTATGTACAAGAATCAAGTTTGAATAGCTATTTTGAGTCTTGAATAAATCTAGTGTATGCTGAAAATTTCGTGGGTTTTAGTAATCTGTCTTTTGGGGGCCCTCCTGCTAGGAATCAATTTTTGGTGTCTTCATAACTGTTAAAGTACATTTCAATACGAAGATTTCGGTACCAAGATCATGAAAACCGAAAATCACACAATTAGTTATGAATTTTTGAATACCGGTTGTTTCCTGGATGTGCGAATCTGTGCGTGGCTGCCTTCTTCTTACGTCCTGGGTATGTTGAACACTTTGGGTGCCTTTGGGTCTTTTAAAAGAGTTGCATATTTAAGTTAAGAAGAGATTGGCACTGGAATCAAGTAATTTGGTTAAGTATACAATTTTTGGTTAGCCTAGGTTGAATAGCCAGCCAAGTGATAAAGCTACATTTGAGAATATGGGCTGGGAACCACACCAATTTATGCCACACAACTCTTGGAAAGGATGTTCTCAATTTATCCCACAGTGATGCAATTGAGAACTGACCATTAGAAGTGAGAGTTACTATGCCAAATTTTACCTTTAGCGGCATTAGAAAACTACCGGAAATAGTCCAAAAACCGCCGGTAATAGACCGTCGGTAAAGCAATTGTCGATAAAACCAAAAACGCGGTAACAAACCGCCGGTAATACTATAAACGGCATTACAAAACCGCCGGAAATATTACCGCCGGGATTGAAATGGGCGGTTAATTTTTTTGCTTTCCCCGTGACTCGAACCCGGAACCTCAGGATCTTTGCACGCGCGTGCAACCAACTCGGCTAACCCGCATTTTGGTTCAACTAGGATAAATAATATTATTTATATTATATGGGTCAGTTTTATTATAAACGGTAGTAATAAACCGCCAGTATTAAAAATAACCATACATTCTACTTTTTCCGGCGGTAATTTAAAAAATTGCCAGTAAAAGTCACTAAAAACGGCGGTCTTACGAATACCGCCGTTTTAGGGTAATTATTACCGACGGTCTTATTAATGCCGCTAAAAGTGTCTTTTAACAGCATTGAATTAATGCCGGTAATATTATTATCGGTAAAGCCAAAATTTGGCGTAGTGAGTCCATCTAATGTGATTTGCAAGCGGTGGCAAAGTTCTTCTTGCCTCATTGAGCTCAAGAGTTTGTGTGATGGGAAATGCCAAGCTTGAGTTTTAGAAAATGTGAGACACAGTAGCATCCTTAGGGATACCTGAATGAAGTGCAATCCTGGGGCCAAATTTTGCTATTAAAGGACCAAGTGGATGCCAATTATCATACCACAAGGAAGTAGAATGGCCATCACCTAGCACACTAAGAATATATGGTTGCACCAAAGGTCTGAGGTTCAATAGTTTCCTCCATACCCATGTGCAATCCCCAGGAAGTTTTAGATTCCAAAAGTTTCTCCATTTTATTAAGTATGATTTAACCCATTGACACCACATGGACTGCTCGCCCCCAGAAATCAGGAACTAGATGTGCCTGGCAAGGGCAGCCTTGCTCCAAACTTGCATAGATTTGAATCCAAGACACCCCCCCCCCCCCCCCCCCAGCGCTTAGAAGAGCACAAGTGCTTCAAAGAAACCTTAGCACCAGTTCTCTTAAGGTCTGGGCCAGACCAAAGAAATACCCTAAGTATACACACCACCTCTATAATCACCTTTTTAGGGATGATAAATAAAGAGGACCAATAGGTTTGAATAGAGAAAAGGACATTCTTTATCAACTGCACTCTACCTGAATAAGTTAGATCCCTGTTTGTCCAAGACTTATTTTAGCAATAATGCTATCCACTAGTCGTTGGCAGTGGGAAGCTTTAAGTTTAGTGGAGATAAGAGGCACTCCAAGATATCTAATAGCCATAGTGCCTTCCTTGAACCCTAGGACATTCAGAATGGCCAACCTAGAGCTGGTGTTTACTCAAGAGAAATAAATGCTACTCTTCCCAGGACTAGGAGATGGACCTGACAAAGCCTAGAACTCAATGAGTGCAGCTTGAATGTGATTGACTAAAGTGAGATCTCCCTTATAAAAATACAAATCACAACTTTTGTCAATTAGGTTACGGTTTGATCTGTTTAAATTTGTTTAGTTTTCCTATAAAAAATACACAAGTCCCTGTGGTTTCGACCTCACTCTCGCCATACTATATTACAATACGATTCGTGCGCTTGCGAGTACTTTAAAATTTCACAACAGACACGACAAGAATTTAACACATCGGGTATCACCATTAGGCTAAAGACCGATATGGTGAGAAGACTAGAATGGACACAATTGGTATCGCCATGGACATTCGGCGAGTTGGCAAGATCTGCAGATAGAATGAATGGGTATCACCATTGACATTCGGTGAGATGACCGGCTGATGCAAATGAATGGGTATCACCATGGACGTTCGGTGAGATGAACGGACCACAAGCAAGACATGCGAAAACCTTGATTGTTATAATATGTGATTAACGGAAAAAGAATGAAATGTTGATTTTTTTTTTATATCAAATATACTTTTTTCAAAAGGAAAAGAATTTTTATTAAAAATCCTCCGGCTATTCTTGAGCGAATCAACGGTTTCCTGTATTTGTGCACAGAATCAACAGACTTCGATATTTAAGCTCGGATCAACAGAGCTTAACCAGTATAGGTCTTGTATTTCACTATATCTTTTTGAAAACAAAAGAGAATGATTTATGGAAAAGAGATTTTGGTGACAGATGATAAGAAAAGGAGAAATATTGTGATATCATACGTGATGTGGTGAAATAGTAAAGAACCTGTTGATTTATTTGGGCTGATGTGAGGACATTGATTGGTCTAGTATGGCATATGAACTAATGAGTATTGACTATAGGATGTCTAGAATTCTTTGGCCGTAGCGTGCTGCTTGTTGATAGTCGTATGTACCTTTGGCATATCATCATATTCACTCACTCTAGGTGCATAACTCATTATATTTTCGTATAACTTGTGTATAGATTTTTTTAATGGGCGCGCGTTTGCTCAACCCTATCATTTTCAGGTTCATCACAGGGACACTGTCATGGAGTGTTTGGAATGCATTCTGATATCACTGTTTAAAAGCTATTTTCGGGATTACCATATTACATTTGTAAAATAAACCGCATTGTATTATATTTTCTATTTTGGAACTAAATGATCTTTTGGGGTATTATTTGTATTAAAGTGAGGATTTTATTTAACTAATGTTATTAATATTTATGATGAAAATCGAGGACGTGACACACTATCTTGCCGGGCTCGGTTCTTCTCCAATTGGTCGAGGCTCCGATCTGTGGATGATGGCTTCAATTGTCTTGCTGGTTGGAGATGTGGTTCGATGGCATGATGGCTACAGTTGGAGGAGTTTTCGGTGCGATGGTGGTGTGGTGACTGCGGTTGATCAAAAGGGTTGGTGGTTTGGTGCACTACAAGAAATTTGGGATCTCCCAACGGTTTTAATAGTAACGCTTGGAAAAATCATCGGTATAGATGGTGCATAGCAACGGTTTGAAAACGTTACTAGAAATAGGACTATAGCGACGGTTTTCATGCAACCGTTACTCTATTACAAGACTATAGCGACGGTTTGTAATAACTATTACTAAAAAATTGGATTAAGAAAAATCTGGTTAATATAGTATAAATATTAGTAGGTGCTTCATTTTACACAAGTGTTGTGCTAGCCCAACAGGTTTACGCACGCACAAGAGCGCGAGGTCCCAGGAGGAGAACAAAATTTATTGTACGCTTCCACGTACGTGCCATGCAAGCGACACATGGGTGCCACATCAGCGCCACGCGGGTGACATGTGGGCGCCACATCAGCACCACGTGAAGGACACATGGCCATTACGAAACTGTTACTAAAAAAAATTTGTACCAACGCCCATCAAAATCGTCGCTATACCTCTACAGTGACGGATATATTGCGACGGTTTGGCCGACGGTCGGTGAACCATTGGTATAGCCTGTAGCGACGCTTTTTCTGTTCTTTAGTGACACTTTTGACCATTGCTAGAACCTGATTTTCTTGTAATGGTGGTTGCCTATAGGGTTAGGGTTGTTCTTTTTGGTTCTGGGCTTGGCCCAATAGGTGTTCTGGATTGGTCCTATAGGAGTGGACTTGTCCCAATGGGTGTTTTTTTGGTTGACTTCTTGCCAATCTCGGATTTGGGTCTCAAATTTTTGGGCACAAGATTGTTCTTAGTTTAATAATGCCGTTCAAGTCCTTGTTCGTTTAATCTTGTAACAATTTCAAATATTAATAAATTTTTGTCTTTCAAAATAAAAATAAAATAAAAAAGAAAGGAAAACTAATAGAGGTAAAAAAAGAAAAAAGGGAAATTTATACAAAAGGTCCTTCTAGTTTTACCTGAGTCTCATTTTTGTCCTTCAAATATCAATTGCAACTCTTTTGACCTTCAAGTTTGGTTTTCATACTCTCTCTCTCTCTCTCTCTCTCTCTCTCTCTCTCTCTCTCTCTCTCTCTCTTTCAAACCAGCCCTAATCATTTTAGCCTTGGGGGAAGGGGGCCGCCGCCTTCTCCTCTCCCTTCTCCCCCCTCTCTCTCGCCTCCTGTTTCTCTCCGTCTCCCCACTACCTCCTCTTCCCATCTCCGTTCTTGGTGTTTCTATTCTCAGTTTGTTTTGGCAGGAGGTTATGAG
The DNA here is from genome assembly GCA_019656295.1 of Rhododendron mucronatum var. ripense. Classification (NCBI taxonomy): domain Eukaryota; kingdom Viridiplantae; phylum Streptophyta; class Magnoliopsida; order Ericales; family Ericaceae; genus Rhododendron; species Rhododendron mucronatum. Next base: position 6,476,441 of record BPLT01000002.1, on the reverse strand, counting down.
ATCCAGGCGTTCAAGCTTTCGGTGTTCGGGCTTCTGATCTGCGTTCAGTGGGCCTATTTTTTACTGGACTCTGCCACTCCCTCTCGAAATCGGTGAATAGTGGCTAGCTGCGAGGTAATAACGCAGTGTTGGGGTTAGGATTTTTTTCCTTTCTTTTACTGATTTTTTCAATTCTACCGGCTAGTCTTCCCAACTCGGTATTTGTACCGGTTTGGTTCCCAGATTTGGTGGTGGCTAAATAATTAGTTAGATGTTAATGGTTCTGGTTTTTGCTGGCAGTGGTATCATGTTGGTGGTTTGGCCATCATTAGTGCCCGTCGGCGTCTTTCCGTTGCTGATATGGTAGGTACCACGGTCATTGCTCTAGATTTGGTGGTGGCAGAATAAGGTTTCGGGGCTTGGCCCTCGAGCTTGGATCATCCAGTCTCAGTTGTAGGGTGTGATTCGCAGGGAAGGTTCACTATCATCGGCGCTGTGCAGCCGGTTTGATCAGACTTTTAGCCCAGGCGTATTCTACTTTGTTCTTTGTGCCTGAAGCCTGCTCGTGTTAGCAGAGGCTTGCCTGAGAAGATTCTCCATTGCTTCGATTTGAATTCCAGTCAATGCCTCCATCGTTGGTGTCGGGTGGTTTCCTTTCGGCTAGAGTTTGGCCGGCGTGCTAAGTGGAGTCCATCCACGGTGGCCATGTTTTCTTCCTCTTTTGTAATTACCCCTCGTGTAGAGACCCGAAAATTCATATAAATGATTTAAATATTTTACGAGAAATAAAATGAGGAAATTGGTTTGGAATAATGAGATTTGGGGTTAATGTGTTAAAATGGTATATTTGAAGGGTAAATGTGTGATGTGTGCATAGTGTGTATATATCAGGTGTGTGTGAGGGGTAGGTAATAACTTTCCCATTCTCCTCCCTTCTCACTCCCCCATTCCTCTCTTTCTCTCTCGGCTCCCACCTCTCTCTCTCACTCTCACTCAAACTCCACTTAAATCACCCAAAACCCTTATAAAACAGCCCTCAATCTTTCATCCCTACGCTCATTGTGGTCCGTATTTCGTTGGTTGAGCTCGGTGGAGGCGTATTCCATTTGGTTTCAAGCATTGGAGTTAGGGCTTGGAGAATCCTTCAATTTCGCTCTTCAATCTTGAGGTAGGGAGTTCTAATTTGCAATATATGTTTATGACTTGTTTCTTGTAGCTTGATTTTTGCCATTGGTCATTGTTGTCATTGTTGAAGTTGTTGTTGTCGTTGAATCCATAAAAATCTGCAAAAAATCTGTTCGAAGTGAATTGTTATCAATACCATTTGCATTGTAATCGATACCTTTGCATTTCAAAACTCATAAAATCACTTGTTATCGATACCATTGGTCATTGTTATCGACACCCTTGTGTCTGGAGTGCTTTTTGACCAAATGGTATCGATACCATTTTCATTGGTATCGATACGTGTTGCTTATCTCCAGTTTTCACTGTTTTGCTTCATTTTTCACCGTTTTGAGTTTTGATCACTTCCGACGTATCCAAACACCTCCCAAATGACCCTTAACTTGATTACTTGTGTTTAATGACTTCATCCAACGTTTAGCACAACTTTAATACTCGTTTGGATACGATATCACAAAATACTTTAGGTGTCAAAGTTGGGTTTCAAGGGTTAAATGATGAAACACGTGATTGGTTTTGGAAATGAAAGATTGGAATTGGATTACTATTGTTGCCCTTTCCATTGGATTTGGTTGTCATTGTTCCTCTTGTGATCATTCCTACATTTCACATGCATACATTGTTGGATTAGAGCTTTCTACTGGGTTAGTGTAGCTCAAACCTTACATCATTTTTAGGTACTAACTCGGGACAATAGTTGCATGCTTGGAGTGCTTAGGCATGGACATGATTTTGAAAGCTAACAATGAGGAGTTACTAAGTCATCTTTGTAATTTATATTTGAAAGATGTATTCGTAACTCTATTTGTAAATCTTTTGATTTAAGAATATTGTAAGTTCTTAACTCTGGTTTGATATTCAGTAATTATGTTGATTTGGGCCAGGGAGCCAAAGATGTACTTTTTTGAAATATTTGGATGTTGAAGTGTTATTAAGGAAATGGGAATGTTAAACTCTTTTTGGGTGCCTTACGAATTAATGTGGGGTTTTATTTATAAAAATCCTTTTATATTTATGTTGAAAATCGACGGTGTGACACCTTGTTCCATTGGTTTTGTATTTTTGTCTCTGATTTGGAACATGCACCAAGTCGGGGCGGCTAGTTGGTAGATTGTTGGCCCCTCATGACCCGACCCTTTGAAGCGTTGAGATGTGCCTCGGATCTTATCACTAGTTTTGTTCCTTTGTCACCTGCTTTTCATTTTTTTTTATCTGTGATGGTTTGTTTGTAGGTTCCCCTTCCTCTAGATTCGGATGGAATCACTGGAATTGCCTTCTGTGGCTTTTAATGAAATATGTTTCGGATCCAAAAAAAAGTTTGGTTTTTGTACCATGTTGGTCCAATTGATAACGTCTGTCAGCTAAATTGGGCGAAAAAAATAAGATTGAGGGCGGACATTGTCAATTGGACCAACTTGGTATGAACTGCAACATCCAAACTACCGTCAATATGAAATTTTTCCGTCCAATTGGCTAACAAAAGTTATCAATTGGATCAATTTGGTATGAAAACCAAACTTGAAGTTCGAAAGAGTTATAATTGATACTTAGAGGACAAAAAGGAAACTCAGATGAAACTAGGAGTACCATTTATATAAATTTCTCAAGAAAAAAAAAAAGAGGAAGCGAGGCCCTCGCCGATAAACAATTGACAAGCATGAGTATGTAGATTAGGCAAATGCTATGGTGTCTACCCGCCAAAAGGGGACACCATAGCACACCGGTTATGCCTCCCAAAGATTTTTTGTTATGCCTTCAAGTGGTTATGTTAAGCCATTTGTGTAATAATGGCATAACAAATTTTCAAAAAGTGTTATGCCTTCAAGTGGTTTATGTCATTTTTGAAAAAGTGTTATGACCTAATATAATAATAATAAAAGAAGTTATGCCCTTAATCCCCACAATGACATAACATGTTACGCCATTGAATGGTTTTGGTTATACTGTAAATGGTTTTTTTATGCCAAAATTTACAATGTCTCTAAAATGACCGGAGACACCATTGCACTTGCCTGTAGATTATTGGCAAAACAGACCTTTTTTCATGTTTTGATCTCCCAAATAAGACTAGATGTTTGTGATCGTGGAAAATGGCAGTATAAAATGAGTGAAGTTTCAACCGATGTGATCATTAGTTCAAAGGAAAGGGGAAGCAGTATCTAAAGCTGGATTTGGTAAGTGAATAAATACCCTTTGGGAAATCAGATTTTTACGACTTTTTGAGGATACTATCGCCTTGGGAACCAAGAATGATAGTAACAAAAGCTTCGAATCATTAGTCCAGAGAGGGCCCGAATTTTATGGCATCATTTGGGTCAAGCTTGAACCCACCCACCCACGAGTCGTGGGATTAATTTCCTTCTCCACATTTATATTTCCAACTCGCCATATTTTAAATTTTGGTTTTCGTTTAGATTTGGAAAACTAGTAGAAAATTCAAAAATTCGCTTTTTGTAAACTTGCGCAGAATGAGGAGGTTAGGAACACACATGCGCAACGTTTTGCGCAATATGCCCATGTGGCAGCGTCTCATTGACAGTTAAAAAATAGCAATCTATTTAGTTGCCAATGAAACATTGCCAAATAGTTATGTTATTACCTTATTGTATTCAAACTCTCTCTAGATTTAAGTTCGTATCGATTTGTTTTGTACATGCTTAAGACGGATAGGACTAGATACCCAATGGGGGCCGCGGAGAACCATTGGCCTCAAAAGGTGCCGAGTTCAGCCCCTCCCGACCAGTTTAATGGATCTTAATTGAAACAAAGAAAAACTTGTGGAAAAATTTAGGCTGTTTAGGATCATTGACTTGTGAAGGGGACAAAAAAGATCGGAAAAACATTAGGGAAATCAATTTTCATTTCCATCGTAAATCTCACCACGAATCGATCATCCGGACACAAACTTACAAGGGTACAAAATCAAGTTTTTATCATTTTCCACATGACAGTGCCTAATCTTCTCAATGGGCCTTCCATTTTCTATTGGTATCTTTCCGACTTTGCGCCAATGCAGACATAATCTCGGTCCAATTATTAAAGCATGTACAAGTTGCAACCCTGTATATGAAGTATGAACCAGCTGGAAATGAAAGAAAGAAAAAACTGCAGCAAAAAAAAAAAAAAAAACCCAAATATGGAATTTACCAATAGCATGTGACTCCAAAAGCAGTGAAAAATCTGGTGGAACTTCAAAGAAGAGTTCCTTGGTAAATGCCTCGCGGCTGGTGCGCACACACCCCTTGCCTGTGGATATGCAGCAGGGATGATAGTATTCAAATCAACCGCATAATGTACTTCGGTATGTGCAGTATAGCCTCTCCACAAATCCATTTTTCTACCAGAAAAACTTTGGCACGTTGGAAATTGAGTAGTGATGATATATGCGAATGAATGATTAATGTCTTTAAAAGGGGATACATTGTTGCACCTAAAATAGAACAAAATAGAACATGCAAGGGTGCTGACTGTTGAATTCCTTCATCCAATGCTATGCATGATACGAACGAGAACTACCTCAACCCGTAAGTTATGATCCCGAGTTATAGGCAAATACTGAAACAAAAAATTTCAATACCATTGGACATAGGTAACCAACTTTACAAAAATACTAATGTTAATGGCCTAATTTTGTGACTGTATGATGTAAACCAACTGTCCCAAATGCTTAAGCTAGTGGAAAATGACGATGATGTAAAACGAGCTTCTCAATGCCCTCCTTCATATGCTGCGTCACATGTGGAGAGAAACATCAGACACGTGAAAAGAAGTGGGGACAGGGGGTATAAGAGTGATGGACACCCAAAAGAACCCAAACATTCTCTTCTGTCACAAATACAAGAAACAACAACCTTGGAGATGAAAAAGTGCAAGAGCATTGTAAAAATGACCGTGAAGTGAATCTATACCTTCAATCTAGAATTATAAGGTTAGAGTGTTTCCTCTTTCTCCTCCTAGCTTTCCTCAAAATCCTTTTAGTTTCTTCCTTCGCTTCTGCCATTGAGTAGTTTCCTACATCTCCCAAATTCGAAGGCAGGTTTAAAGCAGTGGTTGCATCCAAATGATGCGTAATAGAGAGTGATTTTTCAATTGACAGCAGAAATTCATTTGAGAAAGTACATCACCACATTCCATGGTCACAGGAAAAGAAAAAAAGAACCCTATGAAAAATGTCTTTGTGAGGGGTTCATAGATTCTTTATGTGCTTCAAAGTTACGTTAATTTTTATCGCATATGCTTATATTAATCTCATTTCTGTAACCTAATGCACGAGAGGAAAAAATGCTGAAATTGACAAAAATAAATTGATTCTTAAGCCTCACGAGTTGCTGGTTGTTTGTTTGCTTGGATCATATGCTACATGGACTCGGCTAACCATTGTTGGAAGCATGTATTTCACTAGGCACTGGATTAACATAACTCCCAAATCTAGTGGCACTAGGAGATTTCTAAATGTTTGTCCATCAAACATTCTTCCTCGCTTTCACAAGGTATGGTGTAAGCATGGGCATTGGTATGCACATTTGACCTTTTTTACAAAGCATTCATATACACAAAGGACTTGATAGACGATTCCTCAACATTTGATACGAATCTGTGATCTCCTCCCCTAATTTATAAATAACGATTATAGTAGTTAAGAATCAGCACAGGATTGTTTACGTCTTACATTCAAATATGTCCAACCTAACCGAAAGCCATTCAGTATGCATTTTTGTCTCTTATCCTCGCCTAAATGTGGAGTATGGACTAATACTCGTAGCTTGTTTCAAATACTAAACTGGATCTAAATTGCTTAAGCCAAATTGATAACAGATCAATGAAAACTTGAACAAGGCAAGCACATGACACAATACATAGATGGGATCAATGAAAACTTGAACAAGGCAAGCACATGACACAATACATAGCTGGGAAAAAAAGCCCTGCTATATTAGTCTAGAATCAATTACCTGTTTCCTTTCCTTCAAGCAGGCAGGAAAACCCTCCGTCTATTTCCTCATCTGATTCAATAGGAATTCTCCATTCTCTCTCCTGCATCACCAACATTCATTTGGGCTTAAACAAGGAAAACAAGATTGTACTGTCGGCACCTGAAGCAACCTCAGACTCTTCCTTTCTCTTAAGTTCAAAAATCCATGGAGTTTTCATGGTAAATGTCAGGTTATTTAAATCAATGTCTTGTTTAAAACAAACATTTACGAGACCATGGATATGAAAAACAAAGAAAAGGAAATGAGATTTACCAGTTCAATCGGAGACATTCTCTTCTGTTTATGCTTCTTACTTGTACCCCTATGTGTAAAAGTAGCTTGTTCTGTTTTGACAGAGGTCCAGCTTCCCACTTCTATCTTTGGAAGCAGTGCTGTTTTGCCACAACTCCTTGGTGGCATTTCAGGGCTGGATTTAAACAAAAAAAATAAAAAATTAATTGCTTGAAAGGATAAGAGGAAACAATAACGCTAAACTATTTATTATAAAACCAATAAAAGAACCACTGTATGCACTATAAAGGGCAAAACAAAGTTTTACATTACTTGATCTTAGCCAAGGCTGACAGGTTGAAGGATAGACTACAACCACGAAAATTTATTTTATACACTGGTTTCACTAAGTGAGAAAATTTCATACATCTCTTGAGCTGAAGACAGCCAACTGGAACATTTTGACTTCGCCATATCATCTAATTATGATGGCAACTCTACTGATGCTAGATGTTGAGTTAGTGATTGACAATACATACAGTATGCATATGGAGATCATGAAAGCAATTAATACAGTTAGATATCAGTTGTATCTTAGATGAAGTGGCATTTGAGTAATTGAGCTCAAAACTTCTAGTTCTGACTTCATATATGCAAATACTTGTAGACCATTGTTTAAAGTTTCCTCATAATGAAAGAGACCAGCATAATCTAGTAAAGCAAACAGTCTTTGAACTTGCCAGGAGATTAACGCACCTAGAGGGTAGAGGGAAAAAATACATTAAAAAAAGTAGGGAAAAACCAGGAAAAAAAAATCAAACTGTTATCAATGTACCCCTTGAGAGGTTGCATCTGCTGTTGAACAGAACGGCAACTGATACCCTACAATTTGAAAAATGGATGAAGAACACTAGTATAGAAGAATTTCTGAAAAATAACAAATTTGATAAGTAGCTCTATGAGACAAGCAAACTACCTCTTCCAAAAGAATAGCGGGAGTTAGATGGTTTTGGTTAGGAACCTTCAAGCTGCAAACCATTGCCTGCAAGTGAGAATTATGTACAAGTAAACAATCCAGAAACCCGCAATCATTAGCAGCACAAGAATTGAAATTCCACCCTCTGCCTCATGTCAAAGATAGGAAAAGGAGATTATCCAAGTAATAAGTTTCATTTGTTCCAGAGCTATGGTTGCATACCTGTTTTTCGTGGGTGAGTTTATTGCAGAGTTCAGATTGCATTTTTTGCAAATAGACGTCAATCTGCTCTGGTAAAGTTAATATAAATGAAGAAATCTCCTTTAACTTCTCTCCATCTGTATCCGGGCTGACTTGATCAGAGAGAGATTTTATGCCTCCTGCTAGATTAGTTTTGATATCTTCTTGTCCCTTGGCCTGATTATCATTTTACAGTTGTTTTAGAAAGCGGCATCATTTGAAATCTGAAACATTAACTGCAGCCAATACGTGTGGGGAAAGGAATAGTGGTCTTACCATTACCTGCAGCAAATTACCATTAGCAATTAACTTCTGTCGTACGTCTTCAACTGATTGAAATTGAAAGGGAAATGATGTGAACAATTTAGTCACAAGCTTTTGAGTTTGCATCAAGAATGAACAGTTAATTCTCTCTCTCTGTGAGACAAGCCAAACCAAGCATTTCGTTGTGAAAATGCACATAAATGACTAAACCTATGGAAACTAACCCACTGTTTTCAGTTCTAAACACCCTGAGGACAAGAGACTTGAGACGTTTTGAGAATACAAAACATAATCGACGTCTCTGAATGCTTTCTAGAAAATTTCAGGCAAGAGGGTCAGACAAAAAATAACTGATTGCAGAGAAGGATGGCTTTTACAAAATCAGGTAATTTCCTCTCAAAAGCTCATTTACCACAACGTATTTGGCAGTTGAGATACTTACTTTCCATCAATGCTTCCTTTGTTCCCTTGTTTACTTGCATGATATCACTCTGAACAGAGTCCATGATCATTCCAAATCTGTTCAATGAAGTTTCCATCATTCCAATCCTGCGTTCAAGTTCTTCACTTGTCTGACCTGCATACTCAAGGTTCAATGCTCACAAACTTTGCTGAAACGAATAAAAATTAGACACTATCGAATTTCAAATTTTCTAACTGAATTTAAACATGCAGTGCTTTTTTTGAATCTCCTTAGTGAGAATGAGAATCAGGGGTTCGAATGCACTTGGATAAACTTACTTCTGTGATCTAGAACAGAACTAGAGTTCCACTTGCGCATAAGATTGCTAGAAGATCTCGAGACTTGCAGCTGACTCTCTTCCAGCGAGTTGCTGATAGGGGGCAAGCAAGAAAGCTTCTTCACTGGATTCTCTCTTTCCTGAGAACTTATCCTCTACACAAGCAACATAGACAGTGAAATGATTAAGAAAATGCAAAAAGAATATCGTCAACTGAAAATAAGTTTTTTTTTTTTATAGTTTTCTTGTGTATTTACTAGTATTTATCAGCGCTGGAAAACTAGGCACTTATCCAAGGACTTAACGTTCCGCAACCTCTTTCGTGAATGAGAACCAAAATTAAAACAGCAAAACTCATTGGTTAGTGTGTTTCTTATTTTCAGAAGTTGGAGGACATAGTATAACGTGTACAACTGGTGAGGTGGACAGGTGCAAATTTATGCAAAACACTTCAAACAATCAAATCAAACCAAAGAAACAGGGGAAAACATATGGCTGAAAGGCAACATTTTAGAGCAAGTTCCACATAGTTGTGAGAGCATATTCCATTCAAGAATACAAAACACGCAAGCTTTCCATTTTGATAAGAAAAGAGTTTCAGTGACATTTCACGAATATCTTGCCATTGGAAATTGCTGAAACACATCTCAATGGTTTTCCATCTTCCAGGAAAACTGAAATTTTCATGCCATTCGAACTAATTGTTAGTTGTTACCATCGTTTTTTTTTTTTTTTTTTTTTTGTGAACGGCTAGTTGTTATCATTGTTAACATCTTGGTACTGTACTTTCTGAGCACAATTTGAGAAAGCCTTACTTGCCGTGCACATCGTTTGTTTGTACTAGAAAACTAGAAATGGCGGTCCAAGCAACAACAGAGCAGGTTGAAAACACATGCACACACATACTATAGATGATCAACTCCGAGTGACAGTAAGCCTGACGTCTCTTTCATTCTCAAGCAGGCTTTACCCGTCCTTCTAACTTTAACACAATTAAAAGACACTAAAAGCCCCCTCTCCATTTGCATCTTATTTTATAACAGAATCTATCATAATCATAAAATGTAATGGTCAAATTTAATTTCGAACTTTATCATATGTTGAAGTTACAAATCCTCGTTTGACTTACTTGTAGACTTCTAGTTGCCATCATGCTATGTTGCTTAGGACAATTTTTTTCTTTTCCGGTCAAAAAAAAAATTTGTCCTAAGCAACATATCATGATGGCAGGTTTAGTAATTCTTTGTAATCAAGCCAGGTTAAATTAAAGAGTGTCAAACTCCTTTTTTGCTTTTCCTTTTTCTGGATAGACAAGTTAAGGTGACTAGGTTTTGAGTCGCCTTACCAGGAGAATGCTAACCAAGCCGCTGGGGACATGACGAGTTTCAGACTTCTTACCATGAACGAGCAAGTTGCCGAATAACAAAAGCAACAAATGAGAGCAAACTCGTACCGAGTCATTTACGAGAAATAAAAAATCATTACAGGTACTTCCCAGTAGCAGATGCAGATGCATATTACTCAGTATCACTAACTCTACACGAAAATTTGTGTCAAAGTTGATTTTTTATTTATTTATTTTCAATTCTGTTTAAATTCAGATCACAACTCACAAGTCGGTGAATCATCACTACAGATAGATACATAGCTTTCATAAATGCAAATGTACTTTATGTACATATTCACGTATTTTTATAAATGTGCACACACACAAAAACCAGCCAAGCCGAGCTTCATAGTGTTTGATATGGTAAATGAGCAGAACTTGAGCTCGAGCTCAGTTCATTTGTAAACAAGCCGCTGATTTACTTAACAAGCCTAGACAAACTAGCCAAGCTTTTCTGACCCGAGCCAAGCTTTTGAGTGTCGAGCTCGGCAAAAGAGCCTAAAACTTGAGGTCAAACTCGGCTCGATCACTAAACGAGTCAAGCCGAGCCACAAGCTGCTCGCGAGCTTTCCAGCCCTTGACACACACATATATCTACAAAATGACGGCTCGAGAGAGAGAGAGAGAGAGACCAAAATACCGGCTCTAAAAACAAACAAGTGATAGAAGCTCGATTTTTTTTCCATTGCTTATTTAGCACGTTCCAATTCAGATCATAAGGTCACTGAATCATGACTAGCGTAAAAACTAGAGAGAGAGAGAGAGAGAGAGAGAGAGAGAGAGACAGAGAGAGAGTTTACCTGATCGTTCGTGACAATCTCATCGAGAGAATTCTGCGAGAGCTGAGAAAACATTCCGTGCTGAGACGAAACTCCCTGCTGCGAAAACGAATGCCGCGGCGGCTGCGAACGAAGTTGAGACGCCTGGCTTCTTCCAAATACCGATGACGACCCCGGCCCGCTCGGCCCAATGCTCGATCGCCTTTCCAAATCATCACCGCACCAAAACAGCATACATATGTTAGCTACAACACTCACATGTCACCACACAAAGACAGATATACATACGTGTGTGCGTTCTTATACGTGCACGTGTGTAGATTTCGTGACGGAATTGAACCTCGTGTGAGGAGGAAGAACGGAGATGGAGCCGAGATCGCAGGCTTTGTTGATCTTCAACTTCATTGAAACAAACGGTGACTGGTTGAAACCCTAGAGTGTCGAAAATGCGAATCTAATTGGTCGCTTGGATTTCCGAAATTGTGATGCGGCTTTTGTCTTCGAAGTGTTTGATCGAAGCTCTGTTTGAGTTAGCGCTGGAGTGAGAGACACTGTGTGAGCGTTCATCGGTTCGCGTGGATTATACTCTCTGTTTGTCCAATTGTTAAAATGAGTGTGTTTCAAAAATATTTTTATATTTTATATTTTATAATATTTTTTTATAATTTTGAAGATTTCGTATAACAAGGTCCCGTTCTGTTTTGGAACATAAAATAAGTCTTTATTTTTTAAGAAAACAATTTCAAGTTTAAAAATAATGGGTTTATTGAAATTTAAAAATATGTAATATTGATCTTATTTGAAAGATCTCGATGAGATCTTTTATACGGTGCAAAAAAAATTAAAAAATTAGTTTTTATTTATACTATTTTAGGGTTTGAAAATATAAAATAAATACTTATTTTTTTAAGAAGGTGTTATGGAACGGAGTCTAAAACTTATTGAAATTTATCAAACAAGATCCATATTGCATATTAAAAATATTATGAATTGAAACGGAGTGAGTGTTGTTACTGATAGCTCTGACTGTTGCAGAAATCTCATTATGACCCTATCAAACATCAAGCCGAATCTAAGCCTGCACAAATGTCTCTCCTCCATTTTTTCCCTATAAATAGAGGTGCTTAAAGCCATTTAAACACAAACATACCCCCACTCCACTTCACTTCACTCCACTCCACAATACAATATACTCCCTCTGTCCCAAATTCTTTGTCCGGTCCGCAAAACGAAGTGTTAAAAATAATGCAATTTTTTCCAGAAAAAATTCAAACTTTTTTCACAAATTAAAAATACTCATTGATATCTAGCAAGTTGTTAAAAAACTTTTGATTTTTTCTTGCGAAAATTGTATTATTTTTAACACTCCGTTTTACAGACCTGACAAAGAATTTGAGACGGAAGGAGTACAATATATCTCTCCCATCTTTGAAACTCTTTCCTCTCTCTAAATTACATACGTATTTTAGGTTTTCTTCATATATACTTGAAGAAAAATAATAAATTTCATGTATTTGAAAAGAAAAACCACATTTCCATCCCAAAAATCAACATTTCTTCAACACCCCACCATAATAATTCTCCTCCAACTCCAAACGACCTGCAAATGATCCGAACCCAAGCTCAAAGTCTCGTTCAAGCACTCAAAAGGTAGTAAACTACCTGCATTTTTGGTTTCTGTCCATCTAAGGAAACCAAGAAACCAAAGCAGAGATACTAGTTAGCTAACTCGATCATGGGTTTTTGCTACGAAAAAAATGTGATTGCATGTGCTTTGCATTGGGCATTCACTCCTTCGCGCAAAGCACTAGTTCCTAGGCTTGCCAACTGCTTTGTGCTAGGCACTTACTCCTCAGCACAAACCTCTTCCTCCTGGGCTCGCTGATCATTTCAATATCTGTTAGGTCCAGAGGCTTTTATGTCCATTTCTAGCATCCATCATTCATTCTTTTAATACTATCTTTTTACTGTTTCATTTAAAAATATCTCGAAACACCCTCAACAGGCTATTATTCATGCATTATACCAATTAATCCACTATTTGGATAAATAAATAAATAAAACATTTTCATAAACTAATCTGGACAATTGCTTGCATTGGGTACTGAAACCCCAACACAAAGAAGTTATCCCAGGAGGTGCTTTGAGCTGGGCACAAATTCCCAAGCGCAAATGAATCATCTCCATCTTCTACAGATTTTCAACAGTTTGCATTCATTTCACTCATAACATGCCATTTTCTATTCTATTTCATTCTTGTATATACTGTACACTCCAGCACATGTCTACAACACATATTCAATTTGCTATGTGTTTAAAAGGTTAAGATATAAGTATTTTTCAAAATTCCACAAGTATTTAGCAGAGATCAGTCCTCGTATCGGGCGAGAAGGGTGCTGAACAAAAGTCTTTCCTTCTCATAACTTGGCTTCCGAATCCAAAAATCTCTGGTTTATTTTCAAGCTCAACTATCATTTTCAAGTTTCAGGTTTCTTGGGAGGTAAACCATTTTACAAAAATCCGGGTAGCGACTCTTTCAAATTTTCAATAAATCCAAAAACGAGCATCACACCAGGAGTTCTCCCAGAAAAGGCCTCTCGTGCTTTGGTAGCCCACGGTGGCGACTCTGCTGGGGAGTTGAGAGCCAAACTTGAAAAATATTCGTGAGATTTCAAGAAAAATACTTATATTCTTAACTTTTGCTTTACACTTGCACTGTTCACTAGCCACGCTGGAGTATTTTGGCAATCTTGTTAAACGTCAGGGAATCCTAAAATGCACAGCAACCTCTGACAAAAAAGGGTCACGCTGCCATCGACCACTACTCGGCGTACGTTCAGCAGTGAGAGGCATACCTATGACTCCGAGTCTGAGGAACCCCTCTCTAACCAAAACCTGTCCTTTTGCACTTGTAGATATCCATAGAACTCTCCCCACTAGGAAATGTGATATACTCTGCTTACATGCTGCATTTTTCTCATCTTACATGTACATCATCATGCTTCATCACATGTGTAGTTCAACGATTAGAATAGTCCTAGAACTTCCTACTTTTTTCCTGCGGCCCGAAAAAGGTTGCTAAGACCCGATGAAGAGTCGTGTACATCGTCAAATACACGTTGTCTAAAGGATAGTCACTTTCCACGCAATAAGCCTTTGAAGGAATCAAAACTTGTTGCGTCCTAAGCTCGTTCCTCGATCAAAGATCTAATGGAAAATGAGGAGCTGATCAAGTGGTAGTGTCACAGTCCTAACACCACTCAAACAACGGTGCCATATCACCATTCAGCTAAAAGCGTCGTATCTCGCTCATGCCACCGTGGTTACGGTCTCATGTCGTTGTTGCTAAGTTGCTTCCAAAATCAAAATTGGGACCTTGAACAAAGAATGAACTAAGATGTAACTCGTTTTGACATCTCTCGAGTCTTTTACAACGAAAGGTGTATTCTTAAAATAAAAAAATACTGAGGATCAAGAGGCAACTTTCAAAGGCCGTTTCTAAAGAGTCCAAGAGACTTAAAATCCATGAAGCATACCTTTCGTGTTAGTCGTGCTCGAACAGCTTCCTCATGCTTCTGTTTAACCTTAAGGTCTGTTTGTATCTAGGTCGTGGTAACCTCATTGCTTTGTCTCAGATGGTAAAGATAAGGAGATTGACTCTGGTTCCAATAGTCGGAATTTAACCTACCTGACACGACCTACCATGGTTGTTGTGACCCTTGGTACAAAAGCTCTTAAGTGAAACAAAAGGTCGGTGGTTAGGATTAAGGAGACGTAGATGACGATATGTAAACATGGCGTCCCTTTGCTTTATAAGAAAATTGCTTTTAAATCGGTCTTTTATTTCATTATCAGTTCTAAATCATTGGGAAGAAGGCAAAAAAGGACACCGATCCCCACTGGACTCGACCCACTAAACAAAGACTCATTCGACTTAAATCTAAAACACCTTTGCCAATTCAAATGACGGGTCGAAACGATGAGGAGGACGTTAGGAAAATGGTGACATGACAATCCAATCAGATTGAGCAGCTAATGGACATGATGGAAAAGCTCAATGCCCGTCTCCCTCCTGCAGCTGACGATGACACATCCGCTGGAAGCTCAAACACCGACATGGCTAATTTCACGGCTGAGATTACCAAACTTGAGAAGGCAATCCTTAAGAGTGAGAAGATCGCTGCAACTGGGGTGGATATGGACAAACTCTGCTTGTTCCCAAATGCCACTCTCTCGAAAAAATTCAAAATGCCGGACTTTGCTAAGTTTGATGGCACTACCGATCCAAAGGCTCATCTAATGGGGTATAGGCTCCTTGTCAATGTGGAAGATTGAAAAGGATGCAATGGCTCAAATGTTTCATCAAAGCTTGACTGGACGTGCTCTCCAATGTTCTTGGCTCTAAACCCGTCTAAAAAGATGTAGAGACCTGAATATTTTTTAATTCTTCAAATATTTATTAAATGACTAATTGGAAGAATATGGTTTATTGGGTGATTTATTGAATTGAGGACCAAAGTAACGAAATTGAGAATTGAGGGAGTGGGTGTGTAGTTTAAAGATATAGGAGTATATAAGGTGTGTGTGTGTGCACATTGGAGGAGATATTTTTATCTCCCATTCTCTCTCACTCATCCATCTCTCTCCCTCTTTCACTGTCGATCTTTCTCTCTCCTCTCCTCCCTCTCAAAACTCCACTTCATCTTCCAAAATCTTCAAGAATCAACCTCATTCAAGCCTTCCATTTGCGTTCTTAAGCTCGGAGATTCTTGGGGCGAGCTTAAATCGGAGTTTTGGAGTTCTTGAAGCTAGGGCTTGCTCCAATCACTTGAATCTCGGTCTTTGTAGTGAGGTAGGGATTTCTTTGCCTTCATTATATGTGAATATGTTGATTTGGTGTGAATGTCGTGCCTACATTGGTTGTTGTTGATGTTGTTGAAATCCCAAAATCTGCAAAAATCGCTGCTCGAAACCTTGTGGTATCGATACAGATTAAGAGCTGTATCGATACTATAAACTTATCTTTCTGGTCAGAGAGTGTTGTATCGATACGACTTTGGTGTGTATCGATACCACGGCCTTAACTCCAGTTTTGCTCCTGTTGCTTCTCCGTCGACTGTTTTGACCCCCGATCGCTTCCAAACCCTATTGGACACCTCCTAAACTATCTCAAGCATGTCTAATTGACTTCCTATGATGGTTCAACGTTTTCCTTGGTCTGTTGGCTTTCCGTCAACTAGAACCGAATAAGGTTTTACTTCATTAGAAAATTTGTTAAAACATGTCTTAATGATAAATTGATTTCTCGGTTGTGTTTGTGGCATACTTAGAGCATTGTTAGAATACCATATGATGTTTCATGTGAACGTGTGATTAAGGTAAAGTCTTAGTGTAACGCCCCCAATTTTGGGTACGTTAATGAGGCATTTATTACATAATAAAGAGATTTTATTACATCATAAATACTTCAAAGGGTACATTAATTCAACAAAAGGGAAATTAACTAGGGCTCCTAACTACTGCTCCGCTTGCTCCTCCATTCTGGCAAGCTCCTCGGCTCTGAAGGCCTTCAAGGTGAAGATCTCGCCCTGTTCATCTATGAGATCTGACACATTATACCGGCGTCACCACCAATATAATATGTCAGGATCACCAAAAGATAACACCGTGAGCTACAACGCTCAATAGGAAATCCTTACCCACCAACCTTACAATGGTAAAACATTTACAACAACGCTAACAATCACACATTCACATTCGTTAATCTTCTATCGTTGGTGTCCAAGATTTCTCGTGTATCTCCTACACGACTCCTCGTAGACCATCTCACCATTTTCCACTTACAAATCAACCTTTCAAAAATCATTTGCATTGGCTCTGTACCGTGGATAACCAAGCTACACACCCAACCTCGGTTCCGCCGCGTCGGTCTCCCGAGTATCCTCACAATGGTTCCGTCGCGCCAGGTTCCCATTGGCACACAATTGCATTGGCTCCTCTCCGTGGATAACCAAGCCATACCTCAGCATGGTTTCGCCGGTCCGGGATCCCATGGGAACACACACAACTTCACAATGGTTCTGCTATTCTGGATTCCCATTGGAACACACACATAATACCCTCGAAATGGTCATTATGTAGTTTCTAAAATATCTTTTTCCTCGGAAAACATATTCTCCTTGTCAACCACACCCTAGGTGTCATGTTTCTACTTTCTCGGTTCTTGTGTCTTGTTTTCATGCAAAGACTTCCGCGGCATGACAAAAGTAAGCATGCATCATTCATTGTAATCTAACAAGATCATCCAACTCTATAATGCTAATCATGTTCAAATCAACACTTAAAGCATAACGCCACATGTTCGGACGCCCTTGGAGTGAAAAATCACTTATGCTTTATCGTACCACAAGTAATACAAGCAATTTATATATGCATGCTCATAACCATTGTAAAGATCAAAATACGAATACTTGAGATGAAAAGTAAATAAAGATAACTTATTTTGAAATGGAAGATAACGAGATCTTACATATACATAGGGATAGGGTAAGAGTATCCTACTTTGATCCGAAACTAGTCGGGGCCGAATAAGCTAGTTGGAAAATTCTACGGGTGGTGAAACTCCAAATCTGGACCGATCTTTGGATGGCAGTAACTCGGTCAATCTTTGGCCGAATATGATCGTTCTTCAGTCAAAATCGAAGCTCTAGAAGCGCTCTACAACTTTCGTGAAGGAAGTTGATCCTAGAAACCACTTTAGGTAGGAGAAAAATGGTGATAAAGGAAGACACAGTAAGCTGTCTGGAAATGGAAATTCGAGATTTTTACTGAACTTTGGATGACAATATCTTTGTCATTTCTTCACCGATTGGGGTGGTTCTTGAGTCTTACTTGAAGGTCTCAAAGTTCTCTACAACTTTCCCGAAGGGAGTTGGTTCTAAAAACTACTCGAAGCAAGAGAAAACTGAGGATTTACAAAGGGACAGTAGGCTGCCTGGAAAAACAGAGAATGGTTTCTAGAGAGAAGGAAGAGCAAAGCTTGAAGGTGTGAGTTCAAAGCTTGGAATGGCCTTCTATTTATAGGCAAACCTTGGCTCTCTCTCCTCCCTCAATGCCGGCCCTTCTCTCTTTCTCTCTACCTCAATTTTTGACACTTGGCAAGAGATCTTTGAAAGATCAAAGACTAAACTTAGGCTTGCATGGCTAGGATTTGATTCTTGGAAGACTTGGTGGGCAAGAAGAATAGTTGTACAAGATTCTTGGCGTGAAACAAATCATGGGAGTACAAATGGAGGTTAGGTCTTTTGGCTAGGAAGAATATTCACCAAGGATATGAAGTACAAAGAAGATCAAGAAAGGTACAACCAACTCTCCTTCTTCCTTCCTCTCTTCCTCTCTCTCTCTCTCCCTCCCTTGGCCGATTCTCTCTCTCTCTCCTCCCTCTCTCTCGGCCTCTCCTCTCTCTCTCGGCTTCTCTCTCATCTCTCTCCCCTCTCCCTCTTGCAAAAGTACATATATATATAGTTATGCAAGAAAGAATAATAGGTACTTTTGACAAAGAAACTTAAAGGCTAAGTTTTCTTACTAAACAAACAAATAGGCACACGTTGGACTAAAATAATAAACTAGTGTACTAATGTACTCTAGGTAGTTCAATACCCCATTAAATTAATCCAATTGGGTACAAAACCCCAATAGAAAAGAATATCAAGGTACTAAAGGAATCCTAGAGCTTTTAAGTCTACTAAGTACGTACTTAATAAAATATTGGTACTACATCACATGGGTTTTGAAAAATGATTAGTTTAATAAACCCTTGTACTTAGTTGAAAGAACAACCCTTTTACCTAATGGGTAATAAATCCCCTAACTTCTATTGTCCAATGGACAATAGTTATTAGGTAACTTTTATATTAAAATAGTATGTACCTTGTCACATGGAGATTTAATGAAAAGATTAAATTAATAACCACATGTACTTGGTCGAAAGGTGAACTTATTATCCAATGGATAATAATTCTCCTAGCTTCTATTGTCCAATGGACAATAATTACTAGGGAAATTATGTAATAAAATAATCCAAAAAGTCCTTTAAAGCATTTATGAAATCTAGGGTTTAGATATGTCCCAATATTTAATGAATACAATCACATGGGAAAATCAATACTTGATTATTTAAATCAAACCTTGTACCTTGTTGGAAGACTAATGCTATTACCCAATGGGTAATAAATTCCCTTGTAGTTATTATCCAATGGATAATGGGAAGGTGGGAGAATACCCAATAAATAAAGAATAAATGTCATTTGCACATGTGGATATACCCCATTAAAATACTATATCTTTGTACTAGCCAAATTATTTAATGGAAGACCTATTGTCCATTGGGTAAAGATTACCCTAACATCTATTGACCAGTGGGTAAAGAAGAAAACCAAAATAATAAAAGAAAATAAATAAACAATTTCAAGTTTAGGTTTGAAAAGGTTCACAAGGTTCAAGGATGGGCAAAACGGTCCATCTATGGTTAGGGAAAAGTAACTAGGTAGTTTCCTAGTTCAGTTTCTCCAGCAAGCCGGTTAGAAGCTAACTAGGCTTGCTAAGTAGGCTTTTTGTAAAGAAACGAATCTCAAGGGCTAAAATGTAATTACGACAAATTATAGGAATTTAAAAGGAAATATTAAAATAAAATTCAAATATTTAGCAAAATTTTTATCGACCAAAAATCAGGGTCGTTACAATCTATCCCCCTTAAAACAATTTCGTCCCCGAAATTGGCGCGCGACTATAGATTAGACTAGGTCGCAAGACCGATCTTGGAATCATCGACTATCCCCCTTAAAAATAGGAGTAGGTCACCATCAATCGTATTAAGCTTTCTCACTTGCTGAACGAGATGGGGTTGAAGTTGCTTCTGCCGTCGAACAGCTTGCTTTGTCGTCGGTCCTTGATAGAGTTTCCTCATTGTAAATACCAATGCTAAATGCAAAACCTTTACCAAATCATCATGCGGACTCATATCCTACGAATGTTTCCTTAGCATGATCCCCTCCCACTTAACGATATCAAATCCATTTCCAAAACAACAGATCAGCTTGAATAAAATTACTTCCAAATCGTAAAGCGTAAGTATTCCATCAAACATCAGCAAGTAAACCCTACGATACTTTTCAATATTCGCAAAGGCACTGAAAGAACCTATACAGTCATGGGAAAATAATCCTTTGGCATCATCGTCTTCTGGTGGTAACTTCAAAGGTACGGCTGCTTCCAATCCAACACTGCTTCGACTTTACTTTCGTCCACCATGATCCCGTCCTTGGATTCTACGTTCCCCGAGAACTTAACCACTTCTAGCTAGACCTCGCATTTAATTGCCTTGGCTTAAAGTTGGCTATCTCGGAGTACTTGTAGTACTATTCTAAGGTGTCTTTCGTGCTCCTCCTGATTGGCTTGATAAATCTTTTTATCCATCGGCTCCTTCAATTGGGTCTTGAGCTCTTTTAGCTTGCAGGGTCATTTGATACAGCGCCATAGAGATTTGTGCTGCTTCCGGTTGGAGTTCTATAGAGAAGTCTATCTCTCTTTGAGGTGGTATGCCAGGAAGTTCTCTAGGGAAAACATCGGCATACTTGCACACGATGTGTGGAAATCCCACTTCCATTCTATTGACTTCTTCCAAATGGAGGCTGGCTAGCCATCCAAACGGTTGATTCTACCACCTGGATCTTCTTGTCGTTGGGCTCACCGTCTGTCTATCCCTCTTAAATTGGAAACCCTTCGGGGTATACGCGATCACCATCTTCAGATGGCAGTCCATGACCGCTCAGTGTGCTGATAGCCAATCCATCCTCAGGATTACGTCAAAATCCGCCATGTCGATCACTCCAAGATCGCAGTTTAGGCGCAGGTTGGCTACTCCTAGTTCGCACCCTCTATACACTAGACTAACAGCTATACTCCCCCCAAATGGTGATGTTATCTTCATACTCGATCTTAGGGGTTCTGTTTCTAGTGCTAGTGCAGTTACGCAGGCAGGAGATATAAAGGAATGCGATGCACCAGAGTCTAACAAGGCTTGTACGCAGATACTATAATAGTAGCGTACCTTGGATCACAGAGGGATCCTGCTCTTGTTTCTTAGTCCACAGTGCAAAGATACACCCTCCAGTGCTTTGCTGGAATCCCATGGGCTGCTATCCTTTGTTCTGCCCATTCTGCTGCTGCGATGGGCCCTCAGAGTTTTGCTTCACAAAACCGGCTTGCCCAACTTGCTGAGCTTCCTGATTCCCAAGGCTCCCATTCCATCTCTTTTGAGGCTGCGGGCAGTTGCGCCTAATATGGCCCATAGCATGACAGTTGTAACACTGAACTGTTGCTATGTCTTGACTACCTTTCTGTGGTTCGTCATGCCCTGGCGTAGCAGTCTTCTAGGGTTGGTCGCTCTGACCCGAAGCAAAGGATTTGGTGAAATAGGGTCCACGGTTGCTATTGGATGGTTGGGTTCGAATAGGTCTGCCAACGTTGCCGGTCGCCTTCCTCCAACGGGTTTTGAAGTCGTTTTCTTCACTCTCCAGTCGAAGAGCACACTTCACCACACCGATATAGGTGGGGAAAGCTTGAGCTACCATAACTCTTCTAGCTGTAGTCAGCCCCCACTCAAACCTCCTCGCCTTTTTATCCTCGGTTGCAACAGCTTCTTGAGCATAGCGGGATAGTTCTTCGAACTTGGCCGCGTACTGAGTGACGGTCATAGTTCCTTGCTTCAGGTTCATAAATTCCTGCTCCTTGGCCAGACGAAGGGGCGTGGTAAAGTATTTGTCGAGAAACAAGGTCTCGAACTGAGCAAAGGTCATGGTGGCTACGGCATGGGTTGCCTCTATCAGATCCCACCAGTAGCGAGCTTCTCCCTTCAGCTGGTAGGTGGTTAAGGCTACACGATCTCCATCTCGGGTGATCTCCAAGGTGTCCAAGATCACCTTGACTTCCTTTAGCCAGGTTTCAGCTACGGTGGGGTTGGTATCTCCGTTGAAGGTCGGAGGTCGACGTTTACAGAACTCGTTCATCGCTCGGGTTCGAGTCATAAGTCCGTCGTCATGGTTTTGGTTTTGGCGGTTGTCGTTCAAGGCGGTTATGAGTGCTTGCATGACTTGAGCGAGGTCGGGGTTGGGGTTAGGATTAGAGGATTCTCCGGTTTCGCGTCCTAATCCACTACGTTGATTCGCCATCTACGAGTAGAAATCGAAAAGGGAGGTTTAATCTAACTAAACTATTTCCTTCTAAAGGGACAAAAGGAATTTATCAAGTAGTATGCAATAGCAAGGTTTCTATAGATAAGCAAAAGAAATACAATAGGATGCATAGAGTTCTCTACAAAAACAAAAGATAAAAGAGAACATGAAATGCACCAATTACATGATCCTACAAGTTGTCGGGCTTAACTTACACTGCAGCTACTCCATTCTAGGGTAGGTCAATCACTTCGTGAAATTCCAACTAATAGGTTGACTAGGTGGTTTAACTTCTAGAGAAAACTTTCGAGTTTCTTTGTTCCACATTCGATCCTTGATTTAAGTCATCATCCAATTGTTCGGAAATTCCCAGCTCGGCGGTACTGCCAATTTCTGCGCCTTGCTTTAATCCGAAGATTGTTTTGACAGAAATCAACCCAATTTGGGATGTTAAACTTGAAAATCGAAGTCACGTTTGTGTAACGGTCAAACTTATCTCACGGTTCTACATGGTTCTACCCATTCTACCCATGACCGAGGTTTTGAACCTAAAGCTCTGATACCAAGTTGTAACGCCCCCAATTTTGGGTACGTTAATGAGGCATTTATTACATAATAAAGAGATTTTATTACATCATAAATACTTCAAAGGGTACATTAATTCAACAAAAGGGAAACTAGGGCTCCTAACTACTGCTCCGCTTGCTCCTCCATTCTGGCAAGCTCCTCGGCTCCGAAGGCCTCCAAGGTGAAGATCTCGCCCTGTTCATCTATGAGGTCTGACACATTATACCGGCGTCACCACCAATATAATATGTCAGGGTCACCAAAAGGTAACACCGTGAGCTACAACGCTCAATAGGAAATCCTTACCCACCAACCACATTTACAACAACGCTAACAATCACACATTCACATTCGTTAATCATCTATCGTTGCTGTCCAAGATTTCTCGTGTTTCTTCTACGCGACTCGTCGTAGACCGTCTCACCATTTTCCACTTACAAATCAACCTTTCAAAAATCATTTGCATTGGCTCCGTACCGTGGATAACCAAGCTACACACCCAACCTCGGTTCCGCCGCGTCGGTCTCTCGAGTATCCTCACAATGGTTCCGCCGCGCCAGGTTTCCATTGGCACACAATTGCATTGGCTCCTCTCTGTGGATAACCAAGCCATACCTCACCATGGTTCCGCTGGTCCGGGATCCCATGGGAACGCACACAACCTCACAATGGTTCCGCTATTCCGGATTCCCATTGGAACACACACACATAATACCCCCGAAATGGTCATTATGTAGTTTCTAAAATATCTTTTTCCTCGGAAAACATATTCTCCTTGTCAACTACACCCTAGGTGTCATGTTTCTACTTTCTCGGTTCTCGTGTATCGTTTTCATGCAAAGACTTCCGCGGCAGGACAAAAGTAAGCATGAATCATTCATTGTAATCTAACAATATCATCCAACTCTATAGTGCTAATCATGTTCAAATCAACACTTAAAGCATAACGCCACATGTTCGGATGCCCTTGGAGTGAAAAATCACTTATGCTTTATCGTGCCACAAGTAATACAAGCAATTCATATATGCATGCTCATAACCATTGTAAAGATCAAAATACGAATACTTGAGATGGAAAGTAAATAAAGATAACTTACTTTGAAATGGAAGATAACGAGATCTTACATATACATAGGGATAGGGTAAGAGTATCCTACCTTGATCCGAAACTAGTCGGTTTGCGTCCTAATCCACTACGTCGATTCACCATCTACGAGTAGAAATCGAAAAGGGAGGTTTAATTTAACTAAACTATTTCCTTCTAAAGGGTCAAAAGTAATTTATCAAGTAGTATGCAACAGCAAGGTTTTCATAGATAAGCAAAAAGAAATACAATAGGATGCATAGAGTTCTACTACAAAAACAAAAGATAAAAGAGAACATGAAATGCACCAATGACATGATCCTACAAGTTGTCGAGCTTAACTTACACTGCTGCTACTCCATTCTAGGGTACGTCAATCACTTCATGAAATTCCAACTAATAGGTTGACTAGGTGGTTTAACTTCTAGAGAAAACTTTCGAGTTTCTATGTTCCACATTCGATCCTTGATTTAAGTTATCATCCAATTGTTCCGGAATTTCCAGCTCGGCGGTACTGCCAATTTCCGCGCCTTGCTTCAATCCGAAGATTGTTTTGACAGAATTCCACCCAATTTAGGATGTTAAACTTGAAAATCGAAGTCACGTTTGTGTAACGGTCAAACTTATCTCATGGTTCTACATGGTTCTACCCATTCTACCCATGGCCGAGGTTTTGAACCTAAAGCTCTGATACCAAGTTGTAACGCCCCCAATTTTGGGTACGTTAATGAGGCATTTATTACATAATAAAGAGATTTTATTACATCATAAATACTTCAAAGGGTACATTAATTCAACAAAAGGGAAACTAGGGCTCATAACTACTGCTCCGCTTGCTCCTCCATTCTGGCAAGCTCCTTGGCTCCGAAGGCCTCCAAGGTGAGATCTCGCCCTGTTCATCTATGAGGTCTGACACATTATACCGGCATCACCACCAATATAATATGTCAAGGTCACCAAAAGGTAACACCGTGAGCTACAACGCTCAATAGGAAATCCTTACCCACCAACCACATTTACAACAACGCTAACAATCACACATTCACATTCGTTAATCATCTATCGTTGGTGTCCAAGATTTCTCGTGTTTCTCCTACGCAACTCGTCGTAGACCGTCTCACCATTTTCCACTTACAAATCAACCTTTCAAAAATCATTTGCATTGGCTCCGTACCACGGATAACCAAGCTACACACCCAACCTCGGTTCCGCCGCGCTGGTCTCCTGAGTATCCTCACAATGGTTCCGCCGCGCCGGGTTCCCATTGGCACACAATTGCATTGGCTCCTCTCTGTGGATAACCAAGCCATACCTCACCATGGTTCCGCCGGTCCAGGACACAACCTCACAATGGTTCCGCTATTCCGGATTCCCATTGGAACACACACACATAATACCACCAAAACTGGTCATTACGTAGTTTCAAAAATATTTCCGTTCTTGAAAAACATTTCCTTTCATTAACCACACCCTAGGTGTCATGTTTCTACTTTCTCGGTTCTCGTATCTCGTTACATGCAAAGACTCCGCGGTGTAAGACTTTACATATAAACATGCATTTCATAAGACTATTCCAACAAGATCATCCAACTCTAAGCTACATAGCATGCTTGAACATCTTGAAAATAAACCATGCATTTCCAACATTTAATAAAAGATAACCTTATCTACTTTTAAAAGTAATGATCAAAGTTGCTACTAAATAACATTCTATTCTTTAACATGTGATTTAAAACAATACTAGAGTTAGTGGACTAGGATAAACTACTTATACTTAGGATCAGTAAGTAGAGATTAATCTACCTTGATCCGAAACTAGTCGGGACTGAATGAGCTAGTTGGAAAATTCTACGGGTGGTGAAACTCCAAATCTGGACCGATCTTTGGATGGCAGTTACTCGGTCAATCTTTGGCCGACTATGATCGTTCTTGAGCCGACATCGAAGCTCTAGAAGCGGTCTACAACTTTTGTGAAGGAAGTTGATCCTAGAAACCACTTTAGGTAGGAGAAAAATGGTGATAAAGGAAGAGACAGTAAGCTGTCTGGAAATGGAAATCTGAGATTTTTACTGAACTTTGGATGACAATATCTTTGTCATTTCTTCACTGATTGGGATGGTTCTTGGGTCTAACTTGAAGGTCTCGAAGTTCTCTACAACTTTTCCGAAGGGAATTGGTTATAAAAACTACTCGAAGCAAGAGAAAACTAAGGATTTACAAAGGGACAGTAGGCTGCCTGGAAAAACAGAGAATGGTTTCTAGAGAGAAGGAAGAGCAAAGCTTGAAGGTCTGAGTTCAAAGCTTGGAATGGCCTTCTAGTTATAGGCAAACCTTGGCTCTCTCTCCTCCCTCAATGCCGGCCCCTCTCTCTCTCTCTCTCTCTAACTCAATTTTTGACACATGGCAAGAGATCTTTGAGAGATCAAAGACTAGACTTAGGCTTGCATGGCTAGGATTTGATTCTTGGAAGACTTGGTAGGCAAGAAGAATAGTTGTACAAGATTCTTGGTGTGAAACAAATCATGGGAGTACAAATGGAGGTTAGGTCTTTTGGCTAGGAAGAATATTCACCAAGGATATGAAGTACAAAGAAGATCAAGAAAGGTACAACCAACTCTCCTTCTTCCTTCCTTCCTTCATCTCTCTCTCTCTCTCTCCCTCCCTTGGCCGATTCTCTCTCTCTCTCCTCCCTCTCTCCCGGCCTCTCCTCTCTCTCTCGGCTTCTCTATCATCTCTCTCCCCTCTCCCTCTTGCAAAAGTACATATATATAGTTATGCAAGAAAGAATAATAGGTACTTTTGACAAAGAAACTTAAAGGCTAAGTTTTCTTACTAAACAAACAAATAGGCACATGTTGGACTAAAATAATAAACTGGTGTACTAATGTACTCTAGGTAGTTCAATACCTCATTAAATTAATCCAATTGGGTACAAAACCCCAATAGAAAAGAATATCAAGGTACTAAAGGAATCCTAGAGCTTTTAAGTCTACTAAGTACTTACTTAATAAAATATTGGTACTACATCACATGGGTTTTGAAAAATGATTAGTTTAATAAACCCTTGTACTTAGTTGAAAAAACAACCCTTTTACCCAATGGGTAATAAATCCCCTAACTTCTATTGTCCAATGGACAATAGTTATTAGGTAACTTTTATATTAAAATAGTATGTACCTTGTCACATGGGGATTTAAAGAAAAGACTAAATTAATAACCCCATGTACTTGGTCGAAAGGTGAACTTATTATCCAATGGATAATAATTCTCCTAGCTTCTATTGTCCAATGGACAATAATTACTAGGGAAATTATATAATAAAATAATCCAAAAAGTCCTTTAAAGCATTTATGGAATCTAGGGTTTAGATATGCCCCAATATTTAATGAATACAATCACATGGGAAAATCAATACTTGATTATTTAAATCAAACCTTGTACCTTGTTGGAAGACTAATGCTATTACCCAATGGGTAATAAATTCCCTTGTAGTTATTATCCAATGGATAATGGGAAGGTGGGAGAATACCCAATAAACAAAGAATAAATGTCCTTTGCACATGTGGTTATACCCCATTATAATACTATACATTTGTAGTAGCCAAATTATTTAATGGAAGACCTATTGTCCATTGGGTAAAGATTACCCTAACATCTATTGACCAATGGGTAAAGAAGAAAACCTAAATAATAAAAGAAAATAAATAAACAATTTCAAGTTTAGGTTTGAAAAGGTTCACAAGGTTCAAGGATGGGCAAAACGGTCCATCTATGGTTAGGGAAAAGTAACTAGGTAGTTTCCTAGTTCGGTTTCTCCAGCAAGCCGGTTAGAAGCTAACTAGGCTTGCAAAGTTGGCTTTTGTGTAAAGAAACGAATCTCAAGGGCTAAAATGTAATTACGACAAATTATAGGAATTTAAAAGGAAATATTAAATAAAATTCAAATATTTAGCGAAATTTTTATCGACCAAAAATCAGGGTCGTTACACTTAGATGGCTTGTAGAGTGCGAGGGTAAGCGAATGAGTCGAAGGTTGGACTAGGAATTCTCGTAATGCAAGTGGTGATAATACGGAGACTTAGAGGGGTTTCGTAACGCAAGGGGTGGTAATACGGTAACCTAAGTCGTTAGGGATCACCGTGATGCAAGGGGTGGTAACATAGTAATCCTTGTGGTGCTATACGGTAATGCAAGGGAGGGAAATACTGATGGTGGGAGTTTGGGTTAGCGAGTCGAATTGGGATTGTTTGAGTTGCTTGTGTTATATGGTTTATGCATTCAATCTCGATAAGGGTTCATTTACAAGTTGATTGATTATCATCTACCGAACTTTATATCCTTATCCTCTTTGTCTGCACTTGTCATCATATTTATATATAAGATTGGTAAAGATTTACCTACTGGGCTAGTGTAACTCAATAAAATCCTTCTTTTCAGGTTCAAATGTTGGACAATAGATTGCATGCTATGGTGTGCTTGGACATGAAGACTTTTTGGAAGCTAATTTTATTTAGTTACTTATTCATCTTTGTAATAGACTTACTTTGGGCCAAAGATGGCTTCGTAACTAATTTGCTCTTAAATTATCTTTTGACTTAAGTTTGTAACGTTCTGAACATGTTGGATATGTATCTAAGTTAATTTGGGCCGTGATGCCAAGGTTGTATTTCTTTAAACATGAATACTTATTTGTAAATTAAACAGGTGGGAAGCTCTTTTGGGTAATATGTATGATATGCGAGGTTCTTGTATTAAAATGTATTACTCCCTCCATCCCAATTTGTTCCATCCTTATTCCTTTTTGGGATGTTCCAAAATGATACGCTTGGTTCAAAACTTTCCATTTTTAGATGTCAAGATTACCATTTTACCCCTCATTTAAAGAGAGAGATTCTCCCTCCCAAATTCAAATTCAATGCAAATGGCCGGAAAACTGAATTTGGCTCCATTCTCTTCATATGACATGACAGGAGGAGAATACTTTTGAATTGGTGGGTTCAATTATTTATTTTTACAAAATTTTAGTAATATTTTCTCTAAAATGGTAAAATTGACCAAAAGTCAATGTAAGTACAATATTTTCTTAAATTTTGTGAAAGTCAAAGTAGGCGGAACAAATTGGGATGGAGGGAGTATATATTTATGTTGAAAACCGAGGACGTGACAAATTGGTATCGGAGCGTCTAGGTTTGAATACTTTGAGACCGTGGGGAGACTTCTAGTCTCATGGGTTCAAAATGTCACGCCATTTTCATAACATATGTGTGCTTGTGTGCATTGACATCATTTGGCCTATGTGACATTGCATTTCAATATAGAAGAGTGGCGTAGAGTTGCTTTGATCCGTGTTGGGATAGTTGGAGGTTTCGACCTCATTTGATAATGTTGTGATTGATGAACCTTCTTTTTCTCATAACTTGTAGCTAGATGCCTCCGAGAACGCGTGCTAGGGCAGGTGAGGCCAAAAGTAGGGGTGGTCTTGGTTGTGGTCGTGGCCGAGGGCCACCGGTTGAGGATGAGGTTAGCCACCATGGGGAAAATCCGAGTGGGAATCTAGGGGAAGGGGCCGGACATGGTCAAGGAGAAGAAGTACCGATCGTTCAAAATCCTTTTGCTAGGGATTTTGTTGCGGTTCTTGCGGCTGTAAACCTTTTAAATCCTGCTCCTAGGGAAGGTGCAGACAGTCGTGCTATGATAGCAATGAGGGAGTTCAGCCATAGAAATCCACCTACGTTCGACGGGTCGAGTTGTGACCCTCTTGTGGCCTATCATTGGCTAGCCCAAATTCGAAAACTTTTTAGGGCTCTTTAGATCACAGAGGATGACTTGCGAGTCAATATCGTAGCCGTTCAGGTTACCGGGGAGCAAACGAATGGTAGGAATCCATGTTGGAATCGAGAAAAGATGCATGGAGAGCGGCAAGGACCGCGGCTCACGCAAATGAGCCAGATACCTAACTTGGGCCGAATTTGAGGTGCTCTTCGAGGAGCAATATTTTTCAGAAACTAGCCGTGACCAATTGAGAGATGAGTTTGAGAAGTTAGAGCAAGAGGATATGACCGTATCGGAATATGCTTTAAAATTTCAATCTTTGTCCCGTTTCGCACCAGAGTTGGTGGCTAATGAGGAAAGGAAGTGTAGGCGGTTCGAGAGAGGTTTACATGAAACCGTGAAGAAGTTTTGAAAAATTCTAGCTCGCCTAGGAATATAAATATTTGCTATCCTTTAATCTCAATCAACGATTCACCAAGCGATAAACAAAATCAATCTCACAAACGGAAAGCAAACAAATAACGAATTCCAAGATATACGTGGAAAACCCAAAATGGGAAAAAACCACGGGAATGAATCAAACACTACTAAACACGAGGTTACAAGAACTCTTATGATAAGTTTGAACTCCACAAACCTAAACCTAGACGCTCTTGCCGAATCCACCTACACCTCTCTGAATGCTTGACTGCCATTGCCTTGAATCCACAAGCCTTCTGTTTGCCTCCCGGAAATCCATCGAAGGACTTGAACTTGTCTAGGAATCCTCCTTAGGGCTTTTCTCAAATAAGTTGAAGAAGATGTTGAAACCTCTTGAAGATGTCTTGTTCACTCAACGATCCATCGATCCCATTGTACTCCAAGATTCAAAAAAATTAAAAACCCTATTCTGTGTGACACAATATGGCTGCCTCCTTTTCTAATTTCTTTCGTTACCTGTAGAGATAAGAGCACCTCCATATATATCCTCTTGTTTGTGTCCATATGTCCTTTTATAAATAAAATCTTATAAGGCCTTGGAGATGCTGAATCCCTTGAGTTAAGCCTAATTTCTGACCTCTCAAAATGGAAATACATATATTTTCTTGATTTCCTTCCACATCCTAAAACAAACACTCTAAAATAAATAAAAAATTACAACTCGATAAATAAATAATCGCAATTGCACGGACGAATGTGTTTTGACGCATGCCATTGACAATCATAAATATTTTGCCCTTACAATCTCCCCCTTTGGCAATGCATGACAAAACACATAAAAAAAAAAATCTAACACCTAATCCCAACAATCACAATGATCATTGTAGGGGGATGAAAACAATTGGTGCTCTGGACAACACCGATTGGCAATAGCTTCACGTGCCTCTACACCGGAACCCTAGTTCGTCGGCGGAACCCTAATATGCAAAACAGACAAGGGGTAAGCGCACCTTTGCTTCTCGTAGCAAAGGCCCTCCGATGCCAAAGTTAGTATCACGTACTGGTTTACAAACCCTAATTATCAGTAGGAATGTAATACGAATGCTAGATATTGCGTACCTTTTACCTCCAGGTTTACCTCGTATTTATAAATTCACGGATGCTTGGTGCCCAAGCATCCCTGTTGCCCTAGGATTCCTATCTCGTATAGGAAACCTAGTATCCATTGGATTCTCGTTCCCTTATCCGTATGATAGCTCAGTCCTTTTGGGACTCTTTCCTATAGACACCCGAATATCCCATTCACGTTGGGTTTCTTGCTTTGATCCTATATACTCGGGATCTTATCCCTTTACAGAGTATCACTGTTCTGGAACCTTCTTAGGCATTCTTACCGCCTTATTTATTCTAAGGCAACTTCTTATTTTATTTTGTTGCCGAACAGTCTATCAGGACCAGTGACCCCTCATGTTTCTGGTCCACAACATTATGCATTGTAATCGACTTCTCGTGTCTTTTTATCTAAAACTACCAAACAGACTATATGGACCAATGACTTCTCATGTCATTGGCCCTCATCGCCAATCACCGCGCTGCCCGGCAGTAAATCCTCTCGTATTTATCACTTGCTCTTGTACATCACGTGTTCGGCTAATAGTTGTAACTGTTCGGGAATACCTCCTTACAATTGCTCCCCAGCTTTACCCAATTGTCACTATTCGGGGGCAATGGGTGAAGCTTTTTAGAAACAAACGTTGGGTCGAACTTCTCTGATCCCATGTAGTCACAGTATTATTGCTCATTTATGCTTTTGGCACCCTCGTCATTATACCGTTTCGGGGTTGTGACTCCACGTGTCATGCTTCGTACGCCTTGCATTAAATGTGAGCTGACGTTCGTAGCCAAACGTCATTAATATAGCCCCCGTTCCATCCGTTTTTCACGTTACACTTTTGTAACGGCAAAAGAACAGAGACGAAACGTCGCTAACTTCAAAACCCTTTAGGGGGATCTTTCTGGGTTTTTACCAGAAAGCCCAAATTTTCTCTCTCTTTCTCAAAAACCAGGCGAAAGCTTTCCTTTCCTTCTTTCGCCATCGCCGCCGTCTGCAACTCGACTGCGTCTCAGGCAATCGCTGCACTAGCTTCATAAGACTCCTATTCTGGTCTCTTCTTGCATCTTTTCCTGAACTTAGTTTCTAGATTTACCAGTTTCATTTAGGGCTCTATTCTTTAGCCATTTCCAAATTTCTTCGTTCTTAGCATATTAATGGCGGATGAAGGCGATAACGGCCCTAGGCCTGGTAAATTTAGGAAACTCTGTGATTCCCCTATTGCTATGTCAACTTTTAGAACCGAATATAATGTGCCTGAAAATGTGGGGCTTGAACTTGCCCCCTTAGGAGCAGATAGGGATGCAGGTACTTGGGATAGGATGTGTATCCCTATCGTGGCGATCGTTGAGGGTGGAGTTCGTTTCCCCCTTGATCCACTGCTCCGCCGTGTGCTTAACTGGTATCGCCTCACGCCCATGCAAGTTTCAACGAACGTTTTCAGGCTAGTGATGGGAGTCGTTGCCCTGAATAGAATCCTAGGAACCCAAATAGGAATCTGGGAGATCCAATGGTGGTATAGCATCGTGCTAAACCCTGAGTATAACACTTACTATTTCAAAGTAAAGAAAGCAGAGAAGCACTTCGTGCTTAATATGCCAGACTCTGCTCGTGACCATGAGATGGACTTCTTGTATGTTACTGGAGCCTTCGAGCCAATGGGGGAGGATGGTCAAGTGGAGGGTTTCCACTGTCCCCACATATGGGGTTATCCACGTATGCTCCTAATTTGCTTTGTAATTTCTTGTTTTGTTGCTTTCTCATAGTTTTTTTATGTTTCTAACTCTTGTTTGTGCTTCGTTCGTGCAGCGGACAACGCTAACAGACGTCCGAGATGAGAACCTAGCCACATCCGATCAGCCGATATCAACAGGGTTCTCAAGTACACAGGAGTGCCTGGTACTCGTACTGCTGGACGTGGTCGAGACGCTCACGTCTTGCTGGGCTACGATCCCACCTACAGGGGGTTTATCTGTCACGCCCTCGATTTTCAACATAAATATTAAAGGTTTTTCATAAATAAAAATTCTCACAATAATACAAATATTACCCAAAAGCCATTTCTATTTCCCTTGTTCGCAAATCAACTCCAAACTCCAAAGCATTTCCAAATTTACATCCTTGGCCCAACGGCCTAAAACCACTAGATCACGTTAAAAGAAAGTTAAGAGTTTATATGAATCCTTCATTTAATAAAATAATAATAATAATAATAATAATAATAAGATTACAATTCCTTCATCCGAAGATAAAGTTTATAAGAGATGCAAGATTAACTCTCTGAAGTCGCTTTCAAAATGTGGAATCACATGCAAGCACAGCAACCCATGTCACAGCCTCTGATTTGTACCTGAAAAATAATAGGTTGAGCCACACTAGCCCAGTAGAAAAATCTATGCTAACTTTATGTGTATACGAGAAGACAAGTGCGAAAAGAAGAAGATCACGTCGATAGACAATACCAATTAGAGCCAAATATGAACGTACTACACAGTCAGGACTTCTAAGAACTCAAGGAATTTCTCGCATTAACCCTCTTTTTCTCGTGTCATGCCTCATTATTTCACACATCCCTACAATTAGATTCCGTTCATAGCCTAACGTGCGAATACCTATACCGGTCTTCCTCAACGTGTCACACTACGGTAGGACATCTATGCCTCTTGTCGAACACTCTACCAAATGAAAAAATGCACGATAGATAATAATAAAAGTAGCGTAGCCAAAATCCCACACGAAAAACCCGTTACCACAAGTCACCATACATTACAATGATATCCCAAATTCTTAGTTCAATACAACCAACATCGCCCTTAGAGTCACCACAGCTTTCCCCGGGTCTTTTCCCTAAGTCGAACCGGAAGAGAGTCACCATGGCTTTACCCAGGTCTATCCTCAAATCTGCAGAGCAGTTGGGTCACCACGGCTTTACCCGGGTCTATTCCCGCATTCACAAGGCACTTGGGTCACCACGGCTTTACCCGGGTCTATTCCCATATTTAACGTATATTCACGATGCAAACCTATCGATACGACTTCATAACAGGGTCTATTGTATGACAATCATTAAGATGGCAACACCCACATACCAACGAGTATTACAATTACACCCATCTCACATTAACATAACTCATATCAATAACAAATCATCACGTCACCATTTCTACCGCTAGTTTACCGATAAACCATTTCACCTCGCATTTTCCATGATCGTCATCATTTCACAATTATTGTTCATGTGTCCTCGTACCACATTTCAATCAACATTCATCCTAAATTCATAACTCAACCTTTGTGCAATATTTTAGGTCTATCGAACTCATTCCTAAAGTGTGACAACTAACCACCCTCCACTTCTATAGTCCTAACTTTTTGCATACTTAACATGTCAATGTAATTTCGGTGGCAATTAAAAGATGACTTCAAATCCTCGAAATCGGTATATCATACGCTCGAATTGGACATCGGATGAGGAAGTTACGGCCATTCGAAGTTGGGCAAAAACCCAGAAAATGACAGGAACAGCAGAAAACGAGGCAGCTGACACACCTTCACTCCTATGATCATAACTTTCTGTGTACTTAGAGTTTTAAGGTGATTTTGGTGGCCCTGGAAAGCTGACTTCAAGATCTCGAATTCGATATATCATTTGCGCGTTTTCGATAACGGACGAGGAAGTTATGACTGTTTGAAATTGGGAAAAATCTCAGAAAAACGGGCAGCAGCAGAAAAACAGGACAGCAGCAGATTTTGGGGATTTCAAAGGATTTCAACAACAAATTTCAATACAATGATTAATAGCAAGTCTTAAACACTATATCAACTCATAAACACATAAAATTAGTTAGATTTCCCTATCTCAAGTATTAAAGCCGAACCCACGAGATCAAACAAAGCCCTAGCCTCCAAAACTTCAAAATCAGCCGGTTCCTCCTTCCCCGAGCTTGACCCACGAAATTCAAGGCTTGAATCACGTGTAGAAGGCAAATTGGTGGTTGGTTTGTATAGGTTTTGTGTTGTTTTGATGGGTTATTGAGTGAGAGTGGAGGAGAGCCGAGAGAAAGAGAGAAATGTGAGAGTTAGAGAGAGAGCCGAGAGATAGAAAATGAGAAAGGGGAAAGTGTTCCTCTGGAATTTATTAGAAGATCAAAGAAAAATTATACCCTACTTCTCACACCACACACTCACACGTACACCTCTCTCACATTTATCCTTATATCCTTTCACGAACACGCCGCACCGTAAATCCACACCGTCTATCTCGACAAGTTATACGTTTACAAGGGAAAAAAAAAATGGTTTAAAAAAAAATATGGGTCTCTACATTATCGATAGGAGGTTAGCCAAACCGAGCACCAGCGGTGCCTCGACCTCTACTACTCGCCAGCCCCTCAGTTCGAGATTGCAAGCTGGTGTTACGCTTGCCGGACAGTCAGGTGAGGTAGCAATCCTTGAAGGCGTGCCCCAAACACGCGTGGTGCTTAGGAGATCTGCGCGAAGACAAATTGCTTTCGAACAACAAGCCGAACAACCCGCTCCTTTCTGTGGTACAAGCCAGTCATCGTCTTCAGGCTACTCCCAATCTCCGACAAACCCAGGTACAATGACTCGTCAGCCCTTAAATTTGAGTTCCCTCTTGACTGTTGCCACACGCGGCCGTGGCACTGGCCGGGCAGTATCAACCGGACATGCCCCACCACCACCTCGTCGTAACAAGGGTGGTTCAAACCGTTCCTCTTCATCGCCTCGGGAACACGACAGTTCCCTTGAAGTTGATGATGCTCATCGGGACAAACGTCCCCGGAATCAAGTAGCCGAGGATACTGAAGGTCCAGCTGCTTCAGTACCACTGGAAACCCCACCCCCGAGTGTTCAAATCACCCCTGAGGTCTGGGCCCCTCAACTCATGAGGGGGGACCAACCTGTAAATGTTGGTGATAGTGCCAGTTCCTCAGAAACTGCACTAGTCCTAGCTCAAGGCCTTTCACTCACTGTGGACATGCAAAAGGAGTCGTCATCGTCTGCAGAAAGACTTGTGTCCACTGGTCTCGTCAGTGGGATCAAGGTAATTAAAACCTCTCATTTAAATTCGATTTTGATTGTAGCAGCTGAAGAATGTTTTAATCGTATATCTGGTTCGTGTATAGATTATCCAAAAAATGATGACATTGGGCCAAAAATTTCAAGAGGCTGACGCTGAGAGAGTTAGGCTTCTGAATGACAACACGAGGCTGCTACGAACAGTCTCAAGGCTGGAGAGGGAGAGAGACAAAGCCAAAGCGGAAGTTACGAAAACTAAAAACAAGCTCGAGACTGCCGAGGACAGTCTTAGTCAAGCCTTGGCAGAGATTGACAACGCCAAGAAGGCCGCTTTTGAAGATGGTTATCAAAAGGGATATGATGTCACCACAGCCAGCCATGTGGAGCAGATACCAGGCCTGCAAGACCAAGTCTGGGTTGCTTGCTGGGAAGCCTGTCTGACCACGGTTGGCGTTGCAGATGATTCCCCATTGTGGACTGCGATTGAACTTCCCAGCAGCCGGGCAGCTGCAGCTCAAGAGCAGGATGAGGACCCAGCTGATGACGTTGAACGACAGATAGACAATTTTGGTAATGCTGACGAAGAGATTCAAATGGAATCTCAGGATGCTATGGTTGAACACACAACAGTTCAAGAGATGACCAATGAAGCCACTGCGGTGGAGGAGAGTGCTGCTGCTAACATTAGCACAGAGATTGCAGATGACATCCCCCCAGAGATCCAAAACTTGGATTAAAACGGCTGGTGAGTGAGATTAACTCCTCCGAGCAATTTGCAGGTCCTGTGTGACCGTAGATTTTGCAGCCCTGCGAGGCATGAGTATAACTCTTTGTTTTTTCTTTTGATAACACAGATATTTGGCTCTCTCCATAACATTTGATCTGTTCGGTTATGAACCCTTTCGTGGTTGTTTTGAACTATTTTGTGGGTATCTCATGTAGGGGGATGAAAACAGTTGGTGCTCCGAACGGACCAAACTGCAAACGGCCTCACGTGCCTCTACACCGGAACCCTAGTTCTTCGTCGGAACCCTAATCTGCAAAATAGACAAGGGGTGAGCGCACCTTTGCTTCTCGCAGCAAAGGCCCTCCGATGCCAAAGTTAGTCTCACGTACTAAAAACAACCCTAATTATCAGTAGGAAAGCAATAATAGATAGCCAAAAAAATGCCCCCCTTTACCTCCAGGTTTACCTCGTATTTATAGATTCACGGATGCTTGC
Source organism: Rhododendron mucronatum var. ripense (assembly GCA_019656295.1). NCBI lineage: Eukaryota > Viridiplantae > Streptophyta > Magnoliopsida > Ericales > Ericaceae > Rhododendron > Rhododendron mucronatum. The sequence continues at coordinate 6,439,240 of BPLT01000002.1, read as the reverse complement.
TGCCCAAGCATCCCAGTTGCCCTAGGATTCCTCCCTCGTATAGGAAACCTAATATCTTATGGAATCTCGTTCCCTTATCTGAATAATGTCTCAATCTTCATGGGACTCTCAGTCCTTTTGGGACTCTCTCCCATGATTATCCGAACACCCCATTCACGTTGGGTCTCTAGCCTCGATCCTACATATTCGGGATCTTACCCTTTTACGGAATATTACCATTCTGGAATATTCTTGCCACGTCACGACTTTAAGGCAACTCTTTCCACTGTTCGGCTTCCTCTTTGCCGAACAGTCCTCCTGGACCAATGACATCACATGCAACTGGTCCACATTGTTATACCTGGTCAAATGTCTTCACATATTTTTTGACCTTATCAGCCGAACAGACTGTTTGGACCAATGACATCACATGTCACTGGTCCACATTGCTGCTCATCGCACTGCCCGGCGATGAACTTTATCCTGACTGCCACATGTCCATAATACATCACGTGTTCGGCAACTAAACTTGCCGGTTCAGGAATACCTTCCTACAATTGCTCCCCAGCTTTATCTACTTGCCTCTGTTCGGGGGCGATGGATGGAGCTTTTTAGAAACAAAAATTCTGGATTGTACTTGTTAGCCCCGGGCAGCCATTTCGTTAGTACCCATTAAGGTTTTTGGCGGCTTAGTCATTATACCGTCTCGGGGTAATAACGCCACGTGACATGTTTCGTATGCCCTTCATAAATACTGAACTGACGTCTCTCGAACGGCGTCAGAACGATATCTCTGCTTTCCGTTACTTTTCGTGTAACGGCGTAAGAGGTGACGTTTCGACTCTGTCAGTTTCGTTTTAAATTCTTTAGAAAAGGGGGTTTCAGCCCTTTTACTAAAACCCAACCCCTCTCTCCCATCTTTTTCGAAAACCAGACGAGAGGTGCAACTGCCATTGCCGCCGCCTGCAACTCGATCGCATCTCGAGCAACCGCTGCAAAAGCTTCGTAAGAATCTCACCTTTCCTTTTTCCTCATTCGGTTTCTGAGATCTCTGATCCTCAAACGTACCTATCAGTAGGGTTTCGTTTTTAGGTAGTCGTAGAGCTTGTCTTGAATAGTTATGGCGGATGGGAATGAAAATGTTCCCAAGCCCAGTAAGTTTAGAAAACTTTGTGAGAATCCTACAGCCATGGCGGCTTTTAGGGCGGAGTATGCCATCCCTGACAATGTGGGACTCGAACTCGCCCCACTGGGGGCAGACAGGGATGGTGGCTCATGGGACAGGATGTGCATCCCTATTGTGGCAATCGTTGAGGGAGGAGTGCGTTTTCCCCTTCATCCATTACTCCGCCAGATTCTGAACTGGTATCGTCTCACCCCTATGCAAGTCTCGACCAACGTCTTTAGGTTGATAATGGGGGTCATAGCTTTAAATCGGATTCTAGGGACCCAGTTAGGAATCTGGGACATCCAATGGTGGTACAGCATAGTATTGAACCCCGATTACAATACATTTTACTTCAAAGTTAGAAGGGCAGACAAGCGTCTCGTGCTAAACCTGCCAGATTCCGCTCGTGACCATGAAATCGACTTCCTCTACGTGACTGGTGCCTTCGAGCCAATAGGGGAAGACGGCCAAGTGGTGGGCTTGCATTGCCCCCACATATGGGGTTACCCACGTATGCTTCTAATTTTCTTTCGTACTTCTCGTTTACTGTGTTTTCTTTAGTCCCTTCACGCTTCTAAATTCATATTTATGCTTTCTTTATTCCAGCGGAGAACGCGAACAAGCGCCCTCGTCGAGAGCCGAATTACATCCGAACAGAAGAAATAAACAGGATCTTGAAATACACGGGCGAACCAGGTACCCGAACAGCTGGACGGGGTCGTAATGCTGACGTGCTATTAGGATACGATCCTGCCTATAGGGGAGTTATTGACAGAAGACTTGCCCACCCAAGCACAAGTATTGCTTCCACCTCAACTGCTCCCCTGCCGCAAGGTTCGAGACTGCAGGCAGGCGTTACTCTCGCCGGGCAATCAGGTGAAATTCAGGTTCCCGAAGGCGTTCTCCAAACGCGTGTAGTGCTTAGAAGGTCGGAGCGAAGGAGGAACACCGCCGAGCATCATTCTCAACAAGCCATTCCCCTGTGTGTCACTAGCCAGTCGTCATCTTCAGGGTATTCCCAGTCCCCTACGAACCCAGGTACGATGGCTCGTCAACCTATTGACCTTAGCACACTTCTGACTGTATCCACACAGAATCGTGGTGCCGCCGGCAGGGCGGCATCTACTGGTGCTGCCCCACCACCACCTCGACGCACGAGGGGGAGGTCAACACGCTCGTCCTCATCTCCACGGGATAGCTCCCTTGAAGCTACGGATGCTCATCGGGACAGGCGTCCCAGGACTGAAGATCCTTCCCCTACTGACATACCTACTGATGGGGGGAATAACCAACCCCAATCACCCCCTGGCGAGGTTCTTCCCCAAACATGGGCCCCCTTACTGACTAGGGGTGATCGTCCCGTGCACATTGGGGACACCGCCAGTTCATCAGAGACGGCGGTCGCTCTTGCACAAGGGTTGTTGCTTCCAGTTGACATGCAAAAGGAAGCTGGATCTACACCTGAACGGCTGGTGTCCACTGGTCTCGTCAGTGGAATCAAGGTAAAGTATACTCAATACTTTACTTTTTAATTTTGGACGTCTTATTCATAACGTTGTTTTCAATACTTGGGAATACTTGGGAATTTTCAGTTTATCCAAAAGATGGTGACAATGGGGCAGAGGATGCAAGAGACCGAAGCTGAGCGTAACAGGCTCATGAGGGATAACACCAGGCTTCTGCAGACTGTAACGAGGCTAGAGAGGGAAAGAGATAAAGCCAAACTAGAAGCAGATAATACCAAAGCCAAGCTGGACACAACTGAGGAGAACCTTAACCAGGCTTTATCTGAAATGGACAGCGCCAAGAAGGCGGCCTATGACGACGGATACCAGAAGGGTTTTGATGCCACTACTGCAAGTTACGTCGAGCAGATGCCGGCCATTCAAGAACAGATATGGGTAGCATGCTGGGAGACATGCTTGACCAAGGTTGGGGCTGCTGAAGATTCCCCGCTGTAGGTGGACAACGAACTGCCAAGCAGACGGTCTCAAGCTGTGGGTGGACCTGAGGGGAACCTAGAGGATGACATTGATCAGCAAATTGAAGATTTTGCTGATGCTGAAGGAGGAGATACACCTACTGACATTCCAGAGGTTGTCACTGTTGGGACTTCTGCTCGAGAATCGACCAATGATCCCATAGTTGTGGAAGGGGAAACTGGTGGTGGCATCCCAGCAGAGCCTAACACAACAACAAACCAGCTTGCTTCTGAGGTCCAAGAATTGGACTAGGCGTGATTATTGTTCCCAACTCTTGGGACAATTACAGGTCATGTGTGACCGTAGTGTTTGCTGGCCCTTCGTGGCATTAAACATCTGTTCCTGCTAAGATTTCCTGTTTATTATGTTTTTATCTATAAGTATTTCGTACTTTTGATAGCAACTTACAGCTGAAATCAGTAACCGACATACGCTCGTTATGTTTATTACCCAAGTGTTTCGTACTAAGTTTATTCGTACTTATGTAGGTTGCTCGTACCTTAGATATCTCATATCAAATGATTGTATCCGAACGGATTGCATGCATTCGTATGCGATATGTGGTTTTAAATTTTAGACATATCTCATTATGTCCGTCGTCCGAGCATTTCGTACTTGGACTCTGCTAAGTATATTCGTACTTTAGAATTTGATAAGAGTTTTCGTTCTTTGAAGTTTCTCAATTTTGGCATTCGTGCCTAGTCCGTGCTCCCCAATATGAAAAAAGGAAGATAACACATCTCCAAATTTCATATTCCGTGTGTGGAGAACGAAAATTTCGGAAAATCGGATATACATGGAGAAAGAAAAAACAAAACTTTATTTATAAATTTGCACTAAGCAGCAAGATAGAATCTAAACAAGGGAATTATACTCGTAATTCCCTCATGAACACATAGTGCACGAAAACTCAAGGTGGCATTATTCGTACACCTTGTTACTAAAATAATAAAAAACAAGGGAGCTTTATTCGTAGCTCTCACACAATCACGTAGTGCATTTTAATATAAAACTTGATTCTTCTAAACAAAGAATTTTCTGAGATTATGGACATTCCATGGCCTTGGAACTGGATTGCCGTCCAGATCTGCCAATTTGTAGGCCCCAACGCCCACAATCTCAGTAACTCGATATGGGCCCTCCCAATTGGCCCCTAGCTTGCCTTCGTTGGCCACCTTGGTATTGCCGAGCACCTTCCGTAGTACAAGATCCCCAACACCAAACTCTCGAGGGTGTACATGCTTGTTGTAACTTTTCATCAACTGCTCTTGGTAAGAAGCTAAATGCACCAGTGCCTTTTCTCTTCTCTCTTCAGCGAGATCAAGTTCGATTCCAAGGGCCCTGTCATTGCCTCCACTCTCGACCAGCACAGTTCTATTGGTTGGGAGACCAACCTCCAAAGGAATTACAGCCTCTGTGCCGTATGCCAACGAATAGGGGGTCTCTCCCGTAGACCTCCTAGGTGTTGTCCTATGTGCCCATAAAACAAGGGGCAACTCATCGGGCCATTTCCCCTTGGCCTTGTCCAACCTCTTCTTGATCCCGTCAAGAATGATTTTATTAGATGCTTCTGCCTGCCCGTTGCTCTGAGGGTACGCTGGAGTTGAATAGTAGTTCCGAATTCCATATTGGGCACAAAATATTTTGAACTTCTTTTGAAATTGGGAACCATTATCTGTGATCAAGGAATAGGGAACCCCAAATCGAGTAATAATACTTTTCCATACGAACCTTTCTATCATGGGTTCAGTGATTTTGGCCAGTGGTTCTGCTTCTATCCACTTGGTAAAATAATCCGTTGCAACTAGCAAGAATTTTCGGTTCCCAGTTGCTTTGTGGAGGGGACCCACGATGTCCATTCCCCACTGGGCAAACGGCCAAGGGCTTGTCAAAGGTACCAGGTCTTCGGCTGGTGTTCGAATCATAGGTGAGAACTTCTGACATTTCTCACAGATTTTAACATATACCTTGGCATCTTCCTGCATATGTGGCCACCAATAGCCTTGGGTAATTGCTCGGTGGGCAATGGACCTGCCTCCAGCATGACTTCCACATGTTCCCTCGTGGATTTCATGAAGAAATTTCTGCACCATCTTGGGGTGCACACAAAGCAAATATGGTCCTGTAAAGGACTTTCTGTACAGCTTCCCTTCTGGGGACAGCCAAAACCTTGCGGACTTAGTTCTGATTTTATGAGCTTCCTTTTTATCAACTGGGAGTATTTCATTTCGTAAAAATTCCACGATTGGGTCCATCCAACTTGGTCCCTGGTTCACTTCCAGGACCAATTCAATACTCCTGCCAATGCTCGGCTCTGTCAGATACTCAACTGCCACCTTTCGCTTGAGTTCAGTTGGAACAGCCGCTGCTAGCCATGCTAAAGAATCAGCATGGGCATTTTGTCCAGAACTTATCTGTTCAACATAAACCCTTTCGAAGGTATCAAGTAATTCTTTGGCTGCTTCCATGTATGCTGCCATCTTTTCATTCCGGGCCTGATATTCGCCGGACAGTTGGTTGACTACGAGCTGCGAATCGCAGTGCACCCTGACTCGTTCTGCCTTTAAGGTTCTTACATTTCTCAAACCAGCTAAGAGTGCCTCGTACTCTGCGACGTTATTTGATGCACTGAACCCTAGCCGAACAGACAGTTCGATCATTACACCTCCCGGAGGAAATATTACCACCCCAATTCCTGAACCAGTATTACATGCTGATCCGTCAACGAATAACTTCCATTCCGTGGGGTCCTGTTCGGCTGACAGCTGATTCTTCATGGGTGCTGGCTTGGATGCTTGCTCCTTTCTCGTAGGAGGCAAAGGTGCAACCGTGGGAGAAAACTCCGCCACAAAATCTGCCAAAACTTGGCCTTTGATTGCCGTACGTGGGCGGTAATCAATGTCATACTGGCTCAACTCAACAGACCACGTTGAGATTCTTCCTGAAAAATCTGCTTTTCGTAGCAGTGATTTTAGCGGGAACTCAGTATAAACCACAACCTTGTGGCTCTGAAAGTAGTGTGGCAATTTCCTCGTGGCCGTTCTAAGTGCCAAGACAAGCTTTTCTAGGGGCAGATATCTCGTTTCTGGATCCAGCAAGGTCTTGCTAACATAATAAATTGGGATTTGCTCGACTCCTAAATCCCTTAACAGGACTGCACTAACAGCATGTTCAGAGACAGCTAAGTACAAAACTAAAGACTCACCTTGCTGTGGAGTCGACAAAAGAGGAGGCTCAGCCAGGTACTTTTTCAAATCCTGGAAGGCCTGTTCACAGTCTGCTCCCCAATCAAATTCCTCCCTTTTTTTCAGCAATTGAAAGAAAGGTCTGCACTTGTCACTTGACCTGCTTATGAACCTGTTTAATGCTGCAGCCATTCCTGTTAACCGTTGGACTTCCTTCGTAGTCTTGGGGCTTTGCAGCTTCTGCAGGGCTGCAATCTGATCTGGGTTGGCCTCAATTCCTCTCATAGTTACTAAGTGGCCTAGGAACTTCCCAGAACCAACTCCAAACGCACATTTCGAGGCGTTGAGTTTCAATTTGTTTTTCCTCAGTATCTCGAAAGCCTCCTTTAAGTCTGCTATGTGTCCCTGTTTATCTGGACTCTTCACCACCATATCATCTATGTAAACCTCCATAGATTTGCCGAGTAGTTTTCTGAACATGATGGTGGCGAGTCTCTGGTACGTTGCCCCAGCGTTCCTAAGCCCAAATGGCATGACGCTATAGCAATACAACCCCCGTGGTGTAATAAAGGAAGTCTTCTCTTGATCGGGCCCAAACATAGCAATTTGATGGTATCCTCGATATGCGTCCAGGAAACTCATCCGTTCGTAGCCAGCAGTTGCATCAACCAGCTGGTCTATCCTTGGAAGGGGAAAACTGTCTTTTGGACACGCCTTGTTGAGGTCTGTGAAATCCACACATACTCGCCACTTTCCATTCTTCTTCTTTACCACAACTGTATTGGATAGCCATTCAGGATAGTAAACCTCTCGAATAGCCCTAGCCTCCAACAAACGATCGACTTCCTCAATTACAGCATCCACATGCTGCACGGCTGCCCTTCGTTTTTTCTGAATTATTGGCTTGTGCTGGGGGTCAACATTTAAATGATGACAAATCACATCTGCATCAACTCCGGGCATCTCTTCTGGGACCCATGCAAATACGTCAATATGCTCCATTAGGAATCCAATCAATTCGGCCCTCTCATCTGCCGGCAGTGACTCCCCAATTAGAAAATATCTTTCAGGATCATTCTCGTTGATCTGAATTTTCTCCAGGCCTTCAACCACCTTTTCCGCTGGATTCCTCCCAACATCTTCAATAGTCGGTTGATCTGGCACTTCTAGTGTGTGAACGTGGTGGGCCTTTGGAGCTTTCTTGACTGTGGAAATCAGGCACTGTTGGGCTACTTTCTGATTGCCCCTAATTATTTCGATCCCATTGGACCCTGGGAATTTCATCATCTGGTGGTAAGTTGAGGAAACAGCCCTCATCTTGTACAGCCAGGTCCTGCCTATAATTGCGTTATAGGAAGAAGGAACATCGACAACAAGGAAATCAGTCTTTAAGACAACTGTTCCTGCCCGAACAGGGAGGGTTACTTTTCCAAGGGGCCAGACGGCTCCCGCACCAAACCCAATCAGAGGTGTCGTGGATTGCTCCAAATCTGTTTGGGTCAGTCCCAACTTCTTGAATGCATCGTAGTACATCACCTCTGTACAGCTTCCTGAATCCACCAGAATCCTTTCAATGTCATATTCCCCTACTCGTAGGGCTACGACCAAAGCATCATTATGGGGTATTTGGACTTCTGTCAGATCATCATCCGTGAACGCTATGCTTTCATTGCATACACCGTTCTCTCGACCTCTCTTATTTCCCAACCGCATCACATGTTGGTCACGCTTAACCTGCCTTTGCAGTAGCCTCACCTCATTTCTCGTATAAGGCGCGGCCAACCCATGTATCATATGGATTATTCCCCTAGGATTCTGCTCGTAATCCATTTCCATGGCTTTTCCTTTTTCTTTGGGATCTTCCTGAATAAACTCCTTGAGATAGCCCCGAGAGACCAAATCATCAAGGTGTCTCTTATACATCTCACAATCTTTAGTCATGTGGCCCCAATCCTTGTGGTAGCTGCAGTGCTGATTCGTAGCACGTTTAGCGTCTTTGTCTCCACCAAGACTCGGGGGCCACTTGAAGTATGGCTGATTCTTTATTCGATAAAGAATCCTGTAAATTGGCTCCTTCCAAACAGTAGTAATAGAAAAGAAAGACTTGGGATCAGGGACTGGCTTTTCCTTGTACGGATCCTTCTTAGCCTGTCCGTAGTCTTTTCGCTCTCTATACGTTTTGGGTTCAGGTTTATCCACCTTCTTTGTAACCGTCTTAGGCTGTTCGGCAGCAATCCTGCCATCCTCTCGAAGTATGTCATCCTCCATTCGGGCGTGTTGCTCTATTCGCTCCATCAATTTGGCCAATGTAGCCACCGGATGTTTGTTTAATGACCGACGCAGTTCTCCCCGAACAGGCAAACCAGTTTTGAAGGTGGCTATGGCATATTCCTCACTGCAACCCTCAATCTCGTTGAAAGTTTCCCAGTATTTTTTTGCATAATCCCTGATCGGCTCGTCATCCGTTTGTTTCATGGTGGACAGACTCTCGAACATCTTCGGAGCCTTTCTGCTTGTCAAAAACCGAGCAGTGAATTCTTCGGCCAGCTGCCTCCATCCTCTTATGGATCGTGGTGCTAATTTATGAAACCAACTCAACGCCACTTTGCCTAGACTGGACGGGAACATCTTGCACAGAATGGCGTCATCGCCATCGTGCATGAACATGGCCTGCTGGTAATGCTGTATGTGAGCCACAGGATCTGTATTTGTCTCGTAAAGTACGAACGCTCCGTGCTTCACTCTGCTCGGCAACCTTGCGTCTTGTAGTCTCTTTGCAAAAGGGGAGGCCGCAATGTTACTTAGGGCTTTACGTGCCGCCTCTCGTGCAGACACTGACCCTTCTTCATTTTCCCTTGTTTTGTGAGCCGTAGCTCTGGCCCAGTCAGCATCAGGTCTCTCATACCTATCACGGTGATGTTTTCTTGTTTCCTGTTCGGGTGAGGAACTACGTTCCCTACTTCTCCTTTTCCGCGAAAAAGCCCTCCGTCTTTCCGGTGTGCGGCTTCTACTTCTGTCTCTTCTCTTTCGTGGAGAAACCTTATGTCGCCCTAGAGTAGGACTTCTGCTCCTTCTATCTCGTGAACGAGCCTGCTTTTGGACTGCTAAAGTCCGTCTATCTCTCCCAGAGTCCCTCCTTGAGAGTCCAGAATCTTCTGGGTGTTCTCGTACCCGCTGCAACTCTTGTATCTCATACTCTCGCTTTTTAATCAAACGAGCGTACTCCTCTATTTCTTTCCTCTTTCGATCGAGGACATCTTCACTGTTATGTATACTTCTTGACTGTTCAACAGACGCCTCTCTTCGGTGAGACTTGCTCCTTCTCGTGGAGCCCGTAGCCGTCTTATCCTGTCTTCCAGTGGGCTTTCTCGGAGCACTCGGCGGAGATTTGTCTCCTCCACCGCTTAACTGATTTTTTGGATTGAACGGTGTCGCTGGATCTTCTTCCATCGTAACTGTTCTTCAAGGAAAATCGGTTCGATTTCCCACAGACGGCACCAATTGTAGGGGGATGAAAACAGTTGGTGCTCCGAACGGACCAAACTGCAAACGGCCTCACGTGCCTCTACACCGGAACCCTAGTTCTTCGTCGGAACCCTAATCTGCAAAACAGACAAGGGGTGAGCGCACCTTTGCTTCTCGCAGCAAAGGCCCTCCGATGCCAAAGTTAGTCTCACGTACTAAAAACAACCCTAATTATCAGTAGGAAAGCAATAATAGATAGCCAAAAAAATGCCCCCCTTTACCTCCAGGTTTACCTCGTATTTATAGATTCACGGATGCTTGCTGCCCAAGCATCCCAGTTGCCCTAGGATTCCTCCCTCGTATAGGAAACCTAATATCTTATGGAATCTCGTTCCCTTATCTGAATAATGTCTCAATCTTCATGGGACTCTCAGTCCTTTTGGGACTCTCTCCCATGATTATCCGAACACCCCATTCACGTTGGGTCTCTAGCCTCGATCCTACATATTCGGGATCTTACCCTTTTACGGAATATTACCATTCTGGAATATTCTTGCCACGTCACGACTTTAAGGCAACTCTTTCCACTGTTCGGCTTCCTCTTTGCCGAACAGTCCTCCTGGACCAATGACATCACATGCAACTGGTCCACATTGTTATACCTGGTCAAATGTCTTCACATATTTTTTGACCTTATCAGCCGAACAGACTGTTTGGACCAATGACATCACATGTCACTGGTCCACATTGCTGCTCATCGCACTGCCCGGCGATGAACTTTATCCTGACTGCCACATGTCCATAATACATCACGTGTTCGGCAACTAAACTTGCCGGTTCAGGAATACCTTCCTACATCTCATACCTCCCTTTCTGATGCATGTATTCAAATGCACAGCTAAGTCTTTATTTGTAATTTAGTATTTCATACGTTGGTTTAAGCTTCTCGTGCTTTTAAGTATTGTAGCTAACATATGCTCGTTATATTAGCTGTTAAGCCAAATGTTTCATATTTATAAGTGTCCCGTACTTACTGTCTGTACATTTCGTATGCTTCCTTAAGTTTACCTATACTCATCAGTCCCGTATACTTAGTAAACTTCCAGTCAGTAGAAATCATAAGTGTATAACCCAAGTTTCCTCGTACTTAGTTTCATGCTTTCACAAAACAGATCTAAGCCTCTCGTACTTAGATTCAATCATACATATCTCATTATGTCTATTGTCCAAGTATTTCGTTCTTGGACTCTACTGAGTATATTCGTACTTAGTATTTTGTAAGACTTTCGTTCTTTTGTGTATCTCGTACTCTATTGCAATCTGTTCATGTCCAGACAAAAGCTAAATATCTCATATTTGCTCGTAAGTAATTTGTACTTTGATTGATAAACAAATTTAAGCTTCTCGTGCTTTCAGTATCTCGTACCTTTGGTGAGGATTCGTACGTGGCATTCGTGCCAATCCCTTGCTCCCCAATATGAAAAAGGAAAATAATACCAAATTTCATATTTCATATTTCTAAAACAAAAATTCCAAAAAACTCAATATACTGTAAGAGAAAAGACTTTATTCATAAGCCGAGACTCAAGGGGGCGTTATTCGTACCCCTTGCAACTAAAATCAAAAACTAGAACAAGGGAATTTTATTCGTAATTCCCACACAATCACATAGTGCAATCTTAAAACAAAATTCAATGCTCTTAAACGAAGAATTTTCGCAGATTATGGACATTCCATGGCCTCGGAATTGGATTACCGTCCAGATCAGCCAATCTATAGGCCCCTATGCCCGCAATCTCGGTTACCCTATACGGGCCTTCCCAGTTAGCCCCCAGTTAGCCTTCGTTGGCCACCTTGGTGTTGCCGAGCACCTTTCGTAGTACAAGGTCCCCTACACCAAACTCTCGAGGGTGTACGTGCTTATTATAGCTTTTCATCAGCTGTTCCTGGTAAGAAGCTAGATGCACCAGGGCCCTTTCTCTCCTTTCCTCAGCGAGATCAAGCTCGATTTCAAGGGCCCTGTCATTACCCCCACTTTCAACCAACGCAGATCTATTGGTTGGCAGACCAACCTCCAAAGGAATTATAGCCTCCGTTCCATATGCCAATGAATAGGGGGTCTCTCCCATAGACCTCCTAGGCGTTGTTCGGTGAGCCCACAACACCAGTGGTAATTCATCAGGCCATTTTCCTTTTGCTTTGTCCAGCCTTTTCTTGATTCTGTCAAGAATAGTCTTATTAGATGCCTCTGCCTGCCCATTACTCTGAGGGTAAGCCGGGGTTGAACAATAGTTTCGTATTCCATATTGGGCACAAAAAGCCTTGAATTTCTTCTGAAATTGGGACCCGTTATCTGTAATCAAAGAATAGGGGACCCCAAATCGAGTAATGATGCTTTTCCAGACGAACCTTTCTACCATAGGTTCAGTGATTTTGGCCAGTGGTTCTGCCTCTATCCATTTGGTAAAATAGTCTGTTGCAACTAGCAGAAATTTTCGATTCCCAGCTGTGGGCAATGCGATTTGCCCGATCTTTCTTTCCTCCTAGGAAGAGATTCCGTTCCCCACCCTTTTGAGAAAGGAGAGATGCTGCCGGTTCGCGGGAGCGCTTTTTTGAAGCTGGACAACAAGCGCTCGCGAAGATACAGAGTCGCCACTCGGGTTTGAAGGTCCGACACCCAAGGAACCGTATTTCGAAGCACTTGCCGCGCTATCTGATTTGAAAAAGTTAAGGAACCAGTCCGTCATAACCATATCTGGGTTCGGGAGCCAGGTTACGAGAGGGGAAGGGTTTTATGGCACCCCTCTCGCCCAATCCGGAGATCGGTCTCTACTTAGGCATTTGTGAAAATGTTGTTTGTTTGCGATTCTGTTTGATTAATCAATTTTTAGCCAATTAGGGCGGGGGAACAATTAATCGGGGATTAAAACTGTAACATGTTTGCAGGATGTGATAGATAGCATGGATGAGCAGTTAGTATAGAATGAGAACAGACTGCTGTGGGAGTTTAAACAGACTGGGAGACCCCTGTTTTGGAGTGACGTGCGCAGGAAGAAACCAACATGCACTGAATAAGTCACTACATGTTGTTTACTCCTGCGCGCACAACTCTAAAACACGCGCGCGCCGGTGAGCTTAAACGCATAACTCTTATTCTCAAACCTTCTGGGCTCTGGAAAGACCAGTGCACACCCAGGACAAACCACGCAGTTTATAGGCAGCATAATATACAGTTGAAAGGCTTAAAAGCCCTAGAAATTGATAAAACACCCCGTAAACAGTGTGGGGACAGAATAACAGCCTAAATCCAAGTTACCCGTGCAAGGCCATTCACTGGTCAGAGGCAAACTATCGCGCGATGGAGTCACTCTGGCGCGCGAGGATGCGCCCTGGCGCACTGTCGCGCGATGGAGTGAGTCTGGCGCGCGATGGTGCGCCCTGGCGCACTGTCGCGCGATGGAGTGAAACCCTCGCGCGATGGTGCGCCCTGGCGCGGGATGGTTGCGCCCTGGCGCGGACCAGACCAGTGCTTGGTTTACACATTTCTGGGTTCTGGGACTCGTCCAGAATGGTCCCAAGGGTATTCCATAATAGCATAAATACAAATTGAACTACAACTAGCAATTTCTAACAAAGGAAAAGCAATAGACAGGTTTTTAACATGCTTGCAGAGTGATCTATATATACAAAAATACAAAAACAGCAAGACACCAATCCCGACGGGAACCGTCGCGCGATGATCGAAATCGTCGCGCGAGAGAGTGGCTCCATCGCGCGCTGGTTCTTGCCATGACGATTCTTGAAACCTCGCCAGCTTTAGGACCAGAACTGGTATTGATTACTAGCCTTGGCCCTGCCAGCCCCCCCTCAGAGATCAGAACAGAAACAGAACAAAGGTAAGCTATACCTTTGGCTTCGGGTTTGAAAGAGTATTTGAGCTTTGAATTGAGGTTGAGGTTGTTTGAGGTGTTTGAGTTGAAGAAGAACAAGCTATGCTCTTTATTTTGCTTAGGGTGTAAACCTTTGAATGCCAATTTTTGTTAACCCTTTGAAAGAGAACAAATGGGGGGTATAAATAGGGAAAGGGGGTGAATCTGGTTGGAAACAGAGGAGTGCAGGCAGCCCACGAGGCCTGGCTGAGGTTGCATTGGTGGCCAACTGTCCTCCTTCAGAAAGGTCGGTGGTAGGTTGGACCGTCGCGCGACGGAGTGATACTGTCGCGCGATGGTGCGCCCTGGCGCACTGTCGCGCGATGGAGTGAAACCCTCACGCGATGGTGCGCCCTGGCGCGGGATGGTTGCGCCCTGGCGCAGACAAACAAGGTTTTTGGTTTTTGAAGTGGCTTAGGCTAGGTTAGGTTCAAGGGTTTTGCAAACACTCAAAGCTCAAAACACGCTATCATTCCCAGGGTGTTCTTGATCCATTTCATCATCGGGGAATCAAAAACCGTAAGTAAACTAATCTGGAAGCCCAGATTGGGGTGTCTACAGTAGCCCCTCTTTGACGGCACTTGAAGCACCATCGACTTGGTACAAGTAACGTCAAAAAATTCTAGACACCCCTCAAGGCAATCCAGAACAAAGCATACTAGCAAAGTAGACAAGTAAACTTAAGGAACCTGATCGGTGGAATGGACTGGCTGTCCATTGCCGGGGATGGAAGTAGAAGTGGACGAGCGAATCGCCGCTTGTTGATCGAATTTGGACAGGATAGGCTGTTGTTGCAGACATGGACGGGGCAGGCCGTCGTTGTTGGGGATCAAGCTATCCTTGGCACAAAGTATTCCAACAAACACGGGTAGGTCATGTCAGGCAGGTTGAATTCCATCTGTTGGGAATCAGAGAAAATCTCCTTATCAAAGACCATCCGAGACAGAGCAATAAGGCTGCTGGAAGATGCGTGTGAAGCTAGATTGATGTAGAGGCAGTTGTTCAGGGCAGGCCGAGGCGGACTCTCCTGGGGAACAACTAGTTGCAGATGGTGGACCATTGAACGAACCATCGGGCGATAATCTGATCGTCGTTGTGGATTGTATGGACGATATGGCTAGATACCGTTGATGGATTTGACAGGACCGGCTGTCGTGGGTGTGGACGGAGAGATCAATGAGCTGAGTGATCAAACCGCTGAGGAATTTGACAGGATGGGAGGATCATCAGAATAAATGATCGAGCCGTTGAAGTCTGGATGGGAGGATCATCAGTATAAATGACCAAGCCGCTGCAGACAGGATGGGACAATCATCAGTATAAATGATCGAGCCGTTGAAGTCTGGATGGGAGGATCATCAGTATAAATGACCAAGCCGTTGCAGACAGGATGGGACAATCATCAGTATAAATGATCGAGCCGTTGAAGTCTGGAGGGGAAGATCATCAGTATAAATGACCCAGCCGTTGCAGACAGGATGGGACAATCATCAGTATAAATGATCGAGTCGTTGAAGTCTGGAGGGGAGGATCATCAGTATAAATGACCGAACTGTTGCAGACAGGATGGGACAATCATCAGTATAAATGATCGAGCCGTTGAGGTCTGGAGGGGAGGATCATCAGTATAAATGACCCAGCCGTTGCAGACAGGATGGGACAATCATCAATATAAATGATCGAGCCGTTGAAGTCTGGAGGGGAGTATCATCAGTATAAATGACCGAACCGTTGCAGACAGGATGGGACAATCATCAGTATAAATGATCGAGCCGTTGAGTTTTGGACAGGACCGGCTGTCGTTGATTCGAGACGGGTAGATCAGTGTGCAGAATGATCGAGCCGTTGAGAAATGGACAGGACCGGCTGTCGTTGATTTGAGACCGGCAGATCAGGGCGCAGAATGATCGAGCCGTTGAGAAATGGACAGGACCGGCTGTCATTGATTTGAGACGGGCAGATCATTATGCAGAATGATTGAGCCGTTGAGAAATGGACAGGACCGGCTGTCGTTGATTTGTTATGCAGAAGATTTTATCGCATTCTGCTATGAGAACAATGCCGCAAGAGATTTTTCAATCGCATCCGTTGGCGAACAAATCGTGGATTCAAGGAGATTTTCTTCGCATCCACTGACCAACGAGACCAACACCGTAGAAGATTGCATCGCATCCTTCGGCAAGCAAATCAAGAGTTATGGAGATTTCCATCGCCTCCAGTAACCAAACAGAACAAAACCGCAGGAGATTGCATCGCATCCGTCGGCAAACAAATCATGGACTCAGGGAGATTTCTTCGCATCCGCTGACCAACAATAACAAAACAGCAGGAGATTGCATCGCATCCTTCGGCAAACAAATCGGGAGTTAGGGAGATTTCCATCGCCTCCGCTAACAAACAGAACAACACCACAGGAGATTGCATCGCATCCTTTGGGAAACAAATCGTGAGATTCAGGGAGATTTCTTCGCATCCGCTGACCAACAATAACAAAACCGCAGGAGATTGCATCGCATCCTTTGGGAAACAAATCGTGAGATTCAGGGAGATTTCTTCGCATCCGCTGACCAACAATAACAAAACCGCAGGAGATTGCATCGCATCCTTTGGTAAACAAAGTCTTGATGGCGACCATTCTGGCCACCTTCCTGTTTTCAACAGTTGATATATGTATACTAACAAAATGCACAAATTGAAAAAGCAGATGCAAGCTAAGGGCGGCTCCTAGGAGGACAACACTGCCTAAGGACTACCACTGAGCCCTATTACTTTACTGTCTTTTGCTTCTGAGATGCGCATCCAGATAGAGAGACGCTTGAGCGGGCCGGCGTGCCCAGTTGACATTTAGGAGCAGTGTGGCATTGGGCCTGCATGCCCCTTCTTCGATGCTTAGGTGGATAAGCCCCAGAGATATGCTTTGCTTGGCCTTAGGCGGACGTGCCCTTGCTGATGATGAGACTCTACTGCTTGTAGATTACCGAAGCTAGGGTAGCAATGTAAAAATTACGTTTCCGCAATTTATGGACAAAAACTGACCGCTAATATCTAATTTGCATTGACAAATGAATTGAGTCGACATAGGGATATGCACACATGCACAAACTCGCCCAGCTTGAACGAAAAGGGGGGGAAAGAGCCCCAGGGAACAATGCGACCCCTTAGACACATGGAATACAATGAAATTTTGGGCATTAATGTGCCAAAACGCACAATATCCCTTTAGACAGGCGAAACTGACACTTGCGAGGTCAAAATAGTTGTACAATGACCTGCACGAACAAATAGAACTGAGAATAGCATCTCGACATGACAATGGATTGAAATCTAGAAAAATGCCACAAAGACGGACATAAGACGCAAATGAAGACACATATAGGCCCGGACTGAAACCGACACCCCCGTGCAGTCACATTAAGTCTACACGGTATGACCAAACTTGGCAAAAGCCACTTGAACAGGACTCGAAGGCAGTAGCTGACTGCTATCGATTGCTGGGTGAATTGAAAAAGTGGGCGCAGGGTTGAGACCAATGCACATAACTATGAACAAGTGCGCGTGAATCTCAAACTAGCGCACATGACTGCAAAGCTACTGCAACTGCTCACATCAGACTTCGCTGAACTTAGAATAAACTGTGAGCCGTTAGGCCTCGCCAGCATTTCGTTCTGTTTTTGATGCTTAAATTCTTTTAAGGCTTTATGCTCAGCTTTGAAATTGAAGTAGTAGTTTGCAATAAAATTGAAAGATAGAAGGTTTTTCCCTTTCTGCATAAACGAAGCTTGTCTTCTTCTCGACAACAGCGATGTACCAAAGCCTTGGATCAAATTGATAGATTGTGACCGAGTCTCAAAGAGAGACTGCCTACGTATCCCAAGCTAGGGAATCAGGTCAAAACGTAGTTCAGGCCAAGGTTCACTCGTGTGTTTTACCTCACCTTTTACGCTCTAACTTTTGCCTAGAACCGCCCATTCGGGTTTTCGGTCTAGCGAGCTTTCAAACATTGCCTTTACTTTTGCCTAGACCTCCTTCATAGGTTCTTGGTCTAGCAGGCTGCTCTAATTTTTGCTTGGAACTGCCCACCCTTGGGGTTTTCAGCCCAACGAGCTTCTCTCAGGGAAAAGACTTTTTGAATTGATCCATGCTGACCAAGGTATTTGAATTTATTGCTATCGAGATCAAAGAAATGGCTGCACCCCCAGATGAAATGGATGCAAGGTCCAAAGTGCTTCAGTTGACATGCCTTGCTCTAGGCCACTTTCGAACTTTCCAATTTGTACTTGGCGGAACGCTGTTCCTGCAAATTTGAGGATGGTATGAGGTGCTGGACCTTCTGAGCTTTGCTTTGTATGGTTTGGCGCCTGGTAGCAGGGGAATTTGATGTTCCTTTATCTCAGGGTCAACGTTAGGCATGTCATTTGAGAGACCCTGCCAAAACATTGATGAACTCTTCGAGCCTGTCTGACTGGACACAATGCTCCTCTAGGAACAGCTTTGAACCAAATTTGAACCATTGGGAGGTTATCCTTATCTTTCAAGTTTATTTGAAAACTACTATTTCAATTAATAGGCTGAGCATGCCTTTTGTCTTCCCTTTCGGCGAGGGAACACATTTCCTTGGGGATGATCCCATCGAAATCTATCCCTTCATCGTCAGAGTCGATACAGTTTATTCAAAAGTCAGCAAAGTACTTAGAAGCAAGATAATGCATATCATAAAGAAAGCCCTTCGGGGTTACCAAGTACAGCAGACTCAAAACTTGAAACAAAAGCTACGACGTGGAGGGCCAAGAGGCACAACCTCCGACTCAGAGCTAGACTTAGACAAATGCAAACGACTCTGTGTCAGACTCAGACAAAATGCCAATGCAAACTAGACGCGGTTTGAAAATGCAATTTTAACAGCTACCCTTAGCTTCCACAAAAAGAGGTAAGATCCAGCGGGTGTCTGGCCCAAGCAACAGCACTTCGGCTTCCTCAGCTTCTTCGACCAAACCTACTCGGTGCTCCTTTGAACAATGGACCTCAGCCAGTCAGTCTTCTCCTTTGTAAGCCCCTCATTACTGTCAATCCAGGTGTCGGCAGAGAAAACCTC
Source organism: Rhododendron mucronatum var. ripense (assembly GCA_019656295.1). NCBI lineage: Eukaryota > Viridiplantae > Streptophyta > Magnoliopsida > Ericales > Ericaceae > Rhododendron > Rhododendron mucronatum. The sequence goes on along the minus strand of BPLT01000002.1, from coordinate 6,420,440 downwards.
AATTGCCCAACCTACAGCCATCATGTTAACCTCCGGTTCAGACGAGATGGATACGATGGGTTTGGGTTGATTTGCTGGGACGATGTAGTGGCTAGGGTTGAATATGGTGGAGCTCGGGTTGATTTGAGTGGAGGTGATAGATATCTGACCAACCAGAGGGTCAGAGTCGTGTTGAGGCAAGGAGTTGGAAATGACGTTAGGCTTTGGTGGAACATGAACCGTGCCATTGTCAATGAGATCTTGAATCTCATGTCGAAGACGATAGCATGCGTCAGTGGGATGGCCAGGCATTTGGTGGAAGGCACAAAAGAGGTGAGGCTTGTAACCGGAAGGTAGGACTTTTGGCGGAGAAGTTGGGGTCAAGGGTTTGAGATGACCAGACTTGACGAGTTTTTCCATCACTGCGGACAGAGGTGCCTCAAAGACAGAGAAACTTCTAGGTTGGGTTCGGGCCCGGTAGCTTTGGGCGTGTTGAACCTGATTGACATCGGCAGCGCGATTGGAGGAAGCAGCAGCGTTGTCCCCATTTGTAGTTGAATTGGCGTAATTGCTTCCACTAAACAGTGTGCTACTATTTCCAGAGTAAGCCCTCGGCTTAGCTTTCTGTGAGGAGGACTCTCCCCTAGGCAGAATTCCACTCTGCAGTGCATTTTCAATGGCCAGGCCAGACTCAAAGAAAGTCTCAAAGTTTGCAGATGCTTGAACAAGAACCAGATGCCTGGCATAATTGGGTTGGAGATTGCGCGAGATGATGCGGAGTTGATCCCTCTCGCTCGGGCGATCAGTCATCAATGCAGCTTTGGCTCTCCACCTCTTAACAAAATCCGCAAAGGACTCATTTGCTTCCATTTTAGTGGATTCTAACTCACGAGTAGTCATCTTGAGCAGAGAGTTGTAGTTGTACTGTGCAATAAAGGCAGCCCCAATATCCTCCCAAGTTCTTCTTTTGGAGATGTCGAGCGACATGAACCAATGGAAGGCAGGCCCAAAGAGAGTTTGAGGGAAAAGCTGAGACATGGCCTCACTTTCCACCCCTAGTAGCTTCAGGGCAGCATGATAGCCTAGTAGATGAGTCTTCGGATCACCACTCCCATCGAATTTAACCAAGTCAGGCATCTTGAATTTGTCAGGAAGCCTAGCATTAGGGTACAAACAGAGACGATCCAGGTCAATTCCCCTTGCACTGATCTTCTTGGATTTTGAAACAGCTTCTTCCAGCTTAGCCATCTTGGCCATAAGAACAGCTATGTCAGGGTTTTGAACAGGCCTAACAACAGCGGGGTTTGGATTTGGAGCAGGCACACGAGCCTTTCTAGGGTTGGGCTGAACAATGAGACGCCCTGCATGGTTTGGATCCTCGATGAAGACAGGTTCTGCATGAACATCCTCATCGTCCTCGCCTTCCTCTTCTACTGCTGATGGAAGACGAGTGTTGATAAGGTCATTCAAATGGGAGATGGAGGCATCAGTCTGAGTGGCTCTCTGTTGCATAGCAGTGATACTGTTCTGGAGGTTCGTGAGCATGGTTTCCAGAGTGAGCGGTTGCGGCTGATCTGCCATTGCAGGTTTTTCAATGGAGCTTGATGAAGAAGCTGAAGATGGGGAAGCCGGCGGCGTGACTTTTTGCAATATCGATGCCGAACCCGACTGCAGGGTGGCCAACAATGAACTTGGAGAAGCCTCCGTTGTAACTGACTGGGGTCTTAGCCTGACAAGCCTTTGAACCGGATTTCGGTGCAGACGTTCCCAAGTAGGTTTGGCTCTTCCTTTCGGTACTCTCTTCGGCGGTGCAATGGTTCCAAACTAGACAGTAAAGTAATTGAAAGCTCAGTGACGTTCCTGCAGCATGCTATGTACAAGAACAATGCAATGTACACATCATCGTCGGTGTCCTCCTAGACTCTACAACTACGGACAAGTCTGTCTCACGATGTTTGGACGCTGCCAAAATCCTCAGAAATCTTTTCTAGGGTGTATCCTTTGTTAGAATCGACTAACACTAAGAGATGTCAAAACAGTCCAAGCCTTTGACTATTCCGTTCTCGAAGTTTCAACTTTGAACTTGGAACAACTCGGTATAGATGACATGACACCTTAACTTTGAACGCCGCGGTGTATAGTGACTTCGCACTTCAACCTGGGTAGTGCCAGTGTCATGGCATCCATACTTTATGGTTCCTTATTTTCGGTTGAAATTTCAATAAGGCATGAGCCAAGGACTTAAAAAGGTTCGATTTCCCAAAGTCTCGCTGATCTAAGGACTTTTGAAAATTGACAACGTGCACCATCGAGATGCATGACTCTTCATCGGGTCTAGTAGCGTCCTAATAGGCATGAGACAGACTTGAAAGAGAGACAACCTAGAAGCCGCCCTAAACATGCTCCTACACAAAACGGTATGTATGTACAGAAACAGAGACGAGTTTGCCTCACGAATTTCAGACGTTGTCAGAATCCTCAGAATTCTTTTTGACTATGTGTCCCTGAGTAGATCGTCAGATCCTAAAAGATGTCAAAATAGACTAAATCTTCGACTAGTCCCATTTGAAAGTTCAACTTTGGATTTGGAACAACTTGGTGGTGATGACATGGCACCTTAACCTTGAACACGGCGGTGTATAGTGACTTCGCACTTCAACCTGGGTGGCGCTAGTGACACGACATCACTACTTTTGTTGTTCCATATTTTCGGTTGAATTCTTAACCGGGCATGAGCCAAAGATGTAGTAAATTTTGATTTCTTAAAGTCTCATTGAACTAAGGACTTTGCAATTGATAACGAACATTCGACAGAACGAACGACTCCTCATCGGGTCCAACAACATCTTCGACTGCGCAAGACAAACTCGAAGGAAAGAACCACTCTAAGCATGCTCCTATGCAAAATAATGTATGTACAGTACATGCGATAGGGAAAGCAGTAACACGTAGACAGTATATGGGGGTTAGATGCAAGTAATCTTACCCTGTAGGTACCTGTCCTAGTTTTGGAGAGTTCTAATGCTTTGTATATGCAAAGGCTGGTTTTGGCTTGTAATAGGTTCCTCGGACTAGAGCCAAAGATATACCTCCCGCTGCCCGCGTAACCGCAGAGCAACAATCGAACGGTAGAATGACTCATCATCGTCGAAGGTTGTTAGTCATTCGGGGTCCCCGGGCTCCGGTAAACCGTGCCGGATTGCCAAAACGATCCAACGGGGCTTATCCCACATCGATGCAAATGAGAATGCTGAAAAAGTTGATTAATGGAACAGAATCGCAAATTCGCAAATGCCTTTTCAAATTTGGCTCTCTTTATTGACCAATACTTAGAAGAAACTACGCGAGAGAACAATCGGAAAAGCCCCAGATTGGATGGCCGGACACGAGGTCCTGTTAAATCACCAATCCTTTCTTCGGTAGCGCGAAGCTCACCGTTTTGACAGGCTTTTGTGGGATTGTTCCCAAGCGTATTAACTTCTAAGTATAGACTAATATTGATTCGATCCCCAGCAGAGTCGCCACTGTGGGCAATGCGATTTGCCCGATCTTTCTTTCCTCCTAGGAAGGGATTCCGTTCCCCACCCTTTTGAGAAAGGAGAGATGCTGCCGGTTCGCGGGAGCGCTTTTTTGAAGCTGGACGACAAGCGCTCGTGAAGATACAGAGTCGCCACTCGGGTTTGAAGGTCTGACACCCAAGGAACCGTATTTCGAAGCACTTGCCGCGCTGTCTGATTTGAAAAAGTTAAGGAACCAGTCCGTCATAACCATATCTGGGTTCGGGAGCCAGGTTACGAGAGGGGAAGGGTTTTATGGCACCCCTCTCGCCCAATCCGGAGATCGGTCTCTACTTAGGCATTTGCGAAAATGTTGTTTGTTTGCGATTCTGTTTGATTAATCAATTTTTAGCCAATTAGGGCGGGGGAACAATTAATCGGGGATTAAAACTGTAACATGTTTGCAGGATGTGATAGATAGCATGGATGAGCAGTTAGTATAGAATGAGAACAGACTGCTGTGGGAGTTTAAACAGATTGGGAGACCCCTGTTTTGGAGTGACGTGCGCAGAAAGAAACCAACATGCACTGAATAAGTCACTACATGTTGTTTACTCCTGCGCGCACAACTCTAAAACACGCGCGCGCCGGTGAGCTTAAACCCATAACTCTTATTCTCAAACCTTCTGGGCTCTGGAAGGACCAGTGCACACCCAGGACAAACCACGCAGTTTATAGGCAGCATAATATACAGTTGAAAGGCTTAAAAGCCCTAGAAATTGATAAAACACCCCATAAACAGTGTGGGGACAGAATAACAGCCTAAATCCAAGTTACCCGTGCAAGGCCATTCACTGGTCAGAGGCAAACTATCGTGCGATGGAGTCACTCTGGCGCGCGAGAATGCGCCCTGGCACACTGTCGCGCGATAGAGTGAGTCTGGCGCGCGATGGTGCGCCCCGGCGCGGGATGGTTGCGCCCTGGCGCGGACCAGACTAGTGCTTGGTTTACACATTTCTGGGTTCTGGGACTCGTCCAGAATGGTCCCAAGGGTATTCCATAATAGCATAAATACAAATTGAACTACAACTAGCAGTTTCTAACAAAGGAAAAGCAATAGACAGGTTTTTAACATGCTTGCAGAGTGATCTATATATACAAAAATACAAAAACAGCAAGACACCAATACCCACGGGAACCGTCGCGCGATGATCGAAATCGTCGCGCGAGAGAGTGGCTCCATCGCGCGCTGGTTCTTGCCATGACGATTTTTGAAACCTCGCCAGCTTTAGGACCAGAACTGGTATTGATTACCAGCCTTGGCCCTGGCAGCCCCCCCTCAGAGATCAGAACAGAAACAGAACAAAGGTAAGCTATACCTTTGGCTTCGGGTTTGAAAGAGTATTTGAGCTTTGAATTGAGGCTGAGGTTGTTTGAGGTGTTTGAGTTGAAGAAGAACAAGCTATGCTCTTTATTTTGCTTAGGGTGTAAACCTTTGAATGCCAATTTTTGTTAACCCTTTGAAAGAGAACAAATGGGGGGTATAAATAGGGAAAGGGGGTGAATCTGGTTGGAAACAGAGGAGTGCAGGCAGCCCACGAGGCCTGGCTGAGGTTGCATTGGTGGCCAACTGTCCTCCTTCAGAAAGGTCGGTGGTAGGTTGAACCGTCGCGCGACGGAGTGATACTGTCGCGCGATGGTGCGCCCTGGCGCACTGTCGCGCGATGGAGTGAAACCCTCGCGCGATGGTGCGCCCTGGCGCGGGATGGTTGCGCCCTGGCGCAGACAAACAAGGTTTTTGGTTTTTGAAGTGGCTTAGGCTAGGTTAGGTTCAAAGGTTTTGCAAACACTCAAAGCTCAAACACGCTATCATTCCCAGGGTGTTCTTGATCCATTTCATCATCGGGGAATCAAAAACCGTAAGTAAACTAATCTGGAAGCCCAGATTGGGGTGTCTACACCAGCTGCTTTGTGGAGGGGACCTAAGATGTCCATTCCCCACTGGGCAAATGGCCAAGGGCTTGTCAAAGGCACCAGATCTACGGCTGGTGTTCGAATCATTGGTGAGAACTTTTTGCACTTCTCACAAATTTTAACGTACACCTTAGCATCTTCCTGCATGTGTGGCCACCAGTAGCCTTGAGTAATTGCTCGGTGGGCGATGGATCTACTTCCAGCATGACTCCCACATGTTCCTTCATGGATTTCATGAAGAAATTTTTGCACCATCTCGGGGTGTACGCACAGCAAATATGGTCCTGTAAAGGACTTTCTGTATAATTTACCTTCCGGGGACAACCAAAACCTGGCAGATTTGGTTTTGATCTTGTGAGCTTCCTTTTTATCAGTGGGGAGTATTTCATCTCTTAAAAACTCCACAATTGGATCCATCCAACTTGGACCTTGGTTCATGTCCAAGACCAACTCCACGCTCATCCCAATGTTCGGCTCCGTCAGATACTCAACTACTACCATTCGCTTGAGTTCAGTTGGAACGGCTGCAGCCAACAATGCCAGAGAATTGGCATGGGCATTCTGTCTAGAACTTATCTGTTCAATGTGAACCCTCTCGAAGGTATCAAGTAAATCTTTGGCTGCCTCCACATATGCTGCCATCTTCTCGTTCTGAGCCTGATATTCCCCGGACAGTTGATTAACTACGAGCTGTGAGTCACAGTGCACCCTGACTCGTTTTGCTTTCAATGTCTTGGCACTTCTCAATCCAGCTAAGAGTGCCTCGTATTCCGCTACATTATTTGATACACTGAAACCTAGCCAAACAGACAGTTCGATCATCACTCCCCCTGGAGGAAATAAGACCACCCCAATTCCTGAACCAGTATTACATGCTGATCCGTCGACGAATAACTTCCACTCCATGGGATCCTGTTCGGCTGACGGTTGGTTCTTTATGGGTGAGGTCTTCATTGCTTGTTCCTTTTTCGTAGGAAGCAGGGGTGCTACTGTAGGGGAAAACTCCGCCACAAAATCAGCCTATCATATTGGCTTAACTCAACGGACCATGTTGAGATTCTTCCTAAGAAATCTGCTTTTCGTAGCAGTGATTTCAGTGGGAATTCAGTATAAACCACAACCTTGTGGCTTTGAAAGTAGTGTGGCAACTTCCTCGTGGCCGTTCTAAGTGTCAGGACAATCTTTTCTAAAGGCAGATATCTCATCTCTGCATCCAGCAGTGTCTTGCTAACATAATAAATTGGGATTTGCTCGATTCCCAAATCCCTTAACAGGACTGCACTAACAGCATGTTCAGAAACAGCTAAGTACAAAACTAACGACTCACCTGGCTGTGGAGTTGACAGAAGCGGAGGCTCAGCCAGGTACTTCTTCAGGTCCTGGAAGGCCTGTTCACACTCTACTCCCCATTCGAATCCCTCTTTTTTTTTCAATAACTGAAAAAAGGATCTGCACTTGTCACTTGACCTGCTGATGAATCTGTTTAGTGCTGCAGCCATTCCAGTCAACCGTTGGACTTCCTTCGTAGTTTTGGGACTTTGTAGCCTCTGCAGGGCTGCAATTTGATCGGGGTTGGCCTCAATCCCCCTCATGGTGACTAAGTGGCCTAGGAACTTCCCAGAACCAACTCCAAACGCACATTTCGAGGCGTTGAGCTTTAATTTATATTTTCTCAGGATTTCGAAAGCCTCTTCCAAATCCGCTATGTGTCCCTATTTAGCTTGACTTTTTACCACCATATCGTCTATGTAATCCTCCATAGAGTTACCAAGCAGTTTCTTGAACATGATGGTTGCGAGTCTCTGGTACGTTGCCCGAGCATTCCTAAGCCCAAATGGCATGACGCTATAGCAATACAACCCTCATGGTGTAATAAAAGAAGTCTTCTCTTGATCAGGTCCAAACATAGCAATCTGATGATATCCTCGATATGCGTCGAGGAAACTCATTCGCTCGTATCCAGCAGTTGCGTCAACCAACTGGTCTATCCTTGGGAGAGGGAAACTATCCTTTGGGCACGCCTTGTTTAGGTCTGTGAAGTCTACACAAACTCGCCACTTTTCGTTCTTCTTCTTTACCACTACTGTGTTGGATAGCCATTCAGGATAGTAAACCTCACGTATTGCTTTGGCCTCCAGCAAACGATCAACCTCTTCAATTACAGCATCCATGTGTTGTACGGCTGCCCTTCGCTTTTTCTGGATAATCGGCTTATGCTAGGGGTCAACATTTAGATGATGACAAATCACATTCGCATCAACTCTGGGCATCTCCTCCGGGACCCATGCAAATACATCGACATATTCTTTCAGGAATCCAATTAATTAGGCCCTTTCGTCTGCTGGCAATGACTTTCCAATTAGAAAATATCTTTCAGGATCAGTCTCGTTGATCTGAATTTTCTCTAGGCATTCGACCACCTTTTCTGCAGGACTTCTCCCAACATCCTCGATAGTGGGTTGATCTGGCACTTCCAGTGTATGAACGTGGTGGACCTTTGGAGCTCTCTTGACAATGGAAATCAGACACTGTTGGGCCACTTTCTGATTGCCCTTAATTACTTCGATCCCATTGGATCCTGGGAATTTCACCATCTGGTGGTAAGTTGAGGAGACTGCCCTCATTTTGTGCAACCAAGTCCTTCCTATAATTGCGTTATAGGAAGAAGGAACATCTACGACCAGAAAATCTATCCTCAAGACAACTGATCCGGCCCGAACAGGCAGTGTTACTTTTCCGAGGGGCCAGACTGCTCCTGCACCAAACCCAATCAGGGGCATTGTGGATTGCTTTAAATCCGTTTGGGCCAGCCCCAGCTTCTTGAATGCATCGTAATACATCACCTCTGTACAACTCCCCGAATCCACCAGAATCCTCTCAATGTCATACTCCCCAACTCGTAGGGTTATGACCAAAGCATCGTTGTGTGGTACCTGGACTTCTCCCAAATCATCATCTGTGAATGCTATGCTTTCATTGCATACACCACTCTCTCGCCCTCTCTTATTTCCTAATCGCATCACATGCTGATCGTGCTTAACCTGCCTTTGCAATAGCCTAACCTCATTTCTCGTATAAGGTGCGGCCAACCCATGTATCATATGGATTACTCCTTTAGGATTCTGCTTGTAATCCAGTTCCATGGCTTTCCCCTTCTCCTTTGGGTCCTCCTGGATAAATTCCTTGAGATAGCCCCAAGAGACCAAATCGTCAAAGTGTCTCTTATACAGCTCACAATCCTCAGTCATATGGCCCCAATCTTTATGGTAGCTGCAGTGCTGATTCGTAGCACGTTTTGCATCTTTATCTCCGCCTAAACTTGGGGGCCACTTAAAGTATGGCTGATTCTTTATTCGATAAAGAATCCTGTAGATTGGTTCCTTCCAAACCATTGTGATAGAGAAGAAAGATTTGGGGTCAGGTGCTTGCTTATTCTTATACGGCTCTTTCTTAGCCTGCCCGTACTCCTTCCTCTCTCTGTAAGTCTTGGGCTCTGGCTTATCTACTTTTTTGGCAGGTACCTTTGTCTACTCGGCGACGATCCTGCCATCCTCGCGGAGTATGTCATCCTCCATTCTGGCATGCTGTTCAATCCGTTCCATCAGTTTAGCCAATGTGGCCACCGGATGTTTATTTAGTGAGCGGCGCAGTTCTCCCCGGACAGGCAAACCAGTTTTGAAGGTTGCTATGGCATATTCCTCACTGCAGCTTTCAATCTCGTTGAAAGTTTCCCAGTACTTCTTGGAGTAATCTCTGATTGGCTCATTCTCCGCCTGTTTCATGGTAGACAGACTCTCAAACGTTTTTGGGGCCTTTCTGCTTGTCAAAAACCGAGCAGTGAATTCTTCCGCCAACTGTCTCCATCCTCGTATGGACCGTGGCGCCAATTTATGAAACCAGGACAAGGCCACCTTGCCAAGACTTGAAGGGAACATTTTGCATAAGATGGCTTCATCCCCCTCATGCATGAACATAGCCTGTTGATAATGTTGTATGTGAGCCATGAGGTCCGCGTTTGTCTCGTAAAGTATGAACGTACCGTGCTTCACTCTGCTCGGCAGCCTGGCCTCTTGTAGCCTTCTTGAGAAGGGGGAAGCTGCTATGTTGCTTAGGGCCTTTCTTGCTGCTTCCCGGGCAGTTACTGTCCCATCCTCAAACTCTTTTGTTTTGTGAGCCGTAGCTTTGGCCCAGTCAGCATCAGGTCTCTCGTACCTGTCCCGATGATGCTTCCTTGTTTCTTCTTCCTCTGGGGTGGAACTTCGGTCCCTACTCCTCCTTTTCCGTGAAGAAGCCCTTTGTCTTTCCGGTGTTCGGCTTCTACTTCTGTCTCTCCTTTTTCGTGGGGAAACCTTGTATCACCCCAGAGTAGGACTTCTGCTCCTTCCTCGTGAACGAGCCTGCCTATGAATTACTAGAGTCCGTCTATCTCTCTCAGAATTCCTCATTGAGAGTCCAGAATCTTCTGGGTGTTCTCATACCCACTGCAACTCTTGTGTCTCGTACTCTCGTTTTTTAATCAAACGAGCGTACTCCTCGATTTCCTTCCTCTTTCGGTCAAGGACATCTTCACTGTTATGTATACTTCTTGACTGTTCCACCGAAGCCTCTCTTCGGTGAGACTTGCTCCTTCTCGTGGAGCCTGTGGGCGTCTTGCCCTGCCTTCCCGTGGGTTTTTTTGGAGCACTTGGTGGAGATTTATCTCCTCCACCACTTAGCTGGTCCTTTGGATTAAACGGCGTGGCTAGATCTTCTTCCATCGTGATTGTTTTTCAGAGAATCGGTTCGTTTCTCAGAGAATCGGTTTCTTTTCCCACAGACGGCGCCAATTGTAGGGGGATGAAAACAATTGGTGCTCTAGACAACACCGATTGGCAACAGCTTCACGTGCCTCTACACCGGAACCCTAGTTCGTCGTCGGAACCCTAATCTGCAAAACAGACAAGGGGTGAGCGCACCTTTGCTTCTCGTAGCAAAGGCCCTCCGATGCCAAAGTTAGTATCACGTACTGGTTTACAAACCCTAATTATCAGTACGAATGTAATACGAATGCTAGATATTGCGTACCTTTTACCTCCAGGTTTACCTCGTATTTATAGATTCACGGATGCTTGGTGCCCAAGCATCCCTGTTGCCCTAGGATTCCTATCTCGTATAGGAAGCCTAGTATCCATTGGATTCTCGTTCCCTTATCCGTATGATAGCTCAGTCCTTTTGGGACTCTTTCCTGTAGACACGCGAATATCCCATTCACGTTGGGTGTCTTGCTTTGATCCTATATACTCGGGATCTTATCCCTTTACAGAGTATCATTGTTCTGGAACCTTCTTAGGCATTCTTACCGCCTTATTTATTCTAGGGCAACTTCTTCTTCTGTTCGGCTATTTTGTTGCCGAACAGTCTATCAGGACCAGTGACCCCTCATGTTTCTGGTCCACAACATTATGCATTGTAATCGACTTCTCGTGTCTTTTTATCTAAAACTGCCAAACAGACTATATGGACCAATGACTTCTCATGTCATTGGCCCTCATCGCCAATCACCGCACTGCCCTGCAGTAAATCCTCTCGTATTTATCACTTGCTCCTGTACATCACGTGTTCGGCTAATAGTTGTAACTGTTCGGGAATACCTCCCTACAATCATCCTGCAATGTTCTCAACAAGCGCAGAGTTAGATCCCACAATATCCTACTCCCCTTTTTTGTCATGGATTGACAAAGAAAGGGCCAGAATAAATGAACTACATATGCTAGGACATGCAGAGAAATCAATTAAGCATATATGACTAGGCAGAAACATAGATATATCAATGAAACCAAGATACGCCCACTCACCAAACAAAGATATGCTCCCATAGAGAGGGATCGCAAACAGACAAAAGAATATACCATGAAACACTCAATCACCAAAATATATCACACACAAAAGAAACATCACATGGTACTCCAAGTTAGGATTGCTTTCAAAGGAGCTACCCTAAGAAAATTTCAAAGAACGACCATGGATATGAAATCATGCAAGTGTCATAGTGAGTGAGTGCAATGATAGCCTTAACAATAGAATCAACCATTCCTATGAGGTCATATCAACCAAGAAGGGACTAGCTTACGTCACTCTCCACAAGGGCGGCAGACCAACTCCAACACGCATGAGTATGATAATATCAAAAATGGGGTTAAGTGAGTATATAACATGTTATTCTCCCCCTCAAGAGATGCCAACCTTATACCAAATAATCACACAATATTTTTGCACCATCATGGGTGGCTTTCACACATCTAAGGCCGTAGCTTAAATCCATAACGCAAAAAGAGAATACATGAGGTGCAAGTCAATGGTAGCTTACACGTGCACAAAGAGGTAGCCCTTTCCTCGGGTCTCAAAATTTTTTATGTATGTATTTTTCCAACCCATCAAACAGAGCCAATCGACCTCACATAGGGTATGCAAGTCAAAGGTTAATACCCAAGGTGAATGACAAAGAGTGTCCACCATGAGGAAAAATACTCTCCCAAAGAGATAAGGATCAACTTCTCAAGGCTATCAATGGGCGTGTACAAACACATGCAATGACTATCATACACATGATTTTTCGATGAAACACTCATGAAAGTAGCGGGTCTCTCAAATTTTTATATATATATTTTTTCAACCCATCAAACAGAGCCAATCGATCTCACATGGGGTATGCAAGTCAAAGGTCAATACCCAAGGTGAATGACAAAGAGTGTCCACCACGAGGATAAATACTCACCCAAAGAGATAAGGATCAACTTCTCAAGGCTATCAATGGGCGTGTACAAACACATGCAATAACTCTCATACACATGATTTTTCGAAGAAACTCTCATGAAAGTAGCGGGTTTGTCAATTTTTTATATATATATTTTTTCAACCCATCAAACCGAGCCAATCGACCTCACATGGGGTATGCAAGTCAAAGGTCAATACCCAAGATGAATGACAAAGAGTGTCCACCACGAGGATAAATACTCACCCAAAGAGATAAGGATCAACTTCTCAAGGCTATCAATGGGCGTGTACAAACACATGCAATGACTATCATACACATGATTTTTCGATGAAACTCTCATGAAAGTAACGGGTCTCTCAATTTTTTTTATATATATTTTTTCAACCAATCAAACCGAGCCAATCAACCTCACATGGGGTATGCAAGTCAAAGGTCAATACCCAAGGTGAATGACAAAAAGTGTCCACCACAAGGAAAAATACTGACCCAAAGAGATAAGGATCAACTTCTCAAGGCCATCAATGGGCGTGTATAAACACATGCAATGACTATCATACACATGATTTTTCGATGAAACTCTCATGAAAGTAGCTCTTGAGAAGGCATGCATGACAAGAACGAACCATGAGATGCACTATCATGAGATATAACAAGGCATCCAGATGAAACATAGCATGCTCAAAGACATCCCAAACCTTGTGGGTCATAGAAACAACTTTATTTTTTATAAATATTTTTAAATATTGAAAAACACAAAAAAAATAAACAAGAAATGAAAAAACAACCACAAAACTCATAGAGCTAGGCAATAGATTGTTAGCATAAAGCATCATAGTCTATGATTAAGGACCATGCCTCAAAAAGCAAGGTCAACATCTCCAGATGACCCATTATCATCTATAGAGATACATGTATGATTCACTTGAGGCCTCACATCCGAACTTCTCACCCAAAGTGTTCGGATTCTCACTTTCTCAACTTTTGCCTTAGCCTTTGGAAAAGGCTTGGATTGGTGAATCACATTGGTCTTGCGTGTAGGCATGTGCTTATGAGTCCTACCCCAAAAACTTTTATCATAAAAATTAGAGTGAGCATGGGGGTATCCAATCAACTGATAACAATGTGGCCTTATGTGACCCTTGACACCACAGTGGTGACAAATGGTTATGAAACCCCTTTTCATAGGGGGGCTAGGAGGAGTAGGCTTTCGAGGTGCATTATTATTTTTCTTGCCACAAATGAAAGATGAAGGATTAGAATTGTTACCTTTATCCTTACCAAAACCATGATTACCTCCGCCTTTAGAAGTTGATGCTTCCTTTTGAAACCCAAGGCCGGTTTTATTCGAGATTTTCCTTTGCACTCCAATGATCTCTTATAAAGCCTTTGACCCTGCATTCATTTTCTTAAATGTAGCATTGGCCTTGTCAAGCTCAACTTGCAAATTAGTTTCCTTCAAGTCAAGAAGCTTGTTAGTTTCATAAGACACATGCAAATCAATTCCAAGTTTATCATTCATACTCTTAACATCAACAAGTTCATTAATCAAAGAATCTCTATCATTCTCAACTTGACTCACTTGAGCTTAAGCTTTCAAAAGCTCTTGCTTGAGTTCTACATTGGACTCATCGCTCTTCTTCACTTTACTAGATAGCTCAATGTAAGTCTTAGTCAACCTCAAGCTTTCTTTATAAAGTTCATCGTAGGCTTTCTGCAAACTCTCTTCCTCCTCACTCTCGCTATTGCTCAATTACTCACCATCCACTCTCGCATCTCCTAACTTAGACTCACTCACATGGGGATGCACAGAAGCTTCTAAAGCCATGCCTTTACTATTCCCCCCATAATTTTCTTCTTCATCAGAGTCACTATCATCCCAAGTTTTGACATTATAGGATTTATTTTTCTGTTTATTAGCACACTCTTGAGCAATATGACCAAACCCCATGCACTCGTAACATTGGGGACCCGATGATTTGCTCTCTTCCTCTCTTTATCCTTGGAAGACCTACCATTCTTATCTTTCGAACTAGGACCAAAGGTTTTATTCTTTTTAAAAAACTTTCCAAATTTTTAACAAACAAAGCCATTTCCTCTTGATCCAATTCATCATCATCACTACCCGAGACCTTGAAACTATCTTTAAAACTAGAAAAAGCCAAAGATTTTTCCTCGTTTTTGTTCTTCTCTTTTTGAGGTCTGTATTGTGACAATTTAGTTTCAAAAGTTAAGAGGTGACCAACAATTGCCTCAACCTTCATGGAATCAAAATTAGGCATGCATTCAAGAACTTTAACTTTTGTAATAAACCTCACAGGTAATGAAAGCATGATTTTCTTAATAATTTTTTCCTGAGAGATAGGCTCACCTAAGTTAAAGCTTGAGTTCGCCACTTCGCTCAACCTAGCATAAAACTCACCAACCATCTCATTATCTTTCATCCTGATCATCTCAAATTCAGTTATGATGCTTTGAAGTTTTTGTTGCCTCACCTAACTCTTCCCCTCATGAGTAATGGCTAAAATATCCCATGCATCCTTAGCAATTTCACAAGTGGAAATACGTTGAAATTCAGGCAAAGACACACAATCAAATATAGCATTAAGAGCACATGAACTATATGTTTCATTCTGGTAATCACCGTTGGTCCATGACTTATAAGGCTTTTGAACATTTTTACCATCCACGGTGGAGATAGGCTCGGTAAAACCATTAACCACAGAGAGCCAGACTCGATTATTTTGAGACTTCAAATAACCCTTCGTCCTAGCTTTCCAATATGCATAATTAGACCCATCTAAAATAGGAGGTTTCGCAATAGCAGAGTAATGAAAATTAGAATTTTCCATAATAGCAAATTAGAAAAAAATAGGATCCGCTCTAGGAATAAACCCTAATATTACGAGCGACCCGCTCTGATACCAATTGAAAAATCCTAGCTAGTCTAGGAATATAAATATTTGCTATGTTTTAATCTCAATCAACGATTCACCAAGTGATAAACAAAATCAATCTCACAAATGGAAAGCAAACAAATAACGAATACCAAGATATACGTGAAAAACCCAAAATGGGAAAAAACCACGGGAAGGAATCAAACACTACTAAACAAAAGATTACAAGAACTCTTACGATAAGTTTGAACTCCACAAACCTAAACCTTGACGCTCTTGCCGAATCCACCTACACCTCTCGAAATGCTTGACCACTGCTGCCTTGAATCCACAAGCCTTTCGTTTACCTCCCGAAAATCCACCGAAGGACTTGAACTTGCCTAGGAATCCTCCCTAGGTCTTTTCTCAAATAAGTTGAAGAAGATGTTGAAACCTCTTGAAGATGTCTTGTACACTCAATGATCCATCGATCCCATTGTACTCCAAGACTCAAAAAAAATAAAATTTCCTGCATAGGATAGGTAGCTTTTGGCTTTGAACCTTCCCTTGTGAAAGACTATCGGATTTACTTGCTAACAAGTGGACTCAATGCCTTGAACTGTTCATCGTTTTGTGTAAACCAAGACAATAGAATTCACACGGAATCTTTCCGATCACAGTTGGTTCTTATGGTTGTGCCCATTTTGGTCCTAGAAAACCAACTGGTTTCTGAGAGTGCTTTAGAGAATTCAGCCTTAGAAAATTCTCACAGAAGCGGCCCCTTCACACTCACATAGGTGATCTCTTATTAAGGGTATCCTGTTATACCCCACTTGGATTTACCAAGGTATAAGAATCATTAAAAATTAAACTTAACCTAAAACACTGTAGGCATCACTGTTTCACCATAGGAATGAGTTGGAGAGATTTCTCCTCAGTGATACTCCTAAGTCTCATACAACTCGGTTGTCCCGTTGAACCTTGATATTGGGATCTCCAGTTAGCTAGGTTGGGTTGCCATTATAGAGATTTTTAATTAATAGGCTTTAATCTCATTCCCCCTCGATGATCATTTGTTCTCTAGTCAAAACTCCAAACTCTAACGGATCCGTAACAATTTTTTTTTTTTTGACATTTCATTCTTAAGTGAGAACAAATGTTTAACGGTTCGATGTCTTTAATATCGAGACTTACCGTTACACATGGTCTTCTATGCCTTTCTAACAACTGATGGCCATCACATTATGACTCTGGCATAGAATTGGACCCCCGTTGGAACATCCTCTAAGAGATGGCACAACCATCTGCTTATTAGCCTCTTTGTCTAATATAATGAGTTGACCAGACTCCATCGTAGACCTTGCTATACACGCATAAGGATTTCCAAATCATTGTTGCACTCCAATTGTATAATTAAATCCACCTTTGGATTCTAAAACTTTAAATTGGATACTCATATCACCATACTTTATTCTTTAAGTATAGTTGAACATCTCCCATAGTGCAACACGTAAATATTGTGGAAATTATAAATATTGTTTCCCCCACAATTCTAAAATTAATTTAGAATTCAACAAAATAATTTTCGTAGTTTATGACATGACACAAACAATGTCTAAACTTCTTTTCATCTCTTTGTGTTCTAAGACGCAGGAGCAAGAATAACCCCCACATTGAGCGCCTCACCCAATATTGAGTAACTTTATACTCAAATCGAGAAGATTTTATACTAACTGCCCCTTGCATTCTAAGTATCTTTGCCGATTCAATAGATACTCTTTATAGCATATAAATCAATTCTACTTTATTTAAAAAGTATCTTGTGGGGCGTAGTTGTTGATAACTACCAACTGCTTAAGATCGAAGAAACTAAAATATTTCATTTTGAGTTTGATGCCAAATCAAACATAGCAACCCAATCTGATGGGTTTAAACTAAATTTCAAATCATTCAAAACATGAATTTACATGTTTAATACCTCCAATAGATTTGGCCGAAGTGACTTGTAGAAAAGTTATTGAATCTGTGACTTATCTACCAATAGTCACATCTCTCGATGTAACTACAATGGTCGCAACCCTTAGTTAAACCTTTTGATGTGCACTAAATAGTCACATCCTTTAACCCCAAGGGTCACACCTTTTGAATCCCAAGGTTCTAGAGTCATACATACTAGAGAGTCACACTTATTCAAACCCTCTTCCGAATGAACACATAGATTCATCTTCTGCGATAGATAACATTTCATCACTGCAATTTTTTCGAAGTTGTGTAAACCAATTCATCACATTGATGCAATTGAAAAAATTGCATAGCCAATTGTTGCATCCATTCAATGCTTCAACTTCAAATCAATGGTCACGTGTGTTGATTTTCTCCGAAAATAAAACCTAGATATTAATCCAAAACACATGCTTTGATTTAGGCAACTATATATCTCCTCATCCAGTTGCAACTCATTCAATTTCTCTCTCTGACATGGCACTAAGAGGAGAGGACAATACCAATTTGGTTTCCAGAATATAAAGTTCGGAACAAAATAATAAAGCATGCAACTCAGAACATGTAAATGCCACAATAAAAAGTTTCCTTGTGCAGAAACAAAGAAGAAATAAAACTGAGATTAACTATCCAACTCAAACCCAGAAGACTTTAACAATTCTCATGTGACCGAATAACCAGAAGAATATCGTCAATTATACTAACCAGAGTATTCAACCGGTGCCTCCATGTCCAATTACAATAACCAAAGATAAATAACCGTTATTGTAAAACCATTCCCAACGGTAACCGAAAAAAGTGACAACCTTATTAATGTTATTCTTGTTCCCAACGGATACAAGTCCACCAACCATCACAAGCCTTTTTTTTGCTTTTCTCTCGAACCGAGCAATAACCCATATTTTATTGGAACTCCAAATACTTCCAACACACACCGTTAATGCTCTCTTTCCAAATACTGACACCAAAACCTTAGTATCATACTACATAATTCTAGAGCGTGGATAAACAAGTCATGGAAGGATACAAAACATACTCAAAACTTCAATTTTGCCTTTCATGCAAATGGTGAATTGTATACTAGGAAGAGCATTGCTGCACTAGTAGCGATTATGATCGCATATATATGAAAAGGTGCAAACCTCTCGCGTTTATCGGAACGCTAACCCAATCACATGAATCAAACATAAACTGAATCGGTGATATATGAAATATCCTTCACTATATGCATGCATTTCAAGTTTGTGTAAATTGGGGAAATCATTGGCCTTGAAAAAAGTATGATCCGAAACCAACAAAACATAGATATTGCACCTAATTCATATCACTGCCGTAAATGTGCCTTGGTTCATTTTCTTCAATTTCTGCAAACTGAGAGATACTATTTTAATCCAATTATGCAAGCCAGCCATTTATTAATCATCGAAGAGATGGTTCAAGCAATTGCTTTCTAAACGGACGACAGAAAGCAATCCATTAGTTAATAGATCAGTTCAAACTTATATTAGGCCGACACTCCACAAATGTCACAGACGTGAGTAATGCCAAGCCATATCTTTACACCATGCAAACTTGGGTAAGAAACTTCACTGGGAAAAAGTTCATACACTTAAATGCCGTGAACAATAATTTAACACTAATGGGACAAATCATGTATGAGCAAAATTTTTAATACCAACATGCGATTTCCAGTCAACAGAAACATATAATTCAGAAATCACACAATCACAAAAGTAAGCCAAATCTGTCATAAGATTGTTGGAAAAATATGCTTACTATTTGTGATAAAACCAAAAATATGAGTGCAATAAAATCGGAACTCAAAACCAGAAAATTGATGGAAACAAATTGGTGATCAAGGCAAGTGTTTGTGTGTGACACTTTGTATTTAAGACAGATTTCTCCCCCGTTACGGTGCTCACGGTTTGCATTGAATGACTGTCTCCCAACACTACTTGATCGGAATCCCCCCAAAGCAGCACTTCAATTGGAGGGCCTGGCGAACCATCTTGTGTTTGTAACTCTCTAATATGAATGGACTTGAATGAAGGAAAAAAATCAATCTCTAGAAAATGAATGAGGGCATTGATATTTATAGGCCAACAGGTAACTCTACGAAAAGTCACCAAAGAAAGAGGCATATCTGTTCGTAAAGGACGCGTCCGTCCATGGCGAAGAAGTGCCAATGAAAAGATGCAACTCCAAATAAATCAATTTTCATTCACACTTAAAATAAAATATTATATGCTATAATATTTTCCAACAAATCCTTCTTTTCATCTGCGATACTGCACTTTATATTAAACAAAATATCGAGAATAGTTACGACCCTTGATATTTTTATTGATCGCCGATACTATCCTGGATCTATTTTTTTTTATCGACGATACTCAAATGGATCTTTGGCAAAAATCTAAAAACAGATACTACATTTGGCCAAGATCATGTGTAGTATCGTCAATAAAAAACATAAATCAAGTGTAGAATCGCTGATCGAAAAAAATTGAGTGTAATTTTTCAAATAAAAAAGAGGATCAAGGGTAGTATCTATTCTCAACCTTTTGGCTAAGATCAAGTGTAATATCACCGATAAAGAGAAGGAATAACGTGCTGTATCTTTTTTTCATTTTTTGTCTAAGAACAATGTTAGTATTTTGTTTCTCGGAATTTTGGCTAAGATCTTGTGTAGTATTGTTGACCAAAAAAAAGATCAAGTGTAGCATCTGTTCTCTATCTTCTTCTTAAGGCAAGTTTTATCAGCCATACTACACTTTATATTTGCAAAAAGTCCAAGGCAATATTACACTTGATTTTTTTTTTATGATCGACGATACTAGTGTAGTAAGGCCAAATGATCAGGAACTGATACTATAGTTTATCTTTTTTATTAATCTTCGATAGTATACTTGAGTTTAGGCAGAAGGCTGACAATAGATGCTTTACTTCATTTTAGCCAAAAGATCGAGAACATACACTAAATTGATCTTTTTTTAATTTTTTGTACTACACTTGACCTTAGCAAAAAGATCGAGAAAAGTTTCGACCATTGATATTTTTTTTGATCGACAGTACTACCCTGGATCTTTTTTTTTTTTTTTGTCGGTGATACTCCAATGGATCTTTGCCAAAACTCCTAGAACAGATACTATATGTAATGCCCCGATTTTCGGAATAAAAATCGGAGGCATTAAATATTATTTTCTGAAAATTTACTTTATTAAAATCTAAATAGATAGTTCAACAAGGAGATTCATTTATTGAACCAATGTGGAAATACTAAAAATAGTCTTTGTGGTAATGAAATAGGTAAAACACAGAACTGACTCTGAGGCTTGATACGATCCCAAGCATACTCTGGCTCGATTCCCACCTCGGGATTCTCCTCTGTATAATACTATTCGCCTTCAGGATTTTGTGTCTCTTTATGATTTTCTGCAAAATCTAGCACGGATGCCAGGCAATCCGTACCTAAGTGATAAAGTTCACCTAGTACAATAATCCAACCAAACTACCCCCCTTACTTTACAGCTAGCAAGTAACCGGATAATAATGATGCGGAAAAGTAAAACATAGAGTTTTCACATAAATTGGTTTATTACTATCCGTTAGCCTACGTGTGATCACAATAATCCAACCAAACTACCCCTCTTACTTTACAGCTAGCAAGTAACAGGATAATAATGATGCGGAAAAGTAAAACATAGAGTTTTCACATAAATTGGTTTATTACTATCCGTTAGCCTACGTGTGATCTAAGATCTCATCTGCGAGATCTTTCCTCCCCAACCACTAGTCATGTCCTGTCCCATGAAATCACTTCCTTTTGCTATTGCAGATACACCTAAGTTATATATCGAGCGTGCATCCCAATAACTACAAACAAAGGAAAAACTTATCATGCCATTACATAACTAGGGTTTGCCTATCTTACTCATCACTTCACAATCATCACTAGACTCCTGCTAGTTTCAAATCATCACTGGACTCCCACCAGTTTCAAATCAATACTTCTCAAATCATGCCTGCAGGCAATCTCTAACATCTCAATACTTTCGAATTTATCCATTACTTAGCATCGTCTAAGTGAATTCTATTCGCATACCACCCTATGCCTCTAGGGTCCAATCTAACATATAATTCAAGTGTCGAAACAGTATACAAATAATCACAATGATAATTGAATTAAACAATAAGCTTAGAAATCACGTTACTTTTTTATGAATGGGCCGTTGTCTTTAATCTTGTATGTCTAAGAAGTTAACAATTAAGCAAGAAACTTTTATCTAATTATTAAGAAGGAAAATAATAATTTTGGTCAAAAATTAGTAAGCCTAGGCTTATAATAGTTTTATTTAAGAATTAGATAGATTAATAACCATAATAAACACAAAAAAATAGATAATAAAATTAAATGAAGTAGCATGACCTTAAAACAAGTCCTACGGTCCTATGCAACATGTTTGAGTATCAAAAGTTGGATTCGGAGGAAAAGTTGGATTCGGAGGGTCGCAGGATTATTTAAAATAAAGATATTAACGAAAGTTTCCAAAAGTAAAATAAATAGATAATAAATAATCTAATAAATAAAATTTATTGAGATTAACAAAGTTTCATCTTAGGAATGTAAAGTGTCTAAAAAAAAATTTATTCGGACATAAATGACATGGTTTATAAGGGAGCAAAGATTTTTTGTTTGTAAACTTTAAATGAAAACAAGTAAATAATTAATAAATAGATAATAAAAAAAATGATATTAACAAGATATGATCTTTGAGGTAAGAGGAGTCTAGGAAAAATAGTTCGGGTGTCAAAAATGATGTTTGAAAAGTCACAACGTGGTTTCGAACCTTTTTTATCAAAACCGAATGGAAGTTCGCGGTGGGGACTGATGCTGCAAGGTTTGACCAGGTCAACCCTGTGTTGGGACGCTTGGTCGCAACCTCGGCACTGGTTCTTGAGGCCTGCAGCTTGTGGCCGCAAGCTTTAACGTTGGATTCGATATTTTTGTTCTTTTGCTACGGTTTTGATGCATGGTTTCATTTGGGCTATATTTTAGGCCTAAAAATACATAATTATACCTAGAGAAAAGGTTCGATAAAATTATAATACCTTGGTTTGGATCGAATTGATTCAAAATCGAAACTTTGAACTTTGGAGAAGATGACTTCGGCTTCTTTGATCGGGGGACCTTGGGATCGAATTGATGGTTGTTTAGGGATGCTTTGGGTTGTAGGAAGTCATCGGGATGGTTGAATTAGATATCGATTGGGTTTAGGTACAAAACCCACTTTTCTCTCTCTCACTTACTCTCTCTTAAAACTCCATAGCTTGGAGCTTGGTTTTCTTCTGTTTTTCTCTTCTATTCGGGTTGGTGGAGTGTGGGGAGTATTGTGGTGTGTTCGTGGGTCGAAGTGATGGGGTATTTATAGGCAAATTTTGGACGAGGAGGATAAGATTGAATTTAATAGAGTTGGGTTCATGGGAGCCAGGAGGGAATCGATTTCCTTCTCGTGCTTATTGCTTGTTACAAACCAGGCCATGAAGGCATCGCAGAGGGAGTCAAACGAGGCGATTGACCGAGCGGGAAGATGGTTGAACCATGTGAGACCCAGGTTGCCGAGGCTGGCAGGAAAGACTTTGCACAAGAAGGCATCATCCGAGGGCTCGTTCCGGAGGAACAAAGACTTGATAAGCTTGTATTGAACCAGATGAGTGTACGCCTCGGTCTTGCCGTTGTATTTGGCAAATTTGGGTTGGGTGAATCCCTTCGGGGGGGTGACCGAGTCGATCTCTCTCGTGAAGGGATAGGTCGTGAGCCGTGTAAGCCGCGCGTCGCGATGAGGTCGGATCGAACGGTCGAGACCGTCTGGACTCTCAGTCGATGTGTGCTTCGTTGGGATAAGTTTGTCCAACCTCTCATATTCCTTTCTCTTCGGGGCAACGATAACCGACTTCTTGGGAGAGCACTCCTTGCAGCGATTACGGTAGCTATCCCGAGCGGAAGGCTCGAGGCGCTCAGTGACCGGGCTTTTGCTATGGGCGCCACCAGGATGCGAGATGATAGGGCTCCTGACTCTAGTGCTCCTAAGGCGCTCACGGTATCCCCTGGTCTGAAACTCCACGAGGCCATCATCTCCCCTGGCTGCTCTTGTGAGGCTAGGGATGGGCTCGCGGCTCGCCCTACCAACTCTGATCGAGTGGGTGGAGGAGGCAGAGACACTTCCTGCATAGAGCCTCTCGAAGGCCGATTGTTTCCCCTGAAGCTACTTGGGGAAGCGGCAATGGTCCCTGCGCGACGTATCTCTTGTGGTTCGGACGTCCTCTGCTCTTGGTGGCTCGAGGTGGTCTTTGACTGAGGGGCGAGTTCTGTGCTCCAGCAGGTGGCCGCCTTCGCGGCTGCGAGGAGGGGTATGGTAGTTCCTCCTTCCGCCACGGCTCCTGGAGGAATGAGATGGGGAGATCTAGAAGAGATGTTTGATCTCTGCCAACTCGACTCGGACGTGTTTGTCTCGCTCCATGACCGTTGTTAGGTCATCGATTTTCCGTTCGAGATGGCGGATGTAGGTGTGTAACTCGGAGGATGGTCCTGCATCTGAAGTTGAGGCTCCAGCACCAACTCCGACGGATACATGGGTCTTCCCTAGGGCGGTGGCTCCGCCGGAAGCCAGGCTGTGGTCCACGAGGGAACCGAGCCCGAGGGCGGTACCACCGTGGTGCGCGTCGTTAACCTCAACCATATTTGATTCAGGAACGCTGAATGGAGCTAAAAGAGGAAATGGACATTGAGAGGGTGGCTAGGTCTCTAGCAGAGTCGCCAATTGTAGGGGTTCGATTTGACGGGACCTTGACCGTGGTTCAGGCTTGGATCCTTCCTTCCATAGCTCCGCGCTCCTGTGGCCGGACCTGTAACAAGTCACTAGGGCCGGATTAGCCCAGTGACCCTCCGACGATCAAGTTAGATTTCCGGAGAGGAGATTAGGTCTAGAGTTAGGGTTTTTAAGCATACCTTTCACAATGAGCCTCCCTTTGTATTTATAGACCTAGGGTTACTTGGCCTTCAAGCCAACGCATGGGGCGTACGCTCGGGTAACCGCCTCGGGTGACATCATACATAATAGGGGAGCGAAGCGGTTATGGAGCACATGGCCTGATCCAAATGATTGCTGCTGTCGCATGGTTGACGTGGGGCCCATCCGTTATAACTACCTTACCCGAACTCTCTCGGGAGTACTGAGGACGAAGCGCGTACCCAAGCGAGGTACTGAACACCAACTCTGGACCATCAGCATTCATCGGTTCACCAGCCGGACCCCAAGGGGCATAGGCTCGGTGCGCCTGGTCCGATTATTGACACAGTAACCGAGGCCACCACACTTTGCATGACAATACTTTCATTGGAAGCATTCCCAAAGAGATTGGAAAATTAACCCAGTTGAAAAGATTTTACCTTTATACCAACCCGCTGAATGGAACAATTGAGATCAATCTTTCGGAGAATCAATTGAGTGGTTTTTGTTCCAAAAGAATTGTGCAAGATTCCAAACCTCCAATTGCTTCAACTTTTCGAAAACCTCCTTTAGGGAAGTAAACCCGGGGAGATAGGACAGTTAAAGCAGTTGTGGAGATTGGATTTGTCCATAAATAATTTGACAGGAGTAATTTTCCCCGAGATTCAAAACCTGACGCTCTTGGAGGATTTACAACTCTTTGATTATAATCTCCAAGGCACAATTCCACCTCTCATTGGAGTTAACAGTAACCTCGCTATTCTTGACATCTCTGCCAATGGTCTTATTGGTAGCATACCTCCTTAACTTTGCAAATTTCAAAAGTTGTCATTTCTGAGCCTCGGGTCAAATAGGTTGTCCAGAAATATCCCTGATGGTCTGAAAACATGCAAGTCCCTTATGCATCTAATGTTAGGAGATAATTTGCTCACAGGAAACCTCCCTATTGAATTTTCTGAACTTCACAATCTATCTACTCTGGAGCTGTATCAGAACAGATTCTCCGGGCCTATACCCCTGAGAATTAGGCCAACTTAGGAATTTAGAGAGGTTGCTCTTGTCCAATAACTATTTTTTGGGTTTTATCCCTCCTGAGATTGGACAACCGGTGACACTGGTCATATTCAATATCTCTTCCAATCGGCTTTCTAGGATCATTCCTTATGAGTTGGGTAATTGTACAAAGCTCCAGAGGCTTGACCTTAGCAGAAACCGGTTCACTGGCTACCTTCCTGATGAACATGGCAAGCCAGTAAATTTGAAATTCCTTATTCTTGATTTACTTTGGAGTTTTGATTCAGGGATCTATTTTTGGGTTTTCAATTTGGGTTCTCAATTTTGGGGTTTTGTTTTGGGATTTCAATTTTGAGGGTTTCGATTCCAGGTTTAGCTTGGGGTTGCACTATTTTGAACTTTGTTGATATGCTCTGGGTTTGAACTTTTTATGGGCTTAATATTTGATTTGAAATCATATGTAACACAAATCTGCCCGCTACCTGTTCAACTTTTTTCCCTAATTAGTTTCAGTCTGTGGAAACAATGGCGTGAAAGGTGTTTAAAGGGGATGGTTATGCAAGCGGTAGAGGAGGACAAAAATGAAATAGGTGTGGTGAATTTATTTGTGGGTAATCTCCCAAATGAAAAGGATGTGGTTTGGCTAGGCCAAATATTCAACCACTATGAACAAGTGGTTATTGACGTTGCCCTAAGATCAGCATTCTTCTGTGTGTATGTCTATTGGTGCGCGCTTGAAAATCTAACCCAATTGGTTAATGTAGATGATTAGTGATACCAATTCCTTGAGATGTTTATTCTTCTTATTAGGGGAGTGTGTGTGTGTGTGTATTTGTCACCTTTTGTTGAGTTCTTTATTTGTGTACAGGCTATGGACGTGAAGATGTTGGAGGACGTGAAGCGCTTGACCAAGCTTTTTGCAAAATTTTCGTTACTAAAGCTGCAATAGTTTGTTTGCTGGTTTGCCTAGTGTTAACTATCTTTTTCCTTACCCTATTTGCGCCCTCATGAAGCTTTGTTAATAAGCTCTTCTCCATCACAATCAGTTTTTCTCAGGTACCCATACCATCACTTGTGCTTTGTTTGCTTTCTTAGGCCGGGGCATGAGGTGGGCTATAATTTCAACCCCGTTGTATGTAATGGTTCCATAGTTCTTACTAGAATATGGTTTATGCTAAATAAATTATTAGCTTTTGGCAGTTGCTGGTGCTCCATATGATACCTTGCAGGAATTTATTGGTATTAGGGACTCTCATGGATTGGGTTCGTTGCAAGATTTTGGAGTGAAGCGCCGAGAAGTGCCCGTAAGTCACTACTTTTGGTGCTAACATCATTTTTTATTTTTCTGAATTTTTGTTTCCAATCTTTTTCTCACGTCTTATGATTCAGCTTGCAAAGGATGGCGGGCTTGATTGGAATGTGCTTGAGGGTGCAAGGACAGCTTGCAGAGGATGGCAAGCTTAACTTGAATTTTTCTCTCCCCTATAGAGGTATGTTCTGGTCATTTGAACACACCTTTCAATTCCATCATGACAGATTTCCATCAGACGTCTAAGCTAACCCAATGTCATTCGTCAGTGTTGTTTTCTTATTTGTCTTTGACCTCTATGTTGTACCTTTGGTTTTATAGCCTTCCAAAAGTTGTATTTTGCTAATTGAGACTCGTATGTTGGGTACTCATGCGTTTCTTACCTAGGTATTTAACTATCTGCTCTATAAAACTAAAATGGTTTTGACACCTGCATCAATTAGAAGAAAAGTTGAAATTTGGAGAGAGAAAAATAGTTACATACTAATATGATATGAAATTGTATTGCGTAAGCACTATAGTAATTATTGTACAGGCGTTAATAGGTTTATTCTTGGTTTTCATTAGTTTAAGGTCCATAATATTAATTGTAGCTTCCACTACTAATGCTCAAGACATGTTCTCCTGATACCGAGTAACTGGGATTTCTACTTGGTGTCAGAAATTTATTATCATGGTGAGACCACAATGTGGACATAACAATTAAGCTTGTTGGC
The DNA here is from genome assembly GCA_019656295.1 of Rhododendron mucronatum var. ripense. Taxonomy (NCBI): domain Eukaryota; kingdom Viridiplantae; phylum Streptophyta; class Magnoliopsida; order Ericales; family Ericaceae; genus Rhododendron; species Rhododendron mucronatum. Next base: position 6,393,316 of record BPLT01000002.1, on the reverse strand, counting down.
TGTAACCTGATTTTGTATTCCGGTATTCCCTTGAAAAGCACAAGTGAGTTGATCATTTCAAATTTCCTAAAAGATTTAATGATGAGAAATTTCAAGATCTGTCTAGGGATGACGGTGCTAAAGATACAACATACACATTTTTTAACCTCTTGTTTTTCATTAATATAGAGCTTTATCTATTTCCTTGGAATTCGTCCTCTTCCCTAACTACTCATTACTGATTGAAAGGGTTCTTTAGACTCATTATGTGATGCTTCAGAATGGTTTAGTGATGGTTTTTGCGATTGGTATTCAATGTTTGTGAATACTATATGTAATATCCATGCTTTAGACTCAGTATGTGCACCCTGTTCATCCCACTCTACTTTATTCCTGAAAATTCTTTCGTTCTCTTCAAAGATTAAAGAATGCTATATTCAGCTTGGTGTGGTGTTTTTGCGGCTATTTTTGTAGCTGTTCTTGTTGTTGTTTGCTAAATATGCTGCTGTGTCTTGTTGGTTTCTACTGCTTTTTTCTCTCTGCTTTTTTCTCTTTCTGATGTTATGTGTTGTATAGGCACACTTAGTACAACCTTAATCCATCAAATCAGTGCATAATAGGAAGGATTTTGGGATGGAAAAGACAAGTTAAAAATTCAAGGTAAGTGCATTTTGGTGTAAGTAACTTATCTGTTTTTTTTTTCTTTTCTAAATGGTTTTGGTTCTAAGGTGCCTCGTCCTGATATGTTGTTTCTGTTAAAAAATGTAATTTGTAATCTTCTAGAATAATGTAGAATGTGTATTTAAATATCTAAGTATAAAATTATTAGAAGTGTGTAGAAGTAATAATTACATTAGAAGATATTTGTATGGAGTAGTCTAGAAGTTGTGAGAGATGTCTTGTAATTAAGCACATGAGTTAAAGCTAGAAAAATCTAGAAGTTAGGAGAATTTTGTAATGCACATGTGCTTATCTCTAGCTAGTTCTAGAGAATTCTATGTGCTCTATAAATAGAGCATTGTTGTACTCATTTTGAGTAATGAAAATCCATTTAAAGCCTTACACAACTTGTCCTTATAACACCTCTCAACCATCCTTTCCCACTCTCTTGTCTAATTTACTACAAAATCTAACCTAGCACCCCAACAATTTTGGTATCAGAGCAGGTTTAACCGATCCATCCTTGTCCTTCTTTCAACCACCATGGAGTCCAACTCTTCCACTTTCAACTATGCACAAAATCTCATCCCTATATTTGAGGGAGAGAACTATGGCTATTGGAGCATCCAAATGCAAACTTTATTTGTCTCACAAGAATTGTGGGATCTTGTTGAAAGCGGATACGAGGCACCGGCAAATGCCGAAGAAGAAGCAACTTGGACGGAAGCAAGGAAGAAGAAGTTCAGGGAGAACAAGAAGAAAGATGCTTTGGCTCTCCTCAACATTCAACGTGGGGTAAGCAAATCTATCTTTCCAAGAATTATGGGTGCAAAAACTTCAAAAGAAGCATGGGAAATATTAAAAATTGAATATCAAGGTTATGATAAGGTTATCTCCATTAAACTTCAAACACTATGGAGAGACTTTGATAATCTAGCAATGAAGGAAAATGAATCCATTCAAACGTTCTTTTCCCGAGTTGCTGGAATTATCAATCAAATTCGAAGTTATGGAGATACCCTTCCGGATAAAAGAATCGTCGAAAAGGTTCTTAGGAGTCTGCCTCCAAAGTTTGATCATGTTGTAGCTGCTATCGAAGAATCCAAGGATTTGTCTAAACTTACTTGACATGAACTAATGAGTTCTCTCGAGGCCCATGAACAAAGAATGAGCAGGTTCACAAATCAATCCTTGGAGCAAGCATTTCAAAGCAAAATCAATTTTGGTGGAAAGAACCAAGAAGATCAAGAGAAGGGTTCATCTCGAGGAGGAGGCATAAACGGACAAAGACGTGGAGGCCAAAATGCATTTCAAGTCCGGAACAAAGGAAAAGGATACGACAATCAGAGGAATCCTAATGGCGGTAACTCTAACTCTTCTTGCATTATTTGCAAAAAATCTAATCATGCATCCAAAGATTGTAGATTTAAATGCAAGAGATGCAAGGTTCCTAATCATTCTGATCGAGATTGTTGGTACAATCAAGAAAAAAATAAGGCTAATTTTTCAGAAGAAAATGAAGCTGAACACCTATTCTCTTGCATGAATGCTCAACAAGAGTCAGATAACATTTGGTATCTGGCTAGTGGATGCAGTAATCATATGACAGGCGATCGTAAAAAGTTCGTGCAGCTTGACGATAAAATCTCTTCACAAGTAAAGCTGGGAGATGGGAAGCTGCAAAATGTGAAAGGAAAAGGAGTTATCGCTGTCTACACGAAGGGAGGTAACAAAAAATTAATTTCAGATGTCCTTTATGTTCCTGGGCTTACTCAAAACTTATTAAGTGTGGGGCAATTACTGCAAAAAGGCTACACACTTAATTTTGATAATGATGAATGCACCATCATAGACAAAAAGAAAAAATTTAAAGTGGCAAAAGTCAAAATGACTCCAAATAAAGTTTTTCCGTTAATAATGCCACTTAATGAAAATTTTGCCCTTAAAGGAGAAAAAATTGATGACTCATATCTGTGGCATCTAAGATATGGCCACTTAAATTACAAGGGCATGAGATTGCTAAAGGAGAAAAATATGGTAAAAGGGCTACCAAATATTGATAAAATTGATAAAGTTTGTGAAGGGTGTATATATGGAAAAATGCACAGACTCCCATTTCCAAAGTTCGCTTGGAGAGCTAAAGCGCCTTTGGAATTGGTGCATTCTGATATTTTTGGCCCTACTAGAACACCATCTCTTGGTGGCAAAAGATATTTTCTCCTATTTGTTGATGACTATACAAGGATGATATGGCTATACATCCTTGACAAAAAATCAGAAGCTTTCTCTGTATTTCTCAAATTTCAAGCTTTGGTGGAGAGACAAAGCGGAAGACAAATAAAGACACTTCGGACAGATCGTGGTGGCGAATTCATCTACACTCCATTTATGGACTATTGCAAGGAAAAAGGAATCAAGAGGCAACTTACAATTCGGAAAACACCTCAACAAAATGGAGTGGCAGAACGGAAGAACCGAACAATTGCAGAGATGGCACGGAGCATGCTTAAAGGTAAAGGGCTTCCTAACTCATTCTGGGCCGAAGCTGTCAACACTGCTGTTTTCATCCTCAACCGTTCTCCCACTAAGGCAGTTCGAAACAAGACACCATATGAGGCGTGGTACAAAGAGAAGCCTCAGGTAAATTTTCTAAAAATTTTCGGTTGCATTGCATATGCATTAGTTCCCTCAGAAAAAAGAGAAAAATTTGACAAAAAAGGAGAGAAATATATTTTCATTGGATATAGTGACGAGTCTAAGGGTTATCGTCTCTATAATCCAAACACAAATAAATTTATGGTTTCTCGAGATGTAATATTTGATGAAGCTGTTGTATGGAAGTGGGAGGACAATTCCTTCCAAGAGCCAAATTTTCTTGAGCTTGATGATGCGGGACATGAACGAGAAACCTTGACTCCAGATCCAAGTCCAAATCAAAGCCTACGGACCAGTGCAGAGAGCTCATCATCGGATGATCTCAATCCAATAAGAAAGGTACGTTCCTTACGAGATATATATGACTCGTGTGATTTTGCCTTCTTCACTTGTGAACCACATAATTTTGAAGAAGCTGCAAAAGAAGAAATTTGGCTAAAAGCAATGAATGAAGAAATTTCAACTATTGAGAAAAATCACACGTGGGATCTTGTGGAGCTACCAAAAGGAAAGGACGTAATTGGACTCAAATGGATCTATAAGACAAAATACAAAGAAGATGGATCAATCCAGAAGCACAAAGCACGCTTAGTAGCAAAAGGCTACTCACAGCAGCCTGGAGTGGATTTCAATGAAACATTTGCTCCTGTCGCTCGCATGGAGACCATCAGAACAGTTCTTGCCTTGGCAGCACAACACGAGCTTCCCGTATATCAGCTCGATGTCAAATCTGCCTTTCTCAATGGTGAACTAGAAGAAGAGGTTTATGTGGAGCAACCTCAAGGCTATATAGTCAAAGGAAAAGAAGGCAAGGTATATCGACTTCGGAAGGCGCTCTATGGCTTAAAGCAAGCACCGCGAGCTTGGAATAGCAATATTGACAAGTACTTCTGTCAAAGCGGATTTGAAAGAAGCCAAAGCGAACCATCTCTATATGTCAAAAAAGGAGGTTCGCAGGATTTTCTCATTGTTTGCCTCTATGTCGATGATTTAATCTACACAGGCACCAATGTAGCGATGCTCGATGAATTTAAAAATGCTATGATGAAGGAATATGAGATGACAGATCTAGGCCTTATGAGATATTTTCTCGGCATTCAAGTAAGGCAATCCAAAGGAGAGATTTTTATCTCTCAAGAAAAATATCTTGAAGACTTATTAAAGAAATTCCGCATGAACAACTGCAAACCAATCTCTACTCCACTCTCTTTAAATGAGAAGTTGCAATTAAATGATGGAGCAGAGAAAGTTGATGCTACGGCCTATCGAAGATTGGTTGGATCGCTAAATTATCTTACTCATACAAGACCAGATATTGTGTACTCTGTGAATCTTATCTCGAGATTTATGCACGAACCGAGCAAGCTACACTATGCAGCAGCCAAGCGGATCCTCCGTTATCTTCAAGGAACGAAGAAACTTGGCATCAAGTATACAAAAGAGAAAGACAGCAAGCTTATTGGCTACACCGATAGTGATTGGGCTGGATCAATCGATGATCGAAAAAGCACATCTGGCCAAGTATTTTGCTTGGGAACTAAAATTATATCTTGGAGTTCCAAAAAGCAAAGGACAATTGCCTTGTCTTCTGCAGAAGCAGAATATATTGCAGCAACAGATGCAGCATGTGAAGCTGTATGGCTTAGAAGAATACTTTCTGACATGGAGCATAAAGAAGAAGGCCCTACAGTCATCTACTGCGATAATATGTCAGCCATAGCAATGAGCAAAAATCCAGTCTTTCATGGCAGGACAAAGCACATTGAGCTCCGACATCACTTCATCAGAGACTTAGTGCAGAATGGAGAAATTCAGCTTGAATTTGTCAATACGAAGGAGCAGCTAGCCGACATAATGACCAAAGCAGTAGCAGCAGATAAATTCTCTCAGTTTCAAGAGATCATGAAGATTACAAATTAAGGAGGAGTGTTAAAAAATGTAATTTGTAATCTTCTAGAATAATGTAGAATGTGTATTTAAATATCTAAGTATAAAATTATTAGAAGTGTGTAGAAGTAATAATTACATTAGAAGATATTTGTATGGAGTAGTCTAGAAGTTGTGAGAGATGTCTTGTAATTAAGCACATGAGTTAAAGCTAGAAAAATCTAGAAGTTAGGAGAATTTTGTAATGCACATGTGCTTATCTCTAGCTAGTTCTAGAGAATTCTATGTGCTCTATAAATAGAGCATTGTTGTACTCATTTTGAGTAATGAAAATCCATTTAAAGCCTTACACAACTTGTCCTTATAACACCTCTCAACCATCCTTTCCCACTCTCTTGTCTAATTTACTACAAAATCTAACCTAGCACCCCAACAGTTTCTTGTTCTAAGTGTGCCTCCATGTGCTATGCTATTTTTCTTCACTGATCCAAAAAGTTTGCAACTTCATTTGCATTGTTTTGTGTGTGTGTGTTGCCTTGTTTTTTTTTTCCCCCGGAATATTGTGTGTGTGTGTGTGTGTGTGTGGTGCCTTGTTGATAAAGAGTGTTAACAATAACCCTAAATGCAACAAGTGGACATTGGTCTTTTAGTGATGCACATACCCGTGGTCATGTACTTATCTGTCCTAGCGCAATGGTAGTTTGGGTGGATGTTGTAAAGAAACCTGAAGTATTTTTGTGAAGTAGTGAGTGACATGGTTTATGTTGAAGAATCTGTTGGAACTACTGTTGCTTGGCCGACAAAGTTATTATGGACTCTATACAAGGGTAATTTATTCTTTATTACATCCACATATCGGGAAGGAATACATTCGGTTTCTCTGTCTATAAAATTGATTGGTTTGAAATTTGTTCATTCAAATTGAAATGTTTTCATCTTGTACGTGTAGGTTGACTCTGGGTTGAACAACAAGATTGATCTTTTGTGACTTTCGCTGAAGATGGAGATATGATCATGTGCCAGGGTCGACCGGGCATTGTTCAAGCCTTTTCCTTGACACATTTACTGTCTTCTCACCGTCAAGCCTTGTAGTCCACTTTTGGGGTATATATGCTTAAGGGTGGGCCTGAAGTCAATTGAATTTCCTTCATTTTAAAGTTAACATATATAGTACCTGATGTTGATGAAGTACAATTTTCTTTTTGGTTTTGTATGGAATGTAATGACTATATTGCTACTGAATGGGTATTAATTAGATTATCCAGTTCTTTTTCTATGAGCTTAGTTGGAATCATATGAATGATGCAATTAGTTGGAATCATATCAATGATTCAATGTTATTGAGACTATTCGGGATGGATTGCAGCATGTAACAAATGCTATATTAGTGCTTATTAAATGTTATGGTCTCAAACAAAGTGAGCAAAAAATACTATTAAAAGTATATATCGAACACAGCATGTCGAAAGCGCTATGGAAAGTAAGCAAAATATAGCGTGCTAAGACTGCTATGGAAGGTATGTCAACAACAGCGGTCGAAAAATGCTACAGAAAGTCTGGACCTTTTAATAGCATGGGCAAATACAACGTTCCTCTTAACGCTGTCTATATGATTCCATGGCGTACTTTGCTCGCTGTGGAATATATTAACAATAGCAGACAATGAACACTATTGAAAGAAAGGACTTTTAATTGCATTGGCTAATAAGGCGTTCTTCGGAACACTATGTATATCATTCTATAGCATTTTTGGCATGCTATGAAAGGATTTGTTTGTTGTAGTGGGTAGCCGAATAATGGATCTGGTGGTCGGAAAATGGATTTGGCAGCCGAGGAATGGATCTGGTGGCCAAAGAATGGATCTGGCGGCCGAGGAATGGATTTGGTGGCGGAATGGATCTGGTGGCCGAGGAATGGATCTGGTGGCCGAAGAATCAATCTTACGACTAATAGATGCATTTTCCTAGGATGCTGTATTTCTGTCTGAAAGGCTATTTGGCTCTGAATTGGGTTCTCTAAGTGGCTAAAAGTACTCACCATAAGTCCATGGGTTCACGAGAAGTCAATCAGCACTTATTGTATCCATTTATCATCGTGATGGTCCCCAAGGTGGGACTTGAAATAATCGTTAGACCAAATTGAGGTGTCTACAGGCAAAAGTAAAAAAAAAATAAAAAAAACTTTTTCGACTTCTCTCATCAAGACGAATCAATAGGGGTAAAAAGTTTGTCTCAAAACAAATCAATGCGAAAAAAATTTGAAAAACGAGAAAATGAAAAAAAAAAAAAAAGCCTACAAAATGAAATACTTGGGCAATTCCATATTCTGGGGTTGGTTGGGTAGGTTTGGGGCACGGGAGAAGTAATATTTTGGTTTGGAGTTTAGAGAAAGAGAGAGAGAGAGAGAGAGAGAGAGAGAGAGAGAGAAAAAGGGGTGGGGTTGGATTGCGAACGTGTTTCAACCCAGGGGAAGATAGTGGCGAAGGAAAAGAAGGAAGTGGGCAAAAGGAGAAGAGGGGGGGTTGAAGGGGGGAGGGGAAAAAAAAATGAAAAATGGGTCGGGTCGGGCTGGTTTGGGTTTGGGTTTGACGTGACCCATATTAACCCGACCCATTTCAACCCATTTACTATTTGACCCGTCCATATTTGACCCGCGACCCATTTCACCTTTAAATAACACTTTTCACCTCAAATAACACCTACGCTATCCCTCAAATAACACTTTTCCCTCTACAATATACCCATTTCCCTCTTACAACACCTACACTATCCCTCAAATAACACTTTTCACCCTAAAATCAAAACAAAACCCCATCCTAAAATCAAAACAAAACCCTTCTCTTGTCCTCTGCCCTATCCCTCAATGTTTCGAAAACAAAACCCTTCTCTTGTCTTCCTCCATAGCCACCGCCCCAAATCTTCCATATCTAGCCACCGTCGCACCACCGCCCCTCTCCATACCTCCACCATCTCCACCACAGCCCGCCATAGCCACCACCACCAAATCCAAAACTCCACCGCACCACTGTCACGCCCTCGGTTTTCAACACAATAATAGTGTAAACACCCCAATTTAGACTTTTCAGATTGGTTTATTTTCGGTTTTTGATTCCCCGATGATGAAACGGATCAAGAACACCCCGGGAATGATAGTTTGATTGAGCTTTGAGTGTTCGACATCCTTTTGAACCTAACCTAGCCCAAGCCAATTCAAAGGCCAGAAAACCCACCTGCAAGCGTTGGTTCAAAACCAGCGCGCGTTGGTCCAAGTGCCACGTGTTGGTAAAAAGTCAAAGTTTGACTGTTGACTGATACAGTGTTGCTTGGACCCGCGCGTGCAAGTGTTAAACTTGGGCGCGCCAATTCAACCCCTATCCCATCACCTTTTCCAGCCTACATTTGCCATAATGAAGAGGACTTTTGGGGCACCCAGGGCAAAGGATGTCCCCTTGCCCTCTCTCACACACCTCCCATCAACCTTTCTTGAAGGAGAAGACTTGGTTGCCAAGCCCAAACCAGTCATTACTTGGTTGGTTACGTCCCTCTTTCACTCTCTTTCCTCCAATATATACCTCTCACGCACATCCAAGTAAAGGGTTGGTTACAAAACATCCTAACCTTAAGTCTCAAAACTCAAGCAAAAGCCCTAATTCCAAGCAACAAGCTACCTTGTTCTTTCCTATTACCACTCAACAAGCTTCCATCATCCACCATTCAAGCCCCAAACAAGCAAGCTCAATCATACCATTCAAATCCTAAAACCAAAGGTATAACACCTTTGTACTGCTTTCTATTCTAATCCCTAAGGGGGGGCTGGCAGGGTCAAGCTTGGGAATCAATACTAAGCTCTGGCCTTAAGGCTGACAAGGTTTCAAAAATTGTAGTGGTAAGAACCAGCGTGCGTCGGTCCCATACTTGCGTGCGCCACTCCATGGCTGCACACGCAGATCTGTGTGGGGATTGGTTTCTTTCTGTTTTATGCTCTTCTTTCCATACACATCAGTGTAAGCATGCTAAAACCCAGTTTACTACTTTCCTTAGTTAAAACTGCTAGTTTTTAGTTAGTATTCATACCTGCTGCTATGGACGATAGTGGATATGTCCCAGAACCCAGAAAAGTGTAGAACTAAACACTGGTTTGCAAGCGCAGACCCATGCACGATAGTGGATGATCCACGCGCACAGGTTTAGTCTCTAACCAATGAGTGCCTTTGCACGGGTAATTAGGCCTCGGCCTCTGTTTTCATCCCCACACAGTTTTTTGGGTGTTCATTCATTTTATGGCTTTGTAGACCATTCAAACTGCCAGTAACTGTATGTTAACTGCCTATAAACTGTTTGGTTTGTCCTGGATGTGCACTGGTTACTTCCAGAGCCTAAAGGAATTGAAAATAAGAGTTGTGGGTTTAAACCTATTGGCACACGCAGGTTTTGGGGTGGTGCGCGTAGGTCTGGTCAGCATGGAGTGACTTGATTAGTGCATCTTGGTTTCTTCCCGCACACGTCACTCCAAAATAGTGGCTTTCTAGTTTATTTGAATTCCCACAGTAGTCTGATTTCATCCTATACTAACTATTTCAATAAATGAGCATGCCATCTATCACAACCTACAAACCTGTTATAGTTTTAATCCCCTTAAACTATTCTCCCACCCTAATTGGCTAAAAATTGATTAATGAGAGAGAATCACAAACGTTTTACAAATGCCCGAACCTAGCTCCCGAACTTCAGATATCAAGGTGACGACGGACCAGTCTACAAAGCCTTTTCAAATCAAACAACATAGCAAACGTTTCAAGTTCAGTTCCTTGGGTGTTTCGTCGCGCTTTAAAAGGGGGCGCACCCGCTTATCTCGATCAATTTTCAGGGCCTGTGCCCACAAATAGTTTTTTAAAAAGAAACTCATCCCAAAGATACGTCATAATACCCCAAAAGCTTTACCATAATTCATCCAAGAGTGCGAACATATTCAGAGTTTACAACAATGGCACACCGGCCCAAATCCCATACCTAAACAAAAGATGACAAGTTTAGAGATTTCCCAAATACAAATGTAAAGTTACAATTTCATCTTCCAAAAGAAAAGTTTATACAAGATGCTAAAGTAACTTCTTCAGTGTCAACTTTCAAAATAATGAAGTCATATGCACGTCAAGCTCTCCATATCAATGCCCTTGAGGTGTAACTTAGAATAATAATAGGTTAAGCTACACTAACCCAGTAAAGAAATCTTTGCTCAAACTATATGCATATGAGATAGATAATGCACCGAAATGAACATTGACAACAAGAAAGTTTACCACATGAACAAGAGCAAGAGAATAAAACTTGATAACCAACACCATTTATATTCACGTCGCTTAATAATCTCTAAGTTCTCCATTTTCATTATGTCAAGTGTTCTTGATTTTTATTTCCGAGCATTTGGGACCCTGTGCATCCCTTATTCATTCTGGCATCACACCGTGCGGTGGATCCATGGCTTTCTTGTGCACTTCCAGGCATTTGGGACCCCGTGCGTCCCGTATTCGAGCATCACACCTTATAGTGGATCCGTGGCTTTCTTCATATTGCACTATCGTTCTAAGTCATGATTTTCATTCAACAAGCTTCAATCTCTTAAAGCATAATTCATGTCAAGTTCATATCATTCATAAAACATGCAATAATGCTCACATAACAACCCGAATGCATAAACAAAGGAACGAGTATCATATTCATTTAGTTTAACCCTTTTCTTCGTTGTAACGAGAGCCAAAAGAGTGGAGACAAACAACAAATCATTGGAACATGAGCAATCAAGTTTAAAGATGATTAGAATGTGATTGGAGAGTGTTAGAAGTGATCTAGGATCAACACAATCTACGAATGATCAACAAAGTTCAAAACAGTTTTTTGAGTCATGGGTACCGATACCATCAAAAATAGGTATCAGTACCAAACCAATCCAGAGAGCAATCAAAGATCAAGGTATCGGTAACTCAAAAAGTAGGTACTGGTACCAATGCATTATAGTGCGTGATTTGCAGAAATTCAAGGAAGAGCATAACTTCAAAATCCAACCAACTAGAGCACGATTTTGGCCCACAATCAACTCGTAAACATGTAGAGTAAGTAAGAGATCTCTACCTCGATTACGAAAGCTGAACCCAAGAAGCTTGATCGAACCCTAGACTCTGAAAACTCAAACCAAGCGAAATACGCCCTTTCTAAACTCAACCCACTGAGATACGAGCTAAATAATGTGAATGTTATTTGCCATGGGTTTTGAGTTGTCGAACCGCTTTTTCACCATCTCTCCTAAAACCAATTGGTGGTAGGAAGGGTTTCAATTAAGCCTTTTATGGCATTCAACATCGCACTTGCAAGTCTGTTTTTAGAGCGGTCGCAGGGAGTGGCATTGTGTAACCAAATCCATGGGGGCACTCTGGGCCCAACAATCCCTCCCTCACGATGACGGTCTCGCGACTCGAACCCATAACTTCCTAGCTCTGATACCACTTGTCGGACCACTTTCCACCATCTCTCCTAAAAACAATTGGTGGTAGGAAGGGTTTCAATTAAGTCTTTTATGGCATTCGACATCGCACCCGCAAGTCTGTTTTTAGAGCGGTCACAAGGAGGGATTGTTGGGCCCGGAGTGCCCCGATGGATTTGGTTGCCATAAAAGACTTAATTGAAACCCTTCCAACCACCAATTGGTTTTAGGAGAGACGGTGGAAAGCGGTCCAACAAGTGATATCAGAGCCAGGAAGTCATGAGTTCGATACCACCTGTCGGACCGCTTTTCCACCATCTCTCCTAAAACCAACTGGTGGTAGGGAGGGTTTCAATTAAGCCTTTTATGGCATTCAACATCGCACCCGCAAGTCTGTTTTTAGAGCGGTCGCAGGGAATGGCATTGTGTAACCAAATCCATGAGGGCACTCTGGGGCCAACATGAGTGTTAGAGAGAGAGAGAGAGAGAGGAGTATAATACTCCTCTACACACACCCACACATATATATACTACCTACACTCAAATTGCACATGCACCCTTGTACAAACAATTTCATCACACTAACCCCAACTCATTTAAACTCACAAATCCCATATTGTCCTCATTTATAGTATCAAATATACCTTTTAATAATTTTTGAAAGTACAGGTCTTTACAACCACTGTCCTTTGTCGAACTGTATACGAAAAGTCCTATGTATATACATTTCGGTAGTTAGTTGTTGAAAATAAGTATCAACTTCGGTAACTAGATGTCAAAATTGTATACACAATTCGGTAAATAACTGATGAACTCTAGTAAACGAAAAGTCCTTTTGAAAACTAGTATCATGAATTTCGGTAACTAGATGTCGAAAATGTATACACAATTCGGTAATTAACTGCCGAACTAGAGTATAACAAAACTAATATACATATTTTGGTAATTGGCTGCTGAAATTATATAAATATATATACATATATATATATATATATATATATTACGGTAACTAACTTACGGTAATGTTTTACGGTAGTTGACTACTAAAATTACTCAACTTTTTTGGACTTGAAACACCGAAAACTAGTAAATTTTTTTGTAAATTGGGCGAAGTTTGCTTCTCCGATGCGAAGTTGGCTTCTTTTTTTTTCACATCATCTTTGTTCTCCTTACCCATCATACCGTTGCCAATAGAATTTGATTCCATTTCAATTTCAAATTCAAAACCTAGAAGTGGATCATCTTTTTTTTCAATGGAAGGAGTGGAACCTTCCATTGATACAATATTTGGCTCTTGCTCCTTCACTGAGATTGAAATGATGAACAAGCTTAAGAGAGAGGAGAAGAGAGAGGATGCAAATGAAGAAGAAAGAAGGATGGGTTTTGGTTGTGTGGAACTGGTTCCTCAGTCAAATCTGTTTTTTTTTTTAAACTGTGGCAGGTTAATTTGAAGGGGAAGGGGAGGAAGATGATGTTGGGGTTTTTGTAGTATTTTTGATGAATTTGAGGGGGGAAGGGGAGGAATTTCATAAGGGCATGTAGGTCATTTCATGTATGTGTGTGTGTGTGTGTGTGTGTGTGTATATATATATATATATATGGGCAAGTAGGTCATTTTGCATTGGGGGTCATGTTGTAATTAGTTGAAAAATTTTAACTGGTTACAGGGAGGAAATAGAGGGCTGCGAATAGCGGCCCCCATTAACAAATCCAGTCAAGTAGTAATGTCCTTAACCACCAAATAACTTGGGATAAATTTCACTTATCTACTTTGAGGTTTCTGACAACGACAGAAACTTCCCTTCAATTTTTTGAAATTGTACTGACCTCCCTTGTTAGTCTTGTCAGCTAACTTATTTTAACAAACATCGTGAATTTTCATTTCTACCCTTGTATTGACCTCCTCTAAGGGTTTTAATAGTAATAGATACCTCCCTCGAAAAAAATAGTTATTTTTTTTTGTAATTTCTTCCACTTCTAATTTTTTCCTTTCACTGATAGGCCAAAGAAAGTTTATTGAATATCGAACTAACATGTTGTAACACTCCTTATTTTTCATAGCACTTATTTTCGTTGAGCCAAAAGTTTATTTTTTTTTGTACAATAGAATAATAATTATTTTAGAATGGTTTATTTGCCTACCTGCGGGACATGTAAATTTAGTGGAATGTTGAGAGGGAAGCAGACATGATTTGGGGTGGCTGGGAGGTTATGGGGCAATTAAGGGTAGTGTAGGGGTTCGATTTATCAGGACCTAGACGGGATGTAGCTGGCTCCTTCCTCCTTCGCTCCTTCTGATAGACCTACAATCAAGTCACTAGGGTTTGGATAACCCAGTGACCCTCCGACGATCAAGTTAGATCTCAGGGGTGGAATTTAGGTCTAAGGCTAGGGGAGAATTATGGCGTACCTCTCTTCATGAGCATCCCTTTGTATTTATAGACCTAGGTCTGCTTGGCCTCCAAGCCAAAGCGTGGAGATCACGCTCTGGTAACCGCTTCGGGTGACGTCATTTATGACGAAGGGAACGAGGCGGTTACGGAGCACATGACCTGATCCAAATGATTGCTATACTAACGGACCCGTCATGGGGTCCACTCACTGTCACTGCCCTGCTCCCCTTCATTGGATAATCTTGATTCCGAAGCACATTCCCGGGCGCGGAGCCGAACCCTGGACTGGGAGCGACAACACTCTTCGGCTCGACAGCCTAGGCTGAGGGGAACATTGGCTTATGCGCAAGGCTCGGTTACCGACATGGTAACCGAAGCCACCACAATAGCCCCTCAAGATTCTGGAGCTTCAAACCTCCGCTTCAGGGTCTTGACATCTTCACGAGCCATCATGCCCTCAGCCTTCCCGGGGAAAAGTCACCGAAGGGCGAAGGCACCCCGGTGGATTCCATTCCAGCTGTTTCTGTGTCAGAAAGATCCACGTGTCGATGTCACCAAGGTGGAAAGAGGAGAAGGCTGCCCCGGCACATGCTGTGTCAGTTGATTGGTACGAAGCGTCGCCTCGGGGACACGCGTAACTAGGCCACTGGTTCGGCCATACGGTGCCCCCGCCTCGGTGCAGAACCTCATAAGAAGTGACCTCTCGATAAGGACACGTGTCAGAGATCGAGAGAACTGATGCACGACGCTTCGTTTCCCGCGCAATGTTTTGTTCGCCCTAATATAAATAATGGAGAGAGAGAGGAAACGGCCACTCTTCCCCCTGTTTCTGAAGTCGAACTGCTGCCGCCTGCCTCCGCCGTTCAACCACGATTGCAAGCGCTTTGGACGTAGATCATCGCACAGATCTGAGGTACATCGATCTCCTCGCCTTAATCTTCATTTCTTGACTACTTTTTTTGAGTTCTCAGTCGCTTTTGGCGTGTTTAGAATCGAACCACCGCTCGCCGCCTCTGGCTCGCGGCGGCGCTGGGAGTTCCCGGCTTTGTTCTTGCTGCGACCGAGGCGCAAATTCTTCCCGAGGCCTATGTCCTTCCCGAGGCCTATCTTCAACCCTAGACTTTAGGATTGGCCGGACCCAAGAAGGGGGGACCTCCCGAAGAGGGTACCCCGAATTTAACCGAGGCCAATAGACTTCGAAGAACAATGACCATTCTATCCCGAGCGCCTAGGTTTTCTTGCTTTCCCTGGGCACATAGCTAACGGGTTTTTTTGCACTTCTTTGTTAGGTAGGGGCGAATGGTCATTGAGCTCTCCTCTGGAAGTTCCAGTAGCTCAGTCCCTTTTGCAGAACTCGAAGAAATATTCGCGGAGACACAGTCCCGAGCCTTCTACCGAATCCCAATTGATTCAATCGAACCCCACGCCCCTCCAACAGCTCCGCAGCGAAAGACAACCTTTGACCCGAGAATGACAGAGCCTAGCACCTCGGATCACGGACCGGGGCTCTTCGCCGACGCGCCAGAAGAGGTTCGGTCAAGGAGGAGGCCGATGAGGCCCTGTCCGTATAGGAACCAATATTTCGATGGGATGCCAGCCGCATACGCGGAGTTTAAACGGGTTTATAGCGTGCCGCACGACGTCGAGGTACGGCTGCTACCGAACAACAATCCCAGGGATCTCCCCCACCGAGAAGGGGCTCTGATCTTCCCCCTGATGGCCATAACCGAGGGAGGGATTAGATTCCCTCTTCACCAGTTCGTCAGACGAATCCTCCGAACCCTCAACCTTACCTCCTCCCAGCTCACGGTAAACTCATATAGAATTATTACCAGTGTCATTGAGCTGAGGAGGCAATATAACCTTACATTTGGGATGGAGGAACTCTTCGGCGTCTACTCGCTCGGGGTCAACCGTGAACACCAACGGTACTATCTATCTTGCCGCTCTGGCTACGACACCTTTTTGATTGACCATCTGCCTGACTCCAAGGAGTGGGCCGGCGTTTACGTTTCGGTCACCGGGAACTTTATGTTCGGTCCGGGGGAGAGAGCGGATACGACCACCACCATTTCTTTTGAGAACGGATCACCTGGTCGGTTAAAACCCCTCCCCTCAGTACATATATTCCTTTTAATACATGGCTGTGTTTCGCCCGTTGTACTGATTCGTCCTTGTTTGGTATTCTGTTTTTGCAGCTGAGGGCGTCGTTGCAGGGCTTCGGGAAAGAGCTGATCGGTCCCAGATCACAGCTGCCTTCGCGATCCCACTTGTCAACCGGTACGCTCCCGATTTGCTTGGCTACGTCGCCTCCTACACCAGCTTCCTGAAGAAAAAACCAAGGCAGCAAGGTGTACCGAGGGCGTGTAGAGGGCGAGGAAGAGGCAGGGGGAGTGGAGGACGAGGGAGAGGGGCAGCCGGGACCGAAGACACCGAGGGAAGTAGCTCCGGGCCTCGGGGCGTGATTCGAGAAGAACTTGACAGGGACACCCCGGAGAGGACCGGGCTCAGCGACGAGATGAGTGGTCGAGGCAGGGAGGTCCTCAATCTTCGGCGCCGAAGGCCGGTTGGCCGAGGCATAGGCGGCGCGACCGGCACACCAGGGGCTGGATCGTCGAGTGTCACCCCCGACTCACCGGAGGGACGTCCGGAGAAGAGGCCTCGGCAAGAGGAGGCTGAGGAGACCCAGGCGAGGGACCAGGGTCCCATTGTCATTGGGGAGGAAGATGAGGAGGGTACCGACGGCGCGGCAACCGACTCCAAAGTCCGAGCTGCTGCCAGGGACGTGCCATGGGCCCCGGAGGTTCGCCATTATTCCGGGCGCCTTATCACCCATGCTGATAGTGCCGTTAGCAACATCGGTACAGCATTCGGGTTGCTGCGCTCCTGCGTCCTTCCTCGAGATGCCAGAGCTATCAGCGGGAGGACCGAGGACCTCACCGGGGAGATTGCACAAGCACTCTTGGCGGTAAGTCACTTTTTACGTCCGTTTGCTGCATTCAATCAAGATTCTGCGCTTACTTTACATTTTTCATCTTGATAGGCTGGAGCTCAGGCTTTGGAGATAAATGACCGAAACAAAGCTCGGGAGCTGGAAATGGTGGAGCTAAGGCGAGCTCTCGCTGGAAAGGGGGAGGATCTGAAAGTGGCCCGGGCGTCCTGCGAGATCTATCTGGCCGACTTCCAGAAGAGCGAGGGAGAGCGTGCTCTCGTCGAGAGCCGAGCTACCAAGGCAGAGGAGGATGCGCAGACACTGAGGGTCACCCGAGCCCGAGAGGTTGAAGCGGCAAGGGACAGAGGCTTCGGCGAGGGCTGGGATGTAGCTGGGGCTGAGTATAAGAAACAAGTCCGGGAGATCGAAGCTGAGCTGCACAGAGAACGCTTCATGGACGGGCTTCGTTTCGGC
This sequence comes from Rhododendron mucronatum var. ripense, assembly GCA_019656295.1. Classification (NCBI taxonomy): domain Eukaryota; kingdom Viridiplantae; phylum Streptophyta; class Magnoliopsida; order Ericales; family Ericaceae; genus Rhododendron; species Rhododendron mucronatum. The sequence continues at coordinate 6,375,859 of BPLT01000002.1, read as the reverse complement.
CACGAGGCCCTGCTGCGCAAACTCAACCTTCCCGAAGATTCTGAGCACCGAGCCCTGCCTCAGCCACCCCCCCAGGAGCTCGTGCTGCCCGAAGAGGAGGATGAGGTGGAGCAAGGTACCGGGGAACGACAAGCCCCAGAGAGTCGAGCCGGGCCCGACGCCACCGCTCCAACCGAAGATGCCTAGGATTTTGTTTGAGCTTGTCCCCCCCCCCCCCCCCCCCCCCTTTTCTTGTACACTTCTTGTGGATTTCTGACCAACTTGTTTTTGACTGGGCGGCTCCGGACATATGGAGTTTGCCGTACCAGGGCATGTAATAGTTAAGCAGGTCTAGTGTGATTTTAACTTTGAATGAAGTGTTGACTTTTGGTTTTTGTTGAATGAATGTCTTCTTCCTGATTTATATCTGCTTTGATTGCTATTTGGATATGTTAATGCCCCTTGCTTTGGGTGTGCTTCAGAAGCAATGTCGTACCGAAGAGATTGCAGGAGCATGATCCGAAGCAAATTTGAGTGTAAGAGAAGTGATCAAAAACCTAGGCCGTAGTGTAGCAAGACTATGGGGTAAACAAGTGGGTAGGTCCGAAGGAAGGAAAGAGCAGGTTGAAGATCTTCGTGTTCCTGCGTCAGACTAGGGCAGTCTGAAGTGTTATCGACGAGAGCGCTCGAAAGGAGACGTAGGCTCGCGAGACGGTGGTACTACTTGGGGACTGCAGCCGCGTTGCGAAGGGATATGGCCTCGGCCATAGGTTCGGTTCGTAGCGATCCTGAGCAGCGATAGACATCGGTGGGTCGGAATAAGGGGCTCGGCGTGGGGCCAAGTGTCCTTATTGCGAGTGACCAGAGGTTCAGACGACCGAGAAGGCCGGGGTGACTTAGTGGGAATTTTGTCCAAGGGTATCACCTATAATAGGACAATATCCCTGAAGTCAGTGTAAAACGGCTCGTTGAAGATGAACCGAGTGTTAGTAATTAAGACAGTATAAGCAGAGAGTAGAAATAAAACTCAGAGAAAGAGAGATTTTTATTCAAACTGAGTGGGATGCTGTCATTACAAAGGCATACCGCCCATAACATTGAAGTAAAAGAAATACAAGCGAAAAGGGAAATGGGGTCTAATAACCGAGCGGTCAACCGTAGAATTTTTTGAGGTTATTGGCATTCCATGTCTTGGCAATGGGCGAGCCATCCAATTTTTCCAACTTATAGTTCCCTGAGCTAAGGTGCCTAATGACTCGATAGGGACCTTCCCAATTGGGCATCAACTTTCTCTTCTTGGATTTCTCGACAACCTTTTTCCACACAAGATCATCTGGCTTGAAAGAACGAAGGCGAACACTTCGGTTGTATCCCTTCGCAATTTCTTGTTGGTACGAGGCAAGCTTTATTCTTGCGTTCTCACGTTCCTCTTCGACCAGGTCGAGATCTGCAGCAATGTTCTCATTGTTGGCCGACTCCTCGAAATTCTCTGTGCGGATGGTGGGAAGCCCGACTTGGATAGGGATGACAGCTTCCATCCCAAATGCTAAGGAAAAGGGAGTGCGACCGGTGGACCGGCGTGGCGTTGTACGATAGCCCCAGAGCACCCTGGGTAGTTCTTCGGCCCATTTGCCCCGTCGGGATTCGAGCCGGCGCTTAAGTCCGGATGAGATCGCCTTGTTTGCTGCTTCGGCTTGTCCGTTGCCTTGTGGGTAGGCCGGGGTAGATGTGTCCCATTTGATGCCATATTCATCAAGCAAGGCTCGGTACTTCTGTCCTATAAACTGCCTCCCGTTGTCTGTGATTATGGCGAACGGTACGCCGAAGCGTGAAATGATGTTTCGCCATACGAAGCGGATGACATCTGTTTCTTCGATGGTGACCAGAGGCTCCGCCTCAACCCATTTCGAGAAATAGTCGGTTGCAGTTAGGAGGAACTTGAATCCGCCTGGAGCGACTGGCAGCTTTCCAACGATATCCATGCCCCACTGGGAAAAGGGCTAGGGGCTGGTTAGAGGGCTAAGGTCCCGAGCCGGCTGGTGGATAATGGGAGCAAACATCTGACATTTCTTGCATCGTTTGACAAATTCCTCGGAATCCTTCTTCATCGTTGGCCACCAGTACCCCTGAGTGATGGCTCGATGGGCGAGGGATCGTCCACCAGAGTGGCAACCGCTCTCGCCTGCATGGAGCTCTTCGACGATACCCTGAACCTGGTGCGAGTGTGCCACTAGTACATATGGTCCGGTGAATGACCTTCGGTAAAGCTTGCCATTAGGATTGAGCCAGAAGAGGGCAGCTTTGTTCCGAAGGCGGTGGGCATCTTTCTTGTCGGTCGGGAGGATGTCATCGCGTAGGTAACTGACGACTTCGTCCATCCAACTTGGACCGAGGTCTATGTTAAGGACCTCGTGGGATAAAACTTCCAGCTCAAAACTTGGTTTGTCGATGGAGTCGAAGGAGATGGAGCGATGTTCCGTGGAAGAGCAAGCCGAGGCAAGCCCCGCGAGTGCGTCGGCGTGGGCATTCTGTTCTCGGGCAATGTGCTCGACGCAGATGGCCTTAAAGGCTTTGATGAGTTGGACGGCGGAGCTAAGGTAGGTCCGCATTCAGTCGTCCCGAGCTTCGTAATCTTCCGACAGCTGATTAACCACAAGTTGTGAGTCGCTGTAGACCACTAGCTCCTCGACACCGAGTGCTTGGGTGGTCCTGAGCCCTGAGATGAGTGCTTCGTACTCGGCCTCGTTGTTAGAAGCAGGGAAGTTGATAGAAACGGAGCTTTCGTGCATGACGCCGGAGGGGGAGAGGAGTACGATCCCAGCTCCGGCGCCTCGGCTATTGGACGCGCCGTCAATGTACATCTTCCAAATATCACCGTGGAAGAGCTTCCAGGCGGAACTTGGGGTTGACTGGCCACCCTCTTCGGAATGCAGGGATGGAAGGGGAGTGAGAGCGTCGGTTGGCGTAAGCTCGGCAATAAAGTCGGCGAGGGCCTAAGCTTTAATGGCTGTCCGAGGTTGAAAATGGATCTCGGAGTTAGCGAGCTCGACAGCCCATTGGGAGATTCTGTTAGAAAGGTCGGCCTTCCGAAGGAGAGACTTGAGGGGGTACTCGGTTAAGACAATAATGCGATGCGACTGGAAGTACGGGGCAAGTTTGCGAGAGGCAGAGACAAGAGCGAGCACAAGCTTTTCCAAGGGAAGGTAACGCGTCTCGGCAGGAGTCATTGTCTTACTGGAGTAGTAGATAGGTTGGTGCTCCCTTCCTTCCCGTCGGACGAGCACCGAACTGATAGCGTGCTTTGAGACGGCTAGGTAGAGGAACAGGTCCTCCTGATCCTGTGGGGTGACAAGAAGCGGGGCCGTAGAAAGATAAGTCTTCAACTGCTGGAGGGCCCGGTCGCAATCTTCTGTCCAGGTGAAACTGCGCCGACTTCCCTTTAAAAGTGCAAAGAACGGTTGGCACTTGTCCGAAGAGTGACTGATGAACCGAAGGCGGCGGCCATGCCTGTTAACCGCTGAACATCCCTTTTGTTGTGGGGAGCTGAGAGTTTTTCAATGGCGAGGAGTTGAGCAGGGTCAGCCTCGATACCGCGTCGGGAGACGAGGTGACCGAGGAATTTCCCGAAGCTAACTCCAAAAGCACACTTCTCAGCGTTGAGGCGTAGTTTGTGCGTCTTCAGAATTGCGAAGGCTTCGGCGAGGTGGGTAAGGTGCTCGCCGGCGCGCATGCTCTTGACAACCATGTCGTCAATGTATGCCATCATTGTATCTCCTAACAAACGTTCAAACATCTTGGTTATCATTCGCTGGAACGTGGCACCGGCATTCTTGAGTCCGAAGGGCATGACGAGGTAGCCGAAGATGCCGTGAGGGGTGATGAAAGCCGTGTTCTCGACATCATCCTCACTCATGGCGATCTGGTGGTACCCTCGGTATGCATCCATAAAACTGAGTCGCTCATGGCCGGACGTGGCGTCAACAAGCTGATCGATTCATGGAAGAGGGAAAAAATCCTTGGGGCAAGCGTCTTTAAGGTTGGAATAATCGACGCAGACGCGCCACTTACCGTTCTTCTTCTTGACCACCACGGTGTTGGCTAACCATCTAGGATATTGTACTTCACGGATGGCCTTCGCGTTGAGGAGTCGGTTGACTTCTTCGATAACAACTTCGGAGTGAACCGGGGAGGATCGCCGCGCCTTCTGGACTACCGAGCGCTTGGTTTTGTCGATGTTGAGCTCGTGGCAGATGAAGGATGGATCAACCCCAGGCATTTCATATGGAGTCCAGGTGAAGACCTCGATATTGTTTGTGAGGAAGTTAACCATCTCGTTCCGCTCGGTGTCACTGAGTGAGGAACCGATAAGGAAGAAACGGCTTCCATCCTCGGTGATTGGAATAGTAACGAGGTCCTCCACCGCCTTGTCGTCGGCTGGCCTGCCGACGTCTTCCAGAACTGGAGCTTCGGTGGCCTCGATAAGATTAACCCGAGACATCCGCTTGCTGCTTCGGACTGCGTTGACGTAACACCTTTTCGATGCGGCTTGGTCGCCGTACAAGTCCTCCTGGCGTCCATCAGTACCGATGAAGCGGACAACCTGGTGATAGGTCGAGGCGATGGCCTTGAGCCTATGGAGCCAGGTTCGTCCGACGATGGCATTGTAAAGGCTAGGGACGTCGACTACGACAAATTCCATGCTCAAGACAACCGATCCGGTGCGAACGGGGAGAGTTACCGTGCCGATCGGCCAGACCGGAGCCCCGTTAAAACCGATGAGTGGGACTTCAGTTGGGCGCAGTTCGGTGTCGGGAATCTTCAGGTCCTTGAATAGGGAGTAGTACATGACTTCGGCCGAGCTGCCCTGGTCCACGAGGACGCGTCGGACATTGAAGGTGCCGATGAGTAGCATGACCATGAGGGCGTCGTTGTGCGGGAGCTGGACACGGTCGAGATCTTTCTCGGTGAATGTTATCGTCCACTTGGAGCCGTCGTCAGTTCTCGGGCGCTTCGGTTCAGGACCGACGAGCATTATTTGCTTGGAGGAGGAGGAGACCGCATTTAATTCGTCCTGGATGATACGAGCTGCTTTGGGGTTGAGGGGCCCGTGGATGACGTGGATCGTCTGGACTTCTTCCTCGGCGTTGTTTTCGGTACGTGCCGCCCGTGCCGCTGTTTTCTCGTGATCGATGAAGTTGCCAAGGTGGCCATTTGCGACAAGTTGCTCCAAGTAAGCCTTGAAGGGCTTGCACGCTGTGGTGAAGTGACCCTGCTCTTGGTGGTAGCTGCATCGGACGATGGGATTTTTGATCTTCCCGTTTTTGGTGCCCATTTTCTGATTTGGAAAAGAGAAAAAGGGCTGGTCCTTTACTTGATCGATGATTCGGTAGATGGGAATGGTGAAGACGGTTTTCTCGGCATTGAAATCGCTAGGCTTTGGCCCTTTCCTCGGAGATTGCTTTATGTTATTGACCTGCTTTTTCGTGGTCGAAACATGTGTGGGAGCCGACGTGGGAACCGAGGTGCTTTGGGCTTTTCTGGTCGTGGACTTCCCAATGCCCCTTTCCTCCTTTGACTCGATAAGCTGACACCAACCCTCAATACGCGTCATAAGGTCCTTCATAGAATTGGGCTTATGGCAGGCAAGGTCGTCGTAAACTTGCTCGTCCTGGGAGGTGAGACCGAGCTTGAATCCGCAGGCGGAGATTACACCGTCGCATCCCTCGATCTCGTTAAATAATTCCCAGTAACGTCCGGCGTACTGCCGGAGCGTTTCGTCGTTTCTCTTGCGGAGGGCCAGGAGTGAATCAATCTCTTTCTCGTGCTTATTGCTTGTCACGAACCGGGCCATGAAAGCATCGCAGAGAGAATCGAACGATGAAATAGACCGAGCCGGGAGTTGATTGAACCAAGTGAGGCCCAGGTTTCCGAGGCTCGCGGGAAACACTTTGTATAGGAAGGCATCGTCCGAGGGCTCGTTCCGAAGGAACAACGACATCACGAGCTTGTACTGTACCAGATGGGTGTAGGCCTCGGTTTTGCCATCGTACTTGGCAAATTTGGGCTGGGTGAATCCCTTTGGAGGGGTGACAGAGTCGATCTCCCTTGTGAAGGGGGAGGTCGTGAGTCGTGTAAGCCGCGCGTCGCGATGAGGTCGGATCGAACGGTCGAGACCGTCTGGACGCTCACTCGCGGTACGCTTCATTGGGACAAGCTTGTCCAACCTGTCATACTCCTTCCTCTTTGCTGCGACACTGACCGACTTCTGAGGGGAACGCTCGCGGCGATTCTTCCGGTGGCTATCTCGAGCGGAAGGCTCAAGGCGCTCGATGATCGGGCTTCTGCTACGGGCGCCCGCAGGGTGCGATATAATAGGGCTCTTGGGTCTGGAGCTCTTCAGACGCTCACGATACCCCCTGGTTTGGAACTCCACGAGGCCGTCGTCTCCCCTGGCTGCCCTTGTGAGGCTAGGGGTAGGCTCTCGGCCCATCCTGACCGTTCGGACCGAGTGGGTGGAGGAGGCGGAGACACTCCCCGCACCGAGCCTCTCGAATGCCGATGGTTTTCTTCGATGCCGGTCTGGGGAGCGAGAGCGGTCCCTACGCGACGTGGCATTTACAGCTAGGGCGTCTGACGCCCTTGGTGGCTCGAGACGATCCTTGACGGATGCACGGGATTTGTGGTCCCGGAGGTGCCCGACGTTGTTGCTGCGAGGAGGAGTAGGGCGACTCTTGTGTCCGCTGCGACTCCCGGAGGAGTGAGACGGGGAGATCTGAAGGAGATTTTTGATCTCCGCCAGTTCGTCTCGGACGTGTTGATCGCGCTTCACCACCGTCGTGAGATCATCAATTTTCCGCTCGAGATGGCGGATGTAGGTGTGGAGCTCGGAGGACGGGACTGCATCTGGATTTGAGGTTCCGGCGCCAACTCCGACGGATACGTGGGCTTTCCCCTGGGCGATGGCTCCGCCAAAAGCCAGGCTGTGGTCCACGAGGGAACCGAGCCCGTGGGCGGAACCACCGTGGTGCGGGTCGTCAACCTCAACCATCTTTGAGTTGCGGAAGAGAGGAACGGAACTGAAGGATGAGATGGATGTCGAATGAGTGGCTAGGTCCCCAGCAGAGTCGCCAATTGTAGGGGTTCGATTTATCAGGACCTAGACGGGATGTAGCTGGCTCCTTCCTCCTTCGCTCCTTCTGATAGACCTGCAATCAAGTCACTAGGGTTTGGATAACCCAGTGACCCTCCGACGATCAAGTTAGATCTCAGGGGTGGAATTTAGGTCTAAGGCTAGGGGAGAATTATGGCGTACCTCTCTTCATGAGCATCCCTTTGTAGTTATAGACCTAGGTCTGCTTGGCCTCCAAGCCAAAGCGTGGAGATCACGCTCTGGTAACCGCTTCGGGTGACGTCATTTATGACGAAGGGAACGAGGCGGTTACGGAGCACATGACCTGATCCAAATGATTGCTATACTAACGGACCCGTCATGGGGTCCACTCACTGTCACTGCCCTGCTCCCCTTCATTGGATAATCTTGATTCCGAAGCACATTCCCGGGCGCGGAGCCGAACCCTGGACTGGGAGCAACAACACTCTTCGGCTCGACAGCCTAGGCTGAGGGGAACATTGGCTTATGCGCAAGGCTCGGTTACCGACATGGTAACCAAAGCCACCACAGGTAGGTTGTGTTATGTGATTGGAAAATAAACGGGAAAGGAAGTTTAAGTTTAAAAATGCACGCATTGGCTAGTAATCAAAGGATGGCAACATAATTAGTGGCCTTTTGACCAAAGAAAATTATGCTCGGTGATGGTTTTATTTGTGCATAACATTGTCACCTTAATCAAACATTTCGATGACATTTGATCAACATGAAATTAAATTCTCACGAATTAATCAAGATGTAAGTAAATTAGTCCAACACCCTAAATTTTAACAAACACATTGAACTAACATAAATAAATGTTTGATCGAGATCCCTTGTCTTGGTTGAAAATATTAATCTCAAAGTTTAAATCAAGAATGATCAAACACTTATCGATATCGAATTGAGTTTATTTTTTAATGTAAAGATTTTTTTTATCAATATTAATGTAAAGTGTTTGAAGGTTTATATTTTAACGAATGTGGCCTTTGATTTTTAAAAATGTGGCTCAGAAGGTCCAAAAGTTCAAGAAAAAATATTCTATTGGAGAAAAAGGGAATTTTGGCTAAAATCATAGTTGTCAATTCCGTACCATACCGGCCAGTACGTACCGGGTTTGAGGAAAACTGGCACCCTAACACCCCAATACCGTTCCGGACCGAATACCGGTCCTTACCGCTTGGTACCGGCCGTTTTGGAAAATACCGGCCGAGACAAGGTTACCGGAAATCCCGCCCGGTATTTTGCAGAACAAAATTATTTTCTTTTATGGGTATGATGTATTAACCAAAAAAAAATAAAGGGACAGGAAAAAGAAAAAAAAAACACCATTGTCTTTCAAAATTTTAGCAAAACGTGGGGCTTAATTATAATACGTGCACGAGGCTCAAATCCCGAATTTGCACCCCCCTGCATGCAAATAATCCGTGACGCGCACCCAGTTAATTGGTTTTCAAATCAGTTTTTCCAAATTGCCTTCGGCCACGGCCCATTTTCCTGAGCGCTCAAGACCTCTTCTTGGGTCCTCATTCACAAGTCCACTAATGTGCAAAGTCATTTAAGATGGAAAAGAGTTTTGTAACTAGGCAATGTGGGACAAGGGGCAAACACATAGGCGTTTTATGATGAATTGCATGGTATGGGGGATTTTTTTGAATTATAATTATATATAGTTATTATATATTGTAGTTGCGGTAAATCCGAAACAGTACCCAGTATTTGACCGGTACCGGTACGTACCGTACCAATAGGAAAATCGGTACCCTAGCCGGTACGATATTCAAAACATTGGCTAAAACTGTTAACATGATGTTTTTTTTTTTTGAAAAAATACACGGTATAGGGTTGTGAAATAAAATTACCTTAAAGCCATATATTTGAGAAGTTTTTGTTATTCTTTGCCAAAAATATTTGAATCACCGTAAATATTTGCGTTCATGCTTACATATGTACATGAAATTTTTTGAAGCTTCAAAACGAATAAAATATTTATACATGCATAATTAAAACTAAATGTATATATTTCTTTTAAGAAATTGTGATTACGGACATTAATGACTTTTACATTGGGTTGCGAAGGGTATTCATGTCATATCAACATTCTAAGGGTAAAATGGGTAAGAAAATAGGTTTAGTTGGTGATGTCAGCGATTTTAGTTACATAGTAACGATATCTTAACGGAATAGGGGAATCCGTAACCGACAACTAAAGGAGAGAAGAGGAGAGATTAAGTGAAATTTACCCAATAACTTGTCCAACTTTTGAGGATGGCGATGCAGATTCATTAATGCCAACAAACTAATATGCAGAGGTTAAAATTGTTCCAGAACTTGTTTTGTAACGCCCCGAAATTTGGGTACGTTGAATAAACCTTTTTATTGAAAATTTAAAGAGTCTAGCTCATTATTACATCATTACTCCCGTAAGAGTACTTTTATTACACAAGGGAGGGAAAACTAGGGTTCCTAACTACAGCTCTGCATGCTCCTCCATCCTAGCCAGCTCTTCGGCTCCGAAGGCCTCCAAGGTGTATAGCTCACCCTGATCATCTACAAGATCTGACACATTATACCGGTATCGCCACCAATATAATATGTCAGGGTCACCAAAGGTAACACCATGAGTTACAGGAGCTCAATAGAATAATCCATACCTACTAACCCATAACTTACAAGCAATAGACCATAAGGTTAACGATTTCCACATCGTACATGCATATCTAACAAGACTGTAACAATGACACATCCACATTCACTAGTCAAACTAATGTTGGTGTTCATAATTTTCTGAGTTTCTCCTACGTGACTCATCATAGACCGTGTCTCGTTTTCATTTATCAAATCAACATTTGCAAAATCATTTTTACACACCCAACCTCGGTTCCGCCGCTCCGGGTTCCCATTGGCACACAAAATATGGAATTTGGCATTGGCTCCTCTCCACGGATAACCAACCCACAATTCAAAACCCTCGGTTCCGCCTTTTCGGGTTCCCGAGTATCCCACAATGGTTCCACCGGTCCGGGTTTCCTTTTGGGTTTTCGAAAATCATTAAAACAATTGCGTTGGCTCCTTTCCGCGGATAACCAAACCACAACTCATCCCTCGGTTCCACCACTCCAGGTTCCCAAGTATCCCCACAATGATTCCGCCGGTCTGGCTTCTCATTGGGTTTTTCGAAAACGTTTTCACACACACACCACACAATGCGTTGCCAAGTTCGGCCCCATTGTGATTTCAAAACTTATCTTGCCTTTATCACATCCTAGGTGTCATATTTCTACTTTCTCGTTTTTTGTGTCTCGTTTTCATGCAATGACTCCGCGGTAGGACTTTTCACATACGTAATCATAAATCATTCATTGAAATCTTGAAACTAAACTAGCAAGATCATCCAACTCTATATTATTAATCATGCTCAAATCATCACTTAAAGCATAACGCCACATGTACGGACGCCTTTAGAGTGAAAATCACTTATGCTTTACAACACGACAAGTAATATAAACAATTCATGTATACATGCTCATAACCATCCTAAAGATCAAAATATGAATATTTCTATCAAACGATAAAGTCTTATCTTTAGAAAATCGCTCTTTCTTGCTTTGTGGGAAGTTTAGAACAACATATGTTTATTAGAGTATAAGTCAATTATTCCGACATACTCATACTTCCATTAGCAAGATAAACTTGTTGACAATCATGCATTTCAACTATTATAAATGATAGATAACCTTATCTACTTAGAGAAAACGGTTAAGAATATTTATACTTTGAACTAAGGACATTCTACTTTCCAACATATGGTTTTATGCTATACGTCGAGTTAAGACAAGGGATTCTACCTTTCTCCTTGGTGGTAGTGGTGACTATGGAGAGAATAAGTACGTTGGGCGGAGTAACTTTCTACGGTAAGCTTCCGGTAGTTTCGAAAGAGAAGGGTTTCTCTCGAAACTTGATCTTGACTAAACTACTTGAACTTTTTGGATTGAGAGGGTGGTCGAGTGGTGGTTTAGTGGTAGTTTTGGATGAGTTTCTTGAAGAGCACAAGAAGAACTTCAAGATCAAGGAAGAACTAAGCAAGAACAAGTAAGAACACAAGCTTTCTTAGAGAGAGAAGTTGGAGGATGAATGTGTGCGTTGAATGCTTGGATAAGGGTCCTATTTATAGCAAAATTTGGGCTCTCTCTCCCCCTCACATTGGCCGGCCCCCCCTCTCTCTTTTCTCCCATGGATTTGTTCCATTGTGTAGTCAAATCACATCATAAAGCATGTCATGCCTTGTCATCCAATTTTAAGTTCAAAATCTATGTTATCATGAAGGGTTTTGGCCTTGTCTTGTCCTAGGTTGATGTTGCTTGCAAGAAAGAACATAATAATGGCTAGATTGTGTTCATAAATGCCTATAAATGGGTTGTCAAATAGGCATAAGGCTAAAATGGTAGCTTATGGGAGTGAACAAGGTCACATGCACACACCACACTCTCTTCCTCTCTCTCTCTCCCTCTCCCTCTCTCTAGTACTAGGTATATATGTATATAGAGTAAATTACACTAAGCCCCCCTCAACTAACCCGCATTTTCACTTAACCTCCTCAGACTACAAAATCCGACATTGTGCACCCTCTAACTATCCAAAGTTAACACTTAACACCCTTTTGTTAGGTCTCCGTAGGAAAAATGCACCGAAGGCTGTCTCCGGCCACCGGACGGCCGATCCGAGCCGTTCAAAAATTTTTTTTTAAAAAAAACCGATTGGGCTCACGCGGGAATCAATGGCATCCGACGTGCGTAGGTGCTCGATCCAAACACCCCAAGAATTTAAATGAGGTGTTTGGATCGAGCACCTACACACCTCGGATGCCGTTGATTCCCGCGTACGCCCACTCGGTTTATTTTTTAAAAATTTTTGGACGGCTCGGATCGGCCGTCCGGTGGCCGGAGACGGCCGTCAGTGCATTTTTCCTACGGAGACCTAACAAAAGGGTGTTAAGTGTTAACTCTGGATAGTTAGAGGGTGCATAATGTCAGATTTTATAGTCTGAGGGGGTTAAGTGAAAATAAGGGTTAGTTGAGGGGGGCTTAGTGTAATTTACTCATGTATATATCTACACACATGGTTATCTATGAGTACATCTAAGTACCAAATAGTCTTGTTAGGCCTAGGAAAAGGAGGTGATGAGTGACAAGACTTAGGTTGCTTCTTTTGGAAGCAAAGTATTGATTCCTTTTGGCATGACTTGTCTTGTCAAGTTATATATACACTTGGCAAGTCTAGTCTTCACTAACCAACGTAATGGCTTCCTATGATACAAGATTCCTATATGACTAGTTTTGTCAAATATTTACAATGGCAAGTCTAGTTGCTTTTATCCAAGGGATAATATTTTTCCTAGCAATTATTGTCCAATGATCAAAGGTGTATTGATGGTAGGTAAGGTTGACAAGACTAAGCTTACTTCTTTTGAAAGTAAAGTAATGACATGGTCCATGATTCCTACATGACTTGTCAAATCAATGCTTCATTGGCAAACCAATTTCTATTATCCAAGGGTTACAAATTTCCCTAGCAATTATTAACCAAAGGGTAAAAGGGAAAAGAACTAGGTATGGTCTTGAAAGGACTAGTCATGAAGTAAAATGATTACCTCTAATGGTCTAATGGTTCAATTAGGGTTTGGACGGGTTCATAAGGCTCAAAAATGGTCAAAAAGGTCCTTCTAGGGTTAGGAGATTGTAACTAGGTGAATTGGTAGTTCGGCTCCTCCAATTAATTGGTTGAAAGCTAACCCTACTTACCAAGTAAGACTTCAGCCGAGAAATATATTTTTTTTGGACTAAAATCTAATTTATGACGAATTATTAGAAATTAAAAAGGAATTTTAAAAGAAATCCAAGTAATTTAAAATAAAATTCAAATATTTAACGAAATTTTTATTTACCGAAAATCAGAGTCGTTACTTGTTAAATCTAACAAATGCATTAAAATAAGGGTATTGATTTTCATTTTTTTTTATAATCCGCACTCTTTTTTTTTGTCTTTATTCATGTGAATTTACTTCATTACCCTTTATAAGTTCACTAGTCGACACATGGAGGGGTATTATAGGAAATTTATACCATATAAAAACAAGAAGGGAGTGTTAAAATCAATTTCCAAAAATAATAATATATCAAATTCATTGTTAAATCGGCAACAATAATAATATTTTTTATTCTTGCCACTGTCACAATTTTTTAGTATTTGAGAATTGTAACAATGTGTCTACAATTGTTATTTGTTCTCATATGGAAGGTTAGAGCGTCTCCATCGGACAATCATTTTGGGAGCTCAAGTCAAACATTAGCTTGAAGACCCAAATTTTCTCCTTCAAATGATTGGCCATTTTGAGAGCCAAAAAATGACTTGGCCATTTACTTGAAACAAATTTTTTTTTTTTTTGGCTAAATTTGGCCGTGAAAAAGGTTTTGGCTAAATAATAATTTTAGCACCAAGGGTTGTGATCTAAAGACTCTTGGAAGCAATCCAATAGAGGTGATATGTCAGATATGACCTAATGGCTTAAAAGTGGTAGCGGGCTAAATAATGACTTTAGCAGTATTAGTGCACTTTTGTCAAATTTTAACCTAAAGTGTTACATACACAATACCAAACACGATCCCTCGCATACATGTGAGGTCCAAAAAATTATTATGGTCATTTTGAAAAGCCAAACTTAATGCGGTGGGTTCCACATGTATATATGAGAGGTTGTATTTAGATTGTTGGGTTCCTAATATTTTTGAATTTTAACAAAATAACAACACGCCAAAAAAATGTTTGGCTATTAAAAATAATCCAATCATGCTATTTACACACACACAATATCACAAAGATTGGGGTTTACATGCTAAAATTGTGATGTGTGTGGGTCCAAATCCATGGAAATAGCATTATAAAAAATAAAAATAAAAAGTTAACTTTTTGCAGTTATTTTTTTGTATAAAAAATTTACATGTCATAAGCCCTAGAAGACAAGTATTATCAAAATAAAATGCGTCATTTTCAGGAAACTTATATGGTACTAATAGTGTTCACTTGTTTGCGTTTGCAGTGCAGGTAGGTAGCATTTTCCTTTCAGAAAAAACTCAACGGCCTAAAATCAAATCAGATCGATACTTTAGTACAATTCAAACTCCATCAAATAATCGTTCTCTCTCTCTCTCTCCCCCCGAGACCAATGGCGGACCCCGCACTTCACTCCCGGACCCCTCGCCACAAGACCCAGATCCTCAAAGAAATCGCCGTCGACTACTGCCCCGATGCCTGCACACACTGCGCGGAATCCGACTCCATCGCCGTGACGTTTGACGACCGCGGCGGCGCGCGGTGGCGCTCCACCACCCGCTTCCACTACGGCACGTTCGGGGCCAAAATCCAGTGCCCCAAAGGAAACACGAGCGGCCTCAACTTCAACATCTACCTCTCCTCACTAGAAGGCGACAAGTCCCAAGACGAGATCGACTTTGAGTTCTTGGGCAAGGACAAGACCATTGTCCAGACCAACTACTATACCACTGGTACGAAATCAAATTTCCTTGAATGGCCACGGCAACTCAAGATTTTGTTTGGAAAATGCTAATCTCTAACCCTGAGGGCGGAACTAATACTAAGGCCTCCTTCCGGAACGTATAAAAAGTCTTTATTTTGTAAGATGATGACAATTTCAAGCTCAAAAATAATGAATTTATTGAAATCTAAAATATGCAATATAGATATTGTTTGAAAGATCTCGAAAGTGCAAAAAAATTAAAAAAATTATTTTTTATTTGCACTATTTTTGAGTTTGAAAATATGAAATAAGTACTTATTTTTTAAAAAGGTGTTCTGGAAGGAAGCCTAATACTAGTATATAAAACGATGCATTGATATTCAATTAAGGTGTATTGATATCTATAAAGGTGCTTTAATATCCGTGATTCAAATCTGATTTTTTTTTTTGGGTCAATATTGTATACATTAGCTCAGGCCCTGAGCCCCAACTTTGCCTCCCATGAGGCTCGAACCTCCACCTCCACACGGAGGGTTGGAGGAAGGGTGAGAGTGAGACAGCCAACTTCACTAAGAAGGGTTTCTCATTGAAATCTAAATTTGTTTCGCATTATTCGCCTATTATTCCAGGCCTACTAGACAAAAGTTAGATAGACCTATTGCTTATCCAAAAAAAAAAAAGACCTATTATTTATTGAGAACATTAAAAACAAAGTAATCAAATAAGGAGTTTTTCCATTTTATGTTCAATTACCAAAATACCCTTACTCTTTTTAGGTATTTACCAGTTTTAGGTATTTTGTGCGTTATTTTTTTTTTTGCTAATATTGAGGGTTTGTGTATCTTTTATTGCTGTTTTTATTATGCGTTTAGTGAATTGTTAAACTAAGTTAATGATTTTCTTATTTCAAATATTACTTACATGGTAATATTTATTTATTCTAAACTACCAAATCAAAAAATCAAAACTCAAAGTTATGGAATATTTCTCAAGCGCAATACGAAAAAACTTATTCCCCTTAAAAATACATAAATATAAATTTAAACAAATGAAAAACATTATTCATACATCTTTTAACACAATAATAAAGAACCAAGGGTAACATGGTAAAAAATTAACCCATAATTCATTCACATTATTTATCTACCAAACACTATTCCTGTTGCAAAACGCATTCTGCACGTATCATCCAAACACTCCTACCAGATTTAAAATACATTCTGACCATAATCCAAAAAGTTGAAAATAAAAAGCCAAAAAGTAGCCTCCCAAACACCCCCATTAATGGCTTAGGGTGCGTAGCCTAAATTAAATGGACTAAAACTCTTGTTTTCACGGAGTTCTGGACATGTTATTCTTCTCATATACACCAACTAAAATACTCCTTCCGGCCCAATTTGTTTATTCATTACGGGAATTTTAACTTTTTATTAACTCAAAAGACTTTAATTTGGAAAGTGTGAGATTTTCACAAATGACCTTTAAAACAATAGAATAAGTTTAACTGAAAACTAAAGGGGTGAAATTGAAAGTTTGGCATTTTGTGGTGGTTAATTTTGGAAAGTTGTAAACAATTTTAGGACGGCTAAATAGGAAACATGAGTAAATGAAATGGGACGGAAGGAATATTATTCAGCAAAAACAATTTTACTATATGGGAAAAGAAGGGAAAGTATAGATTGAGAAAGTAACATTAGCTACACCAAACCAGACACCTTTTTTTCCCCTATTTTTTAACTGACCAATCCGGTCACCCCTCAACCAACTAAAACACTTAATTCTTCCAATCTTCTTAACATTAACTCGCCTATTAACTTTGTTACGCCCTCGATTTTCAACATAATAATAAAGGTTTACCAAAAATAAAACCTCACAATAATCTGTACGATACCCAAAATGATACAGTATTTCCATTTCCATAATTACACTTCAACATATAAAGTTCCCAAAAATTACATCTTTGGCTCCAAGGCCCCAAATTGATTGAAGTACCGAGTATTGAAAGAGAGTTAAGAGTTTATAATATTCAAAATCAAAAGATTTACAAATAGAGTTACAAATACATCTTCCAAAAGGGATTTACAAATATGGATAGGTAACTTCTCCGCGTTAGCTTTCAAAATGTGTCCACATCCATGCATTCAATCATGCTAGCTACTGCCCTGAGTTAGTACCTGAAAATGATTGAGGGTTTGAGCTACACTAGCTCAGTAGGAAATTCTAATCTAATATTATATGCAAAAGAAATGCAAGGATGATCACAGGATATGAACATAAACAAGGACAATATGGTAATCAACACTCTTGACTTCATAACCTCAAATCAACAACTTAATGATCACCGTTTATCTCACACTAGAACGATTCCCATCTTTTATGTATCCGAAACCATCTCATCGTATGTGTCTTGAGCCGAAGCTCCTGCTGGGCTAAGTATGGGATCCCAATATCCCTTGCCAAGCGCCCACAATGAAGGTTGAGCCTTGAATGTTCAATATGAGCATTAGCTCTTGCCGGGCTAATTATGGGTCCCCGATATCTCCTGCCAGGCACCCACCCGTCGATGGGCCCTGAATGTTCTCGTTGTGTCGATAAGTGTCCAAGAATCTCGTACTCATATAATGTGTCATTTCATTCCATTCATGATTCAAGGGGTATTCAAGGTGAAATTCTACCGAACAAGGGTAAGAGATGCAAAGATACTTCATGAACTCAACGGATACGATTACTCATGTTAAGAGGTGATTTAGAGGTGCTTAGAATAAGTTAGAAGTGATCGGGGGGTCAAAACGATGAAGTCTGGAACAAAATGGCAAAAACTGTCCATAAGCTCCTAGTATCGATACAGCCAAAATGGCGTATCGATACCGCGAGCAAATCAGAAATTCTGAAACTTATGGTATCAATACGGCAGAAAGCCTGTATCGATACGGTGACGTTTCAAGCAGATTTTTGAGGATTCAACGATAACAACCATAATAGGCACGATTTGAAGGATAGAAAACATATCTTTTACATATATTGAGAGGTAGAATCCCTACTTCGAAGTTGAAGCACGAAACTCAAGAAGTTACGAGCCTTAGCTTTCCAAAAACCTCGATTCAACCGGAATACACCACACCGAGCTCTAATCGACAAAAAGAAAGCCCAAAATCACGCGTAGAACGAGGAATGGAGGTTAATTTGTGAAGGTTTTGAGGTGTTTTGGTGAGATTTTGGAAGAGAGAGCAAGACCGAGAGATGGAGAGATAGAGAGAGGGATGTGAGGGAGATGGAGGAGAAAATAATTCTCTACTCCCTCACCCTCCTATATATGCCAACTAGGGATTGTGCCCGTGCCTGAAGGCACGGCGCAATGCGTTTTGAATACAACTAAATTGAATTGCCCTTATCTACTTCTAACCAATTCGTGTGTGAAAGCATAGTGCAGTATATTTTTTGTTTAGTCTTAAAAAGTATTCTTCCTGGATAATCATAGTCATCTGCAAGCGAATTAAAGAAAAATACGATAATGTACACATAATAAAACCAACACAGTCCAATTCCATTATGGCATTTCTAATAACAAATCCATTACATTTAGCAAAAGCTCCCTAAAAAAAAAGTCTTGGTATGTTGTTTCTTTACATAAGTACAATAGGAGTCAAGGCACATGCCCTGCAAAGGCGAGTCTTCATCAACCAATCACCAATGAGCCTCCACATAAACTTAAAAAACAAAATAAACTAAAAGCAAATGCCATTTCTTTACTTGCCAGTGCCTGAAGACACTTACCGCCAAAATCCGACAAAAACATTTACTAACAATACAGTTTACCTACAATGCTCCCGATCAATGCGTCTGATGAGATTCACTAACAATAGGGATGAAGATAGAGTTTACCCAATACATAAAACCAAAATTTAATTCATATTTCCTTGACCAACAATGGATAAAGGAGGCAATACCAAGAAAGCTACCTGCCAAAATTCAAATTCACGATGATTGGAGACCCATTTTGGATTTGTCAACAAAATAACATCGTATGCGCACTAATCATCTAAGTATAGTGAACAGACATATCATGTGTTGTAAGAACCAAAAACCTATAAAATATTTAAGCTCCCACTCCTTTTACCTAGTTAAAATATTTAACAAAAATTAGTTCCAGAAATCCATAAAGAAAGAAAGAAAGAGATAGAGACCATGATAGAAAGAGTATAATTCAGTGTGCAAATTACCTAACGGAAACCAAAACCAAACGCGCAAAAATCACGTACTACCAAAGAGTTGTTGCCTGCAATCCACAGAATAGTCAATAAGTTACCTGATCAAGCACACCACAAATCAGTAGAAAAGGTTATATAATTTGAAAATTTTCCAATACTTCTAGCGACACGATCCTGCTGTGGTAAACATAATCCGACGACAACCATGTTCATTTGGGCGACGACAATCCATAGGGATTGTGCCGTGCCCGAAGGCGCTTACCGCTGAAATCTGACAAAAACCTTTACTATCAATTCAATTTACCAGCAATGCTCCCTTTACTAT
Source organism: Rhododendron mucronatum var. ripense (assembly GCA_019656295.1). Classification (NCBI taxonomy): domain Eukaryota; kingdom Viridiplantae; phylum Streptophyta; class Magnoliopsida; order Ericales; family Ericaceae; genus Rhododendron; species Rhododendron mucronatum. The sequence goes on along the minus strand of BPLT01000002.1, from coordinate 6,356,666 downwards.
CATTTCAATTCACCTCCTGTCAGCATAGAAACTAAAAACAGTGATATGTAAAATCGTATTTCTCGAAGACTTTACTCCAACACAAAGCTTTTACTCCCTCCGTCCCAATTTGTTCCGCCCTTATTCCTTTTGCGATGTCCCAAAATGATATGCTTATTTCAAAACTTTCCATTTTTAGATGTCCAGATTACCATTTTACCCCTCATTTAAGGATATATTTTCTCCCTCCCAAATTCAAATTTTAAACATTGTTAAAGGAAAATAGAGCAATTGGCAGCCGGCAAAGCATTGAATTTGCCTCCATTCCTTTCATGACATGACAGGAAGGTACTTTTGATTTGGTGAGTTCAATTATTTTTTTTTACAAAATTTTAGTAATATTTTCTCAAAAGGGTAAAATGGTAAAATTGATCAAAAGTCAATGTAAGTAGAATGTTTTCTTAAAGTTCGTGAAAGTCAAAGTAGGCGGAAAAATTGGGACGGAGGGAGTAAAATTTATAATTCACATTGTCGTGTCCCCGGCGCGTCCCACCATTAATCATATTAAAATCTAATGGACACGTACATGTTCCCGATGTGTCTAGCGTATTTGGAGTGTCCAAAACGGATATGGCAATCTCCAGGAGTGTTGGTGACTCACCTAATACCATTAGGTTAATTTTTTCAAGAAAATCTCATAACTTCCCACAACCTATTCCACTAAGCTTTACCCGAAAGATATACAAAACTTAGTTTTAAGCAATGTGGTTGTTATATGAATATCCCTTTGCGATGGAGCATCAATTCTCTAGAGTTAAAGATTTTGTTCTATGAATTGCCTGTGCCCAAAGGCACGACGCATTGTGTTCTTAACACAATTAAACTAAACCTTATGAATCACCGACACCTCTAGAGGTGGACGTATTGCAGTGTCTAGACACGGAGACACCTCGGGGACACGTATGGGCCACGCCACGTGGCGTGTCCCATAATTTAATATAAATTTTTTAGGAGGACACGGCTGGGGACACGTATGGGACACGCTAAGTGGCGTGTCCCATAATTTATTATGGAACTATGGATTTTTATCATGTTTTGTTTTCAATTGGGTATTTGGATTGTATTGAACTTATGGATCATGGATGTCTTGTTTTATTTGAATGGTATTATTAGAACTATGGATGTTATGTTTTGTCTACATTTTGCCATTTACACTTGGAAAAAATATACACGTAGTGTGTCCCCTGCCGTATCCGTGTCCCCATTTTTGTAGAATTTCCGTATCCTCGTGTTAGTGTCCGTACATTATAGACTAAACCACTCTTCCCTACTATTGATTCCACAAAAAGGACATTAATATATACACTAAATTTTAAATTCAACACCCCCATTATGGTGTCATGTCAATAGGAGCAAAAATCAGTTTTCTTCGAAGGAAAATAAAGTAGGAGCTAAAGTTGGACACCCCATCCCAAGAGGCTTAATGGAGTCCCCAAAATTCAACTACAATATCAACGAATCAAACACAATTAAATAGATGAGCTTGAAAATATGTACACTTTTTTCATATCTCTCTGTGTGTGCATAGTTATGAACTTAACATATGATCCCCCTAACTTTCCCTTCCCTCTCTTAAAATCCCTAACAACTTTCCTCTCCCCAACAAAACGCATAAGACTTGATAAAACAAAAAACACCATCCATCCAACATTTAAAAATGCACACCAGCCAATGCTCTGCATTAACAAAATCAGGCTCAAGATCCACACCAATCAATGGTTTGCGTGTAACAACATAAGAGCAAATCTAAGCACACCAGCCAGTGCTCTGCATTTAACAACATAAGTACATCTAAGCACACCAGCCTCTTAAGTAATAAGGTAGTTCCATACTTACGGATCGAAAGCCTCGCAATTCACGTACTTGAGTTGTACTTCTGCACAAATGTAAAATTAAATAGAAAACTAATAAGCAATACTTCCAATTCAAATAAAAACACTAAAAAATGCAGAAAATAGAATGTTGATTTTCCATTTAAAATGACCACAGTGTTGGATTTTTGTTTAGAAAGAGAAGTAACCATAAGAAGGGAAACTAAACAAAGGAAGTACCAACACTCAAAGAAGTATCTGTATCTGTGTCTAACATATTGGGGACACCACGTAGTGTGTCATTAAATAAAACACGGTGGGGACACAGGAGGGACACGGCGGGGAATGGGGTTAAATACACGTAGAACATCATTAGATAGCACTCTATCCATCTCTCGTGGCAAGCGTTGCCCCGATTGATACGAAGGGCAATTTTTTGAACTTAGTTCTCGTTCTTGCCTTTTACGTTGTGCCAAGGAAGCTTTTGATATCGTGCTATCATTAATTCCCTAAAATATGAGCACAATTTCTTAGACCTTGTTCCCTAAAAAGAGAGTGTGTAATCAAGTTGTTTCAATTTGGTAAGAAAGGGCAAAAGAATCATACCATTGGAAATGCATTTTCTTTTCCCTTACTTGCAGAGATTGATTTCTCTTTTTCCTTGGACTTTGCCTACGCCATTTCAAGGTCTCGCCCCTCTTGGATCACAATACCGACGTTTTTATCTCGAAGATGTCCAAGCTGATGAGAAATATGTTAGATTATAAATAAATGGGAAGATTCTAGTTGAAATTTTGTTAAAAAAAAATGGATGACCACACCACTAATCAGCATATAGTCGCTAAATATATTATTAAAAGAACAAAAAGACAAATGAATGGTTAAAGAATCATACCCCTGGGTAAGCATTACCTTTTCTCTTATTTGCATAGATGACTTTCTCTTTTCCCTTGGACTTTGTATACTCCATTCTTTGTCCTGGTAAGTACAAAAACACGTGAGAGAAGATTTTTTTGTCCCTTACATGAAAAATAGAATGTGCTTACCCTAAGAAAGCGGATCATATTCATATCACGTTCCTCTCGAAGCACATCACTGACGTTTCTGAATATATTGTCCATAGCTTGTGGATTGAATGGAGGCTTAATAGTTGCTTAAGACGTTTCTGCAGTCAAGATGTTCCAAGACAAATAGTTAGAATGTTTCTATACTAAATTGATGTAGAGCTAAGCAGTTCACAATTTCTCTTAAAATATATAATCTCAATCAATAACTTAGTGAAAATGCCTAAATTACTATAATGAGGGACACGGCGGGAACATGAGACATCTAATTCCAAAACTATCCCCACAAATATTTTCCGTCTATATAACTGCAAGGGGAAAACATGGAAAACCCATTCACACATTTGGTAACCGCTCCTTCTCTCTCTTAAACCACGTAACCTCTGATCTCCAAAGGAAAACTGCTTCCCCTATTTGCAGAGCATGCCTCTACCCAATGAATGTAGAAATTGGCACATCAACTCAACACTTTGGAATAGTACAGCAATTTGCCATCCGGAAAACTCCATGGCTGTCAGAAACCCACTTCATAAGAGAAAAAATGGATGCTTTACTCCCCTTCATTCTAACCAAGGCAAGTTGGCACATCAACTCAGCACTTTGGAATAGTGCAGCAATTCCCCATTCGGAAAACTTCATGACTGCCAGAAACCCACTTCATAAGAGAAAAAATGGATGCTTTACTCCCCCTCATTCTAACCAAGGCAAGTTATATAACCCGTTTCTCACATTTTCCCTTTTAATTCCAGTTTCCATGTAATTTTTTTTATAACTTTGATATGATTGTTAGGGCACCAATCACATGTCTCCCTCTTGCACACGCATCGCATCGCATGTGCCCTGCATCGCATCGCTTGTCCATTAAAAAGATATTTATATGAATTTAGGTGTTATTCAACTCAAAATTACTCGTGCGCATAAGGGGATGGAAGGACCATGTAGAAGCAAAATTCATACATACTTATCATTCAATGAGATAACGGCTAGAAAAAAAACTTCGGTTAGACGTACCCTTTGGCTGGTACGTCACGTCTATTAAATAGCACCAAGCTGCACCTTAAATGTCTAAGTATATAGGATGCAATGTTGGCTTGCCACCTAAAAGTTCGTACTATGTTACTCCTATGAGAAATAAAATAGTAGTAAATAAATAAATAAAAAGTTCCTCATAAGTAAAATCATTACTGAAAGAGTGAAGCGAATTGTTCTCCTGCGATATCTTAGTAGCTGATTAAGAGGTATCTACAGTCAAAATTATCCCAGGACTTACAGTTATAGCTAAGCATTCCACAATTTCTCATCAACGAAACTTCCCAATGAAAGGATATATGTTTTTCCTATTATCCCACTATGAAATTCAAACCTCTGATTCTACCATTAGAATTCTATGAAAACTAAAACAGAGGGTGAGTTTGGTGGACAAAGAAACCTGGTGAATTCTCATTCTCATTCTTTTGTACAGGTAATGCCCAACAGACCTAAAACCCTACAACTTGGCAAATAGGACCATGAAATGACACAGTGATACAACAATATAGCCCAAGTCTAACATACACAGGATCGACCCACGTCCCAAAAAGACAAATTGGATTGATCAAACATAAATTAGTAAACCATTAGAGCAGAGATTGTATGATGCCACGGCTGTGAATGTCAATAACATTAGAACAAAAATTAGTAAAACATTAGAACAGGGAAGAGATATACGTAAGAGCGAATCTGAAATTTAAGGCACTGGGCATCAGCTTACGATGAAGCCCCTCTTTGCTCTGATCGTTAACGCTTCATTGCACTGAAAGCCACTTAAAATCAAACACAAAAAGCTAGAATTTTCAATTAAAATCAACACTCAAAAAGCCCCAAAATCTCAGAAGGAAAAAAAGGGAGTTCACATGCAAGAAAATCGGACTAAACAATTCGGCACAGTCAAATATTCCTCCCATATCTGAAATCACGATTATTGAAAGCCACTTTAACGTGAAATTTAAGGCACTGGGCATTGGCTTACGATGAAGCCCCTCTCTGCTCTGATTGTTGACGCTTCATTGCACTGAAAGCCACTTAAAATCAAACATAAAAAGCCAGAATTTTCAATTAAAATCAACACACAAAGAGCCCTAAAATCAGAAGGAAAAAAAGGGAGTTAACATGCAAGAAAATCAAACGAACCAATTCGGTACAGTCAAATATTTCTTCCATATCTGAACTCACAATTATTGTTGCAGACAAAGAAAAATAACAACCCATGAATTGGTGAACTCACGATTAAAATCAACTCACGATTACTGATGAACAATGGCGCTTTTATTTCTTCTGAGTTCACATGCAAGGAAAATAAAGGAGTTCAAACCCGATGAATTCGATAGGCGCACAGTATCCTCCAACCAATTCTGCTCCGTACCGACGAACCTAGAGGGAGACAGAAGGAGATTCAGTGTCGGTAGGTGGGTGTGGCGAGATAGCGTGAGATTGGTGGCTCGGTGTGGAGAGAGAGCAGGAATGCGAGCGAGAGATTGTTGGTTTTGGGTGGATTGCGGAGAAGAGAAACAGGGCTGAGGGAGAGAGAGAGATACGGTTTGAATTTTTTTTTTCCTTCTGGGGTTTGGTCGACTAGACAGTTTTGAGGGGGAAGTGAAAAATAGGGTTCGATCTTGGCCATTGGTCTAAAACTCCAACTCAATCACAGCCTTTGAATGGCCCAAAAACTTAGTTTGTGAGGGGGTATTTTGAAAACACTCCCCTCCCTTGTTATTTTGATATATATACAAATCACACTTTACACCCTTCCACAATCAATTCCATCACTCTAGCCCCAAACCACTTAAACACCATTATCTCATATTTCGTTATCATTAATCATGCATTTATAAAATATTAACATTGACAAAATAAATGCATGTCTCTACAAATCACTAATCCGAGGGTCTAAAAAGGGGAAAAAAAAAACATGGAGAAAGAGCGAAACAGCTCCATGTTGAACTAAATAATGAAGTTGTGTCACAAAAGTTGTTACCATTATTATTCCTTTGGGCTTAAGTTTTTATGATCTTATTAATATTAACTCCCCTATAAACTTCATTAATTGGAGGGTCAAAGAAGTAAAAAAAAAAAAAAAAAAAACTGCTTTTACTCCACATCAAAACCGATATACTCCCTCCTTCCATTTTAGTTGTCCATTTTCATTTTTATTGTCGTTCTTTCGACGTTTATATCTTCCAATATGAATTTCCAAAAATATGCAATATGGATCTTGTTTGATAGTTCTCGATTGGATCTATAATACAAAGTTTTCAAAATTATGAAAAACATTGTAGATTGAGAGATATAAGCATTGAAAGAACAGCACAAAAACGAAAATGGACAACCAAAATGGGACAGAGGGAGTATCAGTTTTTGTGTGTGTGCCCGACTTCTAGTCTAAATTGTACCAAACTAACTATAAGTTCACCAAAGGGTCAAAGAAGTAAAAAGGGAACAAAAACTAACTTGCTTACTCTGCAGCAAAAAAACAAAACTGCTCTACGTCAAATCTGATTCATCATTTTTCACGCGTGCCTGACTTCTAGTCTAGATTATGTCAAACTATTCATTATGTCAAACTATTCATAAGTTAGCACTCACAACATCCAATTGATACCGTCCAGAACAATTAGATTAATGGAAAGAAAAACCATTCTTAAAAAACTTTTGGTAATAATCGACCCCAACCTCCCATTGAGGGTCAAACAAGTGCACTCAACAAGCTAACTCATTTGCTTCAAATTTTTTGAGAATTAGATAGAGTGATTGTTGTTTTCATATCATTTGGGTTGATATATATGTGCATGAAACTAGATACGCTTTTGCATTGGTCTTTATATTTGCAATTATATTTGGTCACTTAATAAATGTATTTACGAATTTTGAGATTGTTATTAGATATTGTTGTGGTGGATTGATACTAGATTTATGCGTTCATACTAATGTTTCTCCTCCAAAGTTATAATCTTTTGTCCATCCATTCCTTGAGTTTTGTTCATTTATTTTCTATTTTCAAGTAGGGTTTCTGTAACCGAAAGACCAGTAGAGAAAGGCTGATTGAGTGGGAGTTGAGTGTTCTAATCCTCATTTGCTTGTAGACGTAGCCATGTTGTCGAACCACACCAATATAATGAGTTGTCTTTTGATATGTGATTGTTTCACCTTTCTTTTATAGTTGTGTTTGTTTCGATTTGTCTTTATGATTTATTTCCTGTCTTGTTTGCTGATGCATTTTTCTCTGAATATAATGAGTTCTCTTCTGATGTGTGATTATTTTGCCTTTCTTTTATTGTGTTTGTTTCGATTTGTCTTTATGATTTATTTCATGTCTTGTTCGCTGATGTATTTTTCTTTGTTTTTTGCTCTTGGATTGCAGGAACTGGAAATAGAAAAGAGATACATGATTTGGGATTCGATTGCTCTGATGGGTTCCACGAGTACGTAATCAAGTGGTACCCACACGTGATTGAGTGGTTGATCGAAGGAACACTGCTGAGAAAAGACACGAAGAAGGACGGTGAAGGGTTTCCTGAGAAACCGATGTTCTTGTATGCTTCGGTTTGGGATGCGAGCTACATTGATGAAGGGAGGTGGACAGGACCTTATGTGGGGTGTGATGCACCCTATGTTTGCCATTACAAGGATGTAGTTGTGCCCTCCGAAGCTGCTGTGGTTGAGGATTTCAGTTGTTGATTTGGTTTCCATTTGGTGAGATGTTCGACATATTCCAATCACAATCCTTCCGCTGAGTTCATTATGGATTGTGAGTTGTGTTGTAATCGTGCGTTTGTGTATTTCTGGACGTTGAATTGGTTGACTTCATTTTCTAGGTCATTGGATGTTGTTGGTCTGTGATACTGCGTTTGTAAATGTTCTGTTCTGTGCAAGTGTTTATTGACAATGAAATAACATTGTTGTGGAATGCTTTTTATCTTCTTTGATTCTTTTGGAAGATTTGATCTGCTTTTATCTTTCCTTTGGGACAGGCTTGGTTTGATTCTGTTTTCCTTTTCTCTAATGGCGATCTAACACTTTACAAGCCCCACTTTATATTAATCTTGAACTTATGTTATCTTGAATTCCTTAAGCTTCCCCATTACTCTTCTGATTATACTCAACTCGCCCTCAATTACTTTTATAGACAATAGGATAACATCTATGTTTGTGAATATTGCCAATAGCCAATGCCGTCACCTGAAGAAAGATTCCCGGGCAGGAGATTGTTGCATAATTCATTCCTCCCTCTGAGACCACATTGTGATAACAAAATTAGAAAGGTGGAGACATACCGTGTGTTGTGAGGAGAGGTGCCCTGTCATAGTGTTTGCCAATTGCCCTTTCTCTAGTTTCTGAAACGGAATGTAAATTACTGGTAATTCACTGTATATGGAGTAAAACTTTCACCTGCTTGCATGAAGGAGCTGTAGAACAATGAAAGAAGTAAAATTTGTCAAACATTGTACCAGACAGGAAATCTACTTCCCGTCGATTTTGGGAAAAAATCTATGTCATTTGCTAATGTAGGTACAGTTTGCAGTTGCACTGATATATCTGTATCTGCACAACTTTTGCAGGTTGGCCACTTACCCATAGCCCTAGCAACATTTAACCATGTACGCAATGGTTGTTTGATACTTAGATTTTGCTTCCGCTGGTTACAACGCTAAGTTAAGTCGCTAACCCTTACCTAATTTATTTGTAATTGTTAACGAACCATTTCCTAAAACATTGTTGTTTAGGAAATTACTGAAAGTTTGACACACACACACACACAAAAAAAAAAAAAACAATTTTGACATTAATAACACCTTAAAACAATCTTGCCAAGAAATCCCTGAAAAGCAGGCCAAGCTTACTATTGCCTAAATTCCACTGCTATTACTCTTCCAACATCTAAGTTTAGGCCACTGTCTTTATGATCATTTGATTTGAGATATTATTAAAGTTATGTTTGCTAACAGTATTTAAAAATTGAAAATGAAGAAACTCACTAAAGAGAAAAAAAGTAACTCGTTCAATTTTTTTTTCAACTTTAAGTGAGTTTCTTCATTTAAAAGAGTTATCTTTAGGGTCATTTTGTCTATACTTCTTTCAATTTTTTGTCCATATATTTTTATATTTTCTTGGTTTATTTACTTAAAGAATAATTAATTATAAAACCTTTGACGAAAAATAGAAATTTTTACTGCATACCAATTATACCGAATATCGTATTCAAAAATGATCAACCTAGATATAGGCACAGCACCCCCTACCCACACCCCCAAACGGTATCGTTTGGGATTAAAAAAAATAAAAAGTTATCTATTTTCAATCCTATAGAGCAGAAACGTGATTATGAGAGCCCTAGAGATAAATTTTAATATGCCTCTTTAGAATAATATGATTAGAATAATAAGATCTTCACACTGGTTCAAACTAATTGAAAATTGGAGTAGTTAATTTTTTAACCATATTTTTTAATATATAAACGGTCTAAAAAATTAAGGGCTCCAATTTTTAATCCGTTTGAACAAGTGCGAAAATCTTAGTATTCTCATCATATAATCCTAAAGGGTCGTAATTAACTTTTGTCTCTAGAACTCTCATAATTAAGTATCTGCTCTTTATTTAGGATCTTGTAGAGTAGAAACGTAATTATTAGAGCCTTAAAGATAAAAGTTAATTACGATCCTTTAAAATTATATGATGAAAATAATAAGATTTTCGCGCTTGTTCAAACGGATTAAAAATTGGAGCACTTAATTTTTTAGACCGTTTATATATTAAAAAATATGGTTAAAAACTTAACTACTCCAATTTTCAATCAGTTTGAACCAGTGTGAAGATCTTATTATTTTGATCATATTATTCTAAAATAGCATAATTAAATTTTATTTCTAGGGCTCTCATAATCACGTTTCTGCTCCATAGGATTGCAAATAGATAACTTTTTATTTTTTATAATTCCAAACGGTACCGTTTGGGGGTGGTTGGGGGTGTGGGTAGGGGGTGTTGTGCCTGATGGCACAGCAGAGCCCCCACTTCCGGTGGCGATGGAGATCGGTGCTTGGCGTCATGGTTCTCGACGGTCGTCTTCCCCTGGTTGTTTTTGGGGGTTTAGGCTAGCAACGGGAGCGGCAAAACGACCACATTTTGCCCACTTGGCAGTGTCCTCGAATCCGTAGTAAGTGTGGTCATATAGTAAATACTACCTTACTAAATGGTATTTAAAACTTGTTTATGTTATAAGTAATACTACATTTTTTGACAAAAATTTATAAAATCATACTCCCTCCGTCCCTTTTTAAGTGTACTGCTTCGTAATTCCAACTTATTAAAAAGACATTATCATTATACCTTTCACATCAACTTTTTCCTCCACTTTCCCTACTTACCCATCATCATTACACTTTTACTCACTAATTTTTCAAAATAGAATCTACTTTTAGGGATAAAATAGATAATACACCAACTTTTATCCACTAACTTTACAAAATGGACACTTATTAAGGGACAGCCCAAAATGAAATACTGGACTATAAAAAAGGGACGGAGGGAGTATCATTTTTGGCACGAGTGCTGTTTTTTTTTCCTTCTCCTCTCTCCGGTGAAAACTTCCAGTTTGCTCCTAGGTAGTATGGGTCCACTATGGGAGCATGATGGTCCCATTAAATATGGATCCTTATATTGAAAATAAGAAAATCACAACTCTTAATTAGAGCGTCTCCAATGCACTTCTATTCCTCCAAAATAGAGGATGAATGTGACTCATTGAGGGGAGATTTTGTACTTTGCCCGTTCCACAACACCTTCTTAAAAAATAAATATTTATTTCACATTTTTAAAGTAAAAAATAATGTAATTAAAAAATAATTTTTTGAATTTTTTGTACTATTCAAAAGATCTTAATGAGATTTATTAAACAAGATTCATATTACTAGGAAAATTATTTGCGTAAACACATTATTTTTTAGTTTGAAACTAGCTTGTTAAAAAATAAGTACTCCATCTGTTCCAATTTACTTGTCCCAATTCTATTCTAACTGGATAAAAAAACTAGTTACATCTTTAAATTTGGTAATGAATTTTATATCCAATATGGATCTTGTTTGATAGATCTCGATTTATTCTATAATACAATATTTTCAAAATCACCTAAAACATTATAAATTACAAGATATAATCAATTGAAAAGTGGAACAAACTTTCAAAAGTGACAATTAAATTGGGACAGAGGGAGTGTTTATTTTGAGTTATGGAACGGGGCTATTTATCCCATTTTTCTTCACTTTTTGTATTTTTTTAGACAATTTTAGAGGGACCCATGTTCTTTCATAGATTTGATCATCCTAATTTACTTTTGGTCCTCTATTGTCCTCTAAATATAGGACCAAAAGTAAATTTAAGGGACCAAATCTGTAAAAAGGACAATAAATCTCTTCAAGCTTTTTTTAAAAAGTATAAAATATTAAAAACAAAGAAAATAAATTACAAATTTTTTTCTTATTGTGTCACATCCATTCTCTATTTTGAATGAATGAATATGATTGAAAATGCTAGGAGAAACTTTCGAGTAGGAGTTAGGAGGCGTTCCGCTTTCTTTTTAAACTTTTTTTTTTCAAAAGAAGATAATTTCAAATTCAAATGAAAATAAAAAATATATATAATTTTTTTTGCACCGTCTAAAAGATCTTAATGAGATCTATCAAATAAAATTCATATTGGTAGAAAAATCATTTTCGTAAACACATAATTTTTAAGTCTGAAATTACCTACTTCTTTTTTAAAGTTCGTTTTTAGAAAACTGGAATGGCTAGATGGAGTTCCACTTTATAAAAAAGAAGGTTTTGGGAAAAGGAAGGTAATTTCAAAGTTAAAAATTATGTATTGACGTAAATAATTTTTCTATCAATATGTATCTTATTTGATAGATTTCATTGAGATCTTTTAAACGGTGCAAAAAAAATTGAAAAATTATTTTTCATTTTCGTTATATTTGAATTTAAAATTACCTTTTCTAAAAAAAAAGAAGGTTTTGGGAGAAAGCAGAACGGGGTCTAAAACTTTAAATTGTCTTTTCAAAAAAAAAAAAAAAAAACTTCAAACGGTCCCCACCACACACGTGGCACAAACCGCCACGTCACCACCTCGGTAATCTAGAAAATTCAAAAAAAAAAAAAAAAACACTTTCGAATTTCGAACAAATCCCAACGATCAGATCTACCGCCCTACCGCTACCAATAGCCGTCGGATTTTCTCCCTTGCTCGACATTTAAGGTGTCTGTCCGTAATACACCCGTTCGCTTTCTCTCTCTTCGCCGTGTTCGTCTCTCCCCCACCACTCGTAAAATATTCGTATGTAGTTTATTTTCTAGTGAGAGATTCCGGGCGACAGAACAGAGCAGCCTCTGACATTTTGTAGAGAGAGAGAGAGAGAGAGAGAGAGAGAGATTTGACGAAGGGGTCTTTTGATTTTTGAATGCGATTGTTCTCTTGCTGTTTCTCTTGTCTTCTTTTGTTTAAAGCCTCGATTGCCTAATTTCTTTGGTTGTTCTTCAAAGTTACCAGTTTATTATTCTCAATTCAAATTTCTTCTCATTTCCGACCGTTTGATGTACTACCCTTCTGCATCAGCAATATAGCTCTCTGGTGTCTCGTTTCAGCTCTTGAGAGAGTTTTGAAGATCAAGCTTTGTGGGTATTTCTCTTTCTTTGGAGTGACTTGGGAGATTTTGAAGATTAAAGATCAAATCTTTGTTATGTTTCTCTGATTTTTCAGAAGAATTTGGGGTCTCCATTAGAGAGAGAGAGAGAGAGAGAGAGAGAGAGAGATTTGGATAATCTGTTGTGGGTTACTTTCTGCTGGAAAAGGGGATCAATTTCTTGTTTCTGAGTCTTAAAGGTTAGTTCTTGAACTTAGCTTTGCTTACTTTCTTTGCTACTTGCTTCAAGGAGAAAAAAGGAATTAACTTTTGTTTCTCTTATATAAAAATTAACCCTTTTTACTCTTAGATTCATGGTTTTGTTTGTTTCTTTCAAAAGTCCTAAACACTTCATTTCACTGTGTTCCTTTTTTGTTTGCTCTCAGTAGGAGTGGATCCGTTTCAAACCAATTTCTCCTCTATGAGAACCTTTTCTTCCGTATGAATCGATATTATTACATTCCAAAGAATTTTTTCGAATTGGATCCCAAATTGAAGTGTGAGCTTATCCTTGCTGTTATGCACTCTTGGACTTCATTTTCTGAAAAATTCTTGGAATTTCTTTTGGTTTTTGTTTGTTTCTATCAAAGTTAGTTAACAATTGATCTACAACTTTTGAAGCCATGGCTATAACTGTGATTTGTACCCCTTTTTTTCACTTTCAGAAGAGGTGGATTGGCATTTTATCTTGGGTGGCTCTTAAAGGTTACATACAGTGAACGATAGTGAAAGGCCAAATCCACTTCATTTTTGAGGTACTTTTAATTTGTGTATTTATTACTAAGTAATTTGTACATGTGGTTGGTCCCATTTCAAAATTTTGAATACACTCTACATACAACTGGGGATAGAGACTCCTATCTTCTCTTCAAAGCAAAGTCTTTTTCTCCCACTAAATACACAGCTTCTGGTTCTTGGAGGATAGTAATGTCACTTCAGCTAGCTAGAACCCAGCTCACCCTTTTACCTAATCCAAGTCATTGGATCAGATCTAATCCCACTGGATTGATCTCCACTATAGTGCAACTCCATAGTTGAAAAGTAAACTTTGGTTCTTTAGTGACTATTATACCCTTCACATTCACTCATTGGCCAGTTTATTTTATTGGAATGAGTAGTTTCAGAGTGTTTTAAATAAGATTTCCTCTTTCTTGGGGGAGGGCATTAGTGACACCGACACCCTTATTTGGACGGCAATGGATTAGCCGTTGAAAGGTCTTGGTTTCACTGTCATCAGCTGTTTTTTCAAGGGAGACTTGGCCAAAAATTCCTCATATTTATATTTTTTGAGCTCAAGGATAAGCACTTTTTACAATCAAACATAAGGACTAATATACCTTATGAAAGTGCCTAAAACTAAAACCTTAGTATACCCTATAAAAGTGCTTAAAAGTCTAAGGTACCTTATATATGAAAGTGTCTAAAACCCTAGGATACCTTATGAAAATGTCTAAAACCCTAGGGTTCCCTATATATGAAAGTGTCTAAAATCCTAGGACCTCGTTCGTTTAAGGGTTTTGGATTTTGGATTCTAATCATTATTCTATTTCTCTCCAATCATTACTCTAATTTTTTTCTCAATCTCTCCAATCATTACCCCTATTTTCAATCATTACTCTATTTTTCTCTACCCTCATTGCCTATAAATCCAAATCCAAAATTTCAAAACGAACGGGGTCTATGGTACCATATGAAAGTGTTTAAACCACTAAAATCCTATAATAAGAAAGTGCACCTTAAAACTCTATGAAAGTGCCTAAATCCTAGGTACCCTACCCTACCTTACGGTACCCTATAGTTGTAGTATACCCTAGGGTAGTTTTGTCCATGAAAACATGTTTTGGCCTTACGGCTAAAAGACTTAAAAAGTTGAAAAAACTCCACTGAAAATTATTTTGTTAGTGCCCTTCCCTTAAATGGAACTATTTTACCATTCTTATGGCTAATTTTCCCTTCGCGTAATCATACACTTCAATATTATGAGCTTTCTTTGACTTTGGTCTTAAAATTAAGAATTTCAAATTTTAGCCCGTACTTCTTAATTTTCCAATTCTATCTTACAGCAAAATTGTTGTTCACTTAGTTGATGGATATTGTTGCGGGTTACTACATCGGGGTAGGTTAAAACTACGAGAGATGGCGCTTTCCATCAGTTAACTAAAAGAAGTTTTAATCCCCACTGGTTAACGTGTGGGATTGGTCTAGTGATATCTTGAGGCGCCCGTATAGGGCTTCGACACCCTGAGCTATTAAAACGGGAAGGTAGCAATTGTTTGAGGGTCTAATTGTAAAAATTGAAAATTCGGGGATCAAGCTAAGAATTGACCAATACTGTTGAGGCAAAATATAGCTTTTCCTTGGTCTATGTGTGGTCATCATTGGTTTTTAGTTTCTATTTCATGTGGGTATGCATTGAATGATAACTTGGCAAAAAGTTCTCAAAGGTCTCGTGGGGCTTTCATTAGGTACTTTGTTACTTATTTTATTGCCGGGTCTTGTTTTCAGAAAACAAGCAAAAAGATTCTCGTAATTTGTTTGATCAGTTGTTGCTTTATATCAATAATTTAATGTATGATTGTTGCAACTGCTCCACATCTCTCTCTTGATTGCTTTTTTTTTTTTTTTCTTCTTTTTCTGTTTTTGTCATATGGGTCTTGCCTCATTCAAGGTTTTGTTCCTCCAAACTCTACTCTTCTCCCCACCAATCGTTTTGATTCATTTCCTCGGTAAAAATCTCATATTTTTATGATTCTCTCATCTCTTTGAACTTGTGTCTCAAATTTGTGTAGTTCTATGATTGCTATCACATCTGCTCATGCTCTCTCTCTCTCTCTCTCTCGATTTAAATTTCTGCAGCTTTTGTAATGGCTTTGATCAGTAACCATGGAATCATGGTAGAAGAGGCGTGGGTGATGTTTGATAATTGCTACTGGCCCACAGCTCTTTGTTGGAGTAGTTTCTTGTATCACAGTAGCTTTTCCTGTTGTTCTCTAAGGCTTCACTTGTTTTGATGTAAAATGTTTTTTCAGAAAACAAATTTAAAATTTTTATTTTTCGGTGTTTGGTTGGCACTTAAAAATATTTTCAGAAATTAACAAAATAATGTAGAGAGAGGGGGAGCTTAAACGGTAGAGAGATCTGAGAATATTGGAATTGAATATGTGTTAGGACTGACGATTGAGTAAACTCAGCAGTGAGAACTGCAGGAGAAAGCAGTGGATTCATTTCAGAAAATAACTTATAGAAGATTTAAAAGTAAGTCATTTTCATCCAATTGATGGAAAATATTTCACATATAAAATATTTTCCTAATTTTTTACACAACCAAACACCGGAAAATATATTTTACATCCAACCAAACGGAGCCTAAGTTCTACTTGCAACGAGTTTTGATCAATTCACAGTTCATTTTATGCGCAAGAATCGCAACTTTTTTTTTTTTACCATTTCTTTTCACTTGATATGTCTTTGAATTCATGGCTCTCATAATCGTGTTTTTATATCACTGCTAATCAACTGATCCACAATCAAATCTTATAGCACTAATCTCTACTTTTGAAACAATTTCATTTCTCAATTTCTGCAGCTCTGCCCGTAGAAAAACCATGGTAGAAGAAGGTAGTAATGATGTTTCAGCCGATAACCTTTCGGTTGAAGAGTGGTTATCGCATGCCCAAGATCTAGTTCCGTTAGCACTTGACAAAGCAAAGGAAGTCAAGGGATTTCCAGGTAGATGGAAGATGATAATCTCAAAGCTGGAGCAAATCCCCTCCCGTTTGTCGGATTTATCGAGCCACCCTTGCTTCTCCAAAAACACCCTATGTAAGGAACAACTGCAGGCCGTTTCAAAGACCTTAAACGAATCGATCAAACTGGCAGAGCTATGCATGAAAGAAAAGTACGAAGGGAAGCTTCAAATGCAGAGCGATCTTGATGCCTTGAGCGGGAGATTGGACTTGAATTTGCGTGATTGTGGGTTATTGATCAAAACAGGAGTGCTCGGAGAGGTCACTTTTCCTTCTCAAACAGTTTCAACTGCTACAGATACTGAGTCTTTGAGTCATGGAAACATTAGGGAATTGCTCGCTCGCCTCCAAATCGGTCACTTAGAGGCCAAACACAAAGCTCTGGATACCCTCGTCGAGCTGGTGAAGGAGGATGAAAAGACTGTCTTGTCTGTCCTAGGACGGAGCAATATATCAGCTATAGTCCAACTGCTCACCGCTACTTCTCCTAAAATACGAGAAAAGGCTGTTACAGTAATTTGCTCGCTTGCAGAATCTGGTAGTTGCGAGAATTGGCTGGTTTCAGAAAGTGTTTTACCGCCTCTCATTAGACTCATTGAGTCCGGTAGTGCAGTGGGGAGAGAGAAGGCGGCAATCTCTCTCCAGAGACTATCAATGTCACCAGAAACTGCCCGTTCAATCGTCGGAAATGGCGGGGTCCGGCCGCTGATCGAGATTTGTAATATTGGCGACTCTATTTCGCAGGCTGCAGCCGCTTGTACAGTGAAAAACATATCGGTTGTGCCGGAAGTGAGGCAGACTTTAGCCGAAGAAGGGGTTGTAAAAGTTATGATCAATCTCCTTGATTGTGGAATTTTATTGGGATCGAAAGAGTATGCAGCCGAATGCCTACAGAATCTCACTTCGAGCAACGAAATTCTCCGAAGGGATGTTATTTCAGAAGGTGGAATTCGAAGCTTGTTAGTATATCTCGACGGGCCATTGCCCCAAGAATCAGCAGTCGGGGCATTGAGGAATTTGATAGGCTCGGTTCCGGTTGATGTTTTGATTTCTCTAGGCCTTATTCCTCGTTTGGTTCACGTTTTAAAATCTGGATCCCCTGGTGCACAAAAAGCTGCTGCATCCGCCATTTGTGCAATTTCCAACTCAGCGGATATGAAGAAATTGGTGGGCGAAAGTGCGTGCATTCCCCTTCTTGTGAAAATGCTAGAAGCGAAGACCAACGGTGGTAGGGAAGTTGCTGCACAAGCGATTTCGAGTTTAGTGAGCTTTTCACAGAACAGGAGAGAAGTGAAAAAGGATGAGAAAAGTGTGCCTAATTTGGTCCAGTTGCTAGATCCGAGCCCTCAAAATACTGCAAAAAAGTACGCCGTTTCATGCCTTGCGTCGATCTCATCGAGCAAGAAATGCAAGAAGCTGATGATTTCTTACGGTGCGATTGGATATTTGAAGAAGCTGAGTGAGATGGAGGTGCCGGGGGCGAAGAAGCTGCTCGAGCGGTTGGAGAGAGGGAAGTTGAGGAGCTTGTTCAGCAGGCACTAGGAAGTTGTGTTGTTTTTGCTTTCTTGTTTCATTATCTGTATGAAACAAAAGTGTACTCAAATTAGTAATTGGTTGGATGAACTAGAGTGCACAAGTTTGCTGTAATCTATGGAACCACTAGTTAGTCAATAGTATTAAATTTATAGTACCTGAATCAGTTTTTCTTTTCTTTTCTGGCTTTTAGTATTTTCACTATTTTGTATTAATTCTCTATTCCGTAGAGAGTGCACGAGGTGTTGCATTTGGTGAATTAAGAAATATGGGGGAAGAAATGAGAATTTTTTGTCTAAGGAAGTTGTGTTCGTGTCGTGTCGGATGGGTTGAGTTTGAGTATCTGTATTTATACTTAAGTACTGAAAGCAATTTAGTGTTAGTGTTTGAGTATCTGTATGTAACAGAAGTACTACTACAAGCAGTGAGCTTCTTATGAGGGATCTCATACTTAGCTTAAATGCGGACCTCATAGATCTCGTAAGAATTTTGATGATCCAAGCCGCTCAATGTGATCAAAATGTGATTTTAAGGGTCTCCGTGAGAAATTGTAAAAAAAAATGGTCGGGAAGGGCTTCATCCGAACAGTTTTTTATTGAACGGTTCAAAAAAACTGCTCAAATCAAGCTCACTATATATATATATATATATATAGACACACACACACACACACAGAGTGAGGATCAAGTCAGGACGCCCTAATTTAGTGTTAGGTCCGGACTTCTCCCACAGCCGTCGGATTGTGTTCTTAATGGTCCAGATCTGCGGAAAGTTGCTCACACGAACAAAATAAATATATAAATTTGTTCGCGTGAACAAACTTTCCGCGGATCTAGACTATTAAAAATACAATCCGACGGCTGGGGGAGAAGTCCGGACCTAAGCTTTGGTCAGGTCGCCCTAACTTGATCCGGACTGTATGTGTATATATATATACATACACTCTGTTTCCCTAGAGAGTGCGTTAGAAAATGCTACTACTATGCTCTTTTTGTCAATTTATTGTGATTTTTACAATCTTATTTATTGGCTATTTTGTTGCGAAGAATGGGATCACAGGCTTTACGGGGGGAAATAATACTACTTTTTGACCCTTCCTTTCCCAGAAACAGACCCGGGGTGGTGTTGTGCGGCTGTGCTCATCTAGGTTGTCCTTTCGGTAATTTAACGGTCCAGATTTTATCTCGGAAATGAACATTTTGGATGCTCAGATGGTGGAGACGAGATTTGGACTATTGGATTGCCGAACAAATGGCTCAGATGCTACATGATAGGTGCTGAAAAGCACCCATTTACGGCTTGTTTATCAGTTTACCTTGTTACTTGACGTGTTTTAGTATTTTATGGTGTTTGCTGGCCTCAAAGACTGATGGGTGCGAAAATGTGCAAATTGGGTTGAGTAATAAGAAGATTAAAAGAAGCTTGGGGTCATAGTGCAGATTGTCTAAAAGTTGTATGATTAATCTAATATTACCCAGAGACCAAAGGGGCTTAATGTAATTCACGGCTTAAAAGTTAAAACCCTACACTATAAAGTACGATGCTACTCTGATCAGGCGGGACTTCTTGGACATGATCAGGTGGTAGTTCTTGGACTTGGGGCTCTCGACCGGATTAGTGGATTTTCAAGCATTCCGACCATGACTTCATCAATCCATACCTCTACGGTTCCCATTCCCATGACCGGCTAAACCCCTTGTCTAGAGAGAAGACGAAACTTCGCGCCAAGTAACCTCTTTTATGCATGGATTTTGGTTTATTTTCGGATCGATTGTAAGAATCAGAATCCTTTTCGTTTCAATTGAATGAATTGACTTTAATTCTTTCTATCGATTGAGTATTTTTATCTAAATTTCAAATACCTAGTTTTGCAATGTTTTTCACTGATTGTTGTTGGAGTTCTGAGATAGATTATGCTCGTAAGACGGATCATGCCGTTAGGTGGCCAGATCGTGCTACTGAGAGACGGTCTGTGCTATGGGATAGTCTATGCCTTTTAACAACCCAATTATTTTCTTAACGATTATCGTTAGGATTTGCAAGCCCTAGCGAGAATCCCTTTTGATTCGAATAAATAAACATAACCTATGCATATTGTTGTTAAGCAGTCGGAGTGGATTCCAAACCCTAGATATTTTCCTCCATCGTTTTCAAACTTTTTAATTCATTTTTTAATTTAATTAGGGTATTCCAAACAAACCAAATCAATCAACTTTTTTCTTTCTGAACTAATTTGCAAACTAATCAAATTTGTCGTAACTTAGCCATTCAGTCCCCGTTGGAATGATACCGGTCTTAACCATTATTCTACGGAGTAGTAGTTAATTCTTGATTTTTATAAATTTATTTTTGACACAGAATGACGCGGTCAAATTTTGGCGTCGTTGCCGGAGACAGTTTGCACGGTTGCGTTAATTCGATTAGTTTTTATTTTAGTTCATTGTTATTTATTTTAATTTTGTTTGTTAGTTTTGGTACTCATAGCTACAGGTTACGAGGCGACAAAACGAGCAAAGATCATGGTGGGGAAGTGGCGCCGTGATATAAAGCGATTTCGTTTACCCACTATGAGTTTTGTTCTTCTTTTTGTTGAATTTGCGTCTGTGTCTAGAGTACCCCGTTCTTACAATTGAGGGGTATTGAACTTGCATGCTTGGTTTTCGGTCTTTGGAACCCAAACTTATTCCTGTTAATCTAGACTTAGAAGGAGACATAGGGTTCACAAAAAGACCAATTCAGTCACAATGGCTAATGAGCAGAGGGACTTAGTTGTACTTGACCCCCTCCCTCTCAACTCACACTTCGCCCCACAGTGTACACTACACCATCATGTGTACGACTATCCACGATCACGGCTAACAACTATGAGATTAAGCTCGGTACACTCCAAATGCTCCCTAAGTTTCAAGGGTAATCTCAAGAGGATCCATATCAACACATCATTGAATTTGAAGCCCTCAATTCCATGCTTTTAATTCATAATTTTCTGATGGATGCATTGAGATTGATTTTGTTTCAATTCACTTTGATAGGAAATGCCAAACATTGGCTTAGTACTTTGCCAACTAATTCTATAACATCTTGGGCACAAATGAGTGCGGCATTCCTTAAGAAATTCTTCCCCATAGGAAAAACACTCAGACTTCGGCAAGAGATTACCACTTTGCAACAAGCTGAGAATGAACAGTTCTATGAGGCTTGGGAGAGATATGGGGATCTCATTCGTAAGTGTCCGCACCATGACATACCTAAGTGGCAATTAGTACAGATTTTTTATTCTGGGCTGCTTCTGCTGCATCATGTGATGGTTGATGCCTCAAGTGGAGGCTCTGTGACGGTTAAGAATGAAAAGGATGCCTGGCAATTGTTTGAAACTATGAGTGAAGGGTCCCTACAAAATGTTTCTTTTGAGAGGAGAGGTAAGTCAGTCACTACTGGTTCTGATAAGCCACGAGGTATGTATGAGATTAAACCATCTCATGACCTCAATTCCAAAGTTGAAAAGGTTGAGCTTCTTTGTATGGGACTAGTCACCCCACAGCCTCCACTTTCTCATGTTCTTTATGTGCTAGTCCGGCCCATTTCATTACTAATTGTCCTGCGGCCCCACAATTCCCTATTTTTGTGGAGGAACAGGTTAAGGTTAATGCTGCACAAAGGTACGCTAATGCACGGGGTTTCTCACAACCAGGTAATGATCCGTGTTCTAGCACTTACAACACGGGTTGGGCCAAGCATCCTAATTTCTCGGGGAGATCGCAGGAGCAGGGCAGTTCCTCTGCCCAGCAACCTAGGCTTTTTAATACTCCGTTCAATCTAGCTGCCTATCGCTCACAAAACAGCGAAGCACCCACCCAATCCTCACAGGATCCATCCTTCGAGGACAAGGTGCTGCAAGCGCTTGTCGTTTAAATGACACCCAACAGCAAGTGCGTTCTAATACTCAATCCATCTCATGGCTCGAGACCCAAATGGGTCATATAGCCAATGCACTCAATCGTAGGGAAGAAGGTGTTGCCCAATCAGCCTGTCCATCCCCCTGGAGGACAGTTTGAGGTTCATGACCCGCCTCCTGTTGATTCTATGTTAGTCATGACATTGTACAATAAGAGAGAGGTCGAAATCCGATCAAAGAAAGAGAAGCCGAAGGAGCATTTGGCTCCCTCTGACCCCAATGACTTTAGGGAGGAGAATTCACAGAGTAAAGTAAAGAGGGAACCCCTCCGATCACACCTGCATCACCCACTTTCGTGTCAGCGGGTCCTAAGGTGCCCCCTATGTGCCTAAAGCCCCGTTCCCATCATGTCTGGATGCACCATCTCCTTTTCCTAAGAGGGGAGTATCTATGGAGGATACCCTTGAGGTATTCAAGCAAGTGAAAGTGAACATCCCACTTTTAGATGTCATCAAACAAGTCCCAATCTATGCAAAATTCCTGAAGGACCTCTGCACTCAAAAGAGGAAAAACAGAACCAAAGTGTCTAAAAAGGTTCTTCTCACAGAGCAAGTGAGCTCTGTTCAGTCTGACGCTCCCCCTAAGTTGCAAGACCCTGGTGCCCCGACTATTGATATAGTCATTGGGAAACATGCTGTAATACCCGTCCCGAATATTAGAGTATTTAATTCTTCTTTTAATTCAATTATATGCTTTTGGGGTTTATTTGGATATGTTGGAAGTTTGAGGGCCTTGTGTGAGATTTATGGGTGGAGCATAAGTGAGATCATGGTTTCAATTGCATAGAATAATTTTCCCTTAGGCTTTAACAAATATCCTGGGAGATATTTATTTCCCATTCTCACCCCTTTTCTAACGTAGAGAGAGAGAGAGAGAGAGAGAGAGAGAGAGAGAGAGAGAGAGAGAGAGAAACGTGAGAGGAGAAGAAGAAGAGAAGAAGAAGGCAAAAGCTAGGATCTTGTTCAATTGTCTTGTTCTTGAAGTTCTAGTTGGTAATCCATGTTTCTTTTTACTTGAATTCTTGTTTTAATTGTTAGTTTCTTGTTGTGGGTTGGAGTTCTTGCTTGGTTAGTCGATTTTTGGAGTAGGGCTTTGGGTCTATGTTTTAGATGAGTTCTTGAAGGAATCGAGAACCTTACCTTGAATTTCTCATATTCGATGTTTAGAACTTGAAATTATACCATGTATTTGGTGGTTCTTAAGTAGCTCTTTGATTTCCTAGTGTTTGAGCATGTTTGGTATAGTTTTTGATGGGTTTTAGACATGATTTGAGTGGTGGAAAAGATTGGAAATCGGAGGAGGTTCGAGCTGTGTTTTTGCTGAAAAACCCAGGTTGAACCGGTACTGGGTTTTGGTTGTACCGGTTCAAGGTGTCCAGAGAAAGTTATTTTGCTGTTTTTGGGTTATGAACCGGTTCTGGGAATTCGCTGTACCAGTACATAAGTTAAAAATCAGCATTTTTAAAGAAACTTCAAACGGGCATAACTTTTTCATCCGGACTCTGTTTTGGGCAAATTTTATATCAAAATTGATGCACTCGGAACGTAATTTCCATTGGTGGTAGTTTCATGATCTAATTCCAATCCAATTAAAAGTTATGGCCAAAACAAGGTAAGTTGGTCATAAGTTTACAAACCAATTTCACGAGTTGTTTTATATTTGAACTCTATGCTTGTGTTGGGACACTCTTAGATGTTGACATGTACATATTTGTGTTTGGTAGACGTCGTTTAGCTCCTTGTTAGCTTCATAACTTTGTGCCGAGTATTCATTGAATTCGTATCTAATATGAGTTAACTTGTGGCTAGGTAAAGAGCCGGTCTTTCAGGAGGTGCCGAAATCTTAGTTTGGCATACTTCGGTCGATACGAAGGTGATTGTGTTTGATATGGTAATGTTCAATGAGATGTTACATGGTGGTGATTGTATATCATGCTAGTTAAGATTTAGCTATTGATATATGTTTGTTGGGTGTCGATTGTAGCCGCTAAAGGATTGTGGAGTGAGTCACACCATATCGTGGGCCATGCCGTCTAATTAACGGTGAATGGGAGTGTGGTGTGCGGGACACAATACCTTGGTTACATGGGAATGTGGCAGACGTGCCACCGCATGTGTTGTGATTATATGTGTGGGTTATTCGTCGAATGCATGTGCTAAGTTTGTATGAAGTACTTTCGATTGAGATGTTCCTTCAGATTTTGTAGTATATTATTGAATGTATTCTATATCTCACACACTCTGGTTTTCCTTTTTGGATGGCCAGGCCTCTGGTGGTCGTAGAGTTGGTTCGCTACCAATCGACGTTTTGGGGATACTTGGACTTGTACCGAGTTTTGATGTTGTGGTCGAGTTGGTTGTAATGAGTCAAACTCTAAATTTTGTTAAACTCATTTTGTGACTTCAAGTTGTAAATATGTGGGTGTCTTTTGTACAATGCAAGTTTGTTGATATCTTTGGTACACTGTTTCTATTAATGTTAAGTCTTCCGCTGGGGTTTTATTGGCTATCTTTTAGTCGTTGGTTTACTGTGTGGATTGCCACATGGCCGTGTCGGTGTGGACCCACTTTGGGTGTCATTCCGAGACGGGGCGTGACACATGCCATAGAGCGCGCACTTTTAGACTTAGGGGCTAGTGTCAACTTGATTTCGTACTTAGTATATGAACAATTAGGGCTTGGGGAGTTGAAGCCCACATCGGTTACCTTGCAATTAGCTGATAGATCCATTAAGGTGCCACGTGGAGTAGTTGAGGATGTTTTTGTTAAAGTTAATGATTTTTACTTTCCGGTTGATTTATAGTCCTTGACACAAAACTGGTGCAAACCCTCAAAAAGCAAACTCCAGTTATTCTTGGTTGTCCCTTCTTGGCGACTACAAATGCAAACATTCATGTAAGGAGTGGGGAGATGGAGGTGACTTTTGGGAACATGACCCTTAAGCTTAATGTTTACAAGGCCGAGAGACCTCCTCCAGTGGAGGAAGACTGCTTCGCAATCGATGTCATAGAGGACTAATGGAGGAGGCGTTGCCTAATATTTTGATCGATGAACCGTTGGCCGCTTGTTTGGCTCATTTTGACTTTGAGAATTTTGATATTGATCAGTCTATCGAGGAGGTTAACACTTTACTTGGTTCCACACACCTAATGGTCACCCCTCCTCAGGAAATCGAAGTTGAGCCTGCACCCATTCTTCTGAGTGAACCGCCCACTCCTTTTGTAGGGTCCCCATTAGAGCTTAGGTTACAGCATGTGCAGCCTGAATCTATGGCTCCATTTGTTAATTTAGTAGAGGCTATCATGATAGGTTACTGACATACGGAGTGTATTCAAAGTTGGGGGGTAGATGGTTCTTGCACAAATATTCATGGTTCAGAGGGAGAAATGGAGAGTAATGTGTCTTGACCTGTCTTAATTTTTAGGGTGAGTTTCAAAACTTTGCCATTTAAGCACATTTTTCCTTGGTATGATGATTTTATTCGTATGGTGACTAGAAGACAATTCTGACTCAGTTATGTGATCAACTGTCTTTTATTTTTTTAGACGGGTCGGATGATATCTTTTGGAATGATCCATCTCGTGTAAACTTTAAGAGAAGGATAAAACTATTCTTAGAGCGTTGAGTGTGAGGTGGGTCGTGACAAGTTTAGGAGACTTTAAATCCTTGGAGGATGAGATACCTCCAGTGTTTGTCATGCTTGAACAGCTTCTAATGGTTTGGTATAGTGACCTTGCCAAAGCTATGTATGTAGAACTTAGGAGGTTGGGTTTGGCGGCAGACACGTAGTTAGCAACGAGAAATTCGTCTGAACCATCCGACTTTAGTGTCCAACTTGGCGGAGATTACTTCATAAGTCGAGTGGTGGGTAAGGAATCTGGAAACCCCAGAGGAAGTGACAGGCTATTAGATGATGGTACCACTTCTCAAGATATTGTTGAATCCTACGTATATTGCTCTTCCAACAAGTAGGGAAACACAATTTTTGGCAAGGGAGAAAAGTAGTACTCGTGTCATTTTTGTTCTTTTCCGTACTAAATTTGCCATCTAGAATTTTGTTTTGGGTGTATGAGCATGCAACAAAGTGTCCAAGTTGGATTGCGCGCAGCACACGTGGTCCGGACCAGAAAGTAGGTGGTCTGGGCGAATATTTCAGCATGTCCAATTTGTCGTGCCATAAAGGTTGGTCCATACCAGACAATCCGTGGTCCGGGTGAGAATATCAGGAGGTTCAAATTTTGTACATCCACAACGGTGGCCCGGACAAGCCCACACATGGTCCAGACCAGGAGAAATTTATTTGTGAAAAAAAAAAAAAGAACAACAGGGGGATGCACCATGGTCCGGACCACGACATTTGGTAGGCCGAACAAAAATAACAGAAGTTTGGTTTTTTGGTTCGCCCACGGATGGTCCTGACCGGACGATCGGTGGTCCGGGCAAGCGGGGGGCTTCTGAACAAAAAATAAATAAATAAAATTTATTTTTGCTTTGTCCATTCATTTCCTTCTTTATTTTAGTGTCTTGTTTTGTGGAGTCTAACGCTTTGCAGATTGTCTTGTTTAAGTTGGGGAGAGTTCCACTTTCTCCCACATCTTTTTAGTTTCCGTGTCTCCGTGCCTGAGGTGATATCTTTTCTCTCTTTTCCTCTCTTGTCTTACCTTTAGTGTGCTTGTTTTTAATGAGGACATTGAACGGTTTTAAGTTGGGGGGAGTGAACCCTTTGGTGCTTGTTTATGTTTAGAGTATATAAAATCCAAAAAAAATTTAAATTGAAAATTTTGAAAAGTTCAAAAATAGTGGGATCTTTCTTGCATGAAACTTGAAATTTGTGAGGTATTTACTGGTTGCTTGAGTTGGGACATGCTGGCATTGCTTTTGTACTCTGCGGACTGTTAGTTCTTTATGCTATCTTGTTAATGCATGTAGCTATGGCACTTGCACCACTGCACTTCATGTCTATTTGGACTTAGTTTGCTTATGAGTGTCGTTTGAACGTTCTCGATGGCTCGATTAGTTGAGACTTATCCCCTAGTGAGGTTTCGTGCCTTAGTTTTTTGTTGGAGTGGTGTCACGTAACTTCTCAGTTTGTCAACGAAAAGAATATATTAGTTGATGGTCTCATTATTCTTGATTATTGAGTGTTGGAACTTGAACGCATGATAATATCTCTTGGTTTTAGTTTGCCACATGGATGTTACACCCCTGGGAGAGGATTTTAGGCATTTTCTTGATGCTTGGGCTGGTTCGTTCCTTTGTTTTTACATTTATCCCTTGCAAGCCACTTTGAGCCTTTTGTACTTAGCCTTTTCTTGGTTAGCTCAACCTTCTATATTGTGTTTGGAGAAAGGCAAAAATATGAAGGTGAAATTTTTGGGTAGATTGTGAATTTTGTGCTCGAATTGGTGGCATCCCTAAAAAAAAGTAAAAAAAAAAAAAAAGAAGAAGAAGAATAGGAAGAAAGGGGCACCAATCATGTTTATGGTTGAAAAATGTTGAAAGGTTAGAAGGGGAGATAAGGTGGAATTGATTTAATGTTAAGGGGCACATACTACATACTCGCCCCGTTGTTATCTTGAAATACTTGCCTTTTCTCGGACACTTGAATTTGATTTATCCTAGTCATGAAACATGACCATTTACCCGAGGCTATAGCCTTGAATGAAGTCCTATTTAATCCTAGGGGTATTGGGGTGTGGATTGACGAATGTGAGCATGAGTTTTAACGTTTGGTGTACTGTTCATGAGACCGTGTGTCCACTGCATAAAGCATTCTTTTCGTGTCATAGTGTGCAAAGTGTTTTGCTTTCAATTACATAACTTCCAAACCGCACACTTGAGAGTTCATAATGCACCTTTTTTCGAGCGATTTTATTTGTGAGTGCATGACATTGTGAGAATTAAAGTCGAAGCTCGGCCTGGAGAGAACTTTGAGTGGCATTTCGTTGGTGACTAAGTCCAAGTGTTCACACACGCTAAATTAGGTGCCATGGTTTATATGCATGTCTTGATAGCATTTGAACTGGTGTTGCCCAATATACTTGTGCAATGACTTTGTGCCTTGGCTTAAGGGACTAATGAGTTACCTGCAGGTTGTGGGTTTCGTGTAAAAGGATTCACGGTATTTTGTGGATGATCACTGCTGAAAACCCTCACGAGATTTCACTCGTCCTACTAGGGCCACCCGGGGGTTAAAAGAACTATGCATTTCATTTGTCTTTTTTAGTTGCATTCTATTTTCTTTGCTCGATGACTAGCAAAGTGTAAGTTAGGGGGTGTGATAGGTGTTGAAAAGCACCCATTTACTCCCTCTAATTTATGCCTTGTTTATCCGTTTACGTTGTTACTTGACGCGTTTTAGTGTTTTATGGTGTTTGCAAGCCTCAAAGACTGATGGGTGCGAAAATGTGCAAATTGGGTTGAGTAATAAGAAGATTGAAAAAGCTTGGGGTCATAGTGAAGATTGTCTAAAAGTTGCATGATTAATCTATTATTATCCAGAGTCCAAAGGGGCTTAATGTAATTCATGGCTTAAAAGTTAAAACCCTACACTATAAAGTATGATGCTACTGTGATCAGGCGGGACTTCTTGGACGTGATCAAGCGGTAGTTCTTGGACGTGGGACTCTTGACCGGATCAGTGGATTTTCTAGCATTTCGACTATGACTTCATCAATCCATACCTCTACGGTTCCCATTCCCATAACCGGCTAAACCCCTTGTCTAGGGAGAAGATGAAACTTTACACCAAGTAACCTCTTTTATGCATGGGTTTTGGTTTGTTTTTCGGATCGATTGTAAGAATCAGAATCCTTTTCGTTTCAATTGAATGAATTGACTTTAATTCTTTCTATCGATTGAGTATTTTTATTCTAGATTTCAAATACCTAGTTTTGCAATGGTTTTTACTGATTGTGGTTGGAGTTCTGAGATAGATTATGCTCGTAAGACGGATCATGCCATTAGGTGGCCAGATCGTGCTACTGAGAGACGGTCCATGTTATGAGATAGTCTATGCCTTTTAACAACCTTATTATTTTCTTGACGATTATAGTTAGGATTTGCAAGCCCTAGCGATAATCCCTTTTGATTCGAATAAATAAACATAACATATGCATATTGTTCTTACGCGGTCGGAGTGGATTCCAAACCCTAGATATTTTCTTTCATCATTTTCAAACTTTTTAATTCATTGTTTTAATTTAATTAGGTTATTCCAAACAAACCAAATCAATCAACTTTTTTCTTTTTGAACTAATTTGCAAACTAATTGAATTTGTTGTAACTTAGCCATTCAGTCCCCGTTGGAACGATACTCGGTCTTAACCATTATTCTACGGAGTAGTAGTTAATTCTTGATTTTTATAAATTTATTTTCGACACGGAACGACACGGTCACTACACAAGGAAACAAATAAATTACTATTGCCAAGGGCCAACTTTTTTGCACTAAGCATCCGCAATGGTAATTATCAAAATCAATAACCAAAATGTGTCACGTCAGTATTTGATTATCCATTTAGTCCACAATCAAACTTAACAAACTCTACCTCCACATTGGTTATTTTTGCATCCCAAACAAAAAAAAATCCCACAATGCACATTTGTCCAATCGCAAACGAGTTTTAATCACGCACCTGACGATATCAAATTATTCATCTCGATGAGACGATTCCAATGTGGTGTGTTTTTGAGTTATTGAGTTTTGAGTTTTGGTTATTGGTAAAAGTTGTTAAGTTTAGTTATGGAATGGATGAAATTTGGTTATTTGCTAAAAGACTTGTAACTTTGCTTATTACAATATCGAGTGTTTTTTTAGCATTGTTAAATTTGCTTATTTACACTCACTTAATTATTAAATGGGGATGCTCTAAGGTGATCTCATATTGAAAGCAGTTTTGAACTTAATAAGAGTGCATTTATCATGGATTTATTTAAGGGCACTTTGACCTAACTTTTTTGTTCTAGTAGTAGTATTTTTGTTCTTTTTGGTTATATTCACGTTGAATTTTTTGAATTAATCATTTATCTCAATAAGAGAAGTCTAAAATTTATAAAGTACAACCAAACCAATGTGTAATAGTGGTGAAGGCGGTTTTGGGTCCGTTTTGAGGGTGCAAGGGTCTGTTTTGAAGGTGGTTTTGGGTGTTTAGTCCAGCCCAATGTGTAATAGTGGTGAAGGTCCACTACTATAACATTTATTAGGTCTACAGTCCGTTTTTAGACCAAAATGCCCTTACTGGGCGTGTATATATAACGTTATTTTTGAATTTGGTTCCCTGGTGCTTTTCAACCCAACGCGGCATTACATAGGGCGCCGTACTGGCGATAGTTTCTGGATCTCGAGCAGCACGATCACTCACAGGTGCGCCTCTCTCTCTCTCTCTCTCTCTCGCGATTACAGCTCAGTTACCTATATATATATATACACACACACACAGTTAGGATCAAGTCCAAACCTTTCCCGTCCACACCCGTCCACACCTCCCTTTTTTCGATTGAATTTCGATGATCCGAGTCGCTCAATGTGATCAGAACGTGATTTTAAGGGTACCCGCTAGAAATCGGCCAAAAAAAAACACAGAGAAGGGCTTCGTCCGAACAGTTTTTGTTTGTAAATAATTGAACTGCTCAATAAAAAACTGCTAAAATCAAGCCCGTCCTGGTGTTTTTTTTTTTATCGATTTCTCGCAGATATCCTTAAAATCACGTTCTGAACACACTGAGCGACTCGGATCATCAAAATTCGATTGGGAAAGGGAGGTGCGAACAGGAAGAGGTTTGGACTTGATCCTGACTGATATATATATATATATATATATATATATATATATATATATATATATATATATATACACACACACACACACACACACACACTCCGGTTCCCCTGAGGGATCCCAGATTTTAGGCTTGGTGCGGACCTCTCATCACAGCCGTTGGATCTAATCCAACGGTTGGCATTTTAAAGACCATCTCGCGGATCCCAAGCGGTCGGGTCACTGGTAAATTCGTTCTCGCTGGTCATAGGCACACACAAACGGATCTCCTTCCACTTTCTTTTCAAAAAAAATCACGCTCAAACACAGAGAGAAAGAGAGAGAAGTGACGAAGGCGATTTCAACCCAAGAACCCTAGAACGAAGAAGAATGAAGCATCTCTCTCTCTCTCTCTCTCAAATTTTTCTCTCTCTCAATTGTTCCGTACGAATACCAGAAACCTTAACCCTAGATTTTTGTCGGTATCCCGCACCAAACGAAAATCTGAACAAAACGACAGCGACGAAACCAGATCGGTCTAGAGAAGAAGAAGGAGATCGAAGCAGCGAGTTCAAGGTATCCCTCTTTCGAATCTCTCGTTCCAAATATCTCTCGAAATGCAGAAACCCTAACCCGCGAATTTGTACTGTAATAGCAGAAATACGAAGGAGAATCTGGAGAAGAACGACGAAATCGATTTTGAATAGGGTTAGCGTTCGATTTTAGGGTTAGGGTTCGATTTCGTATGTATATGTCCTTTCTTTTCTCTGGAAAAAATCCTGCAACCAATGAAGCTCATCTAGTTCATAATAGTCTGGTTTCTATTGTTGTTGTAACTATGTTAATTATGTTCAAAAACTATACTCACAAAGTATTGCAAATGGAGGTTGTTTTTTCAGTTTTGTTAGTGATATTCATAACAGGTTATTTTCTTCTGTACTCACTAAATGTGGTGTACTTTCTGTTTTTGTTGCAAATGGACAATGGTTAATGGGGACATGCATTTGCTACAAATTAAATGGCCTAATTAATGTGTGTGTTTTAATTGGTGCTGGGATTGGCCGATAATACAGCAAGGGACACCAAGAAGACCCGAATCGTGCCGCGACACATTTAGCTCACGGTGAGGAACGATGAAGAATTGGGCACACTACTTGGAGATGTGACGATTTTGAATGACGGTGGCTCGTCAAAGCCCTCTGCTGATGAGGATTAACACTTTTGAATTAGGATTTTTTTTTGCTCGACAAAATTAGGATTTTTTTTCTGGCACTATTGTTTTAGTTGGATTACTGGTGGGTTTAGTAATGTGAATATGAAGCAATTTAAGTGTTTGAGTGTTTCTGTCGTGTCATATCTTTTGTGTCGTATCTTTATCATGTTATAACGTCTAGTTGTCTAAGATAAAGGTTTGAATGAAAGCTTGCAACTTGATTGGCGTTGACAATGTGTTTCTTCTTGTACAATGATTTGTCATGAACTTGCAAACTTGAATGGATCCACAATTGGGTAGATTCTTAGTTGATTATGCCGTTTCCAAATTTGTGTTCTTGACTCTCAAAAGACAAGGGACATAAAATTGCAATAGAGAAAGGAATAGATCGTTGGAAAGATTAGGCCAATGCAGAATCTCCATGGAAAACCAAACCAAGTCCCGAACTGATTTTAATCTCATTATCCATTCCATGTATTGTACATAAATATCTACCCACCACCGCGATTAAGGTATCTCTCTCCGGTTTGGGCATTTAACTTCGAATTGGTGTAGTATTCTTTTTTGGAAGTCCATTCAACGTCTGCTTTGTGGATGATTTTGTTGCTATTTTTTTGAGTTTGATAAAGGTGTTGGTGGCTTACATTTTTACAATTCTTCCCAAACATCTTCTGAAATTTTAAAGTATTTCATGTACTGCAGCTCAATGGGGCCGATTTTTACAGCAGCAGAAATGTATTGCAAATTGCACAAGGCTTGCAAATTACATCAGCAAAATTGCTCTACTTAAAACAAAAGTATAAGACTGGCAACCAAAAATATTGCAAACTGCATTCTAAGAGAAGAGCAACTGACCACCGAGTGAAATTCTCAAGTATTTTTATGTACTGCAGCTCAAATTCCCATACAAGCAACATAACAAACAGTTTTTTTTTTGGTAAGTTATCTTTCATTGAAAGCAACAACCAATTACAACGACCAACGAGGGCATTCCCCAGAGAAACCCATCAAGAAACACAATTACTTAAGTCTGCAGAAGCCAAAAGGCAATAACTTGGATGTATCAACAGATTCAATGTCTTACAACAAAAGAAACCCATCAAGAAACACAATTACTTAAATCTACAGAATGTTTGGCCATTGCTATGAAACCACCAAGTACCTATGAAACAACAAAAATTTGTACATTCCAGTCTCTATATTTGCCTTGCCATTTTCATCTCCATATCCGCAAACCCATGTAGTTCCTGAGACACAAAGAAAATTAGCATTCAAACCATGCATATGTTGGTTTTATGCCCTCAAAACCAATATTTGTTTATTTACATTATAAATAAGAGCTTTATTTTATTATTCTGAAATGCTTTGTTTCATGCATTGGACATAATTCATGAGATGAATGTTCATGAGATGAATATAAAAGTCTCAAATTACATTGAATATGATTTATGCATGTAAATGTGATTTACTTACGGGAGATATAAATCACCAATGTTTGTAATTTAAACTATTCTCAATTGCTGATAAGAATGGACTATCTATCAGGTCAATTGCAACATGATTAACTTCTATTAGATAGAATGATTCATCTCAATCATTGAAGTGAAAGACTTCAAGTTAATATGTTGGTGTATTTCGTATACACTGAATGACCATCATAAGACTCACACTATTTTAACTACTGTCCGCTTAAGTGTGAATCTTATAATGCTAATTGTAATTCATTCTTAATCCTGAAAAAGTTAATGAACTCAAGTTTCTAGCCTATGTCACTTTGAGTCACCAATGAGTGAGGTCTAACTCGATCAACACCTCGGTGGGTTGGGTGATTTATGTTAGGACTGTGAGATCATTATTTTCAAGATGGAATTCACTCTCTATTTAATTATAGAGTATAATGTCCCCTTGAGTTAGTTCACTGGATTAGTCTTTGAAACCTAGTACTAGTCATTTTAATGAAGCGTTCATTAAAATGTTTTTCTAGACTAAAAGCGAGTGAACTAGTATTCAACGGAATTAAAATATAAGTACGCTTTGTGTGACAGTTATTTATTATTACCAATTGCTGCTTATGGACATTACATGTTGAAGGGGTTCAACATTACAGTATTGGCATTTATCGGGAATAATATATTAATATTCTTGAGGTTTAGAGTTCAGCCATAATTATATAGTGGAATTAATTTTGGTTTAATTGGGCCACCAATCATAGAGATGAGAGATTGTGAGTCCAATTTTAGCTAAGGCTCAAGAAGCCCATAGGTCCCAACTCTAGCCCAACAAGAGATTGACTTATTGGCCAAGTAAATTTATCCCTATAAATATATCTCTAATTCTCTCATGTAGGTTACAACAATTTTTCCTCCTACAAGATATTGAGAGAGAATTGAGAGATTATAGAGGGGAGAAATATTCTAGGGTTCCCACAAACCCTATCGGCTATTATTCTCTTGGGTCATAGGGTTGAAGATTTTGGGGGTGCAAGGAGAAAGAAGGAATCAATCTTTTCATAACCAGAAGTAGGGTTTTTGTTTTTGAACTTCGAAAAGGTAAAACCCTAACCCTTCCTCATGAATCTTTACGCACACGTAAGAAGTAGATCCGAAACATTTTTTCTTAAAACCATATATTTTCTGCAATGGTTTTTTGAGAAAAAACCAACAAGTGGTATCAGAGCCATCTTACGTATGCGTATTGTTTCGTGTTTTGAAGATTAAACCTAATACACAGATTTGTTCAGCCCATGTGAATGTCGTACATGTTTCGGTCGAACCATACGACCGTGTTAAATTATTCATGCGATGAATATGTTTGTACATATGAGATACATGTTGATGTATGTGTATGCATGTTGCAATATTGGACATGATACTTAATCTATTATTTATTACAACAAAAGGTTGGCAATGGAGTTTCTGTCACAAGTTTCTTGTTTCCAAATCTATTTTTTTTGTCATCAAGCATACACAATAGTTTGTTTTGGAAACAAAGTTTTTCTCGGAAAGAGTTTCCATTAGAAAATAATTATTTCCTAATCTGACTAAGATTGAACCTGCATGTGAATTAGTAAACCTCGGTGCGGCAATTACTCGTTTTAGTTTTCTCATATGATATGAAACTGTTTTCAAAATATTTATCAAGCCAATTTCGTTTTTTTTTTCTCCGGAATCACGGGTTTTTTATTGTTTTATATGAGACATCAATTTTGCCTCAGTGGGAGTTTATTATGTTTCTGCCATGGATAGATTCACAGCAACGTTTTTTTTTATTTAGTTAAAATCAAACAAAACAGTTTTATGATTAAAGAGTTTAATCATGTTTTTGAATGGCTCAATTGTGTAGAATGATCAAAATTAAAATGGTCAAAGTGTTTGATCATTAACTGGAAACTTGTAGCATGTGATTTATTTTACTCTATTGTATTAATCTAAAGTGTTTAGATACACTACAAGAAAAATCGCCTTTAATAGCGGTCGAAAAACGCTATTGAAAGGTATAGATAGCGTTTTTCGAAACACTATATTAGCCGACGTTATAAAAAGTCTGAGACCTAATATAGCGTTTTTGGGCTGCTATCTATTTTGTAGTTTTTATAGCGTTCTTTGAACGCTGTATGTTGTGCCCTTTTTTATAGCGCTTTATTAACGTTGTATGTATTAGACCTAATATAGCGTTCTTGGAATGTTGTATAATTTGCAGTTTTTTTATAGTGTTTTATTAACGTTGTATGTATTAGACCTAATATAGCGTTCCTAGAATGCTGTATAATTTGCAGTTTTTTTATAGCGTTATGTGAATGTTGTATGTTTTGTAGTTTTTATGTGTTTTAAAACTGCTACATATATATTGTACATTTTCTATAGCGTTTTTTAAATTCTATCATTGTACAGTTTCTATAGCATTTTTCAACTGCTATGTTTGTTTAACCTTCCATAACACAGAACTTGCTCTGTATGCCACACTTTCTGTAGCAGTTTTCCTTATTTTATACAACACTACAACCCAATAATCTGATTAGCAAGCTCATGCAACAATACTAACAAAAAAACAAGATGGCTCCAATAACTTCCTTGGCATTTGGCAATATATTTGCAATTTGCATAAAAAGCAACAAAATATGTCTCCAAACATCAGTTTGCTACATGTCTTTCCACACTTCTATCTATCCCAAAAGTGAAGTACAAGCTTTGCACCAAAATATCAACAAAAAGGCCTTCCGAAACATCTATGTATCCCAAAAGTAGAGTTTAAGCCTTGACACCAAAATATAAACAAAAAGGCCTTCCGAAAGATCTATGTATTCCAAAAGTGTAGTTTAAGCCTTGGCACCAAAATATTAACAAAAAGGCTTCGAACCAAAACAGTCCTTCCAAGCGATCATGAGAACCAGCGCACTAACAGATCATACCTATATCGATCTTCAACAAAAAGTCACAAAAAAACCTTCTCTCTTCTTTATCAACCCATAAACCTACAAATGGTAGAAGCAAACATTTCAATTGATGGAGTTATAACAATTCTACTAAACCAAATTTATAAACAATGGAGAATAACAAATTATATTCTTTTTGACTTATATAAATGGAAAAAAAAAAAGTACATTACCCTGGGTTAGATTCCATAAGAACCTTGTCAGCAGGCCATGCAACGGTACATCCAACAGCTTCTTCAATAGTAGTCATAAAACTTGTTTGCCTCCACAAAAACATTTCAGGCTTCTTTGGAACAACCACCCAAACTCTCATTGCGTTAGGTCCAATGGGAACATGATGAACAGTTACACTTGGATCACTAGAAGACCAACATCCTTCAGCAACTACTTCTCCCGTCCCCATCCAATCAAGCAAAGTGCACTTGCCGCTATGTGGGCTAGTAGTGTTAACGCTCTTTAGCAACAAGGCAACGCAACAACAACAAAATCAACAATGTAAGTGTAGTGAAAAACTAAAATTAGAAGCACTAATAATCTGAAAAGGAAATTTGTTTTCAATTTTAGTAGTGTAACGTGAAGCACTGTGGAAGCTAGGAGCTGTTCACATGGCAGGGACTGTTTTGAGTTGCAAAAGCAAGGAATAGATGTTAACATGAGTTCAGTGCAGTTTTTGTTTTTTGTGACTGATGGTGCATGGCAGCAAGCTTCTTTAAGAGAAGCAGTTGCTCTGGTGAAGTTTGGAGCAGGGGGATTAGAGGAAGTTTCACAGGTATGATCATATATAGCGCAAAGAACATGGTGGAATGAGGTGAAATGGAAATTGATATGATTTTAATTCCAAGAGGGACAATTGATTTTAATTCCACATAAGATTTACCTCAAATGAAAATTAACCAACAGACCACTAGCCTACATTTAAAGCAACTAACCAGTTGAAATTGAGAAGTTTTGAATTTAAACCAGATGGATTCGTTTCGGGTCTAAAATCGGTTCTCTAGTAGTTAATGCTTTATATAGTCTCTAACTGAAGCACCAATATATGGTCCTGTCACACAATCCTCACACATTAGCTCATATGCATACAACCCTAGCATGCAACTTTAGTGAAGCTCCAAAAGATTTCCATATTACAAAGACCTCATGCACAAACCAAGATAGCTAAAGTGAAAAATCATACTGAGCGAGAATGCAAACGGCGGGTCTACCACTTGGGAGAAAAAGATTGTTCAACTCAATCGTGTGCCTAGTGCATCCAAAAGAGAGATAAAAGACACATTTGGCCAAATCAAACAAAAGTAAAGTGAGCATTCTTGAAATGGATAACAATTGACACCAAAACCAACATATTATGCTTATAACTGTAGATACACTGATAGAAAGATGTATTATGTACTAGATTCTGCGGAGAAGTATCACATTACTTATCCATCTTATGCGCACCACATTCCAAATAATTTTTAGAAGTATGTCAACCAGGAATGAATAACTTTTTTAAAATGCTAAAGTAAATAACTTTTTACCGAGGGAGAAACAATGGGTGTAGTTGGTGTTCCTTCTGTTGCCGGATTCCGAGCCTAGAAAGTTCAAAAAAGTAAAACAAACAAAACGTATTAGTCATAGGAGTCTGAAATAACCACCAATGAAGAAAATTATAAGCTACTTACTTGGTTTTTCTTTAACTCGTCAATTTCATTCCGCATACGTGCAATTTCAGACTTGCATTGAACATTTTCCTCACGAATCTCAGCCATTTTACCATTCATTTGTGATAATATAGTTAATTTTGTTTTTGTGACTCCTTTTCCAAATGTTCTTACACGGCCATTCCTCTCGGGACCCATCACTTTAGAAAGAGGATCTTCTTTCAAGTTAGTCGAAGGTGAGCTTTGTGTATCCAATTCAATTTTTTCCATATCATTCTATAAAATTGCATAACGAAAAACGAATGTAAAGACCAATGAGACTATCAATATATATAACAAGTAGAACACACAAATAATGAAAGAGTCATGGCCTTACAATCTTTTGAGCAACAGTAGTGTTTAAGGGTCGACCATCCTTTTTTCTATGTCTTGTGGCCCAAACTGCAACTCTACTTGCCTTCAGTTTTTTTGCTTTCTAGAGTAAAGACACATATATGATCAAAATACAATTTGAGTTACAATTTTTAATGGGAAGTATGATGATCTTTCATAATGAACAAAATAATAGAGGTATTACCAGCTCAACGGTCAACCGTGCATATCCCTTTCGACTCATAGTATGTTGCAGCTCCAGTTGTGTTTTTCTCATCTCTTGAAACTTTTCACTTTTAACTTGAACTCAAGTTAACTTGAACTCAAGAACAAAACAAAATCACAACCTTGTATGCTGCAGCTCTAGTTGTTCCTTTTCCAAATGCACATACCTTGAATGTTGCACTAGTCTTTTCCTTCACAAAATCCTTCCATTCATGCAATGATTTGACATTATCAGGCTGCAGCTTTAGCCTTGCTTCCTCGTTTGGAGCATTCTTTACTTTTGTGACTAACCTCGACTTTGAGGCTCTCCAAACTTCAACCATTCTCTGGAAACAAATTTCTCTATGCCATTCTTCATGAAGATTGAATCTTACCTAAAAATATGAATGTAAGTTAGAGAAAATTCTATCATTTTTCACTTCTACAAATAATAGAATACTTGGCCACTATACCATACCTGAATCAATTGCCATAGGACTGCTGCTAATCCCGAAGGAAGCTTTCGCCAATCTGAAAGTGTATAAGGTACAATCTCTCGAACTAGTGGCCCTAAGAAAGAAGATAACTTGATTGATCCATCACCAATTGGTTGACCATTATCATCGAATTCAACTTCGATCCGACTACCTCCATCGACAGCAATGGTTTTTAGCTTGGTTGGCCCTCTTTTGCGTTTCAGTTTCTATGACTCTATTGTATGGGCAGCATTTGTTGTTGGACTATTTGGGACAACATCTAGCAATGTCTCAGGACTTTCTTGACTCAGTGTTTGGTTACGATGCAAGTCACGTGATAACTCTTTACTAGGAGTCATGCTGCACCTGTTCGCAACAATCGCACAACACAAGAAAACACGGTTATATTTAGTTTGGTAGTGTGCCTACATAGGATGAGAAATAACAATTCAATAATCGCGATAAAGATTATAATACGAAATGGATATGTATTCGAACACTTGAACAAAGATTTGTAATGTTTGGTTTAGCAACACACGTGGAATGGGGTGAACATTCAACACAAAACCTATCTCTCAGAAAAGAGAGTCGAATTTCTATACCTCCTCATGTGATACAAATCACGAAGGTTGGTAGCCAAAGCAGAATGAGAACAAGAAAGTAATTTCCAGCATCACCTTCTCTAGTACATACATCGTCTACACCCGAAACATGATTGTGTGAAGGGTAAGTATTATATGTAGTAATAGTACTTCGAATTTGGAACGGGACCCCCTTGAGCTAAGAAATAAAAACTACTTATGTATGGCAGGAATAAATATAATATCCAAACCAAAAGGAAACACGAAAGTGGAAATCGCCATTGCAGCCAAAGGATTGATCCATTAATCCAACATAAAACCACTGCATCTTTGCAACTAATTATAGCAACTGGAAACCAATAACATTTACCAACGAATAGTAAAGAAGCAAGCTAATAAAACTCAGCTATATGGCATGATCTCAATTGCAGCATAACATCTCAAAATAGGATAACAGACAATTGAGCAGATGCGAGGTATCGTTCACCGAAGCTCGGGAAAACAACCTGCAAACATTTGAAGATCTCAAAAATTCTGCATATTTCTATATTTCATTGTTTGTTATAGTTGAGGAACCAGTGATAGGAAAAGGTGTTTATACATGACGTTCAGAATTAGTTTACGACAGTGATTATTCACAGCCCAGTCAACTGCACAAATGGTTTCCAAATCATGTCATGACAAGGCAATTACAAGTTTGTAACTAGAAAGTATCAACCGATAGCCTAAATAAGAAATCTCACTACCAAGCATAGCAAGAGAATGAAATGACAGAAATCTCAATATCAAGCATAGCAAGAGAAATGACACAATTCCTTGTAATATTCCTGACTCTTAAGATTCACAAAACAAAAATAGGCTTTGCTAATAGATAGCTCTTAATAGCAGGGAGCTCCTCAAGCTTTTAAACCCATTTTTCACTCTTCCTTTGTCCAACATTCAACACTCTTAATGTATGAGATCTATGTCCGGCATATTTAGTTGGACATTCTCCTATCAAGTACATCTTGGAATTCATAAATCAAAAGATGCATGTAACTCACATTACATTGTCATTGTAGCAAAAGATAGGTAAAGCAACATAGCAAATGAAGTTACAGATATGAAAAAAAAAAAGAGGAGTAACCAAATATGACAGGACAATTGAAAATAGGCACAACAATTTAAAGGTGTGAATGTCCAACTAAGATTTCCTTTCAATAACTCGATAATTACACAAATCATACTAGTGTGCCCTCGCAATCTTCTCTTGCATGAGTTACTCGATCTCCTTCATTATCATCATCAATGTCCATACCAAGTGCTGAAACATCTTGTGGCCTGGAAGAGCTATCAACGATTTCTTCGAACATTTCCATGTCGTAAAAACCCCTAGGTGGTGCCTTTAGTACAACATACCAATTGGAAGAATCTACCTCTCTTGAATAAAAAACTTGTTTTGCTTGTGAAGCAAGGATGAAGGGCTCTTTGTCATATTGTGTCTGACCTTGGTGTAGGTTAACAAGTGTAAAGCCATCTTCAATCTTAACACCATGACCAATATTTGCCCAATCACACTTGAACATTGGAAGTTGGAATTTATGATAATCTAACAAAACTATTTCTTTGATCACTCCATAGTATGAAACTACATCAACAACTTGCGCAGTGTCCTTCACACTTGCTCTACACATGGTTGTTGCGTCAATGGAAACACCACTATTTTGCGTTGATTTTTCCGCATCCTTTGTGTGAAACCGCTACCCATTGATGATATAACCAGTGTAGCTCATTGCTTGCTTTCTAGGACCATTTGCCAACGATTGTAATCTATCCAATTCCTTATTTGGGCTGGATTGTATCAGAATCTGTTCAAGTATAAGCAACGCAAATTTAATTATCTTCTGTATATTTTTTTGCCTAAAAACCTCAATTAAAGAAAAACGTAAACCTGTTCTTTCATCCAGTTTGAAAAGGTATCAGCGTGTCTCCTCAAAAGTAGACTTTTATTTTTTTGTAGACGAAGGCTTGGATTGGATTGCCTTAGCTCCTCTAGATGTTTCCTAATAGGAAAAAAGAATAAATAGGAAGTGATTCATCCACTTAAGCTACCAATTCAACATTTAAAGTTCTATCAAACTTACTCTAGATATGGTTCCACAATTGCTGTATTGAATAACACATAACGATGTGCACTTTCCAATAGATCCTCACTCAATGTAATTGATGTGCCAGCTGATATTGGACGACCTTCAAGAATTACATCATTCTCGAAATCTTGATTTCGGCATTCTCGATAGTCTGCTCCCACATGTTTTTTCATATGTCTACTTCAAAATGTCATGCACTCTTCTGCAAGAAAGCATTCTCTGCTATGCAACCTTGAGGTCGTGCTTGATTCCTAACATTTTCCTTGAAAATCTTCATATGTCTAAACACGAAAGGAAATATATTACGATGGTATAACTATAAACGATGATGCTCAAAAAGGTAAATAAGAGTTCACCTCTCGAAAAGGAACATCCAACGGTAATGAACTGGCCCACAAAGTTGTGCTTCTCGTACTAAGTGAATTGTTAAGTGAACCATGATGTCAAAGAACGAGGGAGGAAAGAACCTCTCAAACATGCATAAGGTTTCTACAACTTCATCTTCAAGGGCTTCCAGTTCTTCTCGATCAATGACTCTTTGACACAATCTATTGAAGAATGAACAGAGGCGAAGTATTGCATTTCTAGGTCCCTTTGGTAGCAATCCTTTTAAGGCTACAGGCAACAATTGTCGCATTAGCACATGATAGTCATGGGATTTGAGACCTGCGGCTTTCAACTCATCCATTGATACACAGTTCCCAATGTTTGAGCTATATCCATTAGGAATTTCAAATCAAATAACCTTTTGCAAAAAATCTGTTTCTCAGCCTTAGAAAGAGTACATGGAGCTGGAGGAAGATATGTCCTTGTCCCTTGCTCTTCTGGATTCAAATCATTCCTTATTCCCAAAATTTGTAAATCCTTGCGAGCATTTAGGCCATCTTTAGATTTTCCAATGATATCCAATAGCGTGCCAATGATGCTCTCACAAATATTTTTTATGATATGCATTACGTCTAAGTTATGACGAATTGGCAATTCCTACAAAGACAATTAGATACCAACTCATAAAACCTACTAGAACATAACAGGAAATCAATATTAATATAATGACAATGTATTTAAATACCACTTGCCTCCCAGTATGGTAGATCAAAAAAGATTGACCTCTTTTTCCACATTTGTTTATCTTCATCATCTCGCTTTCTTTTTGACGTTCCACCTTTTCGCTTTTTGCCTTTTCCCCAATCATTTTTAAAACCTTTAAGAGCAATTGAAATCCTACGGTCAGTCATGATTGGAGGCTTTTTCCCTTTCTCTTCCTTTCCGTCAAACCATGCTTTCTTCTTTCGAAAAGGGTGGGATGGTGAAAGAAAGCACCTATGCCCCATATATACCATCTTTCTACAGAATTTTAACCACAGAAAACGTGTATGTTCTCCACATATTGGAGATGCAGTTTTACCCTTTGTCTTACACCTGGCAAGATTTCCATATGCTGGAAAATCATTTATTGTCCACAATAAAATTGCCCTCAACTTGAACCTAGAGTCCGTGAGTACATCATAAATACTTGTACCATTGCTCCACAAATACTGTAGGTCCTCAATAAGCGGTTGTAAATACACATCAATATCATTACCAGATTGCTTAGGTCCTGGGATTAACAATGTCAATAAAACATTTTCTCTCTTCATCCATAACCAAGGTGGCAAGTTGTATATAACCAACATAACGGGCCAACAACTATACGTAGAGCTCAAATTGCCGAATGGATTGAAACCATCAGTAGCAAGACCAAGCCTTAGATTGCGTGGGTCTTCTGCGAAATACGGCCACTTAGAATTCACTGTCTCCCACGTGGGGGTATCTCCCACGTGGGGGTATCGACTGGGTGTCGCATCTTTCCATCTTGGCTTTTATGAGTGGAGTGCCACTTCAAATTTTCAGCCATCTCCGCTGACCTATACATGTCCTGAATCCTCGGTATTATAGGAAAATAACTCAACACTTTCGCAGGAACCCCCTTTCTTATTTTCTTCGTGCGTACATCTACCTCCCATCTTGAACTATTACATTTGGGGCAATTCTCCAACTCTGCATTCTCTTTCCTGAACAAACAACAATTGTTCACACAAGCATGGATTTTTTCGTAACCCAGTTTAAAGGATTTGAGAAGTTTTCTAACAGCTTGCATGGAGTCTAACATTACATTATCCGGAGGGAACATATCATGTAGATCCTCCAGAAGACCACTAAAGCTCTCATCAGACCACCCATTATCAGTTTTACGCTTGTACAATTTTACGATTGCTGATAACTTCGTATAGTTTTGGCAACCTGGGTACAATGGAGTTTCAGCATCTTCTAATGATTTTGCAAACTCGTCCCTCTTTTCTTCCCGTGGTTCAACATGCTCTTCATCACATGCATATGCCGCACTATACAAGTTATAAGCATCTGACATCTCCACTTCTTTAGGGTTTTCAACTGCACTTGGGTGCTCCCCGTGATGAAACCAAGTTGTGTATGTAGGATCCATTCCCTTTATTACTAAGTGCTCATAAACATCCTCTAGACAGTGGTGGCTTAAATTACGGCAATCTTTGCAAGGGCATAGAATCTTTCCGACATTTCCGACATTTTGGTTAGCCATTTTCGCAAAACTCGATGCTGCATTCATATACTCATCAGTGGATCTACCAATGTTGAAGGAAAATATGTTAAACACTTTAATAATCTACAATCACGTTATGTGTAGTAGCCTGAAGGTATATTTTTATTACCTAATCAAACGCACCCAATCTTTGTCCATCATCCTAACAGCTGACAACTTGTTTCCTGATATGAGGTAATCATACAAGCGAAATCCTCATGAAGTGCGTAGGTTGTGCATATAGGGTAAGATAACTATGATTCATGATCTTGAAGTTGGTAAGACTATACATAAAGACTAAGAACAACTAGCTCTAGAGATATGTAAAAGAGTAGTGAAAGAGAAAAAGAGCTAATGGTCCAATACATAAAGGCAAAGAA
Source organism: Rhododendron mucronatum var. ripense (assembly GCA_019656295.1). Classification (NCBI taxonomy): domain Eukaryota; kingdom Viridiplantae; phylum Streptophyta; class Magnoliopsida; order Ericales; family Ericaceae; genus Rhododendron; species Rhododendron mucronatum. Next base: position 6,312,028 of record BPLT01000002.1, on the reverse strand, counting down.
AGTGGCACCCATTAAGCTACACATTTTAACAAAGACAAAACCAAGATTATGAGAGGGAAAAAAAGGGAAGTGCATGCGGTCATTTCAATTGGCCAAGATCCCTCCCAAAACATCACCAGAATAGTAAGGCAAATAGGAGCACTCACTCCAAAAAAAATATTGCCATTGCCGTAAGCCCAAGTTTAGCACCAGTTAACAAGTGACGTATATAACAGCAACAATCATTAGTAACACTTCATTTCAATAACCAAGCTTTCGGTATATCAGTAAGACTTCATCAATTTTTCTTTGATTTCTCTCCCTAGTTCACATTCTATTTGATAAAATAAAGACAACCATAGGAAAAAAATAGCAAGATACACCATCTTGACATGAAAAAACAGTTGCCATAACGGAAAATTAGCAGCACAGCAGGGACAGCAACAGCTGTAGAAAAACAGCAGCAGAAGCAACAACAAAATAGCAGCAACAATTACACTTTTATGATGCTCTATGATGCCTTCACATCCAAATCTGGATGCTCTATGATACGGCAGACACATAAGCAGAAACATAGCAGCAGTAGCAGACACAACAACAATAGAAACACAGCAGCATATATACAAAACAATGCAGCTTACAGATTCTTCACAGCACTGAACAGTATGGTTTAGCAGCAAGAAAAAAAAAAAAACGACTCTTGTTGAAAATACAATCAAGACTGAAGTGGTTTTCAGTATGGAGGTGCTAAATGGATTCAGGTTCAGAACACAGTCAAAGTAAAGAACTGTTAGAGCCAAAGCTTTTCCAAAGCTGTCCAAAGCAAGTGAAACAGATTCAGTGCAGATTCAAGCAACTGAAATAGAGTCAATGCAGTTCAAAAACAGGTTCAATGCAGTTCAAGCAACTGAAACAGATTGAATACAGATTCCCACAGTGCAGATTCAAGTAAAGCAAGTCCTCCCAGGCTTTTTTATTTTCTATGGAGAAGCTAACTTAAACCCAAGCACATACTACTAGTCAAGGTGCGTATAAGGTGGTCCGGACACCCCGAGTTATCATTTAGAGAGAAAATTCTATGGCTTGACATTTACAACCCCCCCCCCCCCCCCCCCCCCCCAAAAAAAAAAAAATCTATGGCTTGAATACCTGCACCAAAAATCGTTAAAACATTTATGATCGAGGTGAAAATGTCTATCTGACCATAGAAGTTTTAGTCTCCACCCACTCTCATATAGCTAACAGCTGTAAGCTTACTGGAATGTTTCTGCTCGTAAATTCACTGATTTTGTTCTTTCCCAGCAGTCAGCACATCATTTGGGTGGGTGGTCCGCAACCCTTTCTCAGCAGTGTCAACAGGTTAGTGTTTTATCATCAAGATTCTATTCATGGCTTTAAGATAGCATGGACACCACATGCACAAAAGGACTTTTTCTTTTTGGTTTTTCTAAAGCTGTCCAATGACAAGGTACTCTAGATTCCGAAATCCATTAACAACCCCACATTTCCCTTTCAATTATTTGAAAAAGTCAATTTCTCCCCCCTCCCTCTAACTTGCCTATCAGCTTTCCCATTAATATTGCCATCTCTTCCTTTTTTTGTTTTCTATCCTTTAAGGGATTCCTTATTTTTTCTCACATTCCTTGTTTAAGCTTTCTAGACTATAGAATGCTCTTTATGTCACTTTACTTACTGGTTGAAAACTTGAAACTCCCAATTCCCAAGTGTTATTCCAAGATTTTAGTTTTACTTTAACAAGTACTAATAATAGACTATTATGTACGATACAGTCATCTTTTGTCCTAATCAAACAGGTGGTTAGGCAACAAAAAATATAACATGCTCGAAAAGTGAAGACAGATAACTGATCGAAAAAGAAGAATCGAAATCTATTTCAATAGACGAAAGGAAACTTGAGAAGCAGAAAACACAAACAATTGGAAAAGGCACACCAGGAATGTAATAGTCTAAATTACAGGCACAAGAATCTTGCTAAAGTGACTTGGACCTTAGGAGTACTGTCATTGGAACTTGCCAGAAAATCTAGTAGAGCATTCTCTTTCCAATACAATTAACAAGGTTTCCTAAGCTTTAATCTCCCTAAACTTGAACTAATCAGATTCAATAAGAATTCAAAATTGTCCTTTAGATGTTCTTTTTTCCTGTGAAAACACCACCATTTGTACAGGGACCTTTTCCAATTTCTGCACGGTTCGTTTAATTGCTGCCAGGTACGAACGTACTGAGAGGCATATTAAAAAGAAGAGTGACAATGAAATGCCACTTGCCACTTGCATCCAACCATCAGATTCGTTACACTTGAAATAGACAAAGCTTTTCTGCTCGAGTGATTTATATGTTTGGGGTAGGATCTAAAGAGTTTGTCCAGTGTTTTGTGATGTCCCTAAAGTTGGCATGGGTGTTCATATAATCATGCCTTGTTCAGACAATCCACTTGAATATCCGTTCTCACGAATAAGGCCCACAGATGCAAATTGTTTTTGTCCACAGCTTGTGCCTTGTGAACCACATAGAATAGCTATACCTCATTCATAAAGATGTTTTTGCAAAGCCGAAGAGTCAATTTGGAAACAAAAAAAAAGAGGTACATTTTTAGTGAAATATGTAGACCAAGGGAGGAGTAGATGGACAGTCGACATGACGAGGACAAGGGGTTGCAGAAACATGTGAAGTGTTGATACTAGAAGGAAGTGGTTGTTCCTTTAATTTTTTCATTGCCTTGCCTTATGCAACTTTACGTTACTGACTTGTTACATCTTCTCCCAACTTTATGTTACTGTCCCACATCCTCACTTTCTGCCCAAAAACATGGTTATCTGTACATAGACTGAAATAAATACCCCATAGTTAATCTGTACTCTGTAATATGAAGAATTATTTAAGGATAGTTTCAAGTGTTCACTATGTACATACTACTGCAATACTTAACATGCAGCTTCATTTGCAAAATTTCATCATTATGACCAAGGAAAGAAAGCAAAAAAAGAGCGAAAGGAAAGAATAACAATGGAGAAGATGAGAATAAAACAGAAAACTGGTCATAGAACCGGAGGTTTCTACATATTGAGATGACACTATCTTTATTCTACAAGGCCAAACTCGATCAAAATCCAGTGTTGAAGAATGACAGCAAAAAAGAGTGTTTCCAAACAAAGCTTCCAAAAGGGAACCAGGACATGGCATAATTGAAAGAGGCCCAAATTTCTATAGCCTCAAGTATCAAACCCCTCAAAAAGTAGATGTAACGGTAAAGAAGGTTCAATTTTTTGGTGGTGCTGGATATGTTCCTATTATTGTGTCACTCCAAAAAAATATTGCCATTGCATTAAGCCCAAGTTTAGCACCAGTTAACAAGTGACATATATAGCAGCAACAATTATCAGTAACACTTCATCTCAATAACCAAGCATAGGTATATCAGTAAGACTTCATCAGTTTTTCTTTGATTTCTCTCCCTAGTTCACATTCTATTTAATAAAATAAAGACAACCATAACTAACAAATCACACATTCTCGTAAAAAATTCCCTAGTAGATGAATGATGAAGGTTAGGAGATTAGTAAAGAAACAAAAGTTAATGGATAAACTAACAAAAACAGACCATTTATACACTGACATCAATAAGCATATAATATTAACTCAAGTGATTTGGGGAAACGACAACCCAGCCATTAAAACACAACCAGTGGACCTCTTCAAACGTTTTCTTTATAGTTGTTTCATAAAACCCAGGGTAGGAGACTATATTATTTAAAATAAATTCTGGTCTGTTCTCTACAAACTATGTATATAAAATGAAGATTTATACAAAGTAAAACTTTTAAGCACATAGACCCTAAAAAATGACATATAACTTCTAATAAACAATGTAAAATCACAAACCCTAAAAATGCTTAGCATTACATATATGTCAGTATATATAAGATAATCGTATTCAAAGTAGCTGGGTTTGTGCATGTCCGAAAGCTTCTCACTCTAATGTCCAGATTTGTGGCTGGGTTTGCTTAATCATACATGATCGAAAGCTTCTCACTCTAATTTTGAAGTGGCTAGGTCTGTGCAATGGTTCAATGATCTACTGGTTGATGGGAGAGAGAGAGAGAGAGAGAGAGAGAGAGAGGAGGGAAACAAACCTGATGTGCACGATTGAAGCCCTAGGACACGAGAAATCGATCCATAAACGAGCAAAATCAGTTTGCAATGCTTGAGATATCAAGCTCCAGTTTGAGCGAAGTGATTGGGAGCTCTGGCGCCTCTGATTTTGATGGAGCGATTGAAATTTTTGGTGACTTTGGGCGGCAAAGGATTGGCACCCGAAGATTTTCGCGCCCGGAGATTTTCGTGGAACACTGTTCTACGTTAATGAAACGCTATAATTTTATGAGCGGAGGATCCGAGGGAGCGTTTCCCTATTTCTGAACAGGAAACGCTATAACTACTCCTTTATAGCATAGACGTAAAAACGCTATAACCTAACGCAATAAAAGCCCACATTTGTTGTAGTGATAATTTTCAAGTACATGTTCATATATATCATGAGATGATAAGTGTTGCACATCACATGTTTTAGGCCAACTCTAATGGATAAATTTGGGTTGTATTAGGTTTATCATTTTGTGGAGAAACTTGTATATAGGAGAGTCCTATTTGTTTTTCTATTGCTCCTGTTTAATTTGATTAAATCTCATGTTGCTCGTTTTTTTTTTGTATGGCATTTATTTGTCCTTCTTTCTTAAATTGATATGATCAGATTGTTAGGACATAAATGACCATGGATAACAACATTTGATATGTTAAAATTCTTTTATTAAAATTGGAGAATTTCAACAATTGCATGCATTCATTAAGAATATGAGATACTTGGTTAATGTATGTATGTTCTAAAAATAATCCTCTAATTCTAAAATCAAGTGGGAGAGGGTTTTTGAGAAAAGCCTGCGGTCTTTCATTGTAAGGTGAAAGTGAGCATCTTGAACCGTCTACGTGCGGTCATTCCTTCGGAGGGTGCTCATCTAACTGGCTACAAGATTGGGTTTCTCATGGATAGGATTGGGTGAGACATAATGTGAGTCATCTCCCTTCGGAGAGGCTGCTCATTACGGTTGTCACTTAGCCCTCGACGACGGTATACACTTGACTAAATAAGTGATAAGAGATTCCCCTAGGAATTTTATTGACTTATTTTAGAGACCAAAAATCGGGAGTCATTTTATTTGCCATGAGATGTCTAGATAATAAGTATGATCTGCTAATCATTAATAACATCATTTCCCCTAGGAGAGATGTCATTATAGGATTAGGATTCCGATGCTGTGACTAAATTGTGGTGGGAGGATTACACTATTTATCATAAGTGAATGCAAAAAAAAATTTATATCCATTATTTATGTATGAATGTTTTTATTTCAGATGTTAAGCTCATTTAATCCACTTAGCGTCATTTTGAGCCAGAACAAATTGGTTGGACCAAATTATGTTGACTGGAAACGGAATTTGAATATAGTGCTAACTGCAGAGGGGTACAATTATGTACTTACTGAAAATTGCCCCCCACTTCCCACTGATGAGAGCACTGATGAGGAGAGGAAAAAGTATAAAGATTGGAAGAAGGCGGAAAAAGTATAAAGATTGGAAGAAGGCTGATGAGATGGCCAAATGTTATATTTTGGCATCTATGTCTAATGTGCTGCAACATCAGCACCAATCTTTTGGTAGTGCTTCAGACATTATGGTTAATCTCAAGGAGATGTTTGGTGAGCAAGGTGGGGCTGCTAGGCAGCACGCCATGAGACAACTCATGAACACTAAGATGAGTGAGGGGACTCCTGTAAGGGACCATGTTTTAAAAATGATTGATTTTTTAAATGTACTTGAGGTCCTTGGAGCCGAGATTGATGGTCAATCTCAAGTTGATATTATCCTCGAGTTGCTGCATGGGTCATTCAAAGAGTTCAAATTGAATTATAATATGAATAAAATGGATTTATCACTTTCAGAGTTAATGAACTCTCTCCAGGCAGCTAAGCGTATTATCAAGCCTAATCATAGTATGCTGATTCATGAGATGGCTAATAAGCCTAAGGGTAAATGGCAAAAGAAAAATAAGCAGCCTGCCAATGCTCCGAACAATAATGGGAATAAGGTTGGTCCTAATAAAGGGATCAAGAAAGGGAAAAATAAAGGGACAAATGCAAAACCCAAAGGAAAATGTTTCCGATGTGGTGTAGTTGGTCACTGGAAGAGGAACTGCCCAGATTTTTTGGCAAGTAAGAAAAGTGCAGGTATGATTGAATCTCTTGTCATGGAAGTTTACTATACTGATAGTACTTCTAATACTTGGTGTGTTGACTCCGGAGCAACTGATCACGTTTGTAATTCGTTGCAGGGGTTTCAAGTAACCAGGAGGCTAAGTGATGGAGAGATCAAGCTATGCATGGGATCGGATGCAAGTGTTGCAGCCGTAGCAGTAGGAGTAATAAAACTTTCTTTTGAGAGTGGTAGAGAGTTAGTTTTATCAGAGTGTCTTTATGTTCCTTCTGTTAGACGAAATTTGATTTCTATTTCTTCTTTAGAAAGACATGGTTATTTTATGAATTTTAATTCAGAAGTTATTATTAAAAAGAATGGTTCTTTTATATGCTCTGGTAAAATGGTTATGGTCTTTACCCTGTTACTCCTCACATGTATGAGATACATGATATAGAAGCTACTAGCTCACAGTCTTTACCACTGAAAAGAAAAGTCCCCATGTCTAACACCACACTCCTATGGCATTTGAGATTGGGTCATATTAATCTAAACAGGATAAATAGGTTGGTAAAAGATGGTATTTTATCTTCTTTGGTTGTTGAACCGATACCAACTTGTGAATCTTGCTTGGAAGGGAAAATGACTAAGAGGTCCTTTTCAGCAAAGGGAAATAGAGTTGAAGAGCCATTGGAACTTGTACATACGAATGTATGTGGGCCGTTGAATGTCAAGGCTTGAGGTGGATATGAGTATTTCATTACCTTCACAGATGATTACTCGAGATATGGTTATACCTATTTGTTGCATCACAAGTCTGAAGCTTTTGAAAAGTTCAAAGAGTTTCAAGCAGAAGTTGAGAAACAACTGGGTAAGAACCTCAAAACCCTTCGATCAGATCGAGGTGGTGAGTATCTCTCTAGTGACTTCTTAGGTCACTTAGTTAAGCATGGAATTATTTCTCAGTTGACTGCACCAGGAACTCCTCAACAAAATGGTGTAGCTGAGAGAAGTAACAGGACTTTGCTTGACATGGTTCGATCTATGATGAGCTATTCGGACTTGCCTATTTCTTTTTGGGGCTATGCTTTAGATACTGCCTTGTACATATTAAATCATGTTCCTACTAAATCTGTTCCTAATACACCTCGGGAGTTGTGGTCCAAGCGAAAGCCTAGTCTGCAACATTTTCATATTTGGGGGTGCCCTGCATACGTACTAAAAGGAAAGATGAGTAAACTGGAATCTAGATCAGAAAAATGTTACTTTGTGGGGTATCCTAAAGGGACTAAGGGTTGGCTTTTCTATTATCCTACAGAACAGAAAGTATTTGTAAGTACAAATGCAGTTTTTCTAGAGGATGATTATATGATGGACAGGAAACCCAAAGAAAATTTTGTTTTTCAAGAGCTAACAAATGAAGTTGTAGTTCCTCAACAAATTCCTACCACTATAGAAGAATCACCTAATATGTCTGATACTTTGCCTAATAGCACATCGCCACCTCGTCATAGTGGGAGGATGACTAGGATGCCTAGTAGATTCTTACTTATTAAAGAAGGTTCTGAACCTTCTCCACATGAGTCTGATCCTTCCAACTATGATGAAGCTATATGTGATATAGATTCGGGACTTTGGCAACAAGCTATGAAAAGTGAAATGGAGTCTATGTACTCCAATCATGTCTGGGAGCTAGTGGATCCTCCACCTAATATTAAACCAATTGGGTGCAAGTGGATTTACAAGAGAAAAAGAGGAGCCGATGGAAAAGTAGAGACTTATAAAGCAAGGTTAGTGGCGAAAGGGTTTACTCAAAAAGAGGGTATCGATTATGAGGAAACCTTCTCGCCTGTTGCTATGCTTAAATCCATTCAAATTCTCTTGTCCATTGCTGCGTTTTATGATTATGAAATTTGGCAGATGGACGTCAAGACGGCATTTTTGAATGGCCATCTTGAAGAGGACATTTTCATGGTCCAGCCAGACGGTTTTGTAGCTAATGGTCAAGAGCAAATGGTTTGCAAGTTGCATAGGTCTATTTATGGACTTAAGCAAGCGTCGCGGAGTCGGAATATCCGATTTGATCAAGCAATTAAATCTCTTGGTTTTGATCAAAATCCGAATGAGCCTTGTGTGTATAAAAGGGGTGAAGGTAGAATAGCAGTGTTTCTGGTACTATATGTGGATGACATACTACTCATTGGGAATGATGTAGGAGCATTGTCTTCAGTCAAAGTTTGGTTGGCAAATACATTTGATATGAAGGATTTGGGAGAAGCAAGTTACATCCTTGGGATTAAGCTTTTACAAGATCGTAAAAATAGGATGATAGGTTTGTCCCAAGCTGCATATATAGATAAGATTCTGGTAAGGTTTAGCATGCATAATTCCAAGAAAGGTCTCCTACCTTTCAGACATGGAATCAATCTTTCTAAGGATCAATGTCCTAATACATTGGATGAGAAAGAGAAAATGAAGATAGTACCTTATGCTTCTGTTGTGGGTAGTCTTATGTATGCTATGTTATGTCCTAGACCAGACATTTGTTATGCAGTAGGCCTAGTCAGCAGATATCAATCAAATCCTGGACCTGAACATTGGATAGCTGTAAAGCATATTCTCAAGTGAGAAGAACTCGAGATTATGTGCTAGTCTATGGTGGAGAGGATCTGGTGCCAATTGAATATACAGACTCTGACTTTATGTCAGATAAAGATTTGCGCAAGTCAACTTCTGGTTATGTGTTCAAACTTGGAGGAGGAGCCATAAGTTGGAGGAGTATTAAACAGCAATGTGTTGCGGACTCCACCACTGAAGCTGAATATGTTGCCGCTTCTGAAGCAGCTAAGGAGGGTGTATGGCTCAAAAACTTTCTACTGGAGCTTGGAGTGGTACCATTGGCAAAACAACCCATGATTCTTTATTGTGATAATAGTGGGGTTGTTGCGCAATCCAAAGAGCCTAGAAATCACAAAAGTGGGAAACACATTGAGAGAAAATATCACCTCATCAGAGACATTGTTCATCGAGGAGATATCATAGTAAACATGATTGCATCTGCAGAAAACTTGGCTGATCCTTTTACAAAGGCTTTACCTTCTAATCCGTTTGACCGTCATGTTGATAACATGGGAGTCAAAAGTAGACCAGATTGGTTGTGAGTGCAAGTGGGAGATTGTTGGTTTTATGCCCTCAAAACCAATATTTGTTTATTTACATTATAAATAAGAGCTTTATTTTATTATTCTGAAATGCTTTGTTTCATACATTGGATATAATTCATGAGATGAATGTTCATGAGATGAATATAAAAGTCCCAAATTACATTGAATATGATTTATGCATGTAAATGTGATTTACTTACGGGAGATATAAATCACCAATGTTTGTAATTTAAACTATTCTCAATTGTTGATAAGAATGGACTATCTATCAGGTCAATTGCAACATGATTAACTTCTATTAGATAGAATGATTCATCTCAATCATTGAAGTGAAAGACTTCAAGTTAATATGTTGGTGTATTTCGTATACATTGAAGGACCATCATAAGACTCACACTATTCTACCTACTATCCGCTTAAGTGTGAATCTTATAATGCTAATTGTAATTCACTCTTAATCCTGAGAAAGTTAATGAACTCAAGTTTCTAGCCTATGTCACTTTGAGTCACCAATGAGTGAGGTCTAACTCGATCAACACCTCAGTGGGTTGGATGATTTATGTTAGGACTGTGAGATCATTATTTTCAAGATGGAATTCACTCTCTATTTAATTATAGAGTATAATGTCCCCTTGAGTTAGTTCACTGGATTAGTCTTTGAAACCTAGTACTAGTCATTTTAATGAAGCGTTCATTAAAATGTTTTTCTAGACTAAAAGCTAGTGAACTAGTATTCAACGGAATTAAAATATAAGTACGCTTTGGTGTGACAGTTATTTATTATTACCAATTGCTGCTTATGGACATTACATGGTGAAGGGGTTCGACATTACGGTGTTGGCATTTATCGGGAATAATATATTAATATTCTTGAATATATTAATATTCTTGAGGCTTAGAGTTCAGCCATAATTATATAGTGGAATTAATTTTGGATTAATTGGGCCACCACTCATAGAGATGAGAGAGCGTGAGTCCAATTTTAGCTAAGACTCAAGAAGCCCATAGGTCCCAACCCTAGCCCAACAAGAGATTGACTTATTGGCCAAGTAAATTTATCCCTATAAATATATCTCTAATTCTCTCATGTAGGTTACAACAATTTTTCCTCCTACAAGATATTGAGAGAGAATTGAGAGATTATAGAGGGGAGAAATATTCTAGGGTTCCCACAAACCCTATCAGCTATTATTCTCTTGGGTCATAGGGTTGAAGATTTTGGGGGTGCAAGGAGAAAGAAGGAATCAATCTTTTCATAACCAGAAGTAGGGTTTTTGTTTTTGAACTTCGAAAAGGTAAAACCCTAACCATTCCTCATGAAACTTTACGCACACGTAAGAAGTAGATCCGAAACATTTTTTTTTTAAAACCATATATTTTCCGCAATGGTTTTTTGAGAAAAAACCAACAAGAGATAGTCCATTCTTATCAGCAATTGAGAATAGTTTAAATTACAAACATTGGTGATTTATATCTCCCGTAAGTAAATCACATTTACATGCATAAATCATATTCAATGTAATTTGGGACTTTTATATTCATCTCATGAACATTATATCCAATGTATGAAACAAAGCATTTCAGAATAATAAAATAAAGCTCTTACATAGGAAATCACGTATTTCAAATACATAGTCATAGGCATCGCTTTCAAGAATTTCTTGAAAAGCCACTCAAAGGAATCACTTGATTTGCCGCTTAAGAACAACATTTTGTTTCCAATTCTTTGCTAACTACGCTATTTTTCTACACTAGATAGAGAGAGATATACCTTGGTGGGGGTGGTCGAAACAAGGGGGTTGAATTGACGTTGACATTATCTTCTTGTTCCATTTCTGGCCACATATTAACAACAGCAAGCACCAATAGCTACTCTTCTACAGTAGCCCTTCACATACACAAACGCACACCAGGACATAAAAAAATTAGATACAAATTCAAAAGGCATGTAAAGTTGGCATGCGTCCCTTTCATGCAAATATATACAATACACTACCACCCGTTTTTTTTTATTGAAGTACTAAAGAATTGGAAACAGATGGAGTACAAAATCTATTTTTTGCTATTGGAAACAGAACATCCAAATCAGGTTTTTGTATTTATTGCTATACAAAGTGATCAAATTTAGCTTTGAAAACAGACAAGATGCATTACATTGAAAATGGACAAATAGGATGATCTAACACTAGTCAAAGTGTTTAAATTTTACTAATTTCTGTATCAATCCAAAAAAGGGCAAAAAGCCATGTAATGCGAATATTATTTACGATCAGTCGAGAAGTGTGGAACTGCATATGAGGTAGTCCCTTCCACGTTTTTGGGGGTTGAAATGCAGAATGTAGGGCAGAAAATAACCCTAATCAAGTAAGAGGACGAGCAGCAAAAAATCCCAATAGCGTAACAGATAAAGAACGAGAGAACGAGAGAGAGAGAGAGAGAGAGAGAGAGAAATTTTCTGGTTAATACACATGCACAGAAAATCTGGTCCGAATCAAACATACAAACAGGGCTTCTAGTTCGAATCAAGCAAAGCCCTAAAAGCCCTAAATCTGGAGCACCAGCCCTAACCCTAGTTTCTGTATGAGAGAGAGAGAGAGAGAGAGAGAGAGAACGAGAACGAGAACGAGAAAGAGACCTTGGGTCCGTTGTGTTCAACGTCGTTCGTCGTCTCTGGTTGAAATCGCCTTCGTCGCTACTCTCTCTCTCTGTCTAAGCGTCATTTTTTTTTTAAAAGAAAGTGGAACGAGATCCGTTTGTGTGTGCCTATGACCCGCGAGAACGAATTTACCCGTGACCTGACCGCTTGGGATCCGCGAGATGGTCTTTAACGCCAGCCGTTGGATCTAATCCAACGGCTGTGATGAGAGGTCCGCACCAAGCCTAAAATCCGGGATCCGGGATCCCTCAAGGAACCGGGGTGTGTGTGTGTACACACACACTTAGGATCCAATGAGGAATTCTGCACGGGCTTACCGCGCGGGACTCCCTTTTCCCGATCTAATTGCAACAATCCGAGCCGCTCAATGTGTTCAGAATGTGATTTTAAAGGTACTCCTCGAGAAATCAGCAAAAAAAATGATCGGGAAGGGCTTGTTCCAAGCAGTTTTTTTACTGAACCGTTCAATAAAAAACTGTTCGGATCAAGCCCTTCTCGATCATTTTTTTGCTAATTTCTAGCGAGTACCTTTAAAATCACGTTCTGATTACTTTGAGCGGCTCGGATCGTTGCAATTCAATCAGGAAAGGGGATTCCCGCACGGTAAGGCCGTGCGGGATCCCTCATGGGAACCGGACTCTATATATATATATAAAGTAGTCTTTGCGGAATGTAATGGGAATGAGCAAGTGGTACAAACATACATATGTTCAGAACCATTTGATACACGTAGATAGCATAAAATGCACGTTGAACCCTCGCATATCAATCGGTTGAAGATACATCTATATGTGTTTCTATGTCCGAAGTATTTTCCAATATATATCAAAAAGTGAAAGAAACTCCATTTGACAGTTGCCATTACGTGTCCCCAACACAGCCCCTCTGCAGTCCATCTGAAGTTCTGAACAGTTGGGCAGGCCATTGATCTCATTTTCATGATTCAAAGCAGTCATTTTACAATAATAAGTCTAGAAACACCCCTTTAAAACACTTCGGACACAATTATGTCCGGAACCGATAAACGTGTATGAATTCATGTGCACCTAAAGGTAACGGACACAATTGTGCCCGAAATTGTATTTTAAAAGCGTATTCATAGCAGTGCTCGTCATTTTATAGGGCCATACCTATACAAAATTAGATTTTATTACAATAAAAACGTGATCAAATTGCGAATTATAATTATTTTTCAAAATGATAATAGCTTCATTGATAGAGAACAATCTCATTTATAGACATGTCACGTAGCGTCAATCGTATTAGCGCAAATGGGCGATTGATTCAAGCTTTCATTGGGCATATAAAATTCCTTTTAAAAAGAATCAAAATCTTGTTTATTTTTTGTCAGTGTAATCTACGGGTGAAATCAAGAAAATTATCCCCTTATGTGGGTATCTTTTTGAATAGCAAGATTAACCAGGCAAAGCCACACGACAACAAATGCAAAGAGTAACAGAAAATGTAGGTGTAATGAACAACGTGGATATGGAGGACACGGACCAATTACCAGTAAGGTGAAACATATTTTATCATTTACTGTAACGGAACACCACCCTCTCTGAACAAATTGCTCATAATCCTACACCAACATATGGATGTACATCACAACCTTCGCTTAATTATTCAGATTTCATTCAAGATTTGTTGGGCATAGGAGCAGCCTCCCTTCAAGGTGCCTTGGTCTTCTGGGGTGGAGGTGATGGAAGCAACTGCATAAGCGAGAAACAAGGAACATGAATACCGGAGATGAGAGTAATACTCAGTAACTCGAATCCAATAACCCGATGTAGTTTTTGAGCTCCATCCAGAAATATAACTTTCTAAAAGTGAGTACTGAACAAGGGCAATTATATTCCAGGATGCTTGTTCTATTCCAGCCAGAAATCGATAATGTTTCAAAACAGCGTGATCCAAAACATGGCACTCTTTGGTTCCACAACAGTGAAATAAGTGTGCCAAAATGATCTCAACGTTTTTCTCTATTTATGTCCCAAGTTTTCCTCTTCATGTAGGAGAAACATCAAACATAATGAACCAAAATAAAGGAAGATTGGACAATGTAAAACAGATTCAATGCTCCTAACAATGTGTTTAACTGTTTATCAATTAGAATTTCAAAACAGCAATTTATAAATAAGGAATATCTAAAGAGTAATGAATTTCATAGACACCTTATTCTGTGATTGTCCTTTTTCAGCTTTGAGCTGGGGAAAAATCTTACAGAAGTTTGGCATTTGTAGGAGACCAGTTGGTTGGGCTCAAGAGCTTGATTGGGCTATCCATCATCTAAGAAAGTCTAGTTTTCCTTCATCTTTATACAAGTTGGCTATGGCAGGGTCAGTTTATCACATTTGGAGGGCAAGGATAGAGTGTATTTTTTGGCCAAAAAAAGCCCTTCCCAGAGAACATTTCTGATCAGAATATAAAGGATGTGAGAGATAGGGTGTCTTCTTGGAAGAAAGTAGGGAGTAGCCATGGTAACAAGGTTTTGTGTCAAGCATGGAACATCTTGGAGAAAATTCTGTAGTCATGATGTATAGGGCTGTTGAGTAGTTTTCTGAATTTTACTGTGTAGTTCTGCTTTCTCAGGGGCATGCCCCCTTTGGTTCCTTGTATTTTTGTTCTTTTGGTAATAAAAATCTCTTTTACCAAAAAAAAAAAAAAATAGACTAACCTATACAATTCTACCCCTTTTTACCACTATTAAAGCACATAGTGCGCCACGTCATGTTTCCAGCCCACATACCAGATTCCAGAATTACCCGTGCTCTAGTTAACATAACCTTTGTGACATTGTCCCATTCAAGACCAAGCAGCTAGGAGTATCAAAACACATCTTTATACTGACCCATATAAAAAATTCCATGTCCTCCACCCCTAACATCAAATGAACGAACTGATTTCCCAAGCCCTAAGAGGCTAAGAGAGTGCTAACACGCATGAATGGAGTTAACAAAACGGAAAGACGGCAACGATTTTTTAGTACCTGATAACACGAGATGAGAGAGCTGACAAATCCAAAGGCACCTGTAACACGGGCATTGACTTTCTTGGGTGCCAGTTGAAGCAGTCCAACTGCAACCACTATATCCAAGGCTGCTTTAACCAGGGCCAATGACCGCTCATTTGACTTCTTCAGTTTACTATGGTATTGTTCATTCTGCATTTCCAAAATGCACAAAAAAAACATGGGAAAAGGAAATAGAGAAATTACTACACCCCCAACAATTACACAAGCGCGCCCCCATAAAAATAGTAAAATACCTTATACTTATCCAAATCCTTCTCTAATTTGTTCATTGATACGGAAAGCCTTCCAAGCTCTGCAGCCTGAAATAAATAAATAAATATATATATACATATATTCTGTATATCAATCCGGATCCTATAAGGGATCCCGCACGGGCTTACCGTGCAGAACTCCCCTTTCCCGATCGAATTGCGACGATCCGAGCTGCTCAAAGTGATCAGAACCTGATTTTAAGGGTACCCGCAAGAAATCAGCAAAAAATATGATCGGGAAGGGCGTGATCCGAGTAGTTTTTTATTGAACGGTTCAGTAAAAAACTGCTCGGATCAAGCCCTTCCCGATTCTTTTTTTTTGCTGATTTCTCGCGGGTACCATTAAAATCACGTTCTGAACACATTGAGCGGCTCGGATCGTCGCAATTCGATCGGGAAAGGGGAGTCCTGCACGGTAAGCCCGTGCGGGATCCCTTATACGATATATTCTGTGTGTGTGTGTGTGTGTGTGTGTGTGTATATATCAGTGGAAGCACATTTGACCATTCTATGTTGTAATAAAGAATAAAACAATAACTGACAGCAACAGAATAAGCATTACTCCCTGCCTTCCAAAAGTGTAGTCCATATTACCCTTTTTATATCTCCTGAATTTGTCTTTCTTCAAAATGCAATTAGTAGCCGTCACTCAATTTCTCACCATACCTGATATAATATAATATTTAATAAGTCCCGTTTGGTTGGGCCCAAATCATCTTAAAGTTAAAAATTTGTCACTTCTTGGACCAGACCTAATGCTCTACAATTTGGACATCCGTAAATTCTATTTTGTTCATTGAGATACATCATAACATCGCCTGGTATACTGATGATCTAATCATAGGGCCTCGAGATTGTGACAATTTCAAGCGTTTGCACTAAGCTAACTGCCACCAAATTTGGTCTCAGACCAGACATAGGACTGTTCACAACTATCTACATAGACCATATATTCTATTTTCCCATTGGACGGTGTGTTCTTCTATAATCCACTGTGCTCAGTAAAACAATTGAAACACCAATCCTTGTTTGCCTCCTCATATCTGCTTTACTTATGAGTGCTATTCTGTGCCCCTTCAAGTCTTCAACACCACCTTTGGGAGATGCAGACAGTTAATCTAATAGGTCTACTCGTAACATCACTGCAAGAAATGTCAAGGTAAACAAGGGCCAAACGGATATGCAAAATATACTCACCACGTGCCCTTTATGTGCTCCCTCAAAACCTCTTTTCCCAAGTAAAAATAGTTCTCCAATGGAGGGAGTAAATATAGGAAAAGCAAACACAGAGAGAGAAGCAGCGGCAAACCTCAACCAAGGTACTGCAGATCGAAGAACCCATCCAACAATACAGGGATATCCTGCCAATTAGCTCCGCACGTTCTTTTTCCTACACATAACACAAAAAATTGAAGGTCCTTGTGAGCACTTCTCTTAGGCTTTGTTTGGATCAAGAATTTGTGGAGGTACTTGTTGAGGTAAAAGATGCTGTCAGGAAACATATCTTCAATATGTGATGGGAAATCCCCTACATTTTCTTTGTTGTTGAGATAAAAGATGAGATGAGGGAAAAAATCTCCAATCTGCTAAGAGAATCTCCTATATTTTTTTACCATCCACAGATCCAGCTACAAATTCTTGAACCAAATACAGCCTCAGATAATAGTGAACAACACTGAGAGTGTAAGGAAAAACAATCCGATACCTTATAAATGCCCGTCTTATTGAGCCAGACAATTTGGTCGAGAAACAAGAAAGTAGACAACAGTGCATTTTTAGACTGAGAAAAGCATTGTGGTTAGAGGTGACAAAAGTATATCATAAAAAAGTAGAAAGCGTTCAGTCAGCGAACCATTTTGTACCTTTCCAAGCAAAACAAGTGGAAGGGGAGTTCCTGGAGGCGTCGGACTAATAAGAGCGTGCAAATCATTGACAAACTGCATAAACAAACAAACCTAAGATGAGACCAAGAAAAAATGCGCCATACCCCCGCAAATTGAAAAACATTAGTTTTGCAATATTATCAGGAAAGTCAACTACTTATACACAATGCCTTTGGTAGTTGGTACATACGACATTAGGCCAGACTGAATATGCAATAATTTTCTCACAAGACAAGGTACTTAACTAAGAGACCAATAAAGTTGGTGAAAAGACATTATCACGCTTATTACTTAAAGTACAACTACGGTCGACCTTGAAAAGACGGAAAACTTTCCGGGCCAAGCTAGTTGATTTGTCAACATTTTGGGCCGTGCCAGGCTCTCCGTTGCTCAAATATTTTGAACCATATTGTATAGCCCTGCATATCTTGTCCCTGGCTTCGGCTTTGTTCAAATACAAAACCACAAGGCCAAGTTCTGCTCTGGCTACATCTAGAGTACTCATTTTATCTTCAGTTCAGCTGTAAAGTCAAAGCAGCAGATTACTTGGTCGAGAAAACCCAAAGAAAAGATGCAACCTGATAAAAGGAGCAAAAAGGCTTCATAGTTCCAAGATGGAAACTTAAAGGAATATCTTTCAAAATAGAAACAAACAAAAAGAGATAATTAAAGCCATGAGATGAATATAAGACAGTCATGCTTTTTGGTATAAGATTTAGGGAAATAAAGAGAAATACGTTTGCCTGCAAAAAAAGTAAAAGAAGGAATGATATGGTTGCTAAGTGATAGCTACGAAGTTGGATATACAGAAAAACAAGGAATGATAAAATTAGAAGTCAACTCATTTGTGAGATAGTAGCGTTGGATAGAAAATCGATCACTGAAGTATGGAAATGTCAAATGAAGACAAATTCAAATTTCGCAAAGGGTGAAATTGTGTACATTGAGAGAGTAAATTATGCCTAAAAATAAATGACTCGTATCCCCAAATAGGAACGTGGTGGGTACCATTTTGCATCACATGAGGATTTGTCACATCAAAGGACCCTTTCTCACCCAAAGTAATACTCCTCACCGAGCTGAATAGCTCAATGCCATTCATGATGTTGTTTCCAAGTGGAACATGGCCTTACGGAGTTGGGAAAAAGTGCCACATAGAAGTCTATGCATTTTAACAAGCGAAATAGGGAAACTGACATGTGAGCGCTACCAAAAGGAATGAAGGATCCTGATCCTTTTGATAACTACCAATTATTTCTTCAAACCACATCTCCACGGATGTTACGAATTCAAATTACAGACAACCTTAAGAAAGTTTCCACTTTCCACCACATATAAAATGCTTATTCAACCTTCCACTATCATCACTGGAGTGTTCTCCAATTCATCGCCAACTATAAACCTTAACCGTGTATTACCTTTCTTAATTCAATATGGACTCGGCTTTCCTCCAGACACATGTCGGCATTTGATTGACCCAAGCCCCTTCCCTCCTTAAATTCCCCCGGAATTGATCTAACGTGAAGTTCTACCTATCTCCTATTTTTTAGGAAAGCTCCTCCATATTAGAAAATTATAGTTTACAATCCCATTTTGATAGGAATATTACCGTATGCACCTATTATGAATTCTAGCGCAAGTAAAGAGTTGGGTCTCTAAAACTAATTAAATTGTCTGAACATAGAACAAAGAAAAATCCAAAAAGCTCAATAAAAAAACATGAAACCAACATGAATCCAACATGTGAACGCCAATGGGAAGCCTTCCCACCCCCACACACAAAAAGAAAAAATTGGAATAGCTATTTGGACGTTCAATCAAATACAAAAGATTTCGGAGCCAAAAAACCACTGCCTTCTGAATTCCGGCGATTTCATGTCGCAATTGAAGAATATTCTCATCAGTGTAGAAGGGAAATTGATATTGGTAACTCATTTTACAGCTGCAATAAGAGGCCTATTATTCATCAAAGAACAAGATTATGCTATTTGATTGATTCTTGTGAGAGTAACGTTATATATGATTGGATAAATTCCATTAGGTTTTTCCTAATCCTTTTTTTTTTTTGAACAGAGGTTTCTCCATTGTTATTCTTTAGTTTTGTTGAGAAGATATCGAAGATAGAAAAATGGGATTGTAAACAATAATTTCCTAATATAGAGGAGCTTTTCTTAAAAATGTAGGAGATAGGTAGAACAGCACGTTAGATAAATTTTGAGTTAACGGTGAAATAGGGGTTCAATTCCGCTAGGCAGCTTTCCGAGGGTTGAGGGAATTCCTCCTATTGGAATTGGAGGAAAGCCGCGTCCATTCAATATAACATTTCTCTATCACAAAAACTAGGCAAAAAACAAACATAGATGAAGGCTTTAAACTAAACAAAACACTCGCAAAACTTTGCTACCATTATATGGATTCGGAACACAGCACTCTAACCCAGCACAGCGTTTACACGCCATGTTCTTTCTTTTTCTTCTTTTTCCTTGGTAAATTGATATTTGGCTTTATTTTAGAACAAGAAACCAGCAAACATGACTCAAAATTTCCAATTTTTTTCTCCTCTTAATTACCTTAACAATAAGACAGGAACCACAAAATAGAGAACTCATACCCAAATAACCGAAATCAAATTGCACAAAGCCCAGTCTCAAACTCCCGTACATGAAGCTGAAATATTATAAATCAAGTCACAAAACCTACTTGCCAATCCAATTACACGTAGATATGAAATCGCAATAAATAGAGATATACTTCTTACAACCTTTTCAAACAAAGTAGAGAGATACTACTACATACCTCAAATCGAAATAAGCAAACGAAAATGAAAGAACTAGGGGTTGTGAATTCAATCGACAGGAGGTATATACATATACAGAGAGAGAGAGAGAGAGAGAGAGAGAGAGAGAGGTTATACCGGGGGAAGTGCCTGAGCTTTTCTGCCTCGAAGTTTACAACTTCTTTGGTTCTCTTTCTAGAAATTGACAGTCTTTTATCCAAGCTCTCGTAGCGTCAGCAACTCTATCTCTCCCTCTGGTTCTATCGATAAGGGCTTGTTTGGTCCTCTCCTTCCCAGAACAAACAAACAAAATCCTACTCCTACTAGTATTCCTAAATCCTATTGAACTCATTTAATGGCACCGGCACGTTGCGGTGACCGTTAATTGATAAGCCTCAAACGTGATAACGGACAGCCGCACGGCCCACTTCCTTATCTTACTATCGCAGCCGTTCGTTTCCCACTCTCAACTCATCTTGTGGACCTGTGGTTGTCATTCTCTAATGAACCTGGGGATATTAGTTACGGTACAACGTGTTTCGAGGTACCTTTTGTTGTTCATGACTATATCTGCTGACCAATGGCTCGGTTCATTAGGGCTCGTTCCTTTAATATGTAATTGAGTCAAGCTCGAATTTGAATTTTAAAATTTATTTAATAAACGAGCTAAGCTTAACATTTCAAAACTCAACTCAACTCAAAAAAATTCGGCTTGTTCATTCATAGAGACTCATTTAGTAAATAAATCAGGTTCGGGTCGCTTGCAATCAAGCCAAACTCAAGCTCAATTTTTTTGGCTTTAGAAACAGGTACGTAGGGCAGACCACTGAGTTTGTTGTAATATTTTTATTTCACAACTTCCCACACACTCAAACGGGTTGAGACTAATCTACCCACAAAAAACCAACACCCACGAAATGCAATTAGAAACAAGTACGTAGGGCAGACCACTGAGTCTGTTGTGCACTCTGCCCACAAAATCTTTTGTACAATTCAGCGGTTGAAATTGCAAAAAAACAAAAAGCATAGGTTCAATTCTGATTATAGAAGATTTGAGTTTGTGGGGCTCTAGCGGCATACCACTCATGTTTTGCACCCATTATAGGGCTCACGTATTCCACTCAAGTGCTTTTTTTTTTTTCCCACAACATAGGAGGTATCCTCAAACCTAAATAAAAGGATACAAATCCATCCAAGGTCGATTGTAAGGAACCAACACCCATGAAAAACAGTTAGCAATAGGGAGGAGCTAAGTAGGCCACTGTACCTGCCCATTTAGTGGGCAATGGACCAAAAATGATCCAAAGAATGTTTTGTACACTACATTTTACTTCTAAAATTATTTATGTAAAAACTGCTTTCGGAAAAGCTTTATGAGATGTTTTTATGAACTTCCAATTGTTTTTTGTTTAAACTCTGTCTCACCTTGCGGAAATCAATACTATGTAAATTCAGAGTTTGTTTTAACTCTGGCCGACAATGCTCTGTCTCACCTTGCGCGCCTTACTATGTCCATGGGAAAAAATGTGGTCTACAGCGGACTTTGGGTTGTGTTGTGCAGTGAGGTGCGCAGTACTGCACACTTTCGAACTGTTGGATTGTGCATTCGACGACTCGGATCTCATTTCAATAACTAACGATCGAAAGCCATTCATTGTCAAGATGAGATCCGAGCCGTCGGATGGTACGGCTCGGAGGTGCGCAGCAAGGTGCTGCTGCGCACACCACTGCATGACATCATCCCCAATTCATCTAGAGGAGATGATTCTTTGGTTTAGAAAAAATAAAATTCTAATTACAAATTAGATTATCAATCATTTTGGAATACCTAAATTAATTTATCTTAAAGGCAATCAATATTATTTATTTCAAGAGATAATTGTTTACTTTTGACTGAATTTTTTGGAATCACCCATTTTTCTTGACATAGGAATCAGAAAAGTAAAAAAATATGAACCAAAGCGACTCATGATTCATTTTTTACTCTGTGTTCTATAGCTCGACCATAGTGATGTTAATTATGGTTACATTTACAAGTAGCTTGAGCCATCTTTATTCCATTTCATATACGTTTGAGAATCTGCATAGCCCTTGATTTATGTTTTATTTATTCATTTTTACTTTATTTATGCTAATGTTGGTAACTGGAGATAACTTTCTTCAATTATTCCTGGGATGGGAGGGAATAGGTCTTGCTTCATATATGTCATTTCATTTTTGGTTTACACGACTGTAGTTGAAAAAGTTTCAAAATGACACTAAAGACAATTAAGGCAGATGTATAAAAGTTTTGTCTGAAGGGAATTTTTCGTTGGGAGCCTTGTTGATAAGGACATACTATAGGGTTCAATGTGTAATAAGGACATCTTAACTTTCCCTAGCGGCTCCAGTACATTCTACACCAATTTTAAATTTCCAACAATACCCATCATTTAAACAAAAGCGGCTGAAAAATTCTCTCCACTTCAGTCGATCATTTCCAGAAGAGAGAGAAAGAGAGAACTTACGAGAGAGAGAGAGAGAGAGAGAGAGACAAGAACCCCCTTCGCGGCCTTCGTTTTCCTTCATCGCCGCCTTCGTTTTCCTTCATTGCCGCCTTCGTTTGGTTTCGTCACCGTCGTTATCATCTACCTCGTCATTTTCAAATGGAACTAGTAAGTAAATATTACACATTCTTGTCTTCAGAAAGGTTTTCTAGTGCTCGTCATTGATTAGACTTTGTATTTCGTTTCTACTGCTCTTAGGGTTTGGTAAGCATCTTGGAGTCCAATTAAAGTCTGTTAGTTCTTATTATGGTTGCATTAGGGTTTGTAGACCGTTCATTAGGATTTTAGTTATCTGCGTAAGTTAGTGCTCTGGATTCTTGGTTGTTAAATAAATAAATGTGGTTATCTTCCTATAGTTTAAGAGATAGTCTAGATTTGTGTATTTAACAAATATGATTATTAGTCAATATGTGTACTAAATGATTTGGTTAATTATGACTGTGTACAACTTCAATAGATAACCATAACTGTGACTGTGTTCTCTGTCACCGTGTTTGCCTCATCGCCATCTTCATCAACTTTCTTGTCGTTATCATAACTATAATTCAAAGTTAACCATAGTTAACCAAATCATTTATGGTCATCTATTGATTTTGCTTGCTTAGTATTGTATTCTGTTTTTAACAGTTATGGTTATCTGTTGGGAAAGAGTTTTGGGTTTTTGTAGTCTGTTTGCTTGCTTAATATTTGCACTAAATTTTTAATAGTTATGGTTATCTCCTTATATGTGTAGGACATGACAAAACACAAAGGTAAAGAATTGAGGGAAATATGGGAAGCTCGGCCATTAAAAATTATTTTGCCTTCACAAAAGATGAGAATGAAACAGTCACCGAGAAAAAGAACAACAGAACCAAGTCAAACAAATCTGAAACAAAAGAAGGCTTCCTCTCCCCCTCAAAAGCAGACAACTCCAATGAAACCAACTGCTGAAAATGTCCGGAGTCCAAGAAAGAGGACAAGATCAAATAAAGAACATATGGATGAGCAGCATCCGACAAAAAGAACAAGATCTACCACACAAGATGCAAGAAGTCCCCAGAAGAAGAAAACCAAAACACCTATTGAAGTGCAAGAAGACGGGAAAGAGGAGGATAAAGAGAGAGAAGATGAAGAAGAAGATGATACGGAAGAAGAACAACAACAAAAGATTAATAAACAAACGAAGGCTGCCCATCCTAAATCCAGGTATGGTTATGAGTCAATCTATCATAATATATTTGTTGCAATAGCAACAACCTACCTATATGTGGTTATATATGATAATCTACCTATAACTGTGTTGGAAGAGGGACAATCTAAAAATTTAAACTTATCTAGGTCTCAAACTCAGAAATCAAATTTAAAGCAAGTTGAACAGAAAAAGAAGATGGAGATGGAGAAAGTGAAAGTGGTGAAAACAAAGGAAGAAGTGAAGAAACCGAAGAGAACAAGTGCAAGAATAGGAATAATGAAAAAGAACATTAAGAAAATTCAAAAAAACAGAAAGAAGAAGTGGAAGACGAGGAAGAATCTGAACAAGAGGAAGAAGATGAGGAAGATGACGAGGAAGAGGAGGAAGAAGAAGGGTCAGAAGAAGAAGAAGAAGAAGAAGGGGTGCCAGAAAAAGAAAAGGAGTCGTCGTCGTCATCATCTTCATCAGAAGAAAATGATGATGATGAAGATGAAGAGGATCAAAAAGAGCTACAGAAAAAGGCAGCCCGCTCTAAATCAAGGTATGATTATTAGTCAATCTGTGTACTAACTGATTTGGTTAACTGTGGTTAACTTTGAATTCTAAACTGTGTTATATGCCAACAACTTCAATAGATGACCATTACTATCGAATTATGCTTTCTTAATGTTGATAAGAACACACAGATGAGGTTAACTTTGAATTTTAGACTGTGTTGTATGCCAACAATTTCAATAGATGACCATAACTGTCGAATTATGTTCTCTGAATGTTGATAAGAACACACAGATGGGGTTAACTTTGAATTATAGATTGTGTTGTATGCCAACAATTTCAATAGATGACCATAACTGTCGAACTATGCAAACAACTTCAATAGTAATCATTTATTTGATCCTATATGAATCTATACATATATTGACCAATAGTCTGAAAACTGAAACTCATGCAGGAAGCCTATTGAGAAAAACAAGTTTGAGATGAAGAAGAAGGGGGAAAAAAGGAAGACTCCTACAAAAGCAATTGTAAAGAAAGAAAAGAAGCTGTGGAGAAAATGAAGAAGGAAGTGGAGAAATTTCAGTATAGGTAATGTTGAAAAAAATGTATGCATTATAATTTGTTGGAAAAATTATATGTATCTCTATTAATTATTTTGATGATTAATTCAATGATACTTTTATTCGGCATATACAATTATCGAAAAGTCATTTCACGGACTAAATATTTTTGTGACCTTGAAAAATAGCATAAAGTCTCGGATTCAATGATTAATAGTCACATAGACTTATTGAGCTCAATACGTGTCTTAACGGATTTATTTAGATAAATTTTTGAGCTACAGGTTGACAAACCGGCTGACAGGCCGGCTGTCAAACCAGAGAGTGTGTCTACCGGAGGGCACCGGACGACCAACCGGACGACCACCTGGTCGACCGACCGGACGACCGGCTAAGGCAAAATTCGTCCAGTCGTGCAGATCCAGATCTAAATCCAACGGCTCAAATTAAACTCCAACGGCAGGATTTGAAGCACAACGGCTAGGGAACAGAACCAGGGGCATAAAGCACTTCAATTGATTATTGATTCATTACAACAAAAGCTCTTACACTTTCCAAGCAAAAAAAAGATATTGCTATTTTCTCTCCCAGATCCAAGAACAGTACATCCATTGTCTTCCACTGCCATATTTATTGTTGTGTGAAAACTTTATTATTGTTGTGAGCTTTCACCTTCTCATCATACTTCACAACTTGTAATCCTAAGTGAGTGATTGAGAAAGATCACTTGTAAACCTTAGAAGACCAAAATCTGGCCAGATTTTGGGTGTTTGTTTTTGAGAGTTTTTGAACAAAACTCTTGCGGTTGTGCTAGCTCCTCGGGAAAGCTAGAGGCATACGGTGTTTGTAAGCATCCGCAAGACTTACAAGTTGTAATCTTTTCAAGATTATTGGAACCTTCAAGTAATTGTTTGAGGAGAAGTGGAGTAGGCCGGACCGTGGACAAATCCGGATCGAACCA
This sequence comes from Rhododendron mucronatum var. ripense, assembly GCA_019656295.1. Taxonomy (NCBI): domain Eukaryota; kingdom Viridiplantae; phylum Streptophyta; class Magnoliopsida; order Ericales; family Ericaceae; genus Rhododendron; species Rhododendron mucronatum. The sequence goes on along the minus strand of BPLT01000002.1, from coordinate 6,286,279 downwards.
CTATAAACGGGTTCTATATCTCTAACTCTCATTCTATATTTTGATTGCATATATTGTTAGAGATTATTTTTTATTGGTGATTTTTACTAGCAATCCTATTCACCCCCCCCCCCCCCCCCCCCCCCCCCCCTTCTAGGTTGCATTATTTGGGTAACAATTGGTATCAGAGCTTCGGCTCTTGTTTGTAGATTTAACCATCTAAGAGTTAAGATCCATGGCAACCATTAGTAATGTTTCTTGTATCGAAGGTCAATCGTCCAATAGACCTCCCTTGTTCACCGGAGAAAATTACTCTCATTGGAAAAATAGAATGATGATCTTTATTCAATCCACGGATTATGATCTATGGAAAATTATCAAAAATGGTCCCATTATTCCTACTAAGAAAGTTGGGGAAGAGACTATCCCTAAATCAGATAATGAGTGGAGTCATTCGGAAAAAGCTTCAATAGAAAAGAACTATAGAGCTATGAACCTTCTTTTTTGTGCTATTACTCCCAATGAATATGATTGTGTTTCCGCATGTGAATCGGCTAAAGAAATATGGGATAAGTTAGAAATGTCACATGAAGGAGATAGTCAAGTTAAGGAGTCCAAAATTGATATTCTTGTGCATAGCTATGAGCTTTTCAAAATGAAACCGGATGAATCTATATCTCAAATGTTTGCTAGATTTGCTAGTATTACTAACGGTTTAAAAGCTCTTGGAAAGATTTATAGTCAATCCGAAATGACAAGGAAGGTGCTCCGCTCTATGCCAACCAATTGGGATACTACCACCTCTATCATCCTACAATCCAAGGATTTCTCAACATACACGATGGACAAGCTCATGGGATCTCTCATGACGGAGGAAATGCATCACAACCTCAAGGATGAAAAAGAGAAGAAAGTTAAGAATCTTGCCTTCAAAAGTACGACAAGCAAATCAAAAACCAAGGAGGATTCAAGCGACGAAAGTGAGGATGATGAAATGGCGCTCATCACAAAAACCTTCAAGAAACTCCTCAAAAGAAAGTCATCAAGAAATGACAAGAAGGTCTCAAGGAAAGATGGGGGCAAAGAAGAAGGTAGCAAAAATGATCAAATTATTTGCTACAAATGCAAGAAGCCCGGGCACATCAAATCCGAGTGTCCCAAAATCAAGAAGCATACTATAAAGAAGGCAATGATGGCCGCTTGGGACAATAGTGATGATAGTAGCTCGGAAGAGGAAAATGAAGTCGCCAACTTGTGCCTTATGGCCATTGAGGACCAAGAGGTAGATCTTGACTCTACTTATTCTTTTGATGAATTACTTGTGGCCTATAAAGAGTTGAAAGTAGAATTTGAAAAAGTTGTTTCTAAAAACAAATTTCTTAAAAAGGTAGCTAAAGATTTCTCACTAGAAATGAATGATTTAATTGAAGCAAAAGATATTTTGGAAGAAGAAAATGAAAGTTTAAGAACCTCATTAGCAAAAGAAAAAGAGTCTTTGAAGGATACCTCAAAGAACGAATCGTTAGAAAAACAAATTGATGATTTGACTAATTCCCTTTCAAAACTCACTAATGGAAAAGAAAGTTTAGACATTCTTCTTGAAAAACAAATGGTTTCTTTTCACAAGGCCGGGATTGGTTATAATCCCACTCAACACAAAAATCTTTTTGGAAAAGATGTTCCTCCTTCTAGCCATTCAAAATTGACATGTCATTATTGTGGTAAAATTGGTCATATTTCTCCTACATGTCCTATGAAAGGATACTCATCTTCTAATGCAAAAGGGGTTTGGGTTCCTAAAAACCATATCAATGCTAACCTTCAAGGACCCAAGATGATTTGGGTACCAAAAGTCAAGAGTTGATGTGTTATTGTAGGTATGCTTCAAAAGTTCTCTCAAGGAAGGAAGTTGGTATCTTGATAGTGGATGTTCAAGACACATGACCGGTGACAAGAGGGCTTTCAATTCTCTTTCGCCTAAAGATGGTGGATATGTCACATTTGGAGACAACAACAAAGGTAAAATCATAGGAATCGGCAATATAGGTAATTCTCCTATTATTGAAGATGTTTTACTTGTTAGTGGTTTAAAACACAATCTTCTTAGCATAAGTCAATTATGTGATAGAGGAAATCGTGTTATCTTTGAAAAATCCAAATGTATCATTGAAAATGTCGAAAGCAACAAAACTCTCTTCGTTGGACAAAGACTTGACAATGTATATGTTTTTAATCTCAATGATTTAAGTAATTGTGATATAAAATGTTTTTCCGCTTTGAGTGAAAATAGTTGGCTTTGGCATAGGCGCCTAGGTCATGCAAGTATGGATGCTATTTCAAAACTCTCTAGAAAAAATTTGGTAAAAGGTCTTCCCAAAATCAAATTTGAAAAAGATAGACTTTGTGGCCCTTGCCAACAAGGAAAACAAACAAAGACTTCTTTTAAGTCCAAAAATATTGTTTCAACCACTAGACCTTTACAATTACTTCATATGGATTTGTTTGGACCAACTCGCTCTCCAAGTCTTTGTGGAAACTATTATTGTCTTGTTGTTGTTGATGATTTCTCTAGATATACATGGGTGATGTTCCTAGCTCATAAGAATGAGGCTTATCCTAATTTCACTAAACTTTGTAGAAGAGTTCAAAATGAAAAAGGATTTGTTATTTCTAACATTCGTACGGATCATGGAAAAGAACTTGACAATTCTTTATATGAAAAGTTTTGTGATGAACATGGTATTGGTCATAATTTTTCCGTACCTCGTACTCCTCAACAAAATGGAGTAGTTGAGAGAAAGAATCGTACTTTGGAAGAAATGGCACGCACTATGCTTTGTGAAAACTCTTTTGCCAAAATATTTTTGGGCGGAAGCCGTTAATACTTCATGCTATATTTTGAATCGAGTTTTAATTAGGTCTATCCTCAAGAAAACCCCTTATGAGCTTTGGAACGGTAGAATACCCAACATTAATTATTTTCATGCTTTCGGTTGTAAATGCTATGTCTTAAACAATGGAAAAGATGACTTGGGTAAATTTGATTCTAAATCAGATGAAGGCATCTTTATTGGTTACTCTCTTACTAGCAAAACATATAGAATTTATAATAAGCGTACTAATCTTGTTGAAGAATCTATTCACGTTTCCTTTGATGAATCTAATCCTTGTGCTACTAAGGATGTTGTTAATAATGATGACTTAGAAATTACAAATGAGATTCATGACTTGACACTTCAAGAAAAAGATGACGGTGATACTCAAGTAGAAAGCACTCAACTCAAAGAAGACGAAGTTATTAATCAACCTCAAGATGCCATGGGAGACAACCAAAATCTTCCCAAGGATTGGAGATTCGTGCAAAACCATCCAAAGGACTTGATTCTTGGAGAAGTTTCAAAAGGGGTAACCACTCGCTCTTCTCTTAGAAATATTTGTGATAATCAAGCTTTTGTTTCTCAAATTGAGCCTAAAAATTTTTCGGAAGCTCAAGATGATGAAAATTGGATTTTGGCCATGCAAGATGAGTTGAATCAATTTGAAAGGAATAAAGTTTGGACATTAGTACCTAAGCCTCTTGATCACTCTATTATAGGTTCTAAATGGGTTTTTCGTAACAAGCTAGATGAATCCGGAAATATTGTTAGGAATAAAGCTAGACTTGTTGCTCAAGGTTATAATCAAGAAGAAGGTATTGATTTCAAAGAAACTTTTGCACCGGTAGCTAGATTAGAAGCTATTCGCATATTACTTGCTTTTGCATCTTTCAAAAATTTCAAGCTTTATCAAATGGATGTGAAAAGTGCATTTTTGAATGGGTTCATAAATGAGGAAGTTTATGTCAAACAACCTCCCGGCTTTGAAGATCATGTATACCCCGATCATGTTTTTAAACTCTCAAAAGCTTTATATGGTTTGAAGCAAGCACCACGTGCATGGTATGATAGACTTAGTTCATTCTTGCTTGTTAATGGCTTTACTCGTGGAAAAATTGATACCACTCTTTTCATTAAAGCCAAAGGTAAAGATATGCTCATTATTCAAATATATGTTGATGATATTATCTTTGGTGCCACTAACGATAATATGTGCAAAGAGTTTGCTAAGTGTATGCAAGGTGAATTTGAAATGAGTATGATGGGGGAGCTTAACTTCTTCCTCGGACTTCAAATCAAGCAAACTAATGAGGGGATCCTAATCAACCAAGCCAAGTATGCAAAAGAACTTATTAAGAAGTTTGGCATGGAAGGATCAAAGCCAATGAGCACACCAATGAGCACATCAACAAAACTAGACAAAGATGAGAATGGTAAGGCCGTCAATGAAAAGATGTATCGAGGTATGATCGGCTCATTACTTTACCTCACGGCAAGTAGACCGGATATAATGTTTAGTGTTTGCATGTGTGCTAGATTTCAATCTTGCCCTAAAGAATCGCATCTAAAAGCTATTAAGCGTATTGTTAAATATGTTGTCGGTTCTCATGATTTAGGATTGTTTTATCCACGCGGAGTTGCATTTGATTTAGTTGGTTATTCGGATGCGGATTTTGGAGGTTTCAAAGTTGATCGTAAAAGTACAAGTGGGACTTGCCAATTTCTAGGGCACTCTCTAGTGTCTTGGCATAGCAAGAAACAAAATTCCGTAGCCCTATCTACCGCCGAGGCGGAATATGTAGCGGCCGAAAGTTGTTGTGCCCAAATATTGTGGATCAAACAACAAATGGAGGACTTTAATTTGCATTACGATCATATTCCTATTAAATGTGATAATACTAGTGCAATAAGCTTAACCAAGAATCCCATTCAACATTCTCGAACAAAACATATTGAGATTAGACATCATTTTATAAGAGATCATGTTCAAAAAGGGGATATTGAACTTAACTTCATTAGTACCGACAAGCAATTGGCGGACATTTTCACAAAACCCCTTGGTGAGGAACAATTTTGCTTTATTCGACGAGAACTCGGCATGTCTAATCATCTTTGAAAGAGTTTCGTTTTTGGTATCACAAAGCTTTCTGTTTTTGCAAACTTTTCGGGATTCAAGTGCTTAAGTTAATTGAGCTTGTATATATTGTATTGAATGGAGAATACCATTGATCTTAATGTAGAGCTCTCACTCCAAACATTTTATCATATGTGATATTTTTCCTTGGTTTATTCTGCTTCTAAACTGTTTTCTGGTCCTTAGCTTTGCACCACATAAAAAACGTTTTCTGGATAAAACCTGGACAAAATCTGGAAATCCTGCCGGATGACCAAGCGGATCTCCCACCGGATGACCGCATGGTCGACCGACCGGTCAACCGGTGAGTGAAATTTTTTTCTCATTTTAAAGTTCAGATCTGTTCTTTTCTGTTTCAAAACCCCTCCTCCCCGACAGAACACAACAGCGGCGAAAAACCCTCCCTAAATTTTCAAAACCCCTCAAACTCCATCAAATCCTCAAACCACTCCACTAATCCTTCCTAAAATCTTCATCTCCACTCATTTCTACCATCAATTCCACCGTTTTCATCTCCTAACCATCCAAACAAACTTCAAACCCTTCCAAACCCTGGGTTTCATGAAAAATGGCAGGAAAGGGAAAAAGGAGGCGTTCAGGGGCAGAATCAAGCGCGCCTCAACCCGACTACAACACACAACTCTTCTCCAACCGTGTCAATGAAGGAAATTGGGCCGGTTTCAAATCGCGACCCATTGTTTCGGGTCGTCAGGTAATAACTTCACCCCGTTATTACCGCTATATAAATGACGTTATTACTGCTGCGGGTTGGACAGAAATGATGAATGTGTCAAATATCTACTATCCGAAACTTGTTCGGTATTTTTACTGCAATCTGGATGTTGATCGGAATGCCGATGAGTATACTCTAGTCTCACGGGTTAAAGGAGTAGATTTGGTTCTGGATGTAAGCACAATGAGCAATTTCTTAAGATGTCCAGTAGTTGACAATTCTCAGTATGTGGCTAATGAGGACGAATTGGTAAATACAATTGATGATGTGGCTGCATTTTACCAAACCATAACTGATGATCGTGTTATTGGTGGCGGTGTGTCTAAAACTGAATTGAAGAAGCATCTTCGTCCTCTACACCTTTTTATTGCACACAATGTAGCCCCTCAGAAGGGACACTATGATGCCGTGTCTCCTCTTCATTGTTTGATTCTGCATAGTCTAGAGACGCGTAACTATATGGACTTGAGCTAGTTGGTACTGCGAGAGATGGCCTCTGTTCTTCAGGATAATCATAAGGCTTTGCCGTATGGTGCATTGCTCACCAAATTGTTTCTGGATGCTAAGGTAAACGTTACTCAAGAGCAATCTTTGCCGAATGACCCTGGAGCTATCAGAGATTATGTTTTTACTAGGGGACATATTCATGATGAGGACGCACCTAACCCTCAAGTCAATGTTGAGCAAGAACAAGAAAACATTGCGGGACAGCAGGGAGCGCAGATGGCACAACCTCAGTTTGCAGGAGATTTCTCTCAGCAAATGTTTTCTAGGTTTGATGCTTTGCAAGCTTCGCAAAATCAAATGTTGGTAGAATTCCAACAGTTCGCCATTGCTCAGAATAGTCGGTTTGATAGAATGGAGCATCGAATGGATCACATTATTCAAGCTCAGCATCACTACTTCAGCCATTACCATCAGCAGTACCCTGCTTTCGTGCCTTACCCACCCTATCACCCACCCTCGCCACCGCAATAACTTTCCTACCTTCTCGCTCTAGCCTTTGTTGATGATGTCAAGGGGGAGAAAAAGTTTTTTTTTTTTTGTTATTTATGCTAGTCGTACTTGGCTCATTAGTCGTACTTTTTTAGTTTAACTTACTCTTTAAGTAGTTTGTTCTCTGATCATGAGCTGCATCGGTTTTAATCTTGATCGTCGAACCTATGGTTGAGACTTATTCAAGCTTTCGCATTGCTAACTCTGATTAATTAAGTCTGTTACTCTAAGTTTGTGTGAACTTCATGGCTTAGTGCTTAAATGTCTCTTATATACTTCGCCGATATGAATTTCGTGTCACTAACCTTGTAGGGATCTCCTATGTGATAGTCATTCTCGGTAATACCCCTCGTATTCCTTAAAAGTTCTTATTTAGGGGGAGCATATATTAAGGGGGAGATTGGCATAAATTTTACTTGCATAAAAACTATCATTTTGTGTCATCATCAAAAAGGGGGAGATTGTTGAAAAAAATGTATGCATTATAATTTGTTGGAAAAATTATATGTATCTCTATTAATTATTTTGATGATTAATTCAATGATACTTTTATTCGGCATATACAATTATCGAAAAGTCATTTCACGGACTAAATATTTTTGTGACCTTGAAAAATAGCATAAAGTCTCGGATTCAATGATTAATAGTCACATAGACTAATTGGGCTCAATACGTGTCTTAACGGATTTATTTAGATAAATTTTTGAGCTACAGGTTGACAAACCGGCTGACAGGCCGGCTGTGAAACCAGAGAGTGTGTCTACCGGAGGGCACCGGACGACCAACCGGACGACCACCTGGTCGACCGACCGGACGACCGGCTAAGGCAAAATTCGTCCAGTCGTGCAGATCCAGATCTAAATCCAACGGCTCAAATTAAACTCCAACGGCAGGATTTGAAGCACAACGGCTAGGGAACAGAACCAGGGGCATAAAGCACTTCAATTGATTATTGATTCATTACAACAAAAGCTCTTACACTTTCCAAGCAAAAAAAGATATTGCTCTTTTCTCTCCCAGATCCAAGAACAGTACATCCATTGTCTTCCACTGCCATATTTATTGTTGTGTGAAAACTTTATTATTGTTGTGAGCTTTCACCTTCTCATCATACTTCACAACTTGTAATCCTAAGTGAGTGATTGAGAGAGATCACTTGTAAACCTTAGAAGACCAAAATCTGGCCAGATTTTGGGTGTTTGTTTTTGAGAGTTTTTGAACAAAACTCTTGCGGTTGTGCTAGCTCCTCGGGAAAGCTAGAGGCATACGGTGTTTGTAAGCACCCGCAAGACTTACAAGTTGTAATCTTTTCAAGATTATTGGAACCTTCAAGTAATTGCTTGAGGAGAAGTGGAGTAGGCCGGACCGTGGACAAATCCGGATCGAACCACTATAAACGGGTTCTATATCTCTAACTCTCATTCTATATTTTGATTGCATATATTGTTAGAGATTATTTTTTATTGGTGATTTTTACTGGCAATCCTATTCACCCCCCCTCTAGGTTGCATTATTTGGGTAACAGGTAATATAATCATTGCTTTTTTGCATACTTGAATTACTTGTTAGATAAGTTTTTCCATGTTTAAATGTTTTAAATTATACCTTATTTTGTTCAAATTTTGTGCAGGTCCAGCATGGTGTCTTTTGCCAAGTTTCTTAAAGATATAAAGTTCACAAAAATCCAAAAAAACAGATACAAAAATCACATTTTAGTACTCTTATCTTGGCTATAGCAGATGCACAATGGGATGACTTATATTTTAAAAAAAGTGATCATGATGCTTTGAAGCTGGTAGAACAATATGAAGGACAACGAGGGAGGTTCAAGTTAGGAGCCAAATTGGTAAAGATAACGGCTAGAGAGTTTAGCCTTATATTTGGAATCAAATCTGGGCCCAATAGAATTGAACTATCAAAAAAACCCAGGATGCCAGAAATACCGTTTGCCTGTGAAATTAGTGTGCATAGGATAATGACAAATATTAGTCTGAGAGAATTCTTCAATACAAAAGTTATGGCAGGGAAAGTGAAGAAGATGCGAAGGATGTAGCACATGTGCTAACCCTCTATCTCATTTCAACGGTGTTTTTGCCAAGCACAACATCAAGAATCAGTTGGAGTTACTTTCCGTTTATTGAAAACTTGGAGAAGTCCAGCTCCTATGCATGGTTAACGTTTTTTACGGAAGAGCTGATTAAGCAGTTGAACACCAATTGTACAACACCAACTGTTGCAGGTGGATGCATCGTGGGTCTCTTGGTAAAAACCTCTACCATTTTCTGATCTAAACTGTTTTCTATTTTGTATCGTAAACGAATTTGTATTTTCATTGAATACAGTACTGGTTGTGTGAACATAAGACCTTAATACACCAAGCAAAGCCAGATAATATGCCAAGATTCATGAAGTGGAGGCTTTCTGACTTGACTGAAGCGTTGGTGACACATCCGTTATGTTCTCTTGATGCGGAAAAGGTAAAATATAATTTATTGAATTCTGGATTGTTTGTTATACCAACATCAATGCATAATCATAAATGTAAAAGTTTATACTCTCTATCTTGCTGTGAATTTCTATAACGTTTGTTATGCCAACAATATCAATAGTTATGGTTATCTATTATTTTGGGAAATTTCAATGCAATGTCCTTAATTTCAATGTAGGTGGAGGAATCGGAGTTGGGACCGAATGATGAAGAGCAAGAGTTTGTTGAACTTGCCGATGGTGATAAGGAGGAGAAGGACACAAATGAAGCTACGAAGAATGAGGATGTGGCGCATAATAGAGAGCAAAACCGAATAAAAATCCTTGAAGACGAATCCAGTACGGCGCCCTATGTAATGCCGCGTTGGGTTGAAAAGCACCAGGGAACCAAATTCAAAAATAACGTTATATATACACGCCTAGTAAAGGCATTTTGGTCTAAAAACGGACTGTAGACCTAATAAATGTTGCAGTAATGGACCTTCACCACTATTACACATTGGGCTGGACTAAACACCCAAAACCACCTTCAAAACAGACCCTAGCCCAATTTCCCGTATATATATATATATATATATATATATATATATATATAAGGGATCCTGCACGGGCTTACTGTGTAGGACTCCCCCTTTCCCGATCGAATTGCGATGATTCGAGCCGCTCAATGTGTTCAGAACGTGATTTTAAGAGTACATGAGAAAAATCAGCAAAAAAAAAGATCGGGAAGAGCTTGATCCAAGCAATTTTTAACTAAACCGTTCAATAAAAAACTGCTCGGATCAAGCCCTTCTCGATCATATTTTTTGCAGATTTTTCGCGGGTACCCTTAAAATCACGTTCTGATCACTTTGAACGGCTCGGATCGTCGTAATTCGATCGGGAAAGGGGAGTCCCGCACGGTAAACCCGTGCGGGATCCCTTATAGGATCCGGACGGATATATATATATATATATATATATATATTATCAAAAGAAACTTCAATGTGGTTTTATCAATCTTAAATTAATCAGCTTCAGGGCAATAAAAATTCGGGGGTCAAGGAATTTATATAATGTAAAATCTGTTCTTGAGCAGTACTCTAATTTTCATGAGATCCTCATTTGGACTGGAAACAACGCAGGCAGTGCCAGCACGAACTCGGGTTTTATTTATGTTTCACCTTGGCAAAGTAGTAATTAATAGCTCAAGAGATTCAACATTTGCGTTAGAGAGAGGGAGAGATTTTGAGTCGCAGTAACCCTAAACCAAGTCGGGTAAAGGAGCAAACTTAATTTGCTATGTTTGGATATGAATTTGTAAGTAGACTTATTGAAGCATACATCGAGGAAGATTAAAGCTCCGTTCGTTTTATTTTTTCATTTGTCTATACCAATATCTTTTTCCAGAATTTATTCCAAATGATGTTGTTATTCCGTTTTTAGGTGTTTTATACTACGATGACAACATAGAAGAACTTTGTTTTTCGGAGGACAATCTATAACGAATTTTATGAACTGGTAAAACTTTTTCGGCCATGAAAAGTTACTGCCAAACGGATTGTCCCAAAATGGAGATGAGTAAATCCTTGTCGTTGCCAAATAAGGGATTGGGTGGGTGGGTGGGGTAAATCTACTGGAATTTCATATTAGTATGTGACTGGTCTGAGTTGAACCAAAATCGCTTGTAAGAAGTTACCCTCCATTAATCAAAAAAGGTTACCTTCCATTAAGTAATTAGTTTGACTCAACTCCCTGGAAAAAGAAAGAACTCTGATCTGGGATTTTCTGTCCATACATATAATAAGCGCTAAAAATCCACTCTTTGGACTAGCTGAAATTCCAATCTCAATTAGAATACCACCACCCTACCTGCATGCATGCAGAGCCTAATTCCAATACCAAGTAGGTATCTCTCGTCCCTCCTACAACTCAAACACCCCCTAAAACTAAAATCCCTATCCCATCTCAAACAAATCCACGCCCAACTCCTCACCAACGACCGCCTCAAATCCCTACCCATCCTTGCCCAACTTATCCAATGCTTCTCAACCCCACTCGCCACTACCCATGCCCATCTAATCCTCACCCACTTCCACCCTCCAAATCTCTACCTCTTCAACCTCCTCATCAGGTGCACCAAACCCAGGGACTCCATCCATCTCTTTGCCCACTGGGTCTCTAAATCTTCCCTCTCCTTCGACAATTTCACTTACGTGTTCCTGCTCGGCGCCTGCGCTCGGTCTTGCACCGCGGTTTCCGCATTGTTTGAAGGGAAACAAGTGCACGCTCGGGTGATCAAACATGGGTTTTTGTCGGATGTCATGGTGGGAACAACTGCTGTTCATTTCTATGCCAGTAGTCGGGACGTGGGCTCCGCGCGCCGAGTGTTTGATGAAATGGCTGTGAGGAGTAGTGCTACTTGGAATGCCATGATAAAGGGCTACTGTTCCCAGAAATTGAAGGTCGGGGAATATGCCAGTGATGCGTTCGCGTTGTTTAAGGGAATGTTGGTTGGTGATGTTAGTGGGGTGACACCAACCGATACGACTATGGTTTGTGTTCTTTCCGCGGCTTCTCAGTTGGGTGTTTTGGATACCGGCACTTGCATTCATGGGTGTATTGAGAAGACAATTTATACCCTGGAACTTGATGTGTTTATCGGGACTGGCCTTGTCGACATGTACGCGAAATGCGGTTGCCTGGACAGCGCTATGTACGTATTTAAGAGAATGAAAGAGAGAAATGTGTTGACATGGACGGCTATGGCGACCGCGCTAGCTGTTCATGGGAAAGGAAAACAAGCGCTGGAGATTTTGGATGCTATGGAAGCTCATGGTGTGAAACCCAACTCGGTGACTTTCACTAGCTTGTTTTCTGCCTGCTGCCATGCTGGACTTGTCGAAGAAGGCCTTTGTTTGTTCCACAGCATAGAGAGAGAATTCGGCGTCGAGCCTCTGATACAACACTATGGCTGTGTTGTTGATCTTCTAGGCAGAGCAGGGCACTTGAAAGAGGCATACAGTTTTGTTAAAGATATGAAGGTGAAGCCGGACGCGGTTTTGTGGAGGTCTTTGCTTAATGCATGCAAAGTTCATGGGGATGTTGTGATGGGGGAAAAGGTGGGGAAGATTCTTCTCCAGTTGCAGCAGCAGACAGAGCTGAGTGTTGTGGAGTCAAGTGATGTGAGTGAAGACTATGTTGCTTTGTCAAATGTGTATGCTTATGCTGAGAGATGGGAGGATGTGGGAATGGTTAGGGATATGATGAAGATTAAGGGGATTCAAACTAAACCTGGTTGTAGTTCAGTTCAATCTTTTCGCGGCCGCCTCTTGGATGTATTCAGTGGATAAAAAAAAACTTGGAAACAATAGGTTTTACTTATTTCTCATTGATAACTGTTCGTTTTCTTGGGCTTGTCGAGTTACTGATATCGCCAAAATTGAAATCAACTAGATATGTATTACAGTACATTTTTCTTGAAGTTTATTCGTAAAATCATATCCATCCATGCTTTCTCAAGAAAAACGTACTTTTGTTCATATTGTTACTGAGGAAGGACTTCGTCAACCTTGAATCCAGCTCTCTCAGAAACTGATGATCGATCTGAAAAAATGAACAGTTTGGATCATACTTATGGGCGATCTGAAAAAATGAACAGTTCGGATCATACTTATGGACTTGGGACGACACCCATCTGAAGGTCGATCCATCGGCAACCTGCTGTGCTTGGGGCCCTTCTTGCCCATGTCCACGCCAGCCCAGTACCTACTCCCAATTGTTGAATTTTTGGGCTATGATTCTTTCCGAGCTTGGGCTGCCAACTCCACACACAAAAAACACAAGCATGGTTTGGTCCGAATATTGTTCGTAGAGTATTGTTTTTTGGATTTTGTTTTTATACCAATTTAAAGAAACAATTGATATAGATATCTTTATTTGGTGAATTTATTTTTTGAAAAACTATGCATGAAAATATTTTATTCAACGAAAAACACAAGTTTTCATTACGACTAATTGAAATAATTGAACAAAGGATGTATATTCTAATTTCTAGGGCGGGAGAACGCGGATTACTTCCGAACCACTCCACAGAGGTCCCAAACTCAGCGACCTCGAGAGAGAGAGAGAGAGAGAGAGAGAGAGAGAGAGAGAGAGAGAGAGAGAGAGAGAGAGAGAGAGAGAGAGAGAGATTGACGCAGACTAACTTTTCTCACACAAAATAAATAAATAAATGTACCTTGGAATTATAATTTGAATAGGGGATAAGTTAAAAACGAGTTAAGCTTTGAATTCATAATTGAACCCAATACGTATTCTTACTAACAAGATAAACAATAAAAAAAAAAATATTTTGATTCTTTCTATTAGTATTATTATTATTTTTCACTCAATAGATATCTAGTCTACTCCTAAGTGGAGGGGGAAGGTATACCACTAAATGGCTACAGGTGGAGCAAGCTCAAAAGGTAACAAACACTTGCACTCCTGGCAAGAATCGAACCCTCAACTTCCAGGTGGAATAAGAGAAGAAGTGTTGTTGGGTTACAAGCCCATTGGAAATTCTTTTCTATTTATTTGGACAACAACTTTGTCCTTGGACAATGTCATACAACAATTTTAGCGTAGTTGGGTAGGGCAGGTAAGGGTCATGGCCCTACCATCGATCATTTTTCAGTTATCAGTGACGGCAAAAAGTATATATACACATATATAGCTCCATGATTAATGGCTGATATGGTCCATAGTCCTTTGTGATTGATTTCGACTTTTTACTTTTTCATTTTTCGTCTCAAATTTTTTTTACGAGGGTGTTGGTTGAAGAATTAATGTGTCAATGAATACTGCTTGGCTCAAAAAATAAGAACTCGCGAGGACAATAATAATTCTTTGTAGCGTTATATAATATGTTTTTATTGCAACTTGGCATACTAGTATATGAGATCTTCTGTATAAATAATTGATTAATAGCGATAGTGAAAATTTTGAAAAAAATATTGAACACCCTTTTATAAAATCCTAAAGCTACCACTGACTATAGGTGGATCTCGGTTTCAAAGAAAAAGAAGAAAGAAATGGAAAACAGTGATGCATATAAATTTAAGAGTAATTATACTAAGCCCCCCTCAACTAATTCGTATTTTTACTTAATTCCTTCAGACTCCAAAATTCAACATCGTGCACCCTCTAACTATCCAGAATTGACATTTAACACCCTTCTGTTAGGTCTCCGTTCATATGGCAAACGGAAAAAGGCAGTCAGCTTAAATGAGGTGTTTGGATCGAGCACCTATGCACATCGGATGCCATTAATTCCTGCACTGGCCCACTTGGTTTTTTTTTTTAATTTTTGGACGGCTCGGATCGGCCGTCGGTGCATTTTCCCTACTGTACCATCGGTACCAATGTCATTTTCATTAATTTTTGGCTTTAGGGCTCTCGTACAATATCTTAGGACTAATCAACGAGAGCCCTAAAGCCAAAAATTAACAAAAATGATATTGGTACCGATGGCTCGGTACCATAGGAAAAATGCACCGACGGCCATCGAACGGCCATCTCCGGGCACCAGACGGCTGATCCGAGCCGTCTAAAAATTTAATAAAAAAAAACCGAGTGGACTTACGCGGGAATCAACGGTATCCGACGTGCGTAGGTGCTCGATCCAAGCACCTCATTTAAGCTGACTGCCTTTTTCCGTTTGCCATATGGACGAAGACCTAACAGAAGGGTGTTAAGTGTCAACTCTGGATAGTTAGAGGATACACGATATCGGGTTTTGTAGTCTGAGGGCGTTAAGTAAAAATGCGGAGTAGTTGAGGGGGGCTTAGTGTAATTACCTCTAAATTTAATGCTACATATGTAAACCAACTTGAGAAGTATTTGTCTTGATATATATATATATATATATATATATATATATATATATATATGTTTCTTCTAAATTATCCTAATCCAGCAAGAAAAAAATATAAAACTTCTGTTTCAATTTATTTTCTTATCTTGTAACGCCCCTAATTTTGAGAACGTTAAATAAACATTTTATTGAAAACTTAAATGGAGTCATAGCTCATTATTACAACAAAACTCTTACAAGCGTATCTTTATTTAAACACGGAAAGGGAAAATTACGGTCCCTATCTACTGCTCCGCTCGTTCCTCCATCCTAGCCAATTCCTCGACTCCGAAAGCCTCCAAGGTGAAGAGTTTGCCCTGTTCATCTATAAGATCTGACGCATTATACCGGTGTCGCTACCAATATAATATGTCAGGGTCACCAAAGGTAACACCATGAGTTAAAAAAGCCCAATAGAATATTCCCTACCCACTAATCCTTAACTTATAAACAATTGATATGGTTTCCGCATAGAACATGCATATTTAACCAAATTTGTAAACAATAACACATCCACATTGACTATTTAAACTAATGTTGGTGTCCATGATTTTCTAAGTTTCACCTACGCGACTTGACGTAGATTGTGTCACCATTTTCTCCTTTCCTTTTCCAAATCAACATTTCCAAAATCGTTTTTAACACATTCAACCTCGATTCTTCCGTTCCGGTCTCCCAAGTATCCTCTCAATGGTTCCGCCGCATCGGGTTCCCATTGGCACACAAAACTTGCATTGGCTCCTCTCCGCGGATTACCAAGCTACACACCCAACCTCGGTTCCGCCGTTCTGGGTTCCTGAGTATCCTCACAATGGTTCTGCCCACCTGGTTCCCATTGGCGCACGCACATACATACACCACACAATGGGCTACCAAGTCCGGCCACATTAAGGTTTTCAAAACATCTTTCTTTTCAAAACACACCTTGTCTTTAACACACCCTAGGTGTCATTTTTCTAACTTTCTCGATTTCTATGTCTCTTTTTCGTGCATGGACTCTGCGGTAGGACTTTTCACGTAAGTACACATAAATCATTCATTGTAATCTTGAAACTAAACTAGCAAGATCATCCAACTCTATATTACTTATCATGCTCATATTATCACGTAGTCATATTCAAACATTTAGCACACAATATAAAGTATAGTGTCACATGGACGAATACCTTTGAAGTGGAAACAACTTGTGCTTTATCACACATCAAAACAAGAAATCCTAGTAAACATGTATACGTTCTCATAACCATTCTTAAGATTAAAATACGAATACTTTCGATCAAGTTTATATTTCGAAAATCCGTTCTTTCCTCCTTTTAGGGAATTTCTAAATAACATATGTTTATGAGAGTAAAAGTAATTTATTCTACATGTTTATACATCCTTTAGTGAAATGAATTTACTAACTATCTTTCATGCATTTCAAACATTATAAGCATTATACAACTTTATACACTTAAAGGAAGTAGTTAGGGATATCCTAAGTATACTTTTAGAGTAAAGAGTAAGGATAATCTACCGTTCTTCTAAGTGGTTGGTCGGTTTTGAGAATCGGTCGTCAGTTTTGCGAATCGGAGGCGTAACGGCTCCGAAGTGCTTCGAAAGGAAGGGAAATGGATTTTCTCTTCCTAGAAACAACTTTGCTAACTAAACTAGGCTACTTTAAAGATGTAGGGGTGGTTTTGGAGGTGATTTGATGGTAGCTCTCAAGAACTTCAAGAAACTTAAGAAACTTAAACTTTGGAACTAAGAAAGCTTAGAAATCTTAGAGAGAAGTGAGAGCAAAGGAGTGGAGTGTGAGAATGGCTTGAAGTGAGCTTACTATTTATAGGCCAAGGATTCTCTCTCTCTCTCTCTCCTATCTTTGATTTTTTTCTTGCTTTGTCACTTTAAGGCATGGCATGGTGGTAAGTAGAAGGGTAAAGTGCAAGTAAGTATCAATATCTAGGCATGAAAGACTAGATTTTGTACTCTTAGGAAGATTTGATGGAAGAAAGAAGGGATGGTGGGTAGATTTGACTTGGAGAAGTACATAGGAATGGGTTGTAAGGATGTAAAAAGATCATGTCAAGGTATTCTCCAAATCTCTCTCATATCTCTCCATCTCTCACAAGTACAAGGTACCTATATATATAACTTGAGTTGATAGAAGAAACCTAAGATGACATGCTTAAAATAATCTATGAGGTACATACACCTATATATAAGTACTTAAAAAAAATCTAGGGAAATGACTTTGGTGGGTGACTTACTTCTATTATCTAAGGGATTAAATTTTCCCTAGTAATTATTGACCCAAGGGTAAAAGGAAAAAAAAATTATATATACACACACACACTTGGAAGATATAATGATTTTCTAGTCTAGGGTTGGAAAGGTTCACAATGTTCAAGGGTGGGTGAAATGGTTCACTTAGGAATTAGGAGGATTCATAAGGGTCATAAGGTTCAAAAATGGCCAGGGAAGTCTAACTAGACTTGGAATCCAATTGGTTTGGTTAACCAATTTAGTTGGAATCTAATTCTACTTTTCAAGTAGGATTTCTAGTCAAGAAATATAATTTTAAAGCTTATTACATTTATTAGAAAAATATCCAAGTGTTTTTACAAGCACACTTGTCTTTAGAAAATAACTAAATTGTCTGGTGCAGAGAAATATAATTTTATAAGTCTCAATCCAATTATGAAGGATTATTAAAGTTAAAAAAGAATTTTAAAAACAAATTCAAGTAATTAAAAATAAAATTCAAACATTTAACGAATTTTTTTATTTAATAAAAATCAGAGTCATTACATATCTTATCTTTTTTTTCAATTTCTCTAAAACAGAGCCTAAATTTGCTTTGGTTTGCAATTTAATGTAGTTCCACCACATGCTCCTAATCAAAACTCTTTTCCTCCATAAAATTTTTTACTTTTCTTTCTTTGTTTTGTTGTAAAATCATTCTACAATAATTACTTTAATAACCATGGGATACTCATATGCACTCTAAGGCTATAGGTGGATGATCTAGACCTGGGTAACAGGTTGGGTCAAGTCATGTTTGTATTGTATCAGTTGGGTTCGTGTCACAAACCGCCCAATTCGAACCCGGCCCATTTAGCATTCTTGTTTCTCGAGTCGTGTCATTTTTGTGTTTCGTGTCAGAAATGCTCAACCCTAACCCGTTAACTTCGTGTTTGATTCGTATCGTGTTATCGTGTTCGTTGTCCAACTCTATATAAAATTACAGATACACCATATATTATATATATGTTCGTGTTAATGGGTGATACAAATTAGTAACCGTGTTGGTCGTGTCAATTTCATGTCTTACGTGTTCAATCCGAACCCGACCCATTTAGAATTTGTGTTCTCGAGTCGTGTCATTTTCATGTTTCGTGTCAGAAATGTTCAACCCTAACCCGTTAACTTCGTGTCCGGTTCGTGTCGTGTTATCGTGTTTCGTGTCTGTTGCCCAGCTTTAGGTGGATCTCAGTTCCAAGGCAAAAAATAAAGAAGATGAAAATACTAATGCCTATAATTAAATTTAGTATTACAGGCGTAATCCAAATTAAGAATTTTTTCTTGATAAATATATATATATATATATATGTTTTCCTCAATATTTTCCTAATCCAACAAGAACAATTATAAAAAAAAAAAAAAACTTTTGTTTCAATTATTTTCTTATCTTTTCTCTTTTTCAAATGCTGTAAAACAGAGCCTAAAAATTTGTTTTGGTTTGCAATATTATATAGCCCCAGCACATGCTCCAAACTCCTAAGGTATTAAATGCAGTAGTTCCCAATTACCACTTAAAAATGGCTGAAGTCAAACCTCTCCAATTTTATTACTTCTTCTTTTTTTTTTTTAACTACCTCAAATTTTAATACTTAATTGTCCACTATAGTTTTACGTACATTTTCAACGACTTATATCTCTCGACGTATAGTATGTTTTATGTTTTTGAATTAATTATCTTATAGAAAAAATTTAAATCTATCAAACAAAATCCATATTGTATACTTTTAGTAAATATACATCGAGAGATATAAACTATTGAAAATTTACTCAAAACTCTAGTGGACAATTTAAATAGGGACGGATGGAGTATAAACTTATCACGTCATATAAAATTGACCACTCCAATGGTCCACCACCACCTATCTAGATAGGACCCACCTTACCTACAACGTTACACGGTGGACCCTCTGGTTGAAAATTAGCCGGAGGCCGGGGTGTTTGACTGAGCTCCAATCCACCTCTTTTTGGAGTACAACTCAAGTGCGGCTCCACCACACATAGGATGGGTGGTTAGTCGGAAGTCCAGAATGAGACAATGCCCTTTGACTTATCGCGATTTCCTGCCCACTCGACCACGACGATCAGACTCCGGCTTCGTCCGTTTCCGGCCAAGTTCTGGCAGCGCTCCCCTCCCTCACCGCTAGCTTCGCCTCTCTCTCTCTCTCTCTCTCTCTCTCTCTCCCTCCCTCTCTCCCTCTCCCTCTCCCTTGAAACTGGCACAATCTTTAGTTGTAGATCGCTCTCTCGACGTCCGACGGCGGCTACGCTTCCATGACCCTTGAAATTTCATCCGTCTCTGTGAGATTTTTGCTACTACTACGGCTGAGAACGAAGTGGAGGAGATCATAGAGAGAATCTAAAGCACCCATCTCCTCGCCGTTTGAATTCATGTACAACTTTCCATTTTTTTGCTTACTAGTTGAGTTATGTCATTGGTTTGCGCACCATAGAAAAATATGTCATTGGTTCCTGCTGTCATTTGTGTGTTGTTACTGCCATTGATCGATTCCAGTTCATGTTGCTATCATTTGTGTGCTAATGCTATCATTGTTTTGATTCCAATTCCTACACGTACGCCATGTGCTTGATGAAAAAATCACTGTCCTATTTCAAAAGATAATACAGCTTAATTCTTGACTGATTTTGTAACTTAAGTTAGTTTGTTTATGTGCGATGAACACTTTGGTGTGAGGGAAAAATAGTGCGATTTGGTGATATCAAGTTTGTGCTTGCAAAATATAGATATACAAAATGAAGAGGTTGGGTGTAATGCGTTTTTCATAGTCTCTCTCAATTTTATTTGTTCGGCTAAATAAGTCAACTGACTTTTTTTTTTCCTTTATTCAAAATTTTCTCGTATTTGTTAGTTTTTCGTCAATGTTTTGGTGATTATTGAAACATTATGACGAGAGGAATCTTAAAAGTAAAAAATTATGATCGAATCTAATTTTTTTGAATAAAGACGAAAAATTTGACTTATTGGCTTATTTTTATCTTTATTCAAAAAAAAAAAAATAGATTTCAATCGTAATTTATGCAAAAAAAAAAAAAAAAAGGTTTCAATCTAATTCCTTGCGTGCTTGACCGGAATATGCAAAAAAAAATTCCCCTTACGTAAAAATCCACAAATAAGAAAACTTTCTAACAGAAAGAACCGTGAATAACTGTTTACGGAGGTGAATCACGTGCGTCCAAACTCAGACGATTCTCTTAAAATATATATATATGAGTATTGACAGTTTAACTTGACAGAATCAAATTGTCCATTTTATAGGGAATTGATAATATCAAAACTCTTTTTGTTCATGCCAAAACCTTTTTTGTTCCTGCCAATACTCAATGTTTATCTTTCATTTTATGACTTCATTGCCCTCCCCTGCACCAATTGCTTTACAAAAATGCACATTGAAATCCCTTAGGAGTATTTCAACATTCTTCCAGACTTTTTAATAATCCAAATTTAGAGGACTAAATGCATCTTTAGAATTCACCTCAAATCGATGGTGTTGATTAGCAGCAGATTCGGTATTGCTGAAGTCCAAAATTCTCCATGTTGTTTAAAAACACAGAAAATAATTTAAAAACACTAAAACCAAATCAACCCATTTGTACACGCAATTTGCTTTTGCTCTGTATTCTCTCAATCCTAATAAAGCAATTAAGGGCTTGTTTGGATTATTAATCTAATTGCTTACTAGGTTCAGGGCCAGCTCCGGGGTAAGCCCTGCAAGTCCTCGGTCTTGGGCAACCTCCGGAATGGGGCAACCAAAAAAAAAAACTTTAGTTACATATTAATATAAAATAGTTTCTTATAGAGCTACAAATGATGGTCTTGGAACAGCAAGCGGGTTTAAGTCTCCGAGGAAACGAGTTCGATTCTCAGAACTCCCCCTTCACTGTTTCTATTCTTCACTTTTGTTCTACTGGAGTACCTCTTTTTGTTTTCAGAAAATTTTATAAAAAGCCCTTGAATTTGTCAATAATTCTCAAAAAAATCCACGGACTTTTACTAATGATAAAAAGACACTTGAACTTGTTATTCAATCAACAATTAGCCCATTCCGTCCCATGGAACTTTTTTTTGTTTTTTGTATTTTTTACTTCAAAAAATACTTTTTACTATTTCTTTTTTTACTAGTAAATAAATATGCAATAAAGTTTTTTTTTTTAAATTCCCTTCCGTTTTTCTTCCAATAAACAATATTACGAAAATCAAATTACTTTATTAAAGATTTTTGATTTAACAAATACAACAGTAATATATAAGTGATATGCTCCTACATTTGATTAATTAAATCATAACTAAAATAAATCACGCGAGCTAACATGATTTTTATTTTTTCATTCAAACTACCATTTCACAAGAGAGATTAAAGAGATTGGCTATGATCTTGATTGTAAATGAGGCATCATTCCACTAAAAACATTTTTGAGCATTTGGGACTTCTTTTCAACTTTTTACGCTTTTCGAGATAAGTCATTCTCTTCACATATATATCAACTAAAACGTCCAAAAATCTAAGTTAGCGAAATGGCCCCAAGTTCTTGGATAAGTAAAGTATGATGACTCAATTGAAAATTTTACTTCAAAAAATGTGAGGAGGATTTATTTTCTATGAATCAAATTGTGCTAATCATAAAGTATTATAACCGGGATTTACATTTTAATATTATTTTTTTATGTTATTCAAGTTAAAATAACAATGCAAATTTATTTTTTTGTACTTGTATATATATATATATATATATATATATATATCTTTGTACGACTTAATTTTAAGTGGGCAACAAAATCTGAGGTTGGGCTAGGGTAAACCAAATATCGGGGCCGGCACTGACCAGGTTGCCTTGTAAAGGTATCTCATATGCTTGGTCCCTTGTTTCCTTCCATTCATCTATGGCACCTTCGAACTATAGTATATACACATATACTTTGTTATTTGTAAGAAACAGAGCAGAGGAAGAAAGCAAATGGATCAGTACCTGGTAAGCAAAAAAAGCGGTATCAAATACAAACCTAGATGAGAAATCAGCTCGGCTAATTGATTCCGAGTTCACAAACAAAAGAGGAATTAAGGAGAAAAAGATGGGAATGATTGTCATGAAAACGGGATTAGTTATTTTCTAGTGAGAATTTCCAATCAAGGAAGCTTTTTTTTTTTTTATGAGTTTTTCTTTTCAGAGTTCGGTAATCTGTTTCGGGGTATTCTCGAAAAAAAAATTGAAGCTCTGATGATGGAATCTTAAAAAAAAGTTAAAATACTCTTAAGGAATTTTAAGGGGCATATTCGTAAAGCAAGTGATGTGATTGAGGGTAATTAAGTCATGCAATAAAAGCTAAATATTTAGTTTGACAGAAATAAAAATAGTTTTGACAGGAGCAAAAAAGGTTTTGGCAGGAGCAAAAAAGGTTTTGACATTACCAGCTTCCATTTTATAAACTAAAATTTAACTTTTAATATCTATTGATGCCTGACATACTATTACGTGGACCATATAAAATGAATGTTTCAGATTATAAAAATAAACGCACGGTAGAACTCCGAACCACATGTGGTGAAAAAAAACCTATTGTTTCCCGAATATATAATCTCGTTGGTGAAGAGTCTTCCAGAGCAGACTGAACGTCCATCGCCTTAAAAACAGTGCGCTCTATAAGCAGCGCTATATATTTTACTAGTACGTCATTACTCTCAAGAGTTATTCATGGGCGCAATTTCAACCATCTATTCGAGCAATTAATGGCTGAGATTCGTTCTCAATTATAATCGATCACAATTAATTATTATTAGCCATAATAGATTTTCAATCTGAACCGTCCAAAAATATTTTAAACGTGAACTATTGGTCTCCGTAAAGCTTTCTTTACGGAATCATCTACAAATAAGTTTTTCTGTACTATCAATTCCTTTGAATCTGTGCTATCCGATCAGATCCTTCACTGTAATTTTTTCAGAAAGTCTGCCCACACAGCAGATTTGTGCATAGATTGTGCACAGATTTTGTTATGGGGCCCACCAAGGGTCCCACACAAATCATCCGAGCCGTTCATTAAATGTAAAACATTTTTTCAAGGGTCTCCGTAAAAAATAAGTTCAATCCGATACCTATAGGTATTCGATCCAACCATATAACTTTTCATTATCCGGAAATCTGAATGAAAAGTTAGATGGTTGGATGAAGCACCTATAGGTATTGGATTGAGCTTATTTTTTACGGGGGCCCTTAAAAAAATGTTTTACATTTAATGAACGGCTCGGATGATTTGTGTGGGACCCGTAGTGGGCCCCACAAAAAAATCTGTGCACAATCTGTGCATATTTTTCTGTGTGTAGAACTGTTCTAATTTTTTTTCAGTGCCGGGTATCTCTGTTTATGAACAGTGATTCCTAAAACAGAGACCATTAACAACCATGAACCACCAAAGCGCACCATCCCATTAAAGAAACACATCAACCCCATCCTCTCTCTCTCTCTCTCTCTGGAAGTCTCAATGAGGTTTTCTCCAGCCTACCACACCATGTCATCACCTTCAAAACAAAGCAAATCAATCTCTACTCCCTCGCCGGTACCACCCTTTTCTGCTCCCTCTTCTACCTCCTCGGCATCTACAACCACGGCAGCGGCCTAACCACCACCACCTCCTCCCTCCACCACTCCACTCTCCCCTGCCTTAACCCATCACAAAACACCACCACCATCCACGTCACCACCCCCAAACCCCTCGACTTCACCACCCGCCACTCCGCCGACCTCCTCCTCCCCCTCCCGCCACCCGCAGCGGCGCGTGTCCCCCACCTCCCCCGCTGCGACCCCAGATTGGCCGATCACACGCCGTGCGAGGACGTCGCCCGGTCCTTGGAATTCGAGAGGGAGAGGAACATATACAGGTAGGAACGGACCCACACCGAATTCCGTGCCCCACTCGATTTTTTTTATTTAAATTCTATAATAGTAGGAGTAATATTTTGAAAATTTTAAATTAAATTAGTATTTATGACGGTGTTTCAATCAATAAAATTATAGGGAAAGACATTGTCCAGGGAAAGGAGCGGCGTTGAGGTGCAGGATTCCGGCGCCGTTCGGGTACACGACGCCGTTCCGGTGGCCGGCGAGCAGGGAGGCGGCGTGGTACGCGAACGTGCCGTACAAGCACCTGACGGTGGAGAAGGCGGGGCAGAACTGGGTCCGGTTCGAGGGTGACCGGTTCAGATTCCCCGGGGGTGGGACCATGTTCTCACGTGGGGCGGATGCGTATATTGATGAGATTGGGAGGTTCATTAATCTCGGAGACGGGTCGGTGAGGACCGCCATTGATACCGGCTGTGGGGTACGTTCCATGTTTACTACGTACTTGTTAAATCTTATTTTTTAAAAGAATATACTCCTCCCCTTTCATATTGAGAGTCTCGCTTTCTATTTTGTTATTTTTAAAATGAAAAAATCAACTACTTTCGTATACAATTTTTTTAAATTTTGTGCATCATATTAAAGATATAGATTAGTACTTTAATTTGGTATGAAAAAATTTAAAAATTATATACGAAAGTAGTTGATTTTTTTATTTGAAAAATAATATAATTTTTCGTAGTGAACTCTTATTATGGTACACATATTAATGTAAGGATGTATACGTAAATTTCATAATTAAAGGGGTTGGCCTAGTGACAAAAGTTTGAAAATTTTGAAGAGTTTGTACCTCCTACATCTCACTTTCATGTATTCTTGAGATCACCTAACGGGGCGTTGGCATGCGAAATGATCCCGTAGGCTTCTGTAGATAGGTGCAAAATTTGACCTGGTACGCTATGTATCGTAAAATTATGGGTAAATTTTCGTAGTTATCCCTCTAATTTTACGGTTGTTTCAATTTCGTCCCTCTAGTGTCAATTGTATAAATTTCGTCTCTGTAGTTTGTTTTATGTTTCAAATTGGTAAAATGGTTAACACCGTTAATGAAACTAACGGAAAAATATGATTAAAAAAATTAATGTTGTGTTCTCTTTACAACTCAAAAAGAATTTTTCAAAAAATTCTCTCTAAATTCCTCCTACTTCCAATATTTTTCTCTCTATCTCTCTTCACTCATTACCCTTACTATTTTTCAAATTTTTTTTTAAAACTCAATCCAAACATAACATTTTTTAACTATATTTTTTAATATATAAACGGTGTAAAAAATTAAGTGTTCCAATTTTCAATCCGTTTGAACCGGTGCGAAAATCTTATTTTTCTAATCATTTTATCTTAAATGGTCATAATGGATTTTTGGCTTTAAGGCCTTTTAATAAGCACCCTAAGAGAGCCCCGAAACTAAATAAAGAGTTTTCGGGTACTCGTTGAAAGGCCTTAGAACCAAATTCATTACGACCATCTAGGACAAAATGATTAAAAAAATAAGATCTTCACACCGGTTCAATTGGATTGAAAATTGGAGCACTTAATTTTTTAATCAAATTTTTTAATCATATTTTACCAATTTGGAATGTAAAACAAACTACGGGACGAAATTGAGATAATTGAAACTAGATGGACAAAATTGAGACAGCCATAAAACTAGAGGGACGACTACGAAAATTTGCCATAAAATTATTACTCCTTTCATTTTCATTTAATAGTTCTTTTTTAGAGTTCATGCCACTTTTCAAATGTTTATATCTTGTACTCCCTCCGTCCCATTTCCATTGTCTATTATTCTGTTTGTCTCTTTTATATCTTTTATCTATATCTTTTAGTATGGATCTTAAAAAATATACAATATGAATCTTGTTTGTATTAATTCTATAATATGAAGTTTTCAAAATTATGAAAAATATTATAGATCGAAAGATATAAGTAATTAAAAAATGACACACAATTCAAAATGGATAATGAAAATAGGACAGAATGAGTAATATATAATGTTTTATGAGATTTTGAAAACATTGTCTAATAAAATTAATTGTGCTCTATCAAAGATCCATCATTTATATAAAATTTATTATCGATTTAAAAATATAATTCATTTTTTATTTGGTTAGAATAGAAGGAGGGATAATTAGATGTTACTAGATGGGGAGAGAGTATATGTATATGTATAGATGTTTGGGGTTTGATATTTTGGGGGGATTTGGGGAAGCTGCTGTGCAGCTTCGTGCTATACAGCGTGCTGCGCAGCCGCTGGCGCGCGTTGCCGGCATCGGTCCGGCGATCGGAGACGTTCAACGCGTAGAGCTCGTCGAGTTTTACTTGTGCGCCAAAAATCAGCTCGATCAAATATTGTTTAGTGCCTCATCCGAACACATATAACTTGAAAAAAATGAAATCCAAATGGATACAAAACACTGGATCGAAACCACTGAATCCATTTTTTTCAAGTTATATGTGTTCGGATGAAGTACTTATCGATATTTGATCGGGCTGATTTTTTTCGCACACAAAAAACTAGACGAGCTCTACGCGTTGAACGTCTCCGATCGCC
This sequence comes from Rhododendron mucronatum var. ripense, assembly GCA_019656295.1. Classification (NCBI taxonomy): domain Eukaryota; kingdom Viridiplantae; phylum Streptophyta; class Magnoliopsida; order Ericales; family Ericaceae; genus Rhododendron; species Rhododendron mucronatum. The sequence goes on along the minus strand of BPLT01000002.1, from coordinate 6,259,456 downwards.
GGACCGATGCCGGCAACGCGCGCCGACGGCTGCGCAACACGCTGTGCAGCACGAAGCTGCACAGCAGCTTCCCCAAGTCCATTTTGGGGATGAAGTAATGTGCTTTTAGTGGGTTCGGAAATTGGTCTAGGGATCGTCTTAATGAATTGTTTATTGGGTCCTGAAATTTGACTTTTGTCAACTAGTGTTTGGAAGAAGAGGAAAACCATGTGATGGGAGAAGAATTTTTGCTGAATAGTTTTTCTTTCTTTTTAACGGACGCTGCTACAGGTACAACAACGGCTGCACAGTAGCTGCGCACAGACCAGTTTCGCTCCCGTCTCGGGTCTTGCAAAGATGATCGGAGCCACTCATTTTGTTCAAAATGCTATGTTTAGGGTCCCTGCAAAAAATCAGCCCAATCCGATATCGGGAAGGGTGTTTACGAATCATCCAACTTTGCTTCAAAATTTAGGCTAAATTATAAAGCAAAATTGGATGATTCGTAAACACCCTTCCCGATATCGGATTGGGATGATTTTTTTGCAGGAACCCTAAACGAAGCATTTTGAACAAAATGAGCAGCTCCGATTATCTTTGCGGGATCCGAGACGGGAGCAAAACTGGTCTGTGCGTGACTGCTGTGCAGCCGCTGCTGTACCTTTAGCATTTCTGCTTTTTAACAGAGTGAGGAGGGAAGATTAGCCTATGGGAGAAGAAAAACCATGTGATCCACTCCTGTAAATTTTTCCTTCATTTTTTTGTTTGGCGTATTTTTTTTGTCTTGTTTTTTTGAATTTTTGTTAAATTTGCGTTATTTTTTTTTTGGTTAATCATCCAAGTAAGTCTAACAAATACAAAATTATGATCAAAAGGAAAAAAAATCACTAAAGACAAAAAAATGCCAAACAACGGTCTTTTAGTTTAAAGTGTCATCTTATATGAATTTTTTTTGTATCATTGACCTACATTTTTATATTTTTTTTATTCCTCTCATCGAGATGAATAATTAATTTTAAAAATTATGACAAAACCTCAACAAAAAATTGTGAAAATAAAAAGTATCAAAAAAAAATTTAGACAAAAAGTTTACAAGAACGAAGCCATAGTAAATAGTAAATACATACACAGTAATGCTGACAGATATTGTGGGCAAAATTGTTGTCTTTGTCCATATTTTCATGATTTTTCGTACATAAATTCAAAAAAAAATTGACAAAAAACTTTTTAAAAAATTACTAAAAAATAGAATTTTATTTTTCCTTTTTGAAAGGAGGGAAGCACGAAAGATCACGTAATTCTGCATCAAAATCCTTTACCAAATATCTACTTCTAGATCACTATATTTATCTAATTCTCCTTAATTGGGAAAGTAAAACTCCGATTAAAATTCAGTCCAAGTTTGCTGCTTCTGTTTTTTGGCGTTAGACTTCGCTGTCGAAATTTCCTCTGCCGATTAACGAATGGAAGAGTTCATAGAAGAATTTCCCTCTTCTCACTCTCTGTGGGTTTTTTTTTTTTTGGTTTTGGGTATTGAAATAATTAAGCTATGGATAGTAAATTGCATTTGGTAGCAAAAGTGGAGATTGCCTCAAATGGGAGTCTACGCACGTTTCATTTATTTCACTTCAAGGATTTTGAACTCTTAAAAACTGGACACACTTAAAGACACCTCCAACTGCAATTGAAAAAAAGAAGATTATAATTTGGAGTATCATCGTCGTATCCCTCTCTACTTATAAGCTTCTCATACTTTCTTTTTCATTAGTATATCACAAGTAAATTTGTTGAACAATGCAATGTACACTATGTATATATGTGTACAGTCTGAAATTGTTCAATGCAAGTGAGCCCCTCATTATTTTGTGGATCCACTTGTTTCGGACAATTTCAAACACATTTGAATCCGGAGACTTCCCAAATTTTGTATTCAACTGAAAAGGAAACACGAAAAATATGAAAACAAATACATGGGTTTTACATTCTGTAAAACATTTTTTTTGTGTTACGTTATGAATTTGCTGGTTCATGTGGCTGCACATTGTCTTGTTTTTTTTTTTACTTGATTCATCATAATTGCCCAATTAATGCATTTACTTCCTATCATATCTTGATTTTCTTTCACATTTATAGGTCTGGGAAAACATTAAATATTTATGTGTATACATGCACAAATAGACAATGAGGCAGTCAAAGCAGTTAGCCTTTTGTTTCAAAAGTTTTCTTTGGTTGGGCCCACCCGTATAGGGTCAGTGGCCTTTTGTAGCTTGAAAATTGAGAATCATTTTCCTACTTAAATTTGTTTATTAATACATAAATTTCAAGAATTCAAGGGAAAATAAAATTGGGGTTTTGTCTTTTATTGGTGTGATAAAAAGACAAGCTGCGACATCTCCAATGGGAGATGTTAAACGTAACGTGGACAATGCAATGAATCCTTTTGATAGCTTCAAGCCTTCCAATCATGCTGCCTTTCCATATGCCAATTGCACGTGGAATTGAAGGTAGCTCTAACATGTTAATTTTGACAACAATGCAGTGGCATTTCAAATTTCAAAAATTCAAAATGTAAAGACAATATAATTTGACATAAGGGTTGGAGAGGGTTAGTTTAATGTCAAATTAATAAATAAAATTTGGCATAAGGGTTGGAGAGGAGGCTTTGATGTCAAATTGAAGATGCCAAAACAACACATAAAAGCCTTCATAAAAAATTTGGCATCTCCAATTTGAAGTCAAGGGTTGGAGTTTACTCTATCATTAAGAAAGCCAATAACTAATTAGGTTTAAGAATGAATGCATTCACTTAACCCATCCATCATCTTGACTTTCAATTGTAAATTAATGTGCTAAGCAAGGGGATTAATTGGTTGGTTACATGTTACCTTTGTCATTACAACATTCACTGCAGTTTTCAACCTTCCATAACCTCTTATTAAAGGGTGAGTTTCTCTACGTGGCTAAAGGGACTTTATCCCCTTTGACCTGTAGGGAAACTTGACCTTCATTATTTTTGACCTGCAAATTGTACTAATTTTGAATGAAAATGGACAGTCTAGTCCAAACCATTTTGGCCCTTTCCGAGCCGATTTCAATGATCGGGATCGTTCACTTTTTAGACCTTGTCAAGACAGTAGGCACACCAAAAATCATATTTATCTACTCTCGCTTAATACATTTTCGTTGTATCTTGACATGATGGAATTTGAAAACATTGCAAAAATGGATCAAAACCCCTTTATCTCAAGATAAATATGTTATGGAAACATGTATCGATGGATATTTGGTCCTATGATATTCGGCAAGGCCGATGTTCCCAACAATGTGTAAAAAGTGAATGATTTCGTTCAACGAAATATGCCTAGAGATGGCCCAAAGTTGGTTCGCGATTGTCCAGTCCCTTACTGGAGAGGGTCCAATCGAATTTAGTTGTTGGTTACAAATTGCCCTTTCATTGCAACAATCACTTGACTTTTTTACCCTCCATAACTCTCTTATTCCTTATATTTTAATATTTATTACGTTTTTTAAATTTGTACATATTTGTTTTTATCAACGAAAGTAAGCATTGTTAGAATAGCACCTTGGGGAGGGGTTGAACTCGTGCCTTTGCTTTCTCCCAACACCTCAGTGCACTCCTGAATCCTGATGTTGTTATGCCAAATGTCTCTTGGCTTGTATATATATGATCTTAATGATGCTTAAGTGATTCTTAATGATGCTTAAGTGATTAAAACAAGGATATTTTAAATAGGCAAAACTTAAAATGCTCTAATTGAGAACTAGAACATTAACTTGGTTCTTTCTTACGTGAGAAGATCATGATCAAGTGATTTTTTTTTTAAAAAAAAAACTTCAAATTTTGTAGGTAGCAAGTTGGGGAGCATACCTTTTGTCTAGGAACATCTTAACAATGTCATTTGCACCAAGAGACTCACATGAAGCTCAAGTGCAATTTGCTCTTGAACGTGGAGTTCCGGCCATGATTGGAGTGCTTGCATCCATCCGGTTACCTTACCCTTCCAGAGCTTTTGATATGTGTGGGGGTTCAAATTATCAGGACCTAGACGGGGCGAGATTAGGCTCCTTCCTCCTTCCTTATAGCTCCGTGTGTCCTCTGACGATCAAGTTAGATCTAGGAAGAAGAAGATAGGCCTCGGGTTAGAAAGGAACAACGTCCTTCCTAACGAATGTTTGGCCATGATGGGAAGAGCGTTTATGGCCTCGGGAAAGAGATAGGCCTCGGGAAGAATATAGACCTCGGGAAGAACATGAACAGTGCAATGAACAGTGTTACTTCATGCTTCAGACGACCAAACCGGCATTTTCCACCAATTGTCGGGATCTTGACCATGGTTCTGGTTAGGTTCCTTCCTCCGTTTGCTCTGCGCCTCCGCCGCTGGACCTACAACAAGTCACTAGGGCTATGGAAGCCCAGTGACCCTCCGACGATCAAGTTAGATGTAAGGAGAGAGGTTTAGGTCTAGGGTTAGGGAAGAACGGCATACCTTTCACAATAAGCATCCCTTTGTATTTATAGACCTAGGTTTGCTTGGCCTTCAAGCCAACGCGTGGAGGTCACGCTCGGGTAACCGCCTCGGGTGACGTCATAGATGACGCACTGGATAAGGTGGTTACGGAGCACATGGCCAGGTCAGCCTTTTGCGAGGATTATTCTCAATGCTGTCACATTCGGTGCAGGAGGCTTACTCGGGAGCCCTCGGTGCTGTGCTCGGACGTCGGTACGGAGCCCTCGGGTACACTCGGTAATACGTCTCTGGGGTCGGCACGGAGCCCTCGGTAATATTTCCTCAGGGTCGGTACGGAGCCTTCGGTAATATGTCCTCGGGGTCGGTATGGAGTCCTCGGTAATGTCCTCGGGCTCAGTACAGAGCCCCATTTATTCGGGCCACTACAATAGCCCCTCAACTTCTCTTAACCTTTTATTGGTTTGGGAGGAGTTGACGAGTAGTATGGCCGAATGTTTTGATGTGTACCAAGCCCCAGAGAGATATGTTGAGCCTCATACAAGTTGTTCGTCGGTTCGTGGGCTCGGCTTCGGAAAACTAAGGCACGAAAGAGGCACGGAAGGGTTCCGTCGGTTCGTGAGCTTGGCTTCGGGAAGCCTAGGCACGAAGGAGGCACGGAAGGGTTCTGTCGGTTCGTGGGCTCGGCTTCGGGAAGCTTGGCTTCGGGAAACCTAGGCACGAAGGAGGGACGGAAGGATTCCGTTGATTCGTGAGCTTGGCTTCGGGAAGCCTAGGCACGAAGGAGGCACGGAAGGGTTCCGTCGGTTCGTGGGCTCGGCTTCGGGAAGCTTGGCTTCGGGAAACCTAGGCACAAAGGAGGGACGGAAGGATTCCGTTGATTCGTGGGCTCGGCTTCGGGAAGCTTGGCTTCGGGAAACCTAGGCACGAAGGAGGGACGGAAGGATTCCGTTGATTCGTGAGCTTGGCTTCGGGAAGCCTAGGCACGAAGGAGGCACAGAAGGGTTCCGTCGGTTCGTTGGCTCGGCTTCGGGAAGCTTGGCTTCGGGAAACCTAGGCACGAATGAGGGACGGAAGGATTCCGTTGATTCGTGAGCTTGGCTTCGGGAAGCCTAGGCACGAAGGAGGCACGGAAGGGTTCCGTCGGTTCGTGGGCTCGGCTTCGGGAAGCTTGGCTTCGGAAAACCTAGGCACGAAGGAGGGACGGAAGGATTCCGTTGATTCGTTAGCTAGGCTTCGGGAAACCTAGGCACGAAGGAGGGACGGAAGGATTCCGTTGATTCGTGAGCTTGGCTTCGGGAAGCCTAGGCACGAAGGAGGCACGGAAGGGTTCCGTCGGTTCGTTGGCTCGGCTTCGGGAAGCTTGGCTTCGGGAAACCTAGGCACGAAGGAGGGACGGAAGGATTCCGTTGATTCGTGAGCTTGGCTTCGGGAAGCCTAGGCACGAAGGAGGCACGGAAGGGTTCCGTCGGTTCGTGGGCTCGGCTTCGGGAAGCTTGGCTTCGGAAAACCTAGGCACGAAGGAGGGACGGAAGGATTCCGTTGATTCGTTAGCTAGGCTTCGGGAAACCTAGGCACGAAGGAGGGACGGAAGGATTCCGTTGATTCGTGAGCTTGGCTTCGGGAAGCCTAGGCACGAAGGAGGCACGGAAGGGTTCCGTCGGTTCGTGGGCTCGGCTTCGGGAAGCTTGGCTTCGGGAAACCTAGGCACAAAGGAGGGACGGAGGATTCCGTTGATTCGTGTGCTCGGCTTCGGGAAGCTTGGCTTCGGGAAACCTAGGCACGAAAGAGGGACGGAAGGATTCCGTTGATTCGTGGGCTCGGCTTCGGGAAGCTTGGCTTCGGGAAACCTAGGCACGAAGGAGGGACGGAAGGATTCCGTTGATTCGTGAGCTAGGCTTCGGGAAACCTAGGCATGAAGTAGGCACGGAAGAGTTCCGTCGTGAAGAACGCCTCCGAGCAAGGTGGGAGCTGTTGAAGGGGAAGAGCGAACATCAGAGAGAGCGACTAGTCCCCAGCAGAGTCGCCAATTGTGGGGGTTCAAATTATCAGGACCTAGACGGGGCGAGATTAGGCTCCTTCCTCCTTCCTTATAGCTCCGTGTGTCCTCTGACGATCAAGTTAGATCTAGGAAAAAGAAGATAGGCCTCGGGTTAGAAAGGAACAACGTCCTTCCTAACGAATGTTTGGCCATGACGGGAAGAGCGTTTATGGCCTCGGGAAAGAGATAGGCCTCGGGAAGAATATAGACCTCGGGAAGAACATGAACAGTGCAATGAACAGTGTTACTTCATGCTTCAGACGACCAAACCGGCATTTTCCACCAATTGTCGGGATCTTGACCATGGTTCTGGTTAGGTTCCTTCCTCCGTTTGCTCTGCGCCTCCGCCGCTGGACCTACAACAAGTCACTAGGGCTATGGAAGCCCAGTGACCCTCCGACGATCAAGTTAGATGTAAGGAGAGAGGTTTAGGTCTAGGGTTAGGGAAGAACGGCATACCTTTCACAATAAGCATCCCTTTGTATTTATAGACCTAGGTTTGCTTGGCCTTCAAGCCAACGCGTGGAGGTCACGCTCGGGTAACCGCCTCGGGTGACGTCATAGATGACGCACTGGATAAGGTGGTTACGGAGCACATGGCCAGGTCAGCCTTTTGCGAGGATTATTCTCAATGCTGTCACATTCGGTGCAGGAGGCTTACTCGGGAGCCCTCGGTGCTGTGCTCGGACGTCGGTACGGAGCCCTCGGGTACACTCGGTAATACGTCTCCGGGGTCGGCACGGAGCCCTCGGTAATATTTCCTCAGGGTCGGTACGGAGCCTTCGGTAATATGTCCTCGGGGTCGGTATGGAGTCCTCGGTAATGTCCTCGGGCTCAGTACAGAGCCCCATTTATTCGGGCCACTACAATATGGCTCATTGTTCTCGCTGCCTCAATCCTTGGGGCCTGAATGGTAATCTAATTACTCCTTTTGCTGTTTCATTTCTTTTTCTTCTTCTCGGTTCTCTACGGGTGTGTTCGATTAGCAAGAAAATAATGTTGGCAAAAAATGAAGACAAGAAAGAAAAGAAAATAACTCAAAAAAAGTTAGCACACATTTCTTACCATTTGTAGGTTGAAGAGTGGCTAGATGAAGGACACGTGGCGGACCCCCAAAGGTAGGCCAGGTGGAAGACCCTGAGTAGTTAGACAATAGGTAGTGAACAGTCGGGGTCTAGGCCATTCCCTAGGCCTTAGGGTCTACTGGTCAAAGATCAGTGATACGTGGGGCTTCGTATCATGGGACCTTAGGTGCCACGTGGGTGTCAAGTGGTAGGCAAGTGCTGACTACGTCCAAGGTTTCAGTGTGTAGGATGATTATATGATACGAATCATGATGAGGGTTAACCTTTAGTAAGTGAACCTACCCCTCTCTCGATGAGGGTTAACCTTCAGTTCAGACCGTGACGATCCCTTGAGTTCAAGACTCCATTCCACGATCCTCCTTTGATCCCGAGCCACTTGGGCCTTGCCTCCACACCAAATATAAGCTGTCGACTTCAGATTTGGGTTTCCCTTCAACTATGACAACCTTCGCTCCTAAGGTCATCCTATTTCCTTCGGTCCTTAAGACATGATACCATGTACCTATATATAGAGTTCAAGCTATCTACGAACGTCACATTTAAAATTTAAATTATCATGTGCTTTTGATAGAAGCCAAGTTTATGTACACGAATCATTAATTTCTTGGAGTTTCCTTCAATTAGTTGAATATTTCTATCTTTTCATTACCCTGTACCTTTCTATGATGGACTAAAAAGGATAAACATAAAAGGAAAAATTTCTTTTATATCCCTTCTAAAATTCAATTTAGTCCTTCACATTTTAATTTGGACAAACAAATACTTCGACTTTCCAATTGGTTCCAATGTCACCCCTTAGTTGGATGCCGTTACATTTTTGGACGGAAAAGTGACATGTGCTCAACACATGACTGTTTTTTAGGGATAGAATTGTCCATTCCCCTCCTCCCTCAAAACCCTAGTCTCTCTCCTCTCCTCTCCTACTCATTCATTCCTTTCTTTCTTCTCTACAAAACCATGACCTCGAGAGAAAAAAAATTGGAAACGAAGGAGAAGAAAAGGAAGCTTCACAAAGGGGGAAAAAAGAAATAAAGGAGAAGAAGAGGAAGGTTAACCCACTTGTTATTGCACCCACCCAGTATTGATTTTACCAAAATAAGATCAATTTCTTTTAGAAACTAAGTTGCCAATAGCAATCAGATTGCAAATTAAATTACTCCTATCTTGAACAAAGCTTTAGGATGAGATAGTAAGAGACATTGCCCACAACCCTCAATGGTGGAATGAAAGAAATTAATTGTATTGATCTACCTTTTTTCGTTGTACAAATTTTTCGATGGATTCCCAAAAAAAATGGTGAATTGTAGACAGAGGAATAGTCAGGAGAGAGAGAGAGAGAGGCAGGGATGGGTGGGGGAGGAGAGAGAAACTTGGTTTGGAGGGAGGAGGGGAATGGACAATTCTGCCCCTCACATGTTGATTTTCCATCCAAAAATGTAACGGCATCCAACTAAAGGGTGACGTTGGAACCAATTGGAAAGTCAAAGTATTTGTTTGTCCAAATTGAAAGGTGAAGGACCGAATTAAATTTTTGACCAAAGTTGAAGGGAAACAAAAGAAATTTTCCCAACATAAAATCAAATACTTTGTTTGAATAGACACTTTGTTTTGCATTATGATTGAGCAGATGGAGCTTACTTAATTGAACTTGACCGGATCTTACGCCCCGGTGGGTACTGGATTTTATCAGGCCCACCAATAAACTGGGAGAGACACTGGAAGGGGTGGCGGAGAACAAAAGAAGATCTGAAAGCTGAACAAGATGTGATTGAGAGTATAGCAAGAAGAATGTGCTGGAAGAAAATGTTGCAGAAGGGTGAGCTTGCTATTTGGCAAAAACTCACTAATCACATTCACTGCAAAAAGAATTGGAAGGTCTTCAAGGAACCGCGCTTCTGTCCAGCACAGGATCCAGACACGTCATGGTATTGTTTCTTAACTGATTACTTGTGTTCGTTGTATTTTTCAAATTCTTCTCATATTCTTTTAACAGTTACTAAAGGGTTCAGTGTTACTTGAATACAGAAACAACTACTTGTATCTTTTAGCTAGCTGTGTTTGGATGTTAGATTTTTGAGGGATTTGCTGAGGGAAGGGAGAAAAATGAGAGGGAAAATGCTTCCTCGTCGATATATCAAAATATATGATCACCCCAAGCGTAGGGCTAAAATGTCACTTGAAGCATAATAATCCGGAAGTCCGAGATCGTACTCAAGAGAATATCATTATGGCTCGATTGAATTTGTAGAAGCAAGTTTTGTGGCCTTGAGACGGCTAACTTTAGGAATAGTTTGAAATGGAGAAAAAGTGCAATAAAGGTGTGTTTTGAAAAATGATTTAAACTAAGCGGCTAGGTCTAGGGGATTTCAACACCCACAACTCAATCAATCAGCTTTTCTCTTGGATTACTCGGATTGAAATACGCGTCAACGATCTCCCAACCCGGAAGATTTATCATTAAGCCCATTTCTAGAAAAGGAGTCGAAACACCAAGAGAGTTCTAGTATTCATCTAGCAAATGCAAGGGATGACATAGCTCCAAGCAACGATTCGTGGCAAGTAGGCTAGCTCTTACCTATGCATGATCAGAGAGGTTAACACCGCCAAGTTTTGATAGACAAACACAAACTACCTTGATTTTCCAACTAAACATGATGATTTATTGAGAAAAGCATGATCAATTCAAGTCATGGAGTGCTAATCACCCCATGACCAAGCCTAATTAACTACTCACTCATGCTAGAATTGAATCAACAAAGCTAATTATCGAAAACATAATAGAATTCAAATTAAACTAGAGATTAAGATAGATCAAGAGAGTAGCTACAACTTTAATAGCAAGAGTAAGCAACAAGAAATGAAATCTAAAAGTGCTATCCTACCTACTCTACCTACCCATGATATTTGTGAGATAATGAAGTAGTTATACAAGCCTCTTTCTCTCTCACAAAATATCTCAAAACGCCCAAAAATCTGCCACGAAACATCTCGGTAGTATCGATACCGAATAGCTTTGAACAGTTCCTCTTGGCCGCCGTAGCTTCTCGGTATCGATACACCAAAACTCTGTATCGATACCCAATGGCTTCGAGCCCACTGGAATCTGCTTGCAAACGGGTATCGATACAAAGGAATGGAGTATCGCTACCGCCTTCAAATAGCCAGAACTTCAGCTCCACAGCTCCCAGCAGCTTCCACAGCACACAACAGCTTTCACAGCATCTTATTTTCATTCTCTAAACCTAAGTAAGACTACATTTTAAACCTTTCTTTTACATTTTCTTTACTTTAATTTATTTAATGAAAATAAGGAAGTACCCCCCATTTGGAAACAATGGCACTACCAAAAAATTGAGATATCAATCCAATCAAAATGTCGACCCACAGCTTTTAGCGTAAAACAGAAAATTGCACGTTTTTATTTAGAAGTAATGGCACAAAACATGACCTTGTTCTTCAAATAAAACCATGCAAATTTGAAGTTGCTCTTAGAAAAATCCAAGGATCAATTACCACCATTTTTTATCTCGAAAATCGATACTTTTTCGGAAAGTCATTTTTCCATACTTAGATTTTAAGGGGCCGACAGGGTCTTTCTTGATTCCTCGGGTACTTGGATGCATTTGGGCCATCCATGGTGTCAAAACGCTTCTTATTCACACGATTTACTTGAAAACACTAAAAACATACCTTACGTGCAATATTAAAGAAAACACTAACTTTATAAACATAAATACGATAAAACTAAGGACTTAAGCACCAAGAATATGTATTATTGGGTGCTTATTAGAAAACAACAAAAGTATAGCTTCACGAATCCCTTCAATTTTCTTTTGGACTTATTTGTCAATGGAAATGAAAATATAAGGAACCAAATAATAGCATTTAGCTTCTTTCTTTCTTTTATAGTATTTCCCATAAACTGATGATTCAAGTAGAGAGTAATGAGGGCAGATCCAAAAGCTGTCTTGAGACACTTTTCTAGTGATACGAACACCAATTGGATAGTAAAGGCAACTGATTGGGTCTCGGATAGCTGTGAAGATAAGTAATTTTCATTTTCATTTGCCCTTGTCCTTTTAAGCTTTGTAATTTTCGAAGTCGGAGAGTAATAAAATCTTTTTGTTGATCAAAAAAAAAAAAAAGACAACTGATTATTAGATACAGATCTTACTTGAAGATGTTTTTCAGACCCCCTGGAGCTGTTAAAAGTTCTGAACTGAACACTTTGCCTGCGATTTCAAAACTTGTTAGACTAGTCAAGCATATTGTCCCTTTAGAGAAATACAAAATTCCCTTCTGACACGTGATACTTCCTTTGTTTTGTTCGCAAAATTGAGGAATATAAGTAGAATTACTAACTGCTAGTCTGGTAGTATGGAATTGTTGTTATATTCCTGATTCGGTCTTACTTTTTCATTCTCCTGCTGCCAAATGAAACAGTAGAATTGCCTCTCTTTTTTCCCTTTCCTTTTCCATTTGCTCTTCTTTATGTTGTGTCATTTTAACGTTTGCTTCTTTTGAGTTTACCATTGTTCGGTCATGGCCGTCTCTGTGTCTTTGTTTTGAAAAAACAAAAAGGGAGGAAAGTTATGATTTTGTACTCCTTTGTTTGTTCGGTTCCTGATTTGGAATTGATGGAAAGGAAAATTATCCTCTTGCTACTAAATGAAATAGTGATGTTTCCTCTTGTTCTTACTATCATGTTGGTTTAACAAGTGCTACTTCTCAATGAATATGACCAATGTCTAGAATCTAGATCATGTCTGTCTGTGTTTTTTATTCAAGGGGTCTTTGGAACTTGGAATTAGTGAAAAGAAAGAGAAAGGGAAGGAAACAATATTTTTGTTTTATTTCTTTGTTTGCTTCCTAATTCAGGAAGGAGTAACAACAAAAATGTGATAGGGAAAGATGTTTGAACTTTGAAGTCCTATTTTCCTCTAATTGGCTTAGATAACACAAAAGTTGGCCTGAAAGTGTACCAAATGCTACAACCACCAACAATACCTTATTCTGACCGAAAGTTTTAAGTGTGTGGTTGCCTTCTGACTGGAAGTTTTAAGTGTGTAGTTGCCTGGTTGGTAAAATTTCCTTTGAAATATAGTGCATTACTAACATTTCACTTTTCCCTATGAGTGACGTCCCTTGGGCCACCCTTTCCCGAAAGCTTGTGCAAAATAGCATTTTCTTGGTGATCCATCAATTCCAAATCAGGAACTGAACTACAAATCCTTGATCTGGATCACCAAGATAGAACATTTTCTATTTTCCTTCTCACTTTACCTCCTCGGTGTTACTTCTTTGTTTTACTCTTTGTGGTTCTTTGCTCATCTTACCTGCTTTATATCCTCTTTTAAATGAAAATGGGAAAGCTATTTTCCTTTTCATAGACCTTTATTTAACTTTGCAGAACCAAACTTAGAATATATAATTACTGTTTCAGTTTTTTCTATAGTATCTCTTTCACTTGCATTACATATCCTTCCGTGATCTTTCTTTTTCTGCCTCCTTAAGTTCCAATTATAGCTTCAGTTTTGATGATAATTTTGTAGCTCTTGACTTACTATCATATAGTCTTTACTATTTTTAGGTACACTAAGATGGAAACTTGTTTAACTCCTCTCCCTGAAGTCTCTGACATTAAAGACATTGCCGGTGGGCAATTAGCTACGTGGCCAGAGAGATTGACTATGATTCCTCCAAGAATTCTCAGTGGAAGTCTGGAGGGTATCACAGCAGAGGACTTCAAAAAAGATGCAGAATTGTGGAAGAAGAGATTAGCAACTTACAAGGCTTATGACCATCAGCTAGCAGAGAAAGGGCGGTATCGTAACGTACTTGATATGAATTCCCACTTGGGAGGATTTGCAGCTGCGCTAATCGATGATCCTGTGTGGGTGATGAATGTTATGCCCGTGGAGGCAAAGGTGAATACCCTCGGAGTCATTTATGAGCGTGGATTGATCGGAACGTATCAAAACTGGTATGATTAATTTCTTGCTTGGTTAAACTCGTGTATGGTTTATGCATTTTGGTTTTCGCTTTTGTTGTCTATGAATTAGTTCATCTGAACGTCTTCTCTATTCATTCTACCTGTTTATGCTTTAGAATCACTTGAATGATCTACTATGGATTCCTTTGACGGTAGGCGTGCAAAAAGTAATTGTGTTTCATAAGCAAGATATAACTTGCTAATGCCATAAAGATTACAAGTAGTTGAAGGGTAGAATCCAACTGGGACTGATCAGTCTTGAGGACTGAAGTGGGGCATTCTCTGCTCAATCGGCTTGATACATCCTTAGATTTCAAGTTGATTGTCAGATTGTATGCATAATGCACAGTACTATTCAAGCCGATAATCAACTTTGAAATCAGCTGATGTTGCAGAAAACTGATTGATCAATGCTAGAGATGACCAATAGCAGTGATCAATCAGTACTTGACACGTCAGGATGTTTCAAGCCAACTGTAGACTAGTATGTCATTTTTCTCATTGTTTGGTTCTTTGGCATTCCTAAGATTACTTGATGCATTTTGTTCTGTGATGCTTTCCAGATCAAATTACCCAAAGTTATCACTATATTCTGAGTATGTGCTTGATTGTTGCTAATGTCACTTTTTAAATATTCTGAAGGTGTGAAGCCATGTCTACTTACCCGAGAACTTACGATTTCATTCATGCAGATTCAATTTTTAGCCTGTACAAGGACCGGTACCATCTCTAACAGAGTTATTTACTCTCGTTTTCTCTAATTCATCCCATCCGACATCGTTTTTTCTTTTGTTTTCTGTTCTCATTGTCCAAAAAATAATTGTAAACAAACAAATACCTTAGGGATGAAAATTCGTTTTGTGTTAATTCTGATACTACTTCAATGGCAGATGTGACACGGAAGATATTCTGTTAGAAATGGACCGAATTCTACGGCCACGATGCAGCATCATTCTCCGAGATGACGTCGACATATTATACGATATCAAGAGCATCACAGATGGGCTCCAGTGGGAAACCAGAACGGCTGATAGTGAAGGAGGTCCCCATGTGAGGGAAAAGCTCCTATTTGCAGTTAAGATGTACTGGACTTCCCCAACTCCTGCTGCTGCTGACCAACAAGAAGGAGAATCCAAGACAGCTTCTTAATTGGTTTTTTTTGGTCTCCTCTGGTTCAGAATCAGCTTCTGAATTTTTCTTTTTGTCAGTGGAATTGCGGGCTCCAGAATTAGCAAGTAAGCTGGTCCAGAGATCTGAATGGCTGAATTATCAAAAGAAAAAGTTGATTCTTTCAATTTTTGGATAGCACAGTTGTGTTTAACTTGTAGCAATGATAGAAATAATTTTTCCTAATAGTGTCACTATGGTTCCAGTTCAGTTCCCCTCGATTTCTGAGGGGCATGAGAGGGTGTCGCTACACGACTATGATGTGCATCAAAATGACATCGTTTTAATGCACAACATGGTGCTTTTGCATCGCGATCCCAAACCGTCAGGAATGTGTCCCTTTTTCTTTACAGATCTCGTGCTCTTGGTTGTAGATTCACTTTTTTTAATCAATGGTATACAATCCCTCGTACCAAAATTAGTGTGTTTAGAGAGGCCTTACGTTGGCAAGAAGCTAACCACAATACCACGCCCAAGTAAAACTTCGTACAGAGAAACAAATGTCGAAGCATCACATGGTTAGAACAAACCATTTAAAAGCCAGTAGCGAAAGCCTGAGAAAACCAAACATTTGTTTGGCCAAAGACCTCATCAAGTTTGAGTTACTTACGGGAAGTGTTACAATACACATCCTTTATTTGAGTGTATGTTATATGCACCCTCATTGAAACACACCAAAATGTTATGATTCCCAAAATATTAGGAATCTATTGCTAAAAAGTTACGAATCGTATTGATAAAAAGTTTCGAATTTTTAGTAAAAAAGTTACAATACGAAATAAAATGTTATTTAATTTTTTATAAAGTGTCACAATATGAACCACACAATAAATGCATATGGTACACACCTTAAAGGAGTGCATATTGAAAACTTTTCCGTTACTATAAGATCATAATAACGTGAATTGACCACATAAACTATAAGATCATAATAACATGTGAGTTTACCACAGAAACCGCATCCAAAACTAATACAAGCAAAACCCTAGCACCAGGTTTAGCAACAACCAATACAAGCAAAACCGAGCATCCGCAATGGTAATTGTAACGACCTTGATTTTTGATAAATAAAAATTTCGTTAAATATTTGAATTTTATTTTATTACTTGGATTTCTTTTAAAATTCCTTTTTAATTTCTAAATAATCCGTCATAATTAGATTTGAGACTTATAAAATTATATCTTATCGCATCAGACAATCTAGTTATTTTCTAAAAGACAAGTATGCTTGTAGAAGCACTTGTATACCTTCCTTGTGAGTAAAATAAATTCTTAAATTATATTTCTTCGCTAGAAATCGTACTTGGCAAGTAGAATTAGCTTCCAACCAATTAATTAGAGAAACCTAATTACCATTTCACCTAGTTACATTCTCCTAACCTTAGGTAGACCTTTTTGACCATCTTTGAGCCTTATGAACCCGTCCCAACCCTAGTTAAACCTGGTGGACTTTATGAACCTTCTTAGAAACCTAGTTAAACCTTTTGAACCCATATATATATCCATTGGGTAATAGAAACTAGGAAAACTATTGTCCATTGGATAATAGCATGACTTGACTACCCATCATTGTACTTTAGACTTGTCATGTCATGAATAGTATGACATGATTACATATCCAGTGGATAATAAAACGTAGAAAAGTTAGTGACCATTAGTTAAAGTCATGTTATTATAGTACCTTTAACTTGTCATGTCATGAATAGTATGACATGATTGCTTGTCTACTGGGTAATAGAAAGTAGGAAAATTATTATCCGTTAGTTCATAAGGTGATTAGAAGTATATTTATCTTGTACTTATCCCAATCCATGTGCCAGTGTACTTTCTCTAACTTATAGGACAATATACTCTCCAAAATCTATGTGTCGTCTTATTTAGAATAATCTTGACATCACCATCATATTTTACCCATTGGTTAATAATTTGGAGGGTAGTTATTGTCCGTTGGTCCATAGAAATAAGACTTGCACATGTGAGCATAATACTAGTCATCATGACACCTTTATGTCTTGTCAAGAATAGTAACTGTCACTATTCTTCACCTTTACCACTTTGAGCATTGGATAAAGAATAGTAGGAGAAGTTCTAACCTCTGGATAATAGAAATAAGATTGCCCATTGTCTAGAAAGTAGTACACACACACAGACACTATAGTTGGACTTTCTATTACATACACAAACCTAGTCAGCATTGTGCTTCCTCCCCCAAATCCTTGGATTGTCATATCAAGGAAGTACAATCATTTCCCACCAAATCTTGCTCTTTTCCAAGAAACCCACCCTAGCATTGAGTGGTCACATCAACATATACCAATTTTGTGGGAAAAAGAGAGGAGAGAGAGAGAGAGAGAGAGAGAGAGAGAGAGAGAGAGGGTCATGGAGAGGAGTTCTTGTCTCCTTTTGTGTTGTCCCATCAAGTACAATCCCAAATAGGACTATGTACTTTCAAGGACAATAAGAATATGGTAATAGTTGACCAGACTATTCCTTAACCACCATCCATCATTGTTTGGACCCTCATCATTACTTAGATTTAATTTGGAAGAGAAAGGACTTGATGTGACTAGAATGAGTGTGATGTGACAAGGCATGAACCAAAATCATGAGAGGGGGAGAGAGAGAGTTTCGGCAGCCATGGGGGGAGAGGGAGGCCTCATGTTTTGGCTATAAATAGCCCTCCCATACTTCATTTCAACTCACACCAATCCTTTCCTCCACCCTCTCTCTAGAAAGCTTAAGAGTTCTTGCTTGTTCTTTGCTAGTTGTTTGTGATTCTTGAGAGTTCTTGAATGTCCTTGAAGTTCTTCTTGAAACTCATCCAAGACTGCCATTAAACCGCCACTCGACTACCCTTTCGATCCAAAAGTTTTAGTAGTTTTAGTCACAATCTAGTTTCGAGAGAAACCTTTCTCTTTCGAAGCTATCGGTAGCTACCGTAGGAAGTCACTCCGTCCGAAAAGCAACTCACCTTCCCGTAGCCGCCCTACCGCCAAGAAGAACGGTAGAATATCCTTACTCTATAACTCCAAGAATACATAGAATATCTCTACTTAGCTTCTCTAAGTATACGTAAATTTTCCTTATCCGTTAAACTCTGAATATAAATGTATGATGCTTGTATGTTGAGAAATGTATGGAAAACTTAAGAGATGTTTTTCTTAAAAAGATGAAAAGGAAGGGGAGTATGTGAACATATCGACTCTATTTTCTGGAAAAACATATGTTGTTCTAAACTTCCCAAAAAGAAAGAAAGAACGAGTTCCGAAAGATAATAATTTAACTTTTGATTGTAATTATTTGTATTTTGCTCTTTAGAATAGTTATGAGAATGTATACATGTTTACTGATTTCTTGCATTACTTGTTGTTGTGTGATAAAGCATAAGTGGTCTCCACTCCAAAGGCGTCCGTACATGTGGCGTTATGCTTTAAGGTTGTGATTTGAGTATGTTAAGTAATATAGAGTTAGATAATCTTACTAGTTTAGTTTCAAGATTACATTGAATGATTTATGTATACATGAAAAGTCCTACCCCGGAGTCGTTGCATGAAAACGAGACACATAAAATGAGAAAGTAGAAACATGACACCTAGGGTGTGATAAAGGCAAGATCAGTTTTGAAACCACAATGGGGCCCGACTTGGCAGCACATTGTGTGATGTGTGTGTGTGAAAATGTTTTCGAAAAACCCAATGAGAACTCGGACCGGCGGAATCATTGTGGGGATACTCGGGAACTCGGAACGGCGGAACCGAGGGATGAGTTGTGGTTTGGTTATCCGCGGAGAGGAGCCAACACAATTGTTTTAATGATTTCGAAAATCCAAATGGAACCCGGACCGGCGAAACCATTGGGGGATCCTCGGGAACCCGGAGCGGGGGAACCGAGGGTTTTGAATTGTGGGTTGGTGATCCGTGAAGAGGAGCTGTAAGGTCTATATTTTGGCAAATCCCATGACCAACATACACATTGATTTGTATCCGTAAATTGGGTAGTAATTTATTATGTTTCCTTCTTAGAGCATTTGTTTAGGAAGTATTTTGATTATATAATGTAATTGAGAGTGGTAAAGATTGGTAAGGAAATTAGCATGGAAGGAAATCATGTAGCAGGATGATTTCGTGCATATATCAGAAAAGGAAATGAAGAAACCACGTGTGTGGCAATATGGGAATGTTTTTCAGTCACAGTGCTTGAGCAACTCAAAGACAGGTTTTATTCCGTGCTCGAGCAATGTTCTTTTTTCAGCAGTCTATTTATATGCGGCTTTGTTGGCTTTTCAAGATGACCGAATATATGAGTGCATCTCCTCTCTTGCTCCAAAACTGAGAAATACCTAAGAGAGATGTTAGTTTGTCTCATGGAGTAAACATATGATTCGTTGATCATCAGACTTCCAGAATAACTCCATGAGCTTTATTCAAACTTTGTTCTATTGAGTGTTTTGTTCTTTCGGTGGATTCTGGAAGTATATCGGAAGGCTTGAGCGATTCAAGGCAGCGACGGTCAAGCACTGGGTGCGGTGAACGAGTGATTCGGCAATCAACCTTGGTCAACCGAGAGCAATTCTAGGTTGTAAGTATAGGTTTGTTTGTAACCGTACAATGAGTTATAGTGCATGATTTCCTTCCCGTGGTTTTTACCCATTTAAGGGGTTTTCCACGTATATCTTGTGTTCATCGTTTATTATTTTTCGATTCCTATTATTTTGCTTGATTGAATATTTAAATAGCAAAAAAAGGAATTTTCAGGAGCCAATGCCAAATTCCATGTTTTGTGTGCCAATGGGAACCCAGAGCGGCGGAACCATTATGAGGATACTCGGGAACCCGAAGCAGCGGAACCAAGTTGGGTGAGTAAAAATGATTTTGCAAATGTTGATTTGGTAAATGAAAACGAGACACAGTCTACAATGAGTCGCGTAGGAGAAACTCAAAATATTATGGACACAAACGTTAGTTGGATAGTGAATGTTGATGTGTCTTCATTAGATGTTTTGTTTAAATCTGCACGTACTATGTGGGAAACGTTAATTATATTGTTTGTAAGTTAAGGGTTAGTGGGTATGGATTATTCTGCTGAGCTCTTGTAGCTCATGGTGTTACCTTTGGTGACCCTGATATATTATACTGGTGGTGACGCTGACATAATATGTCAGACTTTGTAGATGATCAAGGTGAGCTGTACACCTTAAAGGCCTTTGGACCTAAAGAGCTAGCTCAGATGGAGGAGCAGGCAGAGCTGTAATTAGGAACCCTAGTTTTCTTCCTCTGTGTAATGAAAGTACTCTTACGAGGGTTATGATATAATAATGAGCCAGACTCTAGTTAGATCTTCAATAAAAATTGTCTATTTAACGTTCCCAAAATTAGGGGCGTTACAGTAATAATCAAACCCAATAACTAAAATGCGTCACGTCAGCATTTGATTATCCATTTAGTCCATAATCAAACTTAACAACATCTACCTACACATTGGTTATTTTTGCATCCTTAACAAAAAAAAAAAAAAAACCCCCACAATATACAATGCATATTTGTCCAATCACAAACAAGTTTCAATCACACACCCGACATCACCAAATTATTCGTCTCGATGAAATGATTCCAATGTGGGGTGCTTTTGAGTTATTGAATTTTGGTTATTGGTAAAAGTTGTTCAGTTTGGTTATGGAATTGGTGGAATTTGGTTATTTGTTAAAAGACTTATAACTTTGATTATTACAATATGTGATTTTTTTTAGCTTTATTGTTAAATTTGTTTATCAACACCCATTTGCTTAATACCAGGTTTAACAGCAACCACTTCAGTAGCAGTAATATGAGTTGTCATTTTGATAGCAAAACATATTTAATCAAAATTAATTTCATTTAAGGCCAAAACTAGATCTTTATACCAGCATTCGGGGTATCCCCCTGCCTAAACAGGCTGTTGACAGAACCAGGCTATCATCAACCAAAAGCCGACCAATAGCTAAAACCCTAAAACCAAGAAAACAAACAAAAAAAAAAAAAAAAAAACAACAACACAATCACAAAAGAATAGATTACTCAATGTTAGGAGAAACATTCCATTCCTTGTATATAGCTTGTTTGGTTGGCTAGGTTTGACCCTCCTTCAAGCACTCTCTTCCATATCTGATACACCACCCTGTTCTCTTGAACTTAATTTATATCTGTAAGTTTTGTCCTTATTTAAATTTTTTTCACATTTATTATTTTTGTGCCAAACTTTTGTGGGTTATTCATTTGTCTCAATGAGAAGAACCGGAAAAGTAAAATTTTGGCACTTTTATCCAAGTATTTTGAAAAATAATCATTTTTTAGCCAAAAAAAATGACATTTTTGTGCTAAGAAATGGTTATTTCTCAAAATACTTTGATAAAAGTAAAAAAAAAAATTATTTTTTCGATTCCTCTCATCGAGACGATTCAATAGACTACAAAACTTAGCTCAAAACTAACAAATGTGAAAAAAATTCAAATAAGAACAAACCTTCCAAATTTAAGTTAAGTTCAAGAGAACGGATCAAGCCAAGGCAAGTGGAGTCTAGATAACTGCTTCCTGATCATAATAGCTCTCCAAGCTTCAGCTGAGAATTCGGATTCAAAAGACAATTGGTTATGAGATGCTTCCGCTACTCCAACACACAGAACCAAAACTTATTTCATTCATCACTCTTCAAGCACCCATCTAGCCGTGGTATTTAATCTGTTTTGGACAGCAAGCCACAAAATAAAAAATCAGCTGGGAACATTCTTATCAAACCGAAATATGTTGTGCCGCGCCTTAAACTCATAAGATTTAGGGCAAATCTAAGGTTCAATAGCTAAGAGAATAATGTAGTATAAGGGCTTACAAGAGCAAGATTTGCCAAAAAACTCACTCCTCTCTCTCGGCTCTACTTTTTCACACGCATTAAACTCCCTTGTTTCAAGTGATTTCTAGTACAAGAAATCCTAGATTTTTAGGGCTATCATTGGGTTTTTTAGGCTAAGAAAGATTTGCATGGGTACGAGATTGTATGGAGGAGATCCAAATTACTTTCCCATTTCTATCTTTCACCGTATCTCTCTTTTCTCTTTCTCTTTCTCTTGCAGGGCAGGCCCTACGGCAAGGGCAAGAGTCATTGCTTGGAACCTCCAAATTTTGGGCCCAAAATGGGGCCTCCTTATAAATAAGTGTATATATTAATTATTTGTTCATTTTACAAGAAATCAAGTGTCTTTCTTGGCCCAGCGGTAAGCTGATCTCATCCTTTAGAGAATGTCTAGGTTCAAGTCCTTGCATGGTTTTTTTTTTTTTAAGAGTTTTTTTGCCAAAAATAATCAAATGTATGTGAGAGAAGTTGTAATATAAAAGAACATTTCTATTATCGTAGTTTAATTCCATTAATAGTAGGGCCTCACCCCACGATTTGGCCTAGGGTCTCCAAATGCTTTGGGCCAACCCTGTTCTCTTGTTCTTAGGAGAATAGCTAGCTAGGGTTTAGAATAATGTAAGCAAATCAAGAAAGTACAAGGAAAAACCATGGCTTAAGGAATTTGTAGGTACAAGATTTTAGGGAATCTTGATTGGACAACAAATCTCCAAGAAAATCTAATTCATTCCTACAAAATCCTAGGTTTTTAGGCCTCGTTTGATAACAGTGATAGATGGATGAGATTCGTAAGGATGTGAGATTAGGATTGGGATTGTTAATGAGAAGGGATTGTTAAATTGATAATGAGTATGTTTGTTTGGAATGAGATTCGATAATGAGATTATTAATAATGTATTTGTTTGAGATGAGATTAGATGAAGGGATTGGATTGACAGAAGAAATTGGTAATGAGAAGGGATTGATAATGAGAAGGGGTTCAGATTGGACTATAAAAACCAAGTCTCAAGGGGTATTGCTAATACCCCCTATGGGCCGGGTTGTTCATCCCATGGGAGTAATAGTTCGGATGTTTTTTGATTAACAAACAAGGGCTTGATAGTCCCTTAGGAATGGTAATCCAATCCCAATCCTAAGAACCTAGATATGGCATAATGTAAGTGTATCCAATTTGGTACAAGAATTTAAGGATAAAATTTAGGGTACTACTCATCTCTCTCCATCTCTATCTCTCTTCTCCTCACATATTCGGCACACCTACACATATAATCACTTCACAATTAAACTCCCCAAATCAAGGGATTTTGTATTACTAAAAATCTAAGGAAAAATCTCATGATAATATAGGGCGTTTATGGCTAATAAGTTAGGGTTTTTAATAGTTGGATACAAGGATATCAAGTTCTAATATATGAAAATATCCTATGATATCAAAGGGTTTTAATGGCTAGTTCCTAGAGTAAAAGAATAATAGTAAAATGTTTAATTCAAAAAAAATTGGCGTGAAAATTCCGGTCGTTACAAGATTTATACCCAATTTTGGGCGGTGAGAGGGGAG
The DNA here is from genome assembly GCA_019656295.1 of Rhododendron mucronatum var. ripense. NCBI lineage: Eukaryota > Viridiplantae > Streptophyta > Magnoliopsida > Ericales > Ericaceae > Rhododendron > Rhododendron mucronatum. The sequence continues at coordinate 6,236,265 of BPLT01000002.1, read as the reverse complement.
AGACCAACCCCTGTCTTTAGATCTGGTTTTCCTTCCCCTTTCTCCACCAAAACTCGTGTCGTTCGCCACCGCTCCGCTCACTGCCGCACCGCTTCTGGGTTTGCAGCTGTGTGTTCACCGGTGGCTTCATGGGTCGCTGGCTTGGGAGCTTGATCGGCAGGGTGTTAGGTAAGAGAAGGGTTGCTCAATGATGGAGGGGAGTGTATTTTTTTGCTTTATTTTGTTTTTTTGTTCGAATTTAGTTCGGTTTCTGTTCGGATTTAGTTTGGTTTATGTCTGAATTTAGTCTGGTGGTTTGTTGGTCATGTGCTTGGTATTAGTTTTATTTTCTGCGAACCTAATCTCGCATGGCAAATTTGAAAAAACACACATACACATACTCATACATTAGCACATACTGTACTCTGATTGTCCTTTCTAATGGTTTGTCCGGTCTGTGGATGCCTATTTGCCCCTATGTGGTTCCTATCTATTGTGTAAGCTGTCACCTCACAGTTGAATACAACTTCTCATATTTGCCCAAAAAAATAGTACCACCATTATTTTTTGAGAGAACCTTCAACTATTGATACATATTTGGAATTGTGAAAAACAAAAATGTAACACCCCGACTTTTATGAACAAATAAGGGCAAAGTCCACTGTGACCCCCTGTGGTTATCGCCATATGCGGATACCCCCCTCATGATTCAAAACTGAGCACATAACCTACCTTTGATTTGAAAATGTGCGGATAGACCCATTGCCGTCATGTTTTTCATCCATATTAACGGAGGTGTATCTCACACGTCTCTAGAATGTAATCTGAGTCGTTCATAATGTATTAAAGAAAGAATAGAGCATCTCTACAAAAAAATCATCTCAATCGGGTATCAATAACCCAGTGATCTAATTTTTAGTAAATTCAAATTTGAAATTTTAATTTCATAACAAAATCGATTCGAGCATGAGTTTTTTATTTTTTTATTGATTTGAATTTTGACATAGATGTAGTTCTCGTCAAAATTTACAATATCAACGGTTTGGATTTAATTTTTGGTATAGGGGGTGGTATTGTTAGATTTAAAAAAGAAGGAGAATCAAGGGATATGATGAGGGTATATCGGACTTTTAATATTGTGTCTGTTAATATGGATGGAAACACATGACGACAGGGGGTCTATCCGCACATTTTCAAAACCACAGGTAGGTTATGTGCTCAGTTTTGAACTATAAAGAGGGTATCTGCACATGACAATAATCACAGGGGTTCAAAGTGGACTTTGCCCAACAAATAATACGCTAGAAAGAATTGAAGAAGATAATAATAATAATAGTAAGGAGCTAACATTTAGCGGGCCACTTACGGTTAAGATTTAGAGAGTATATTGATTCGTGGCTCGAGGGTTATACAAATTAGAGTTTTTTTGGGTCTATATATGTGTTTATTTTTATTAAACTCTACAGATATCGCTCCAATTCTATTAACAATATCGCGACACGAGTCTTCGCAAGGCGAAAAACCGTAACATTCAACGAGTAATCCAGAAAGAATCGGATAGTACTCCTAGATCTTGTGAGATTATATCCTTAGATATGATTGGATTCTATTAGATATTATATGGATTATGCTTAGATTTTATTAGATAACATAAGATTATTAGGGGTGTTCAAAAAATTCATCCGAACCGTAAAATCGGTCCGATCTGAACCGAACCGTCCTATTTGGTCCGATTCTGCGGTTTTACAGTCAGGTTATGGTTCCAAAAAATTAAGAACTGTTAATTTTAGTTCAGTTTCTAGTTCTCGATTAATGAACCGTGGCTAGAACCGAACCGAACCATTTAAAACTAAGAGATATATATATATATATATATGTGTGTGTGTGTGTGTGTGTGTAATTAAATATGTATTTGAATTTGGTAGGTTAATCTTTTTCTTGCTAAACTTAATTTATTAGGGATGAAATTTCATTTATTAGGAAAGCTTTTATTTTCTTCATTCATTTCCTATTCCAGCAGATTATCTTCCTATTTCTTTAATTTTTTGAGTTCATATTTTGTGAATAAGTATTTGGATGCTTATTGGATAGAACCAGAACCAAATCAAAACCGGACCGGTCTTACGGTTTGGTTCTGGTTAGGTTCCATGCATATATTGTTTAGGTTCTAGTTTCCAATTTTCTAGAACCGTTTGAAATGGTCCGGTTATTAATTTTCTAGTGAACCGAACCAATTTGGACCTTGTACACCCCTAAAGATTATCCTAGATATTAAAACATATGGTTAGATTTTATTGGACAATTGTAGATACTAAGCATCTAAGTATAAATAGGCCTCCCCTCCCCTTCCATCCATGTATAACAAAAACACACACCTTACACACCACCGAACGAAAGAGAGAGGAGAAGAACAGAGGAGAGAAAAGGAGAGAGAGAAGAGGAAAAGAATCAGGTGAGTTCTCACTTCCTTATTGTCACCCATAAACACACACTTGCACTTGTAGAATAGTATTAGGAATTAGCCTAGAGCTTCTTCCTTTCTCCTTTACAAAAATTACAACAAAGCTGAAAGTAAAAAGATGGTCCTTAAAAAGTGGACTCGTGCTTTTATATGGACTTCATTCAAGTATTTGAAAAAAATTATTTAAGATCAGTGTAAGCAATTCGTAGGTTAATAGATTTAGAAATTGATCATAGTTAGTCCCTAAAAGTTGATAGGTTTGATTTAGGGCAGGTCAAAACAAACTGAGCTGCTCACACAGCTTATGCCTCAGTTCGACTCCTTTTGTAGTTCATAAAAAAGTATTCAAAAACAGAGTAAAAGGTTTGGAGACAAGAAAACAGGACATGTGTGTATTTGAATCTGTGAAAATAAAACCCGCTAAACTAATTGGCAAATAATTTGAATTGAAAGGAAAGACTTAACAGAAGTAGCAAAACTTCTTAAATGGGTAAGAATTTATGTTTTTCTTATCTTGTATTGACTTTCTTGATCAAACTCGAGCTCACGGTTAATTTATTGAACAAGCCAAGCTCAAAAAAATTTAAGATAAAAGTCTTGTTAGGAAATAATAGCTTAAAGTCTCATTAGTAGAATGGTTAAATGGTGTAGCCACCTTGTTAACATTTTTAATTGCTAATGTCTTATTCTAGGACCTATTATGCCTTGCTAGATTTTACGGTAAATTTCGGATACAGAAAGATGAGTTACGAATATACTCTGGCTATATATATTGTTTTTTCTAAAACTTGTTTCGTGATTGTTTTATTAAATCTTGTGTTGATAAAAATAAATTCTATAAGTATAAATTGTGAAAAGAAAAAGATTTTTTATAAAAAGACATGGGATTGATTTTTAAAAGGAAGTTTAACGGATATTGGTGTAACATCTGGGCGAAGAGCTCTGACGGGCTATGTTTGAATTGGCGCCTATGGATTGTGGAAAGGATACGGTCTGGTATCCATTGGATTGATATCAATTCCATTGTTTTACTTGGGTCCCTCCCTGGGCTACCGGATTACCGCTATGATGATCAAGATATAGTATAATGATGATGATGATGGATATATCTTTTTTTATCCCACTGGTGGTGATTGCAACTTGTATAATATTGTTCTCTCTGACGGGTTTGCAAACTGATGAATTAATATGCTATGTTTTTATCATGCTTAATCCCATGTTTATTATGTGACCTTTGTATATCGTAACTTACTGAATTGGTTTTGTGTTTTATAAAACATTTTCAGGAAATCGGGGTTAAAGAATGTCTATCTATGCGTGTGAAAGATATCAGTTGTCGTGGCTAAATAAGAAAATTATGTGTTAATAAGTGGTGCTCTTGTAATTTTAAAGCCATTAGGCAAAGGTTGTAATTGGTGTGCACGCTAGGCAGCCCTAAATGAAGTGTATTTTTAGTTACAGTCTTGGGAGTTTCTAAATAATATATATATATATATATATATATATATATATATATTATTATGGTTGTGTGGTATCAAGGGCTGGGGTGTTTTTTTTTTTAGTCACTGGCCATGTCACGAATCTATACCTTTCGGGTTTGGGTCATTACAAAAAGGGAAATGATTTTTGCACTATCTTTGTGTATAAACGTACTTCCAAATTTGTCTTCTAATGTACTTTAATAATTATGCACTATGTGTAATTTTAAGCATTAAAAGACAACTTTTCGTAGTGCGTTTGCAACAAATTGATGTGCAAAATAATTTTCCAACATAGAAATGGACATTTTAATTCCCTTATTTAACTCTTTTAGCACCCAACTCATGGTGGATCTTATATAAAGAAATTAAATAGTCATCATGTTTCGTAGACTTATTTAAGTGTCCATCCTACTAGGTTTGAATACTTAAGTCGACATCCTGAAATTTAAATAACACCTAAAACACCCTTAATCATGACAAATACAAAAATTATGACAAATACAGGAATTATAGCAAAGTCATCCGGAATCATGACAAAACCATCCGGGTTGTAAAACTAACATAAAAAAATTAGTTTAAGGTCCTAAAATTCTTTACTATATAGGTAAAGAAATTTGGGATGTAAAACTAACTTTACATCTTGAATTTCTTTACCTATATAGTAAAGAATTTTAGAACCTTAAACTAACATTTGATGTTAGTTTTACCTCACGAATTTCTTTACCTATATAGTAAAGAATTTTACGACCTTAAACTAGCTTTTAAAGTTAGTTTTACATCATGAATTTCTTTACCTATATTAGTAAATAATTTTAAAATCTTAAACTAACTTTTTATGTTAGTTTTACATCCCGGATGATTTTGTTGTGATTTTGTCATGATTGTTGTTGCGCGGACCAAATTAAACAAGGGATATTGATTTTGTCCAAACATAACAAAGTCAATATCCCTTATTTAATTTGGTCCGTGCAACAGCTCAATTAAAATGTAAAAAATTATTAAGGGCTAAATGGGTACTCCCATTATTTAAATTTTAGGATGAAAACATAAATTTTCAAACTTACAAGAATTAGAACTTAAGTATCAATGTAGGATAGAACACCTATTTAAGTTCCCCATCTTGAATACCCAAATGGAAAGGAAATTGAAATGACATTAATTTTTTTTTTTTAACGGCAACATTAAAAAAATATTGTTAAGAACATTTTTCGCCCTTTTTCGTCAGGTGAAAAAAGTGAAAGAAGTCATAGCTAATTGCCACGAAAAAACTTTTATACTTTATTGTTTTTTTAAGCAATAACAGGTAACATTCGATTCAGTATTTCTTTGATTTGAGGAGGCGTTTTCACTAAATCAAATAGATTAAAATTTAAATGGACCAAAATTCATATTTTCACAAATTTTTAAATAGGTCATTCTCCTCGCATGCATCATCTTAAAATACTATTTTGGCGGAAACATTTAACTATTATCATTAGTCTCTAGTCCAATAATATAGCGGAAATGCATTCGAAGGCTCTGTTCAGTTGTCGGAAATATTATGTGGGAAATTGATTCTCAAGAAAAGTGAAGTGAGGTGAAGTAAATGAAAATAAAATTTATTTTCATGTATGTGTTCTGTTGACATGAAATCTTTCAAGAAAACAAGAATTTTTTGATTTTGGCAAGACCTATTTTGTGGGAAAGTTGAGGCTGTGAATCTTATATCTTTTCTGATAACTGAATACACAGAAAATTTCAAAAAAGTTGATTTTCTTGTCCTTTCCCATCTTTTATGTGCAACAGAATGGCAGAATGGGGTTTGAATTGATTTAACCCTCTTTGGAACCCCATCTAAAAAAAGTAATGATTTCCACATTCTTTTTTTACAAATGCAGTCCAGTTTTTACTCTTTAGTGAAATTTTGTATTTTTGTTTTAAAAGGCGAAAAATGTTGTGCATTTATATATATATATATATATATATATATATATATATATATATTAGTCCAGATCCTATAAGGAATCCCTCATGAGCTTTTTAAAAAATGCTCGGATCAAGCCCTTCCAGATCATTTTTTTTGCTGATTTCTCGAGGATATCCTTAGAATCACCTTCTGAACACATTGAGCAACTCGGATCGTCGCAATTCGATCGGAAAAGGGGAGTCCTGCACGGTAAGCCCGTGCGGGATCCCTCATTGGAAATTTCATATATCTCTATTATAAAACAGAATGGTGTGGGGACAAGTTGTTAGAATGACTTAGATTCATTTGATTTAAAGGCTGTAGTGCATCCTCTCACTTCTCGGTTACGTGCTCATAATTTTCACCTAAATCACACAATTGTCATCCCCTTCCAACATGAATGCATAGTGCCGTAAGCACGGGTTAGCACTAGTATATATATAATATACTAAATCAAATCAAATCAAATCGAGCCTACTAAATATATATATATATATATATATATATATATATATATATATATATATAATACTATAAAAAAATGTGATAAAAGAAGTGTATTTTATTCCCTACGCCTACTAAGGGTTTGTTCCGGTTTTTTAGAAAATGAACTTTTAAAAAGTAAAGCAATTTCAAGCTCAAAAATTATTTATTTAGGCCCCGTTCCGGAAACCTTCTTAAAAAATAAGTACTTATTTTGCCACTTCTCATTCAAAAATAAGAAGGGTCATTCTACAAAATCCAAATAAAAAGTTTCTTTTCACATTTTCAAACTCAAAAATAATGTAAATGAAAAAAAATTCAATTTTTTTTGCACCGTATTAAAGATCTCAATGAGATCTATCAAATAAGATCCATAGTGATAGGAAAATTATTTGCGTAAACACATGATTTTTGAGCTTGAAGTTGCCTTATACAAAAAATAAGACTGATGCTATGATAATAGGTGCCGGCGGAGGGAAATCGTATCGGCGGCTGCGCCGGGCCGTCTCTGGCCACCGGACGGCTGATCCGAGCCGTCCAAAAATTCTAAAAAAAAAAACCAAGGCATATAAACACACGGAAAAGGGGTGCTCGGATCAAGCACCCTACACACCTCGGATGCCGTTGATTCCAGCGTAGGCCCCCTCGGTTTTTTTTTTTTATAGAATTTTTGGACGGCTCAGATCGGCCATCCGGTGGCCGGAGACGGCCCGGCGCGGCCACCGGTACGATTTCCCTCACGGCGCCCATTGGTACCTATATAAATTCTACCAAAATAATTACCATCCTTCTTATTTTCCGGAACAACCCATCTTATTCAACAAAAAATAAGTTCTTAACTTGTTTCTGGAATGAGGCCTTATGCAAATAATTTTTCTACCAATATGAATTTTATTTGATAGATTTCATGGAAATCTTTTAAGTTGTGCAAAAAAAATTAAAAATTATTTTTTATTTTCATTATATTTGAGTTTGGAATTACCTTTTTTTTAAGGGCAAATTTTTGTAGTCGTCACTCTAGTTTTACAGTTGTCTCAATTTCGTCCCTATAGTTTGTTTTACGTTCCAAATTGGTAAAATCGTTGACACCGTTAATGAAACTAACGGAAAAAATGTGATTAAAAAATTAAGTGCTCCAATTTTCAATGTGGTTGAACTGGTGAGAAGATCTTATTTTTCTGATTATTTTATTTATGGTCATAATAGATTTTTGGCTCTAGGGCTTTTTAATAAGCACCCTAAGAGAGCTCTGAAACTAAATAAGGAGTTTTCGGGTGCTTATTGAAAAGTCTTAGAGCCAAAAATTCATTACGACCATCTAGGATTAAAATGACCAAAAAAAAAAGAGATTTTCTCATCGGTTCAACCGGATTGAAAATTGAAGCACTTATGTAACAACCCCGATTTTTAACGAATAAAAATCTCGTTATTATTTCAAATTACTTATTTTATCTTGAGTGGCTACAAAATTTCTTGTTAAATTTCCGTCATAGTAGGATTTTGGCCATTGGTTAACGCTCGACTAGAAACCCTACTTGACCAATTTTGTTAGTTTCCAACCAACTAGTCGGAGAAACCAAACTAAGAACTCACCTAGTTACTAGATGAACCTTTTGAACCTCCTTGAACCTTTTTGCCTTTATCCATTGGATAATAGAAGTTAGGGTAATCTTTGTCCATTGGATAATAAGCCTCCTATTATTTAAATGTTGGTTAGTACATGATTATAATAATATATATGATTTATCACATGTGCAAGGTACTTTTATTCTTTGTTTATTGGGTATTCTCCCACCCATCTATTATCCATTGGTTAATAACTACAAGGGAAACTATTATCCATTGGATAATAGCTCTTATCTTTCAACCAAGTACATGGGTTGATTAATTTAATCTTGTTCTTAAATCCCCATGTGACAAGGTACATACTATTTTAATATAAAAGTTACCTAATAACTATTGTCCATTGGACAATAGAAGTTAGGGGATTTATTACCCAATGGTTAAAAGGTTAGTCTTTCATCTAGTACAAGGGTTGAATAATCTAGTCTTTTCTTAAACCCCATGTGATGTTAGTACATATTATTTTATTGTGTTTGTATTTAAGAAGACTTAAAACTCTAAGATTTCTAAGTACTCTTTTTATTCTTTGTTGGGGTTTTGTACACAATTGAATTAGTTTATTGGGGAGTAAAACTACCTAGAGTACACTAGTACACATGTGCCAATTATTTTGTTGAAACTTAGCCCTTAAGTCTCTTGACTTAAGTACAAAAGTACCTTTATTTTATTCTTGTTCTTGCATTGTAGTGTGTGTGTGTGTGTGTGTGTGTGTGTGTGTGTATATATATATATATACATACACACACACACGCACCTATGTAGTGTACTAGAGAGAGGGGGAGAGAGAGGCCGAGAGAGGGAGGAGAGGGAGAGAGAAATTCTGTAACGCCCCGAATTTTGAGTACGTTAAATAAAACATTTTATTATAAAAACGAAGCAAGTCTTGCTCGTTATTACATCATAAACCTTACAAAAGTACTTTCAATATAAAAGAAAGGGAAACTAGGGTTCCTATCTACAGCTCCGCCTGCTCTTCCCTTCTAGCCAGCTCTTCTGCTCCAAACGCCTCCAAGGTGAAGATCTCGCCCTGTTCGTCTAGGAGGTCTGACACATTATACCGGCGTCGCCACCAATATAATATGTCAGGGTCACCAAGAAGGCAACACCGTGAGCTACGAAAGCTCAATAGAGTAAACCCTACCCACTAACCCATAACTTAACAACAGATCATTTATATAACAAACAGAAATGATGACACATCCACATTCGTTATCTAACGTTGGTGTCCAAGTTTTCTCGAAGTTCTTCCTACGTAACCCATCATAGACCGGGTTGTTTTTACTACCTTTCTTTTCCAAAGTCTCCTTTTTAACTCACCCAATCTCGGTTCCGCCGCTCCGGGTTCCCGAGCATCCTCACAACGGTTCCGCCGCGCCGGGTTCCCGTTGGCACACAAAACTTGCATTGGCTCCTCTCCACGGATAACCAAGCCATATTACCAACAAGGCTACCACGTCCGGTCCTATTGGCAATCTTCACAAAGGGCTACCAAGTCCGGCTACATTGTGGTTTTCACAACCCACGCAATGGGCTACCAAGTCCGGCCACATCGCGGTTTTAAAACACATTTCTCTTGTTAAACACACCCTAGGTGCCATGTTTCTAACTTCCTCAGTTTTCGTGTCACATTCTCATGCAAGACTCCGCGTGTAAGACTTTTCATACAATCATGCATTCAATCAAGCCTTGAAATAGTACAACAAGATCATCTAAGCTACATAGGATGCTTGAATCAAAACAACACACATCATGTATTTCCAACTTTTTATTTACGATCAAAGGAACTTCCAAACAACATGCGATTTATTCAAAACATAGATTTAAGGTGAAAAACTACTTTATACTTGGAAAAGTAGGTAAGGATAACTACCTTGATCCGAAACTAGTCGGGGCCGATTAAGCAAGTTGGAAAATCCACGAGCGGTGAAACTCACGAATCTGGCCCGAACTTCGGACGGCAGTAACTCGGTCAATCTTTGGCCGAATAAGATCGTTCTTGAGTCCAAATCGAAGCTCAAGAAATTCTCTACAACTTTCGTGAAGAAAGTTAATCCTAGAAACTACTCTAAGTAGGAGAAAAATGGTGATGAAGGAGAAGACAGTAAGCTGTCTGGAATGAAAATCCAGAATTTTTACTGAACTTCGGATGACAATATCTTTGTCATTTCTTAACCGATTGGGGTGATTCTTGAGCCTAACTTGAAGCTCTCGAAGTTTTCTACAACTTTCCCGAAGGAAGTTGGTTCTAAAAACTACTCTAAGAAGGAGAAAACTGGGGATTTTTGAAGGGCAGTAGGCTGCCTGGAACTGGAATCCGAGATTTCTAGAGAGAATGAAGAGCAAAGCTTTGAAGGTGTGATCTTTGAAGCTTGGAATGGCTTCTATTTATAGGCAAAACATTGGCTCTCTCTCCTCTTCTCCATGGCTGGCCCCCCCTCTCTTTCTCTCCCTCTCTTTGACACTTGTCATGCCAACTAGAAAGATCAAGGCAAATCCAATGGCTAGGATTGTTTCTTAGGAGACTTGGTGGGCAAGAAGAATATTGGTACAAGATATTGTATTAAACAATTGGTAGATGTACAAGAGAGTACAATGGAGGTAGTTTCTTAGCTAGGAAGAAAGTATCACCAAGGATTTCAAGTACAAGGAAGATCAAGCATGGTACAATCCCATTTCCTTCTTCTTTCCTTCCTTCCTCTTCTTTTTCTCTCTCTCCCCTCCCCTCAATGGCCGGCCCCCCCTCTCATCTCTCTCCCTCTCCTCCTTTGCTTTCTCATGGTACAAATATAAGTACATATATGGCAAGCAAACAAATAAACTAATGGGTATTTTGTACCAAGGATCAAAAGGTCAAGATTTTCCTAATAAACTATGAATTGAGCACATGGTACTTTAGGGTAATACTTTAACCATCAAAGTACTAGAATATATAATACTTAGATACATAAGTACTTAGGAAGATCAAAAACCCCAATAGAAAATAGATTAAGGGTACATAGGAATCTTAGTACCATGTACCTTTCCATTAAAAATAGTTGTGCTTTCACACATGGTTTAAATGAAAGGTATTAAACTAATAACCCATGGTACTTTGGTGAAAGACTAATCTTTTACCCAATGGGTAATAAAATCCCTAACTTCTATTATCCAATGGATAATAGTTGCTAGGGTAATTATATACTAAAAAATCCCCAAAAGTACTTTCAAGTAATTAAAAAAGTATTTTCCTTAATAATCCTAGTACTTTGGCCAAGTATACTCTTATTATAAACAATTGGGGTTTCTATTATCCAATGGATAATAGTTGCCCTAGAAATCTTTGTCCAATGGACAAAGAATAATACCAAAATAATTAAAAAGAAAATGAATAATCAATTCTTGTTCTAGGGTTCAAAAGGTTCAAAGTGTCCAAGGGGGGCAAAACGGTCATTTTACGGTTAGATAAAAGCAACCAAATGATTTCCTAGTTTAGTTTCTCCAACAAGTCGGTTAGAAACTAACTAGGCTTACCAAATGGGCTAAAGCACAAGAAATCAAATTTGAAGGGGCGAAAACGTAATTATGACAAACCACAAGAAAATAAAAAAAAAAATTCAAATATTTAACGAAATTTTTAACGACCAAAAATCAGGGTCGTTACAAATTCGGCCAAGGAGAGGGAGGGAGAGAGAGAGAAGAAGGAAAGAAGAAGGAAGTTAGGTTGTACCTTGGGTTGATCTTCCTTGTACTTTCATATCCTTGGGAATATTCTTCCTAGCCAAATCTAACCTCCTTTGTACCAATTATCAATTGTTTAAACAAGAATCTTGTACAAAGATTCTCCTTGCCCACCAAGTCTTGCAAGAATCAAGTCTTAGCCATGCAAGCCTAAGGTTAGGCCTTGATCTTTCTAGTTGGCATGACGAGTGTCAAAAGTTGAGGTAGAGAGAGAGGGGGGGGGGTGGGCGGCCTTGAGGGAGAGGGAGAGGGCATGCCTTGGCCTATAAATAGAGCCATCCTCTTGCCATTTGAACACACACCTTCTCATTTGCTCTCACTTCTCTCTAGAAACCATTTCTGGGCAGCCTACTGTCCCTTTGTAAATCCCCAGTTTTCTCCTTCTTAGATTAGTTTTTAGAACCAACTTCCTTCGGGAGAGTTGTAGAGAACTTCGAGAGCTTCAAGTTAGGCCCAAGAACCACCCCAATCGGTGAAGAGATGACAAAGATATTGTCATCCGAAGTTCAGTAAAATCTCGGATTCCCAATTTCTAGACAGCTTACTGTCTTTTCCTTTATCTCCATTTTTCTCCAACCTAAGGTCATTTCTAGGATCAACTTTCTTCACGAAAGTTGTAAAGAATTTCTTGAGCTTCGATTTGGACCCAAGAAAAAGCATATTCGGCCAAAGATTGACCGAGTTACTGCCGTCCGAAGTTCGGTCCAGATTTGGAAGTTTCACCGCCCGTAGAACTTTCCAACTAGCTTGTTCGGCCCCTACTAGTTTCGGATCAAGGTAGGATACTCTTACCCTATCCTAAGTTTATGTATGATCTTCTTATTTTCCATCTCAAGTATAATGTATGTTGTTTTGATCTCTAAGAAAGAACTTATCGTTTGGAACGAAGTATTCGTATTTTGATCTTTTAAGATGTTTATGAGAATGCATATATGAATTGCTTGTATTACTTATGGCGTGATAAAGCATAAGTGATTTTTCACTCCAAGGGCATCCGAACATGTGGCGTTATGCTTTAAGTGTTAATGTGAGCATGATTAGCAATAGAGCTGAATGATCTTGTTTGTTTACAAGGAATGATTTATGCTTACCTTTGTCATACCACAGAGTCTTTGTATGTAAACGAGACACGAGAATCGAGGAAGTAGAAACATGACACCTAGGGTGTGGTTGACAAGGAGAATATGTTTTCCAAGGAAAAAGATATGTTAGAAACTACATAATGACCATTTCGAGGGTATTATGTGAGTAGTGTGTGTGTGCCTATGGGAACCCGGCGCGGCGGAACCATAATGAGGATACTTGGGAGACCGGCGCGGCGGAACCAAGGTTGGGTGTGTGTAGCTTGGTTATCCGCGGTACGGAGCCAATGCAATGTGTGCCAATGGGAACCCGGCGCGGCGGAACCATTGAGAGGATACTCAGGAACCCGGCGCGGCAGAACCGAGGTTGGGTGTGTGTGTGTGGCTTGGTTATCCGCGGTACGAAGCCAATGCAAATGATTTTCAAAGGTTGTGTGTGTGGCTTGGTTATCCGCGGTACGGAGCCAATGTCAAATGATTTTGAAAGGTTAATTTGTATGTGAAAATGTTGACACGGTCTACGACGAGTCGCGTAGGAGAAACTCTGAAATCTTGGACACCAACGAATGTGGATGTGTGATTGTTGTATTGTTGTAAATGATTTTTTGTGGTAAGGTTGGTTGGGTAGGAATTTCCTATTGATCGTTGTAGCTCATGGTGTTGCCTTTTGGTGACCCTGACATATTATATTGGTGGCGGCGCCGGTATAATGTGTCAGACCTCCTAGATGAACAGGGTGAGAAGTACACCTTGGAGGCCTTCGGAGCTGAGGAACTTGCCAGAATGGAGGAGCAAGCGGAGCAGTAGTTAGGAGTCTTAGCTTCTCCTTTTTCGAATGAATGTATTCCTTTGATGTATTTATGATGTAATAATGAGCTGAACTCTCTTTATTATGTAATAAATGCCTCATTAACGTACCCAAACTTCGGGGCGTTACAACTTAATTTTTTAATCATATTTTTTTCCGTTAGTTTCATTATCGGTGTTAACGATTTTACCAATTTGGAATGTAAAACAAACTACAGGGACGAAATTGAGATAATTGAAACTAAAGGAATGAAATTGAGACAATTGTACAACTAGAAGAACGACTGCGAAAATTTGCCAATTTTTAAAAGGGAAGTTTAGAAAGAAAGCGGAACAGCACCAAGAGAGAGAGAGAGAGAGAGAGAGAGAGAGAGAGAGAGGGGAGCAGGGTGCCCAAATTCCTAAACGCGCAACAAATCATGGAAGGCGAAGAAGAAGCATCAGCACAGATGATCGACGAGATCCACGCCAACGGCGGTGACGAAGCCCGGCGTCACAGACCAATCACCAATGGCGAGCAACTCGACGTTGAGGCCTACGCAACCCTCTACAGCGGCCGCACCAAGGTCACTCGCCTCCTGTTCATCGCCGACCGCTGCGGCGTCATCTTGATGCAGTTGGAGGCACTGCAGATGGCCTACGACGAGGCCAAGAAGGGCGAGAACACGCAGCTGTTTCGAGAGATTGTGCAGAAAATCGACGGGCGGTTGGGCCCTAGTTACGGGCCCGACAAGGCTTGGGCCGATTCCGTGGACCGTAGGGCCGAGCAGAGGAAGGGGAAGCTCGAGAATGAACTGAATGCTTATAGGGTATGAGCTTTGTTTCTCGAGTAGTATTTGTTTCGGTAGTGTTGTAGCATTTGTCTCGTAGTTCTGTGTATATGTGTGTTTAAAATGCATGAAAACCTCCCTAACTTTAATTGTCGATTGAAGACAATTCAAGCAGTTTTATACGGGAAAATTTGCATGAAAAAATAGCGTGGCACTTCTTTAGTTTGAGTGCATACCAAGTGGGAGTTCGTTTATGAATAGGAGAATATATATGGTACACGTTATTTATTTATTTATTTTTTGTGTAAACGATAGGAGAGATCATTAACATCATCATCATGTATGAGTTACAACGACTAAATCCGGAACACTACATCAATTTTAGGAGTCTAGGAGATAACGAAGCCCAACAACTCAACCAATACAAGAAACAAGTCCATCATGGGAAAGAAAAAACCTCTCTAAGGGAAGAGCACCCACTTGCTTGTGGGGAGATTCGAACTCTTGACCTTCTAGTGAGATGCAAGAGTCTTGGTGATAAGCACCCGGGAATGTAATGAGAGGGTGTGCTAGTGTCTAGTTTTAGGATAATTTAATTGTTAATTAGTTGTTCTTAATCTGTTTTGCTCGTAGAGTATGTTGGTCTGTAATGCAGGGAAAATCGCTTAATAAAGGAGCTGTAAGCCCGAGCGAAGCCAAACAGCTCGAGCGAAGCCAAGCCGCCAAGGCAGAGCCAAGACAAAAGGCACCAGCCCAGGCAAAAACTTCCCGGCCAAGCTGTGGCCAAGACAACTTAAGCTGTGGCCAAGACAAGCAAAAAAACAAGATTCAGAACTGATAAGAGCTCGCTACCGATCGAAGAGAATCCTTCCAATCGGTACCGAGCTGCTTAAACGCTGGTACTAACTGCCTCGCTACCGATCGAATAAAATTGGTTCAATCGGTACCGAGACCTTATCTCAGCAATGTAAGGGTTTGGCAATCGGTACCGAAGGGCTTAGCAGGGCATCTTCAGAGCATCTTTTGGGATATTCCGTGCCCGAAACAGAGGCGGTATAAATACCCCGTTATGTCACCTTTGCACGATTTGGACAGAAATGTACCCATGATTTTAGATCTAGCTTAGATTACTTTTCAGCTTTTTGAATGTTCTTAGTTTGTTCTTCATTTTCAGCACTTATTTCCTAATTTCCTGCCTTTATTAGTTGTCTTTTGCTACTCTTGCTTTAATTAAAGTTGTTACTTAGTTCCCGATCTATTGTTTAAGCTAATTTTCTTCTAGTCTTGCTTTTCAGTTATGCTAAGTAGATTTTTGCTTGCTCTTATCTTCATAGATATGTGTGAGTAGTTTCAAGGGTTAGGTCATGGGATGATTAGCATCCCATGGCTTGGGCAAAAATTGCATTTTTTACCAATAAAGTTTTAATCTTTGGATTTGAAAATTGATGTGGGGTTCGGATTCGTTTGGTAAATTACCGAGGTGTTAACCTCTTTGATCACGTGTAGGTGGGAGCATCGACTACCCACCACACGTGATGCTTAGAGCTCTGTCGCATGAGGGGTTTACCAAGAGAATTGTAGAGCTAGCTTAATTTTCAAACCATCTCTATTTTCGGGTTTAGGAACCTTAATTGCGTATCTTGAACCGCATGAATTTGGTGAACAATGCGATTTAGCTTGGGCCATGGATGTTAGGAATCCCTAGACCTAACCTACTTTTAATCTAGTTTATTCGCTTTAGCCTTTTAAATTTCCACCGTTCAAAGTAAAACCAAGTTGGCTGACTAAAAGCCGAAAACCTTGCTTACTTTACAAATCCGAGCAAAGCCGTATAATTATTCCCGTGGGTACGATCCCGGTCTTCCGGATTATTATGCTTCATATGATGTATTAAGCCCTACGCTTGGGGCGTTATTCCTTATATCGGAGAAAACGAAGCACTTGGCCAACTGAACTAATCCCAGTTGGTGATACACGTCTTATGTTACATAAGGATTTTTTTTGATAACTAAGGTGTCCGGACCAGCTTATGCGCACGTCGACTAACGTCCAACGACAGCCTGTATGGGGCTCTACCCTGGCTTTAATTCAGGGTGTATCGTAGGAACAGTCTTAGTTACGAGAGTTTTGTGGACTTGTGAGTTTATGTATCTGTTGCCTATATCACCCCTTTCTTGTTACTCCCTCCGTTCCAATTTGAGAGTCCCGCTCCGGGATTCCAACTTTTCAAGAGAGCTCAATCATTACATGCATAGAATTTGAATTTTCCATGTTTGCCCCTCAAATTTTTTGGAGTAACTTTTCTACCAATCTACAATTGGTACCGGTTGTTTCCTTAATATTTCCAAATCCCGAGATGTCAGCGGCAACATTGGCTTCAATTTTCAGGTAATCTGGAGAGCAAACTTGGCAGCTTCCAGAAGTCTCAAAGAAGGAATTCAAATTTGAATTCAAATTAAAAGTTGCAAAACCAATAAATGAATTTGGAGGAGGGCAAAAAGGGAAAATAGGATACTTTTTGTAGTTAATTTTGGAAAGTGGACAATCAATTTGGAACATCCAAAAAAGGAAAGTTGGACCTTCAAATTGGAACGGAGGGAGTATTAGTGTGTGGATTTTAAGAATGTTCAGAATAAGTATGGCTTCTTGGTTGTTAAGTTTTGTGCTGGGATAAGTTGTGAAGTTTTGCTATGAAATCTGTTATGACCGATTTGGTGTTAGTTAGGATTCTTAGGAATAATGGCAATATAGTTTGGAAGGATATTGTTACAGGACCACTACGTGTATGAGCTCAATGATTATAAGGTCTACTTCACTTTTGAAGGTCTGCGATGTTCTTTCGTAGATGTGTCTATAAGTGTATTTGGATAAGAGCAAAATAATGCAAGTTGTGAGGGGGTGTAGCGGTGCCGTGGTGGCTAATGTTAAATGGTTTATTGGGTTTTGACTTTTGAGTGGAGTGTCTTCTTAATGTTTCTTGACTGGTGTTTAATACATGGTATGGCTGGTTGCATTGATTATGGATGTTGATTTGATCCAATGCAGTTGAAATTTTCATGAAGTTTCCTTTTGAACTTCCAGTTTATGAAGTGATGTGTGGAATGTCCATTTCAGTTCCACATGTGACCGGTGTTGATATCTTTGAGAGAGTTGTCTTGTTTTCAGTGTTCTATCTTGGAGCACTTTTAGTGGGAACCTGTGAATTCTTCTCTTCTATAGTAATTGTAATTTTATGTATGTGCAAGGTGGTGAAGGTTTAAAGGGCATATTGAGGTTCTGAGTAGACTTGCCTTCTGAATGTTTTCGGATGGTCAGTGTGAATGTGCGATGAACTGTGGGTAGGGGTTATCTTTACTTCTAAAGAAATATTAGTTGTTGGGGTTGGGATTGGGATTTTCGGCCTGACTCACTGTGTTTGAATTTGTTGTTTTGAGTTACAGTATTAGTGGTGAGAGAGTACTGGTGTCCTGTTATGATGTGTGCTGGGAATACTTCCAGTCTGAATGAGGATGTTCCTTTGTTCTGAGGAATGATACTGACAGTGTGGTTTAGACGCAGAGCAGATTGTGACAGACTCAGTTGACCTGGTAAATGGGAGATTGTTGTATTAACTTTTCTGGATGGTGACATTATGTAAAACTTGACTCTAATGCATATCAAACCTTGATCAACCCCTGTTGTTCCTTATTTTGCACTTATTTAACTTATTTACGTAAAAAAATTGAATTTCTCTGTTTCCATCTTACCTTTTTCTCCCTTTTTGACAGACGAACTTGATAAAAGAAAGCATAAGAATGGGATACAACGATTTTGGCGATTTTTTCTACGCTCATGGTGCATTGGGAGTTGCTTTTAAGGATTATGTTCGTACTCGTGACTACTGTACCACATCAAATCACATACTTTATATGTGTTTGAATGCTATTTTGGTTAGCATTGAGATGGGTCAGTTCACGAATGTTTCAAGCTATGTTGCAAAAGCAGAGCAAACTCCAGATGCCTTGGGCCACGTTTCGGTTGCAAAACTGCGTGCTGCTGCAGGGTTGGCCTTATTGGAGGCTAAAAAGTACAAGCTCGCTGCTCGAAAGGTTTGTCACCTATAATCATCTTATAACCACAAACACTTACATCTACACAAACCCACTCACATTCACATTGGGGCCCACACACACTACGCCTCCAGTGTGTGTGGGCCCCATCAAAAGATGTGAGTGTGTGTAAGTGTATGTGGTTGAATGGAGTAATTGTTGTCACCTAACTTGCCCTTTGCTTTTGTAGTATGTCAGCCCTTTGCTGTGTTTTATTTGTGGAAACGGCAGTAGAGTTATAACTATACCACAGTCACTTACAAGCACATAATTAGGCGACCAAAATTCATAGAATGGCAAGAAAAAAGTTTTGTTACTTGTAGCTTGCAAGGGAGTTAAATGATGCTGGAGGTTAAACTGGATCATGCTATGAGAAAGTGGAATCATTGAACTCGTCTGTAGAAACTGTGGGCATGCTTCAGATTTGAATTTGAAGAATAGTCGTGTGCGTATGCCGTTAAGACTTGAGAGAGACTAATATATAGTTGTGTTTGGATGTCCTTTCTGTTAGAACCACCAGACCTCTCGGAGGAGTACTACGATGGGGGGAAATGTTGTTCAGAGAGTCCAAAGTGACACATAGATGGAAGTTGAAAGTGGCACTTTTATAGGACCAACAATGAAGAGAAGTCATTTCTCGGCAGAAACAACCATACAAAGTTGCTTATCCTTGTTAATTACTCAGCTATGATTTTGAGCTCGGCCTAGGCGCTTGCCTCTTGAAATAAAGCATGTCTATGATTGCCTATCATGTGTAGCATGGCTCAACTTCAGTTTGAAGTAGCCCAAAGTTCCAATTACTTGCTGGTTTAAAATTTAGGTGAAATAACACGAACACCCCATCATCTATTCAGTTTAGACACAGACACCCCCTAACCTTTAAAAACGTCCATACACACCCTCTCATCTTCTACCGTTACCCAAGGAGCACCCTTCTGTTTGAGTACCGTTTGTTCGAAGGCACATGTCAATACTTTTTCCAAATTTTAGACAAAAATGTCCTTTAATGTCAACATATACCTAGTTGCCTTTCATACCTCATTCTCACTTTATATCAGAGATTTTCTCTCTCACTCTATATCAGAGATTCTCTCTCTCACTTTGTATCAGATATCTCTCTCTATCTCTCTCTCTCTCTCTCTCCCCTACGGCAGCCATGGGAGGTGGCAAGTGGCAACAGTAACTATAGTAGCCACCATAGCCACATCAACAACAAATCTAATAGCTGCAGTTAGAGCTACAACTCCAACCAAACCCAAAACTGGGTTGATTCCTACTGCCGTTGTGGAGAAGAAGCCCCATTGAGGACTTCAAATACAAAATGGATGACGAGCAAATGCAAAACAACAAAAGCCCCAATTGTTAAAGGTTATCGAAGTCACTATTGTACAACATCTTTCAAAAAACCCTACTATTCCCAAACAAAAACCCTCATGTATTCATATATCATATAATATGAACATATAAATCTACATTTGCGCCATTTAATAAAAAAATCTAGGATTTTTTTTACATATAAAGCATACCTTCCAAAGTAGGGTTTGCCACGATCTACAGCTTTTCTATAGTGTACACGATCCGATGTTCTCTGAAACTTAGGTTTTCTTCACGATCTAAGGTTAGCCATGATCTACAATGCAAGTTGAAGAGGGAGAGGAAGAGAGACAGAGGCGCCATGATCGAGTAGGGTGGAGAGAAATTTCTGATCGAGTGAAGTGTGGCGTATGCTTGTTGCTCCATTTCATAACAAAGAGTATATTTGACATTTCGTTAATTCCGTTAACGACGTTGAGGTTTTTTTCCCTTTTCAGTAGATGAGGGGTGTGTATGGGCATTTTTAAAGGTTAGGGGGTGTCCGTGTCCAAATCAGATAGATGAGGGGGTGTCCGTGTAATTTCACCAAGGGTATATTTGACATTTCGTTCATTCCGTTAACGGCATTGAGGTTTTTTTTTTCCTTTTCAGTAGATGAGGGGGTGTGTATGGGCGTTTTTAAAGGTTAGGGGGTGTCTGTGTCCAAACCAGATAGATGAGGGGGTGTTCGTGTAATTTCACCTAAAATTAACTGAGTCCCAAATTGCTCTTGGTTTTCAAAATGTCATCCGAGTCTATGGTCCTTATCTTGTCATTTAGTCCTCATTGTAAAAAGTAGTAGCAAATCATTCCTTAGTTATATGTTTGAAATCATGGGACATGGTCCCTGCCGCTACTGATTGATTGATCATTTACTGTTACCTTTTAATTGAACTTGTCTTTTGGTTTGGATTTGTGACATTTAATGTCTTTGCATATTTGCAGTTCTTGGAGACAAGTCACGAATTGGGGAACAGATACTCAGAAGTGATTGCACTCCAAGACATTGCAACATATGGTGGGCTTTGTGCGCTTGCAAGTTTTGATAGAACAGAGCTGAAGGCAACTATACCATGTCTATTACTATTGAATAGTTCCTATGTAATATCGTAGTTTTGAGTTATGTTCCTGATTAGTTTCATTTATTTGGCAGAACAAAGTCATAGACAATCTCAACTTCTGGAATTTCTTACAGTTAGTCCCTGAAGTAAGGGAGCTTATTCACAATTTTTATTCGAGGTAACTTGCTATGTCTTTGTTCTTTTGAACATGTCCATTTTGCTAGGTTGGTGGCATTCTGATTTACCTTTGCGTTTTGTCTTATTCTTGCCTCATTTATTGGGGTGCTAATTGCCCGTTCTTGGAATTACCATCTTTTTACTTTATCTTCTGATGTGACACTTTTCTGTTATCATGGTAGCCATTACGCTTCATGTCTGGATTACCTTGGGAATTTGAAAGCAAACCTGCTGCTTGATATCCATTTGCATGACCACGTCGAGACACTGTATGAAGAGATCCGTCACAAAGCCCTTATCCAGTATACTCACCCATTTGTGTCCGTTGATCTTGGGATGATGGCTAATGCTTTCAAAACAAGCGTTGCAGGTCTTAAGAAAGAGCTTGAAGCTCTAATTACTGACAACCAAATACAGGTACTCTTTCAAGTTTCAACTGATTAATCCCCTTTATCTTATGTTTTAGAGCACCTCCAATGCTTCATTACCTGAATGACCAGTGCTATCGGATTACTAATAGATGTTACCGTATTCGAACAATGAATGGTGTCTCCAAAGGTGCAAATTTTATTTCTTCTATTTTCTCTTATAGTGCCAAATTGATCTGCTATAAGTGGGTCCTTTCATGGGAGAGGTAGGAATAGCTAAACCCTTTGTCAAATATACCACAAGGTATAGCTGTGGATTAGTATGGCATGTATTTCCACCTCACAATCAGAGAAGGAAAATAGAAACTTCGTGCGATAACCTATAGCTGTAGCCTATAGCAAGCCATAAAGCACAAAATTGTCTACCTTGATATGGAAGAGAGGATAACAATTACTGAGGAAGGATTGTAGATTTTTCTGGGTGTCAATGCATGTGTGGAGGGATTTATCAAGGGAAAGGAAAACCAACGAAATAAATGGAACTTGTTCATTTCATTATCCCTTTATCGTTACCCTTTCCTTGATAAATGCTGCAACAACTCACCATTCACACACAGCCTTAGTGGAACTGTGGAACAACATATTAGATCCTCAGTCGTAGAGTCCAGGCAGATTGGGCTATACCATGCACAGACAACCTTAATCAATCTAAGGTGCGCTAATCCTCTTTTTTATCATCATATCGTGCTCCTGCAGGCTCGTATTGATTCCCATAACAAAATTCTCTATGCGCTACATGCTGATCAGAGAAATGCAACTTTTCAGCGGGTCCTACAGACTGGCTGTGAATTTGATCGGGATGTCAAGTCCATGCTGCTGAGAGCGAGCCTTATCAAGCATGACTATAAAGTTAGGTCATCAAGGAAACATGAAATTTTGGACTAGGGTAAACAAAAACACTATTTTCTGGATTATAGTAGTATCGTTGTCATCAATTTGTTTCTGGGAAAAAGCATATGGAAAAGAAATAAGCTCTCTGTTGGCACAACCATGAGCAATATTAAGAAGTTGCTATTGTTAATTTGTTCATAATTCATATTGATCTGCAAAAGGTGCAGCCCAGTTTGTTCGTTTCAAAATCTAATTGTAATACACCCGTGGAAACTCAAGGTTTGCCGCGGAAAGAGGAGATTCAAATTTTCAGAAAATGATTCGTCTTTTGCAATGTGATGCATTTGCTCGTCGGATGTTTTTGTTTTTTGGTTCTTTGAGTTGAATGAATGCGAAATGTTGACTTGGGCAAGTCCTTACATTGCCTTTTGGTTGTTGGGAGAAGGTTTGTCTGCCCTTTTGGTTTGTTTTGAAGCTAGTCTTCCATTTTGGCGGATTCAAATGTCTGGTGAGCTAGTTAAGTGCAACTACTGTGCTTTTACATCAGTTAAAATTCAAGGGAAAATTATGTGTCTTGATAATTAATACCCACTAAGGACATTTCCAGTATTAACAAATGTTCTTAGCTTGTTCTTGGTGGGTATTAATTATCAAAACATATCCTGAGCCGTCATTTTCCCTAAATTCAATTCCAAATTACAAATAATTTCTGATTTGGGTCAAGCATTTGTGGAGAAATTTGTTGAACAGTTAAAATTAGAAAACTGTAAACCAAATAAAGAGTTCAATTTAATTTAATTTTTTCACTTTTGCTATTCTTCTACTCAATCTTTTTGTCTCGTTCCTACACATTTCTTTACCTAAGCATAGCGGTTTTTGGTGCTTGACAATAGCTTAAATTAATGTATGGGTTCTATACATCAACTTGCCGTGATGGTTATCTACTGGAGTACAAAATTTTCACTAACATCAAAAAGTATTTGCTAACAATAAAATTCAACTCAAGCTATATCTTGGACCTTAATTCTTGTCGTTTTACTTTGAGAAAAAATGATGTACACTATATTGAAACTTTAATAATGTTAGTAGCGTTACATCCATTTTACAAATTAATTTGTGCACATATTTTAACACACTCGCAACTTTGCGTGTGAGCAAACGGGTGTGTAGCTAGATTGCTATTTCATGAAAAATACCATGCAGGTACATAGCAAATTCATGGCATGTGACCCCCAAATACTATGAAACACATATAGTGTGAGACAGCGTGCCCTCAACATTATCCTCCCCACAGTTGGCTTTCAAAGGTGAGCATGGACGAGCATGGTTTGATTTCTTCAAGGTAAACCAAGACCAAACTAATGTTGTATTTGGTTTGGTTTTTGAATTTTTTTTTGAAAAATAGTAGGGGTAATAAGTAGAGAGAGATAGAGTGTAACAACCCTGATTTTTTGTGAATAAAAATTTCGTTAAATACTTAAATTTTATTACTTGGTTTTGCTTTTAAAATCTCGTTTTTATTTTTGAGAATTCATTATTTCTTTTTTAGCCTGGACATGCATGCAAACCTAGGATTAATAGCCTTGAACCTAATTACTTTTCCTAAAGTTACTTTCTTAGATTCCTTGTAGGTGTTTATGCCTGCAAATCTAGGATTAATAGCCTTGAACCTAATTACTTTTTCCAAAGTTACTGTTCTAGATTCTCCCTATATATATATATATATATATATATACACACACACACACACACACACACACACATACACACACACACATGGGGAAAAAGGAAGAGAGAGAGAAAAAGGTGTGTGTGTGTGTGTGTGTGTGTGTGTGTGTGTGCATGTGCCTACTTTATCCTAGAAAGCAATGCTTCATTACACTTTTTAGCCTTTAAGCCTAATTACCACATGACAACCCATTCCTAGACTATAATTATCTAGGATTTGTCTAAAAACTTAAAATCTTACTTGCCTTATATAGCCTTAAGCCTAAAATGAAAAAGACAAGTCATGGCATGCTTGGAAGGCTTGATTGGACAAGACCATGGAACAAATCCATGAGAGAACTAGAGAGAGAGAGGACCGGCCATTGTAGAGAGAGTGGGAGCTAGTGTTTTGCTATAAATAGGACCCCTCACTTGCCATTCAACTCACACCTTCCATCCTTCAACTTCTCTCTCTAGAATTCTTGTGTTCTTACTTTGTTCTTAAAGTTCTTCCTTTATTCTTGGGTTCTTCAAGAAACTCATCCAAGACCGCTACTCGACCACCCTCTCGATCCAAAAAGTTTAGTAGTTTAGTCAAGAACAAGTTTCGAGAGTAACCTTTCTCTTTCGAAGCTACCGTAAGCGTTCCGTAGGAAGTCACTCCGCTCGATCGTAAACTTATTTTTCGTAGCTGCCTTACCGCCAAGAAGAACGGTAGATTTTTCCGTCCTCATTATCTCTAAGTATACGTAGAATACCTTTACTTACTCATTCTAAGTATACGTAGGATTTCCTACTCCCTACTCTAAGCATAATCGAAGTTATATATATTGTTTGTATAATTTGAAAAGCATGGAGAAAGATAGTTAGTATACTTATTTGCTAAAGGATTTATGAGCATGTTAAGTAATATAGAGTTGGATAATCTTGCTAGTTTAGTGTCAAGATTACAATGAATGATTTATGTGTATGTACGTGAAAAGTCCTACCGTGGCGTCCATGCATGTAACGAGACACAGAAATTGAGAAAGTAGAAACATGAAATCTAGGGTGTGTTAAAGACAAAGTGTGATATTGAAACCGCAATGTGGCCGGACTTGCCCATTGTGTGGTGTGTGTGATTTTTCGAAAACCCAATGGAAACTCGGAGCGGTGGAACCATTGTGGTATACTCGAGAACAGGAGCGGCGGAACCGAGGGATGAATTGTGATTTGGTTAACCGCGGAGAGGAGCCAACGCAATTGTTTTAATGATTTTCGAAAATCCAAATGAGAACCCACAGCGGCGGAACCATTGTGGGATACTTAGGAACCCGGAGCGGCGGAACCGAGGGTTTTGAATTGTGGATTGGTTATCCGTGGAGAGGAGCCAATGCCAAATTTCATATTTTGTGTGCCAATGGGAACCCGGAGCGGCAGAACCATTGTGAGGATACTCGAGAACCTGAACCATGGTGACCATGACATATTATACTGGTGGCGACACTGGTATAATGTGTCAGACTTTGTAGATGATCAAGGAGAGCTGTTCACCTTGGAGGCCTTTGGAGCTAAAGAGCTGGCTCGGATGGAGGAGGAGGCAGAGCTGTAGTTAGAAACCTTAGTTTCCCTTCCCTTGTGTAATAAAAGTACTCTCCTGGGAGTTATGATGTAATAATGTGCCAGACTCTATTTAAGTTTTCAATAAGATTTTCTATTTAACGTACCCAAAATTTGGGGTGTTACAACATGGTATCAGAGCTTTAGGTTCAAAACCTCGGCCATGGGTAGACCATGAGATAGTTTAACCGTTGCACAAATGTGAATTGAGTTTAAGTTTACCGTCTCAAATTAGATGGAATTTTGACGAAACAATCTCCGGATTAAAGCAAGGGGTGGAAATTGGCAGTGCCACCGAACTGGGAATTCCCAAACAGTTGAATGATGACTTAAATCAAGGATCGAATATGAAACTTAGAAACTCGATTTAGAAGTCCCTGTCTTACTAATTGAGGTTAAAACTCTTTCCTTGTAGATGAACCACTTGAACCCCTACCAAGTCAACCTACTAGCTGAAGCTCGCCAACTCAGAAACACCATAGAAACTATGACAACCCAACTGGTGGAAGATCCCAACTATATTGCCGCTGTACTCACAGAAATACGAGATTTCAAGAGAGTGCAGCAGAACACCCCTATTCCCGTTGAAATGGATCCCTGGTTTCCCAAAATGTTTCCAATCCTGTATACCTTCTATGGATTCTTCGATGCCCTACCCCCGATGCAAAACTTTGAGATTGGAAATAAAGAGGGAGAAGTCGATGGCAATAAGGGCGCCAATGAGGTGCCATAGAAGGAAAAACCTGATAGATGAAGGGAATCCCGAAGAAGACGAGACTCCAATAGACCCCTGAAAGCCAAGATACTACTTTGGCGCACCTAGAATAAATCTAGTAACTGTTGTAATCCTTCAGGATGTTGGATGTTGAAAAATTAGGGTCATTGTTGTCTATTTAGCGTTTCCTAGATTGTACTATTACTATATTTGATAATAAAAGCCTTATTTCATTTACTACTTGTCCTTATATTATACCTTAGTATTTAGACACTATTCAGGTACGTGTTTATTCTTATGTCTCTACTTGCCATTATAGTACTCTATGCTTATATCTTTTGATTATCTATGAAAAGCTTGCTTTATTTTAAAGAGTACTGTTGCATACTACGTAATAAAATTACTTTTGATCCTTAGAAGGAAACACCATTTACAAAAAGAAAATTGTTTAGTAGGCTAAAACCTCTCCCTTATGAATTTTTTCCTCGTAGATGGTGAACACGCGCCACGGATTAGGACCCGATAATGGAGAATCTTCCAACGTAAACCCCGAATTAACCCAAATCATGCAAGCATTCATCACTGCCCTGAATGCTAACCGCCAAAACCAAAACCATAACGATGGACCCATGACCTAAACCCAAGCAATGAATGAGTTCTGCAAATGCCGACCCTCAACCTTTCACAGAGATACCAACCCCGTCGTGGCTGAGACATGGCTGAACGAAGTCAAAATGATCCTCAGAACCTTAGGAATTACCCAGTACGGAGATCGTGTAGCCTTTGCCACTTACCAGTTGAAGGGAGAAGCCCGCTATTGGTGGGACCTAATGGAGGCAACCCATGCCATAGCCACCATGACATTTGCCGAGTTTGAGACTCTGTTTCTCGACAAATATTTTCTCACGCCTCTACGCCTAGCCAAGGAACAGGAGTTCCTGAATCTGAAACAAGGAACGATGGCCCTTCACCCAATACGCGGCCAAGTACGAGGAACTGTCCTGTTACACTCTGGACTCCATTCCGAATGAGGACAAGAAGGCTAGGAGATTCAAGTGGGGACTGACAATTGCTCAAAAGGTTGTGGTAGCTCAAGCTTTCACCACCTATGCCGAAGTTGTGAAGTGTGCTCTCCGGCTAGAAAGTGAAGAGACTGACTTCAAAACCTGATGGAGGAAGGCGACAAGCAGCACCTGTGGACCAATCCGAACCCAACCACCTAACAAAAACCATGGACCCTACCCCACCAAACCCTCTAACTCGCCTCAAAACAACCAACCCTTGAGGACTGCTATCCCTGGAAGTGGCAAACCGAAGAGAGGTGGTAGAGACATAGAAACCGTTCAGTGCTTCAAATGCCAGGCTATGGGTCACTATAAGTGTGACTACCCCCAACTTCAGAGGGGGAGGAATGAGAGTTTTGGAAATCAGGATGTTCAACAAGCTAGACAGGCCGATTTTGTGAAGCAAAACCTTAGAGGCCCATCGCAGTAGCAGAATAGGCAGAACAAGGGGAAGTAGCCCATGGGAACCCAACAGGGTATTGGAGGGCATATCTTTGCGCTGCAAACCAAAGCACAAGAGTAGGATCCTTCTATGATCCAAGGTATGCTACTATAATACCTGCGTACAAGCCTTGTTTGATTCTGGAGCATCGCATTCATTTATATCTTCTGCCTGCAAAACTGCACTAGCACTAGAAACAGAACCCCTAAGTATGAGTACGAAAGTAACATCACCGTTGGGGGGAAGTATAGCTGTTAGTCTAGTATGTAGATGGTGCGAGATAGAAGTAGCCAATTTGCGCCTGACTTGCGACCTCAGAGTGATCCATATGGCAGATTTCGACGTACTCCATGGCACCGTACTGAAGGGCCCCTACAAAACTAAAGGAGTTCAAGACCCGACTGAAAGAGCTACTAGGCAAAAGATTCATCAGACCGAGTACGTCACCATGGGGAGCGCTTGCACTATTTGTGAAGAGGAAAGAAGAGACGCTTCGACTATGCATCGACTACAGGAAGCTGAACCAAGTCACAGTCAATAATCGATATCAATTGCCTAGGATCGATAATCTATTTAATCAATTAAGAGGCGCCACCTGCTTCTCTAAAATCGATCTTTGATCAGGCTATCATCAATTAAGGACCCGAGATGAGGATATCGCTAAGACAGCCTTTCGTATGAGATACGGACACTACGAGTTTGTAGTGATGCCATTCGGGCTGACAAACGCTTCGGTAGTATTCTTGTGTCTCATGAACAAGATCTTTCAACCTTACTTAGACAAATTTGTAGTGATGTTCATAGATGATGCCTTGATATACTCTGCCAATAAGAAGGAGCACGAAGAATACCTTCGAATAGTACTACAAATACTCTGAGATAGCCAACTTTATGCCAAGACAAGTAAATGCGAGTTCTGGCTAGAAGTGGTTAAGTTCTTGGGGCACGTGGTATCCAAAGACACAATCGTAGTAAACGAAAGTAAGTTCGAAGCAGTACTAAAATGGAAGCAGCCGTACATCTAAAATTACCGCTAGAAGTTGACGCGACCATAGGCTTATTTTCTCGTGACTGCATAGGTTCTTTCAATGCCTTTGCTAATAATATCCGAGTGTGTAGAAAATCGTAGGGCTTACTTGTTGATGTTTGATTTTCCCCTGAATAAGGATGGAGTACTTACGCCTTACAATTTTGGAGTGATTCTGTTCAAGTTGATCCGTTGTTTCCTAAGTTTTGGAAATGGGTTTAATATCGTTAGGTGGGGAAGGATCGTGGTAAGGAAACGTTTGTAGGGTGCGAGTCCGCATGATGATTTGGTAGAAGTTTCGCATTGGCATTTACAATGGAAACTCTATCAAAGGCCTAAAATGAGGCAAATTGTTCGACGGCTGAAGCAACCTCAGGTAGCATCGATGAATGGAATACATAGAGTACCTATCTCGATAGTGTCTGACAGAGACCCATGTTTCATGTCACACTTCAGAAAAGGATTACCGAAGGCATTGGGAACAGACGTAAGGCTTAGTACGGCCTTCCACTCACAGTCAGATGGACAAATGGAGAGGACAATACAGATACTGGAAAGACATCGCCATTAGCAAAGACGCAACATACGAAGAAAAACTAATAGAGATTCAGGACTAAAGTGAGAAGATAATCCGAAACAAGACGACCAAACTAGTACGAGTTCAGTGGAGGCACCGTGAATCTAAGGAGACCACGTGGGAGAGAGGGAACCAAGAGAGCAAATTATCCCCAGCTATTCGAATCAGAGCGTACAGCTAATTTCGAGGACGAAATTATTTTAAGGAGGATAGTTTGTAACGACCCTGATTTTTGGTGAATAAGAATTTCGTTAAATATTTGAATTTTATTACTTGGTTTTGCTTTTAAAATTTCATTTTTATTTTTAAGAATTCATTATTTATTTCTTAGCCTTGCCATGCATGCAATCCTAGGATTAATAGCCTTAAACCTAATTACTTTTCCCAAAGTTACTTTCCTAAATTCTTTGTAGATGTTCATGCATGCAAACCTAGGATTAATAGCCTTGAACCTAATTACTTTTTCCAAAGTTACTTTTCTAGATTCTCCATATATATATATATATATATACATATATATAGACACATGGGGAAAAAGGAAGAGAGAGAGAAAAAGGTGTGCGTGTGCATGTGCCTACTTTATCCTAGAAAGCTTTGCTTCCTTGCACTTTTTTAGCCTTTAAGCCTAATTACCACATAACAACCCATTCTTAGACTATAATTATCTAGGATTTGCCTAAAAAGCTTAAAATCTTACTTGCCTTATATAGCCTTAAGCCTAAAATGAAAAAGACAAGTCATGGCATGCTTGGAAGGCTTGATTGGACAAGACCATGGAACAAATCCATGAGAGAAATAGAGAGAGAGAGGACCGGCCATTGTAGAGAGAGAAGGAGCTAGTGTTTTGCTATAAATAGGACCCCTCACTTGCCATTCAACTCACACCTTCCATCCTTCAACTTCTCTCTCTAGAATTCTTGTGTTCTTACTTTGTTCTTAAAGTTCTTCCTTTATTTTTGGGTTCTTCAAGAAACTCATCCAAGACCACCACTCGATCCAAAAAGTTTAGTAGTTTAGTCAAGAACTAGTTTCGAGAGAAACCTTTCTCTTTTGAAGCTACCATAAACTTTCCGTAGGAAGTCACTCTGCCCGATCGTAAACTTATTTTCCGTAGCTGCCCTACCGCCAAGAAGAACGGTAGATTTTTCCGTCCTCATTATCTCTAAGTATACGTAGAATACCTTTACTTACTCAATCTAAGTATACGTAGGATTTCCTACTCCCTACTCTAAGCATAATCAAAGTTATATATATTGTTTGTATAATTTGAAAAGCATGGAGAAAGATAGTTAGTATACTTATTTGCTAAAAGATTTATGAGCATGTTAAGTAATATAGAGTTGGAAAATCTAGATAGTTTAGCCTCAAAATTGCAATGAATGATTTATGTGTATGTACGTGAAAAGTCCTACCGCGGAGTCCATGCATGTAACGAGACACAGAAATTGAGAAAGTAGAAACATGGAACCTAGGGTGTGTTAAAGACAAAGTACGATATTGAAATCGCAATGTGGTCGGACTTGCCCATTGTGTGGTGTGTGTGATTTTTCGAAAACCCAATGGGAATCCAGAGCGACGGAGCCATTGTGGTATACTCAGGAACCCGGAGCGGCAGAACCGAGAGATGAATTTTGATTTGGTTATCCGCGGAAAGGAGCCAATGCAATTGTTTTAATGATTTTCGAAAACCCAATTGGGAACCCGGAGCGACAGAACCATTGTGGAATACTCGAGAATCCGGAGCGGCGGAACCAAGGGTTTTGAATTGTGGATTGGTCATCCATGGAGAGGAGCCAATGCCAAATTCCATATTTTGTGTGCCGATGGGAACCCGGAGCCGCGGAACCATTGTGAGGATACTCGGGAACCCGGAGCGGCGGAACCGAGGTTGGGTGTGTTAAAACCGATTTTGAAAATGTTGATTTGGAAAAAGAAAAGTGAAAATGATGACACTGTCTACAATGAGTCGCGTAGGAGAAACATAGAAATTCATGGACACAAACGTTAGTTTGGATAGTGAATGTGGATGTGTCATTGTTAGCTATTATATGCATGTACTATGTGAAAATCGTTAACTTTACGATCTATTATTGTAAATTAAGGGTTAGTGGGTATAGGATTATTCTGCTGAGCTCTTATAGCTCATGGTATTATCTTTGGTGACCTTGACATATTATATTGGTGGCGACGTTGGTATAATGTGTCAGACTTTGTAGATGATTAAGGAGAGTTGTTCACCTTGGAGGCCTTTGGAGCTGAAGAGCTGGCTCGGATGAAGGAGCTGGCTTGGACGAAGGAGTAGGCGGAGCTGTAGTTAGGAATCTTAGTTTCCCTTCCCTTGTGTAATAAAAGTACTCTCCTGGAAGTTATGATGTAATAATGAGCCAAACTCAATTTAAGTTTTCTATAAAATTCTCTATTTAACGTATCCAAAATTTGGAGCGTTACGTAAAGAGAGAAATGTTAGAAGTAGAAGAATCTAGGGGGGATTTTTTGAAAAGTAAAGAGAACAAGGCTTTTTTCACAGATATAATTTTTTTTTATCGGCCACAAATATAAAATTTTGAGGACCAAATCAATTTGTAAAACTCCTACAATGGGGCCAAGGGACCATGTAGTGCATCAATACAATATGGGAGTGTAGGGCGCCTCAGTGTATCTAATCGAAATTTTGTCAACAATGCTAAAACCACATATAAACACTTATACACACTCACAAAGAAATTGTGTGTGGTGTGTTTGGGACCTACTTCCTTTGTGAGTGCATGTGTGGTTAAAAAATTATTGTTGAACCGTTAGTTTATAGAGGTTGCTGAACACGTGCAAAACAAAAATCAAATTAATCAAACATTGATATCTACAACACAATAAGACATCCTACAACACCATAGTGCATTGACACACTACGAGATCCCCTTGTCCCATTTTGAGAGGGAAGACCTCTTATTGGCTTTGATTGAGGAGAACCGAACTTCTGTACTTCACAATAGAAAGACTTTGATAAATACTACAGTATTCAATTATTCCTTTATTCATAAGATAGGAGACCCTTCATATTCATATACTGTACATCAATCTTAATGGATTACAATTGACTACCAGGGCAGCAACAATACATCCTCTACTCCCAACCCAACTATGTAAGAATGTAGGACATAAAATAACTAACCAGCCCAAAACCAGAACCACTAGTGTTACTTTTAGGTGAAAGTACGTAAACATCTCATCAACTATCACTTTTCTCATAAACATCTCATCAACTATCACTTTTCTCATAAAATGGGTTTGGCCTCCATTGTTGTTGTGGTTGTTCATGATCCAAGCTTTCTCCCCTGGTTTCATTTCATCAATGTTTGTAAATCCTCTGATTCCTTTGTTATGGTTGGTTTTGTTAGAGAAGTACCCAAGAGAGAGGAGAGATGATTCCTCTCTTTCTTCACCTGGTGGACCAAGCCTTAGCTCAAGTTTTTTCTCCTCTGAAAATCCATGGCTGTTTTGCTCACCCCTCTGTACAAGCCGCTTTCTATCTTTAGGTATCAAATCCAGCAGCTGCGGACAGTCCATGTTCGTTTTTAAGAAACCCAAGTGGAAAATTAGCTTTTCTCTAAGATAAATTCAAGAAACTTCTCTCTCTCTCTCTCTCTCTCTCTCTCTCTGAAGTCTGAAGCGAAGGTTCTGGAACAAGCAAGTGTAGTGTTCCAAGTAGAATCACAACTTTATGGTTCGATGTTTCTCAATTAGAGATTATTGCAATCTATGATTGGGGATGTAGCAAGATTAGATTTGCTCTGAGATTTTTTGGGTTTCTTAATTCTCTCTCTCTCTCTCTTTGAACCAAAACGAGGGAGGGGTGGGGTAAAAAATTTCAGGATTTTTTTGAAATTATCATGTAAGAGTATATAATAAGGGTATATTCGTCAATTTTTCCATTCCGTTAACGGAGTTTGTCTTTATTTCGTTTTCAGTAGTTGAGGGGGTCTCCATAGACGCTTTTAAATGTGAGAGTGTGTTTATGAAAAAAAATAATAGTTGAAGGAATTTTTATGTACTTTCATCTTACTTTTATTGAGCTCATGTGTATATGTTACTACTTCTCTTGAGTCTTGAGGATGTAAATTCATTCAACGAGATTACTAGTATGAGTTTAAAAATAAAAAAAAGTATAATTGTAGTATCATTTAGAGACAGGTAAAAAGGATTTGGATAGGTTTGAAACCGAAATTGCAAAATGAATTGGAACCAAATCATATTTTTTAGACTCGTTTGAATCCGACTTGGCAATCTTTTTTTCTGGCTCCTAAATTCAAAGAAAAAGAAAAACTTTAACCATTTTTTTGGGATACAAATTTGAAAGTCAACATTGAATTTTCGCAACAGTCAAATTAGTACTACAAAATCCCATGGATATATCCTCTGTCCCATAATATTTGTCCGGTCCGCAAAACGGAGACGTAAAAATAATACTATTTTTGTAAGAAAAGTTGAGAAAAAATTCAACAACTTACTAGATCTCGACGAGTTCTTTTAACTTGCGAAAAAAATTTGAATTTTTTCTTGAAAGAAATGCATGATTTTGTAGTCTCCGTTTTGCGGACCGGACAAATATTATGGGAGGGAGTAATTCCCCATAATTACTCCTAGAGTATATCTAAATTCCCCTTGATCATTTTAAAAACTCTAATCTTCCCTTACGCCTAGATAAAGCCGTAAACACGGACCGTCAGATCACTTGGATGACCGATCGACGGCTCATAACTGAAGTTTGACTGAAGTATGAATGAAGTCGGAATGATTGGCGCGCTCTCTCCCTCTCTCTGATAATGACTTTTTGACCATTGAATAAGCAAAGTGGAAAGCACAAAACGACATTTTGGAGAGAGAAAAATAAGGGGAGCTGGTGGGGGCGTGGTGGATTGTTGTCTTTTTCGCAAATTCCTCTTTTGAACACAGGAACGAGAGAGAGAGATTGGAGAGAGAGAGAGGGAGAGAGATTGGAGCCATAGCTTTCTCTCTGTCTTCTCTCATTTTGTTAGAGAGAGAGAGAGAGAGAGAGAGAGAGAGAGATTAGGGCTTTGTCTGGCTAGCAGAATGAACGTCATGCGTCGCCTCAAGAGCATTGCTTCCGGCCGCTCCTCCGTTTCTGATCCCGTAACTCTCTCTCTCTCTCTCTCTCTCTCTCTCTCTCTCTGATTTATATTGATATCTAGATTCAGAAGATTGTGCTGTTTAATTATTGGGTTAAACATAACATAGTTTTGCTCCTTTTCATGCTGTTAATTCGATTTTTTCTTTTTTCTTTTTTTTTTCCTCCGTAATTCTCCTTTTTTACTGTAGTTCAACTCAGTTCTGTAAAAGAAATATTAAATAAGAATTTTAATAGGTCTATATCGTCCTTTGAAAGCATTCAAACGCAGTAAATCGATCGCCAAGTAATCTATGAATGTTGAAATCGTTTCATAATAATTTGTCATGTCCAACTTCATTAAGCGGGCGATGGAGGTTGAAAGAGATCTTTAACTGAAGCCAAAGAGAGAATAAGAAAGTCTTGTACAAGAGGATGAAGGCACATATTTTTCAGCGTAAAGCACAAGTTATTTGAGTTTTTGGCTCCGATCTTATCGAATTGGCTTGGTTAGGTGTATTTAGGCATTAAAGTGTGATTTTTTTTTTGGGCTTTTTAGTTTGTGATGGTAGCCAACCATGCTCACTGGCTTGGTTGTGCATGTTCTTGTATAAGGGGCTTTTTAGTTTATCGAATTGGCTTGGTTGTGCATGTTCTTGTGTCTAGATACCAGCACATTGCGATATCGAATCTCTTAAGTATTGTTATCAGTATTTGTGTATGCTGCTTTCCCTATATGTCATGCTGCCTTAGCTTCATTTAAGTTATGCCTTGAGGTTATTACAGGTTTGAAATGCCGTACTTGAGAAGGATTGGGCCGTTGGGGTACCTTTTAGGTGCAGTAATGTGTGTAAATGTCAGTTATTCAATGTCAAGTCCGTTGACACTTGCTCATGGCTAAATACCCGTATTTCTTGAATATTTCTTTTTGTTGCATATGGTAAACTGTTAATTTAGTTGACATAAAGGGTTGAGCATGGTGATGGGAAATAGCGCATTTGAATTGGAAGAATTAAGGGACAAAGACAGAAAAAAGGAGAAGAGTAAGGATGTGAGATGATGATGATGCGTGTCTGTGTGTGTGTGTGTGTGTGTGAGAGAGAGAGAGAGAGAGAGAGAGAGAGAGAGTTTGATAAATGACATACTTAATTGCTTGGATACTACATATTGTAGACAGGAAAAGTTAAATAACCTGTGTGTGTCCTTGGGATGCACTTTATCAATTCATTCTCCACATTTTTCTATATGTTTCATAATTTTTTTTGTTTTTTATTTCTGTAGGGTGGCGATTCTAGCATAAAGAGGATGAAGGTTGTCAAAGAAGTAGATCGGAAGGTAACTGGTGAATCACAGTCCTTTGAGAGATGTGCTTCTGGTGTAGAGCGATCTGTGCCGTCCACATCTATGGGAACTGCTGCAAAATCTGGTTATGATGAGCTTCCCCGAGAGATGCATCAAATGAAAATCTTAGATGATAAAGCTGATAATCAGGACGATAAGGTAAAATTTCATTGTTAATTCGTTGTCGCTTTTCCATTCTATCATTTTGGTTGCCCTTGCTTTGAGGTCAAGGAAACTTTGCACAGCAGGTATTATACGACTGACTGCTTCCTTCACACAGGATATTGAAGCCACTGTTGTTAATGGACATGGAACAGAGACAGGTCAAATAATTGCCACTACGATAGGCGGTCAAAACGGGCAACCAAAACAGGCAAAATTTTCCTTTCCTGAGAGCCTCCCTGTTGTTGCCATTCGGTTTATGTTTTCCATATGCCTTTTGTGTTGAGATTTGTTGATGGAGAGGAGAAGGCCAAGGACAGTTGTAAGCCGGAACTTGAATTCTATGTGAACATGTATTGTTATTTCACAAAAGCAAAGATTGATCTAATCAGTATCATTATTAGTCCAATGGTGTTCACAACCAACCCTAATGAACATGGGATTCAGACCCTCATGTCTTGTAGAAATCCCAAGAAGCTTTACCAACTAGCTTTGCTGGCAGTTTCAGTTGGCCTTAACAATTAATTATAGGACACCTTCTCTTTGTCTGCTTCCTACCTCAATCAAGAACCTTTCTTCTCATATCTTTGATGCCATTGTCTACACGTATTACTGAGTGTAGTGCATGATGTCTCATGTTTCTAGAGGGAAGTATTAGTCTTACTTCCAAAATCCAGGACATGGAGGGGGAGTTTACGTATGTTTTTTAGAGAAAAGGAAAATGTGTGGCCTTAACTTTTGTCTCTGATAAGCTACGTTCATAGATGCAATCATTTATGTACTGAATGTCTTTCTGTTTGGTTTCAGACAATCTCATACATGGCAGAGCGTGTGGTCGGCACTGGTTCATTTGGTGTCGTCTTTCAGGTATTAATAATCAGCTAGCTTAGAATCAAAGTCTCAGTTAAGACCTGTTTTTTATTTTATTTTGCTATTTTGTTTTTGTGTTTCACTGATTATGAGTATATATACTAGGCCAAATGCCTGGAAACTGGTGAAGCTGTTGCAATAAAGAAGGTGTTGCAGGACAAAAGATACAAGAATAGAGAACTCCAGATTATGCGTTTACTAACCCATCCCAATGTTGTTCAATTAAGGCGCTGTTTCTATTCAACTAGTGAAAAAGATGAAGTGTACCTTAATCTTGTTTTAGAGTATGTATCTGAAACTGTCTACCGAGTCTCTAGGCACTATGTCAGGATGAACCAGCATGTACCCTTAATCTACATACAACTGTATACATATCAGGTAAAATTTCAAACAGCGATCCATGCTTCCATAGTTTCATTCCCAATATTTTTGTTTCAGCCATATACAACTGGAATTTGTTTGCTTATATATAGTTATGCTCTGTTCTAGATTTCATTAGTTTACAACTTAAGAAGTAATTTTCTATGTGCAGATTTGCCGCGCTCTTAATTACATGCACAGTGTTGTTGGTGTATGCCATCGCGATATTAAACCGCAAAATCTATTGGTAAGATTTTTTGCCTTGTGTCCCAGTTTTTCCATACAAGGGTTACTCTCTCGCAATTCTGTTACTGGTTTCTTTGGTGTATTGAGATGTAGCCTCTCTGGCCATCTTCGCCGTTCATTGCATGACCACTGTCAAGGCTTGGTGATATCGTAGGGGCAAATAGTTTAAGGATTTGTTACTCTACTCTGTTGGATGTGAAATCCGTTATTTTTTATTCTTACGTGTATTTAAAATGCCCTGCCCTTTTCTATATGGCTGCAAGATACAACTCTTTTGGAAGGGTTACTACGTATTGGTGTACTCAGTGTATTGATTGACAATGAGTAGATAGCTGACATGTGGCTGAAATTTGTTTTTAGCTTCTAAGTTCTCAGAGCTATTTCTGCTGATGAATGAATTCGTCTTTTTTGGAGAAAATCAATAGAAAGTGGAATTTGTTGGAGTGCATGTATTTGAGTTCATGACTTCATGGTTTGCTTTCTTCACTGTAATTGCTTTCATTTATTTGAGCATCAGTTCGTGTCTCTCTATGTATTTTTGGTCAGGCAATGAAGATTCTGTTAGTTATTGGTTTGTATACCCCATCGCATTTGTTGGAGAAAAAAAATCGTGCCATTTTGTCACTTAGTTGATTTGTGAAAGTTGTATTGCATCAACTCATTACCAGGTGGAAGTTGTATTGCATCAAACCGTTACAATGGTACCTTGGAATACTTAGTGAGCCCTAGTGGCAAAAGAGAGTTGTGTTTCATGCTAAGATTTTGACACTTGTTGTAGGTTAACCCCCACAGTCATCAGCTAAAAATATGTGATTTCGGCAGTGCGAAGGCGTTGGTATGTATATATCTGTAGGAACTTTTTGCTTTTATGCATGGCAATGTCCTGAAATTACTTTCTCTGTTGTAGGTGCCTGGTGAACCAAACATATCATACATTTGCTCACGGTATTATAGGGCTCCAGAACTGATATTTGGGGCTACAGAGTACACTACTGCAATTGATATGTGGTCTGTTGGTTGTGTTCTGGCTGAGCTACTTCTAGGCCAGGTCAGTGTATATTTAGTCTTTTAGAGTGAATCTGATGAACCTAACTGATGTGGAGAATCAAAATTTTATTAAGTTTGAAGTAGTGAAACGTTTTCCAGTTATACCTCCCAAGAAATTGGCGTATGAAATTGTATTCTATGCACCATAAGTTACTATTGCTGGCCAAGAGATGTTGTTGCATACTTCCTTGTATGTGCCCCTATCTGCGTAGTGTGCGTAGATAACCTATGTACCATGTTCCTTCACGTGTTCTTGTTTGCATCTTATTTTGTTGCATTTTTTGGCTTTTTGCCATTTTATCTTCAGAAGTATTTTGAAATTGTTACCTTTGCTATTTGACTTCATTATTCTGATGCATACTGCTCTGGCATGATGTGCAGCCTCTGTTTCCAGGGGAAAGTGGGGTTGATCAGCTGGTGGAAATCATTAAGGTAGAAGTGATTTACTACTTTGACCTTTATGTCCTATTTTCTGTTTGGTGCATTCTCTTAGCTTTTTTGTATGTTGGGTTGTTCTGTTTAGATTCTGGGCACGCCAACCAGGGAGGAAATTAAGTGCATGAATCCAAATTACACAGAATTCAAGTTTCCTCAGATCAAAGCTCACCCATGGCATAAGGTTCGTCCAAATTACACCATATGAAGGATGTCTTCATGAGACTGTGACCCATCTTCATTGCTAATGGGGACATGACTTTCATTCAAAGCTAATGATTTTCTGTTTTCTAGATATTTCACAAGCGCATACCATCAGATGCAGTGGATCTTGTGTCGAGGCTGCTCCAGTATTCACCAAATCTGCGTTGCACTGCTGTAAGAAATTTGAGCTTTGCTTGTCCAATACAAGATCTAATTAGTTTTTACAACTGTAGTTAGTTTGGTGGAGGGTAGTTATTTTTTTTCTTCTGTGTGCGTGTGAGGGCACATGCTTATAGCTTGAAGTCTGTCATTGTCTATTTAGCCTTGGTCGCTGGAAGCCTTATCATCTAATTTTCCTTTGTATTGTAATCGTTTGGTATGTTAGGTTACGTATAACACGAGTAATTACATTTTCCTCTAGTCCGCAAATCTTATATCAAAATTTGGTATCAATGGATAATGTACTTTCCACACTGCACTTGTCACATTGATTACTAACCAAGTAGCTCAAGCTGCTACCATCCTTTCATCTGACTTACTAGTCACGAGATTATATATTGAATTTGTTGAAGAAATAGGAAGGGTATTTCCAGAAGTAGTGTTCTAATTGAAATCTGTGGCTTTCAGTTGGAGGCGTGTGCACACCCTTTCTTCGATGATTTAAGGCAACCAAATGCAAGCTTGCCAAATGGTCAACCCCTGCCTCCTTTGTTCAATTTCACTCCTAAAGGTGAGTAGTATAATTGCTTTTCTTATTTATCTTTGGGTTGGATAATTTTCTCTTGTTGACTGATGCCAAATCTCTGACAGAGCTGGCTGCTGCATCTCTGGAATTGCGTCGACAACTTATTCCTGAGCATACGAACAAATAAACATGCGCACGTCCCGTTCGTGTAAAGAGAACTTGTAGTAGTTGTACATGGGTTTTTTGTGATAAGTTGCCGGGCCAAGGCATGCTCTATGCCAGGTAGTTCATGAGGCTAATTTTTTGGATTTCCAAGCTAAGTTATTATGAAATTAGATGCCTAACACAGTTTAGAGGGTTGTGGGATATGCTCTAAGGTAGTCTTTGATGGAGAAATATGTTACGGAATCGTGAGGCGTGTCAAGTGGAGCAGCGTGGCTACAAGGTTCCAACATTGCCGTTAAAAAAAAAAATCTACTATTGTAGATGAGTTGTTCTTTTCTTACTTTTGATTATTTTCTTTGTTGTCGTAGTTATATCCAGGGTTGTGTCGTAGTTATATCCAGGGTTGTGCACATTCCGTGCACGCAATGGATACTAACAAATAAAAGAAAAGAAAAAGAGTTGTATTATGGGTATTGATGCCCTTCAACGCACACTCAGGTACTCTTTTTTGGGGTATTTCATACTAGTAATTTAAATTTCCGTTTGATTTTGGGCCTGTTTCCAATTTTCTTTTTGCTTTACTGTGGTGTAAAGAAAGTATTGCAATTTCAGAACACAATCTCTAATGTTATTTCACTTGTTACTGTGGCTGGATGGGTTTATTTTGAGATTGTGGTGATTGTGGTAGAATGAGTACTTGCAGTCCCAGCTTGTAACTATACACTACGTCTGATTTTCTATACTGTGATTTGAAGTTAGAGATTTACGAGGCAAAGTTGGACTGCAGCATGAGTCAGATTGCATTTTCCTGTTCCGCAAGTCATTTTTGGACTCTTTAGTAGCAAAACTATTACTACAGTATTTATTTAGAAGCAAAGCAAAGCAAAACTAGTATGGATAGGATTCAAAATACTACTAGCAATTTTGGAAGTATTCTTAATGTAGTTCTAAAGTTAGAAACAATGACTACTATGGAGAGTTTATGAATTAAGTTAGATTCTGTTGTTCACATTAGAGACGCTAATGGCATGAATAATCCAGGAGACCATCAAGTTCCTAAATTATATTCAGTTCACATTAGAGACACTAATGGCATGAATACTCCAGGAGACAATCAAGTTCCTAAATTATTTCGCGACATTGAAGATTTAATGGTCCTTCATACTCGAACTTATAATAGGACTGAGTATGATAACATATTTGAAATGTATTTGATTATTGGAGACACTTATAGGAAGATCCTCAATTAGGCGTTGAAGAGAGAAACCCAATTAACGAAACATACCTTCAACATGAAGACTTGTTATGTCGTTTTCAATTTACATGTATGAAATAGAAGAAACATCATCATCTCAAATGGATGATGACTGTAGGTTAACAAGGAGTTCTTTCAGATCCTAAAACAGAGATTCATCAAAACCTCGCAAAAGGCCAAAACCTGGTGCTGCTGGGTTAACGCTTGTTCGCTCTATTATAGTATTTTTTATTTGAAAGCCCATTCACCTTATTTAAACAGTCTATCCGCCTCATCTGCTATCCGCCTCCCTTCTACTTGAGCTATATTTTGATGCGCTTCTTTCTTGGACAGTTATGATAACACAATGACAAACTCATTTAACACCAAGGTTTTTTCTACTTTCATCTGATAATGAGACAAAGAAGGGGCGGGGTAGGTTATAGAAAAAAAAGAAGAGCGGAACAGAATGATAAAGAAAAGAATTCTTGATTGGATCAGGAAGAATCCTCTTCTTTAGGAAAAATAAAAAGAGAGTCAAAGGACCAAAGATACCCTCTAGGCATCACCAATGACCAATCAACCTCATTTTTAAATAGATAAAAAAAAAACCATCTAGACCTATAGAATGAACAGGCTAGATCGTCAAATGAAACAATAATGGGCTGTTGAGATGGTAGCCAAGGGTGGTGGGAATTGTCAGAAACAGTTGAGCATGAAGGAAATGAGAACTAATTTTCAATGGACTTGGCAGCATGCAGTTTGCATTTTTGAACTCATGATGGGTTCACTTTGATAATCGGAACCGCCTACTTTGTACTGGAAAAACACCCAATCAGACACCATATTTCAGTAAGGAGGATGCAGTTGACCATATGGGGTGAAGTTGGCAGTTGATGAGAGGCAATTTGACTAGAACTTCCGCAAAACATATTTGACAATCATCTGATCAACAAATACCACAAGAGAGATGGCAATAGCAGTAGAGGAAATTAAGATGGTCAATAAAAAAACTACTGATAACATTTTTTTTCACTGTAACAAATGACAGAGTTCAGCTATAAGATCAGAAATCTGGTATCAGCTGAGCCCTTGATCGATATGCCTAATCTACCTCTTCTATTTCCCACTAGACACTCATTTAAGTTCACAAAATATTAGTTCCTGCGGGGGTTTAGACTACCCAACTTGACCTCATATGGTGGGCCACTTGTTCACACAAACCCATTATACTCATATATGATTCTGTGAAGCCAGTTGTAGGAAATTTCCCCCATGTCTTTACATGGATCAAAAGTAAGGGAGGAAGGAGAAAGGGATTCACGAGGACAACCAAAAGACCCAGTATTCATGCAGAAGGGATTCACATCTATGAACTTGGAAAATAAGACAATTGTGGCTTTCAAAAACATTGAATCAATTTCTAGGGCCAACAACAATCAATAAACTATATTGAATTTCACAAAAACTAACACTGCAACTTGACATTGATTCAAAAAGTGCACGATCAAATTTAACACCAAGATCCCTTGAATAAAAAAATGCTCGTTCATCAGCCGAAAGGTTGATGAACATGATGTTATTTTCCCCAAACAATATGAATAATTGACCCCATTACAAAACATACCAATATGATGGGGTGATTTTGCTAGGGCTTTACATATAAAGAACGATTCTTTGCAGAAAAAAAATGAGTACAAAAAATCATTTTTCGATAAGATTCCTGATTCCATATCAGACCAAATGAGTATTTTATCTAGTTCATATACCTCCTAACTACATTTCAAGCTCCAACATTATCAAACTACGATAAACATCTGATTCCCTGTGTAACAATAGAAAATGGGACAGACAAACAACAATGGAGGACAAAAAAAGGGACTACTTTGAACTGAAGCATCTTTCTACTAATTTACCTGAAAAAATGTGTACTCAAAGACTGCTTACTCAAAGTGTACTACTGCATATGGTGGATGGGTAAATTTCTGAGGTCCAGCAGTTCATGGGGAAAGGAAATAAAGGGAAGCCGAAGAACTAGATTTAGTTCATTCACTTCATTATCTTCTTACACTTCCTTTACCTTCCACTTTCCTTCCGAACCAAGACGAACCAAAAAGGAATTCCTGCATGTAGAATGTGCACTAGTTAATTCCTGCTGCTGTTGCGTGTGGCCAAGATTTCATATTGAAGTATAGAACAATCATTACATTAACTCTGGGAAGAACCTGCAAAGCATGATCCATAGTGTTCAACTAATTAGAAGAATCTTGCAAGGCAAATACCATCATAATCTTAAATAATTAACTTGTAGGTGTTCAATAATGCAAACAAGTCCACACTATACAGCTTACTAATATCAACAGATCACCATCGTTAAGAATACTTCGACAATCCTATTCAATTCAAATCCCCAGGGGGAAAAAAGCGAACTCCAGTGTATACAAAACTGAAAATCTTGAGTTCGTGAATAAGTATGGGACTGATATTCTTGTGTATCTATATTAAATTGTACAAGTAAGTTGTGCTCAGGATTTGTAGGAGATGTAAATACCCAAGACCAATAGCTAATCCGGAACATCGATAATAGACTGCTTTCACCACCCGTCTAGTGGTTTGGTTCCAATACTCAAACTTCAAGATTTATTTGAGCATAAAAGATAAGAAGACGATGAGGCTACCTTCAGCTGGAGTTGCATGTATCATCTGTCCACTTAGCTACTCAGATTAAGGTATATCAGCTCCTGTTTCAGCAAGTTCTATTTTTTATCTGCATCATAACATCGAGTCAATAAGGAAAAAGGTTTACACCATATTTTGGTACTCCCTAAACCCATGAAGCACGGATACATTGTATATAGGATTCGTATCCGGCCGTATCTAATAGCAATACTCCTCCGATCCTCACGGATATATATCCTAGAAATGTAAA
Organism: Rhododendron mucronatum var. ripense; assembly: GCA_019656295.1. Lineage (NCBI taxonomy): Eukaryota > Viridiplantae > Streptophyta > Magnoliopsida > Ericales > Ericaceae > Rhododendron > Rhododendron mucronatum. Next base: position 6,192,048 of record BPLT01000002.1, on the reverse strand, counting down.
AATTTATTCTTTATGTTTGATGTATTGGATACTTGTTGGATACTCTAGGTAACGTATCCATTTCTTTTGTGAAGTTAAGATTGTGGCATTTCTTGCAGTGGCGTAGCCAAGAATGTACATCACTGGGGGCACTGTAAAAACAGAAATTCCAGTGATAGCCAACCCCTACCAACATTCCATTGACCCGTGTAAGGTCAAGTTTTTATTTGGCAAATCCCATGACAAAAATACATTAGTATCTCTTATTATTGAGTTGAAATTTGTTCTTTATTTATTTCTAGAGTGTCTATTTAGGAAGTGGAAGGAAATCAAATCGTTTGTAATCGAGAGGATGTGTTTTTAGGAACTAAATCAATTATATTGTAATTGAGAGATAGCAAAGGAAAAGGATGGAAGGAATCAAAGGAATTCGTAATCAAGACAGATGAATAAGGAAAGAGGATCTCAAAATTCATGGGTTGAAAAGGCAACGTGCATCAATTGTGATTGCTCAAGCAACTCCGAACAAGCCTATAAACGTGCTTGAGCAACTTGACAGATTTCATCCATCTATATATATGAGGCTCACTTGGGATTTCGATGTCACCGAATATATGAGTGCAGTCCCTCTCTTGCTCCAAAACTGAGAAATGTCTGAGGGAGATTTCTAGTTTGTCTCTTGGAAAAAGATATGATCGTTTGATCATCAAACTTCCGGATTAATTCCAAGAGCCCTCTCCATACTTTATGATTGTTAATCAAAGTGCCCTTCCGGTGGATTTTTGGTGGATACCGACGGTGGATTCCGTAGGTTATTGGAAGGCTTGAGCGATTCAAGGCAGCGGCGGTCAAGTACTGGGTGCGGTGAACGAGTGATTCGGCAATCAACCTTGGTCAACCGAGAGCGATTCTAGGTTGTAAGTATAGGTTTGTTTGTAACCGTACAATGAGTTATAGTGCATGATTTCCTTCCCGTGGTTTTTTCCCGTTTAGGGTTTTCCACGTATATTTTGGTGTTCATCGTTTATTCTTCGTTCTTATTATTTCTTGATTATTGGATCGGTAGGAAAATAAGAATTTCAACCCGTGATGAGCATAAAATATAATACTTAAAAGACTTTCATACCGTCATGGTTAGTCCTAACTTTGCAGTTATTTATAGTTCATTATCATTTATTTATGTTTTGTAGGTATTTTAGACTTATCACAAAAAAGCTTCGTCTGTTGGATGCAGTTAGCGCGAAGATAGCTTAGAAGTCGATCGAGCCCATAATTCAAATGTGTGATGAACACACCGTGTTGAAATCAAGCGGTCCAAGTTTAATCAAGTAGTGCACTAGAATATGGAAGTCAGTCAAATTTCCATTGGACACAAAGATATTTGATTAGTTGAACACACCTAGATTGTTAATGGACCGAATAGGAAAAGTTTTGGTCAGAAAATGATTCTCTTCCCTTTAGGATACCCATTAATTGGAAAGTTTTGATTCAAAAGAATTTTGGCAATCTTATTAAGAAAGAAAAGTGGGCCAATAAGGTGATATAAAAAGAAGGAGAGTCATGGCTGGAGGGAGAACTTTTTCCACGCACAAGCAGCAACACCAACAAGGCAGCAGCCTCTTGGCACGTACAGGAGCAGCGGCAGAGGAAAGGCTAGGGAAGAAAAAAATAACTACTTTAATTTTGTAAGCTTTCATGGAGTTCTTTTATGATATGATTATGTGTAACGACCCTGATTTTTAGTCGGTAAAAATTTCGTTAAATATTTGAATTTTTTATTCCTTTTTATTCCTATAGTTCATCATAATTACGTTTTTGCCCTTCAAATTTCGTTTCTTGCACTTTAGCCCCACTTAGCAAGCCTAGTTAGCTTGTAACCGTCTCGTTGGAGAAACTAACTTAGGAAGCCATCTAGTCACCGCAATTGGACCGTTTTGCCCCTTATTGAACCTTTTGAACCTTTTTTTCAAAGAATTGAATATTCTTTTTCTTTTAATTATTTTGGTTTTATTCTTTGTCCATTGGACAAAGATTTCTAGGGAAACTATTATCCATTGGATAATAGAACCCCAATTGTTTATATTAAATGTATACTTGGTCAAAGTCCTAAGAATATTAGGAAAAATACTTTTTAATTATTTTAAAGTACTTTTGGGATTATTTTAATATACAAGTTGCCTAATAACTATTATCCATTGGATAATAGATGTTAGGGGAATTTTTACCCAATGGATAAAAGACTTAGTCTTTCAAAGTACCATGGGGTTTAATTAAATTAATAGTTCCTTTTAACCCACATGTGAAAGTATTGCATTATTTTAAGGATAGGGTACATGGTACCAAGATTCTCAAGTACCCTTAATTATTTTTCTATTGGGGTTTTGAACTTTCCATTGTACAAGGGTACCTTGTTTATATTATTTAAGTACTTAGATGGTTAAAGTATTACCTAAAGTACCATGTGCTAAATTCATTAGTTTATTAGGAAATCCTAGCTTTTAAAGGCTATTTTTGATCCTTGGTACAAAAGTACCCATTTGTTTATTTGTTTGCTTGCTATATATGTACTTATATGTGTACCATGAGAAAGCAAGAGAGGAGAGAGGGAGAGAGAGAGCCGAATGGGGAGAGAGAGAGGGAGGGCCGGTTGGGAGAGAGAGGAGGAGGGAGATTTGGTGGTACACTTGACCTTTGATCTTCTTATGTACCACAAGATTCTTGGATAATTTTGCTTCCAAGCAAAACTTAACTCCAATTGTCCTCTCTTGTACATTTTCTTATTTGTTTAACCCTAAGAATCTTGTACCAATCTCAACTCCACCACAAAATTGTTCAAGATCAAATCCTTGGTACACCATAGCCATGCAAACCTAGGGTTTTAGCCTTATTCTTCCATGTGAACTCAACTTTTTGGAATAAAAAAATGGAGGAATAGGAGAGAGAGAGAGGGGGCTGGCCAAGGAGGGAGAGGGGGAGCCCTTGCCTATAAATAGAAGGCCATCCAATGCTTTGAACTCACACCTCAAGCAATTGCTCTTCCTTCTATCTAAAAATTCAAGTGTTCTTAGTTCAAAGTTCAAGAACTTTCTTTGTTCTTGAGTGTTCTTGAGAAAACCACCAAACCACTCCCTAATACCACCCATAGATCCTTAAAGTAGCCTACTTTAGTTAGTAAAGTTGTTTCTAGGGAAAGAAGTACAACTCTTTTCCTTTCAAAGCAAATCGAGGGCCGTTACTCCGCTGATTTCAAAACCGACGACCAACTTACCGTAGCCGACCACCGCCTAGAAGAACGGTAGTTTAATCTTGCCCTACTAACTCTAGTATTGTTTTAAGTCATATGTTAAAGAATAAAATGTTAATTGGTAGCAACTTTGATCGTTACTTTCAAAAGTAGATAAGGTTATCTTTTAGTAAATGTTGGAAATGCATGTTTTATTTTCGAGATGTTCAAGCATGCCATGTAACTTAGAGTTGGATGATCTTGTTGGAATAAAATGCATGTTGTTTGTCAAATCCTACATCGCGGAGTCTTGCATGAGTACGAGACACGAGAACCGAGAAAATAGAAACATGACGCCTAGGGTATGGTTTAACAAGAGGAATATGTTTTCCGAAAAAGAAGATATCTTAGAAACTACATAATGACCATCTCGAGGGTATTATGTGGGTTGTGTGTGTGCGTATGGGAGACCGGCGCGGCGGAACCATAGTGAGGATACTTGGGAGACCGGCGCGGCGGAACCAAGGTCGGGTGAGTAACATGGTTATCCATGGAGAGGAACCAAAGTAAATGTGTGCCAATGGGAACCCGGCGCGGCGGAACCATTGTGAGAATACTCGGGAATCCGGCGCGGCGGAACCGAGGTTGGGTGAGTTAAAAAGGAGTCTTTGGAAAAGAAAGGTAATAATCACGAGACACGGTTAACAATGAGTCAACACCAATGCTAGTTGTAAGACGATTGTGGATGTGCTAAATGTTATTGTCTTTGTAGCTGCTTATAAACATATCATGTGGAAATCGATGTTATAATGATCCTATATTCATAAGTTATGGGTTAGTAAGTAGGATTTTACTATTGAGCCTTCGTAGCTCATGGTGTTACCCTGTGGTGACCCTGGCATATGATATGGGTGGCGACGCCAATATAATATGTCAGATTTGATAGATAAACAGGGCGAACTCTTCACTCTGGAGGCGTATGGAGCCGAAGAACTCGCTAGGATGGAAGAACAAGAGAAGCAGTAGTTAGGAACCTTAGTTCCCTAATTGTTTCCTAGTTTATGGCTTAAATACTCCTACAGGGGTTATGTTGTAATAATGAGCAATGACTCTATTTAATTTCTATAATAACATGTCTTATTTAACGTACCCAAAATTAGGGGCGTTACATTATGTGTTTTGACTCCATGAGCGGCTAAACTCTTCAACTAAGGTTGAGAATGAAGCCCCATTAACGATTATTATTTATATATTTATGAGATTTGATTTTACCCAAATATGTGGTTTTGTGATTATGATTAAATTGATCTTACACCAAATCAATTGTTAGGGATAAATTCTGGATATGAGTTCAATCATGTTTTTCTCATGATTTGGAATTGTTTTTAGCATTGAAAGCTGATTTTTCATCGTTAACTATAAAATTGGATATTTGTTGTGATTTGATAAAAGCGGATACAATTAATGATTTGGTTTTATACTTGTGAGCGGAGAGGAATAAACATTAGACTTTTTGATGAACTTTCACGATGATATTTTCCGTGGTAACAGAATTAGCTTTCAGATTATCATGAAGAAATTTTGGGTAAAGTCAATGACCATGAATATCTAATGATACTAGTTGTTAATGAGTGTGGATTCCGAAACCCTAGTATTTTCTTCTTTGGTTAAAAAGAAGCTTTAATTTTCTCATCTTTGATAGTTTAGTTCTTTGTTTTTACTTTTCACTTTTAGTTTAAAAATCAATCACAGTTTTTGTCAACTAGGTTAGGGTTAATCTGTTTAAGTTACTTTATTTTTCCTAGAAAAATCATAAGTCCCTGTGGGTTCGACCTCGCTCTCGCCATACTATATTATAATACGATTCGTGCGCTTGCAAGTACGTACTTTAAAATTTCACATCAACTTGTGACTTGATGGTTGTTGGTGATGTGACAGTGGTTTGCTTGTTGGTTGTTTCATTATGGGAAACGACCTAAACACATTAAAGGGAAGAAAAAAGGGCTAGGAAGTTCAAACCTTTGGTGTATTCATAGTTGAAGGATGAGATGATGAAGTTAATCCAGCAACAAACCATTTGAATCCCATCTCAAATACGCAAACCAAAGATTAAACAAGTCAGAAGAAAAACTTTAATCTACCAGTAATCCCCACAAGAACACGTTCCTTCTCTGAAATGGTGAAAACAATTCGAATCCCTTAAAATAATATGCCAGCGAAAAACTTCATTGCAGCATGACAATCACCACAGACTCGAAGGTTCTTAAATATCCGAATAGGCGCCCCCTGTGGCACAAAGAGAAGCCCAAATGCAACAGCCAACTTCTCGCAGTGATAAGCAAGACCAAGTTCCTTACCCTCTTCATCCACATCATGCAGTGCAAAATTCATATCACGTACATATCCAGCCTCCTTAATCAACATCATAATCTCATCAATCTTGGAATAAATCTAGTCTATTTTCGGATGGCTTCTATCTTCAGACATAAATTTATGCACCTTGCTATTCATCTCCATCCAACTACACCCAGGTACCTTGCTGATCCCTCTAAGTTTAATAAGTCTTCTTATTTTGGCAGTATTTTTCCAAAAAGTAGCTGCAGAATAGATGTTTGATAGCATAACATAAGGCATGGCATTCTGGGGTTCAAGTTCAAAGAGGGCATTCGCTGCCCTCTCATCCAGTTCTATATCTTTATGTACTCTACATGCACTAAGCAATGCGTTCCACACAGTAGAATCAGGTTCCACACTCATTTGATTGAGTAACTCCTTGGCTTCATTCATTTTCCCTAAGCGTCCTAGAAAATCGATCATACACGCATAATGATCAGGACCCACCTTTATCCCATAGACTTTTTCCATGGATTGAAAGTATTGCCGCCCCCGTTCTACAAAGCCTGCATGGCTGCAAGCGAAAAGTAACGCAATAAACGTAATAAAGTCGGGTTTAATCCCACTGGCTATCATATCATCATATAATGCGAGAGAGTACTTTCCCTTACCATTCTTAGCATACCCAATGATGAGAGCAGTCCATGTAATGACATCCCGGATTTTCATCAAGTTAAAAACTTTTTTACCATCTTTTATGCACCCACATTTTGCATACATGGTAACAAGGGAATTATCCACTGATAAGGTTGACCCAAAGCCGAATTTCACAAAATTCGTGTGAACTTGTTGCCCAAATTCCAGAACTATCAATTTTGCGCAGGCACTCAAGACACTGGCAATGACGATTTGGTCAGGATCAATACCTGCACTTCTCAATTGACAAAACAACTTGAGAGCTTCTTCGTAGGACCCATTATATGCATAGCCAGTGACCAAAGATGTCCATGACACTACATCTCTGTATATCATACAGTTGAAAACTTGAAAAGCTGAACCTAATTCTCCTCCCTTTTGCATACACATCAACAGGAGCATTGCTTACAAGCTTGTAAGCCTCATACCCAGTTTTGACAATCAAACAATGGACTGATTTTGCACTTTCCATAACCTTCATGGAAGCACAAGAATTCAGAACAGAAGGGTACGTGAAATCATCGATATCCATATCTTTTGCGTTTATTTTCTTGAACAATAACAACGCTTCCTCTTCAAGCCCCTGCCTCACGCACCCAACCACCATGGAGTTCCAAGAAACCACATCGTTACCTTCCACACTCTCTAACGCTCTCCTAGCATTATACAAGTCTCCACATTTCGCATACATATCAACCAAAGCGCTTCCAACGTATACATTAGCCTCAAAACCAAGCCAAACTATGCAACCATGCACCTGCCCATCGAACCCACATGCTGAAACTGCAGCACAAGCTGTCAGCAGACTAGGAAAAGTATACTGGTTGGGTTCCACCCCTTCAGCACGCATATCCCGGAAACACCTGATTGCTCTAATCCCATCATTGCTGTGCGAGTACCCTGTAATCATAGCAGTCCACAAAACATGGCTTTTCCTTTCGGGCATCTCATCAAAAATCATTTCGGCTTTAACAATACTATCACACTTAGCGTACATATCCACAAGACCGGTATTAACAAACGCATTCGAGTCAAAACGTGTCTTTATAACAAGAGCATGAAGCTGTTCCCCCCTTGATAGCAATGCCTTCGAAGAACACACCCTGAGACCACTGCCCAACGCAAACTGGCTCAGCTCGTGTCCCTCGTACTGCATTTGCCAAAACAAATGGAAACCTTCCGATTCGCACCCGTATCGACAGAACCCAGAAATGAGTGACGACCAAGTGATCGAACACTTCTTTGGAGCCTCATCAAAGAGCTGTTTAGCTTCGGCAAGTCTTCCTGAATGCACGTAAGCATCGACCATTGTGTTCCAAGTGACCTCGTCTCGTTCAGACATTCAGTCGAACACTCAGCGGGCTTCGTCAATTTGACCCGATTTCCATAAACCATTGAGATGCCTATTCAACTTGTAAATTCGAGGCGAATTGCCGAGTGAATTATGGCTACTGTGGAAGTATTGGCACTGCTTAATGTGCAAGAAACGCAAAAGGTTCAATTCTTGAAATCTTAGTAGTTTGTACATAACCACCCGATTTTTGTCTATTTTGGTTTTTTGGTAGTACTGAAGAAAGCATCTGATTGCTGTAGATTTATCACGTGAGATTTGCTGATCTGCTTTCTTTTTACCCATTCTTTTTTAAAAAGAAGGTAATTTCAAGCTGAAATATAATGAAAATGAAAAATAATTTTTAAAATTTTTTTGCTCCGTTTAAAAGATCTCAATGAGATCTATATTGGTAGGAAAATTATTTGCATAAACACATAATTTTTAAACTTAAAATTATCTTCCTTTTCTGAAAGTTCCTTTTCGTAGAAATTGAAACACCAATTCTTTTCACCCGCGCGTTGGAAACGGTGGGATTTCACCACTGCAATTGTGCATTTTTAAACAAAAAAAGAAAGTGAGCTCAGAAGCGCCTAATTTTCGTCCAAGAATTAGAACTGTGACAGACCCTACTGTCATATGAGACGCGAGTTTCATCATATAGCTCGAGAAATGCGCCAGCCGAGAATCAAACCCGGGTCTGTACCGTGGTAGGGTACTATTCTACAATTAGACCACTGGTGCTTCTTTGTTGCTAATTACTCCCTCCATCGCAATTTACTTGTTCAAGTTCTATTTTAACTGGATAAAAAAACTAGTTATATTTTTAAATTGGTAATGAATTTTACATCCAACATAGATCTTGTTTGATAGATTTCGATTTATTCTATAATACTATGTTTTCAAAATCACCTAAAACATTACAAATTACAAGATATAATCAATTGAAAAGTGGCACGAACTCCCAAAAGTGACAATTAAATTGGGACGGAAGGAGTACATTTTGTTTTGTTATTTCTATAATAAGGAGTAATAATGTTCTTGTTAGGAAAAATGACGGCACATAACGTGTATTTTGATAATTAATATCCGCCAAAAACAAACTAAAAACATTTGTTAATGTTAAAAATATCTTTGACGGATATTAATTATCAAAACACGTTCTTAGTCGTCATTTTCCATTCTTGTTATGCTCCATTTCACCTACGAAAGCCCTAACCCAAAGTTGTATGCGAGTGTGTTAGTGAAAGTCCTTGCACCTTGATAGGAAGTCAAGGATTCAACTCTTTCCTCTTGCTTCAAGGGCATTGTCTCTCTCTATATAGAGTAGTATTTGGACTTCTTTTCTCTTGCGTGAAAGGCATTTAGATTTAGGCTCCATCCCGCTAATGTTCTTATTTTTTAAATACTCTCTCCATCCCAATTTAATAATTTCTCGTTCTATTTTAAACGAATAAAAAATTAATTATAGTTTTAAATTGGTAATGAATTTTACTTCTTCCATTCCACTTTAAATGTCTCCTATGAAAATCTGTACATTTTCAAACCCCCAAAAAATATTTTCATATATTATTTATTTTTATTTTGTACACCAAATTAAAGTACTCATTGAATACTTTAATTTGGTGTAAAAATATGAAAAATTATTTTTTTAGGATTTGAAAAAATGGGTTTTGTTAATGTATGCCCCTAAGACATATGTTAGTGCTCAATAAATGAGTTCAACTAACTCCACTCACATAGGAAATAGTAATACTAGTTGGCATATTGAATGAATTGAAATATTTTTTGTATTTTGACTCAAATACCCTTTTGCTTCCTCTCCCCTTCATTTTCAATTTTTTAACCTTTCACATTTACTAGATTTTTACTTCTATTTCTAATATTGTGGGAGTATTACTTAATGGGTTAGTCTACGTTTTGATTTTTTTTTTTTTTGATTAATCTACATTTTGATGTTGTCCGCCATTGGGGGACCTCTTTTTTAGGCCAAGCACGAATGTGAATGAGGGAAAATATTTGACAGGTATGGATGGTAACTGTTCAGTTTGGTCATAGGTAATACAAAAACAAAAACCGTAACCAAAATCGGCAGTTTTCTTTTTATCTAAGCCATAACTTAAATCATCTGAATCTAGTGTTCAACATTTTCAATCAGCCGATTTTAATCGCTACTTTTTAAGGCTGCATTTTTACTAACTAAAGTAAGTATATTTTTTAAAAAAGAGGTACTTATTTTTTGAATTAAAAGTGATGTATAGTGAGAGAATGACCTGTCTTGTAAAGTGAAAAATAAGTACCCCTTCCATCCCAATTCAATGGTCCTTTTTAGGAGTTCGTGCAACTTTTTAATTAATTATATATTGTAATTTATAATGTTTTATGTGATTTTTATAAATATTGTATTATAGAACTAATCAAGATCTATCAAACAAGATCCATATTGAATATACTCCTTCAGTTCCACTTTAAATGTCCCTTACGAAAATTTGTGTACTTTCAAAGGGTTTTATTAATGTATGCCCCCTAAGGTATATGTTAAGTGTTAGTAATTTATTTTAATCAATGGGTATCTGTAATCTTAACGTGGGGAGATTAATAAGTATGTAATATCATAGAGCTCGTAATATAATTGAGATAAGGACGGGAGTGCAATTATAATTTTGTAGTGGGGTGAATTATAATTAGTGAAATAAGAAATAGAATCTTGGTGGGATTAGGTTTTCTTATTTACACTGGGAGCCCAGACTTATTACTTCTTAGGTCCCTATCGTAGCCCTATATATACACGTTATGCTCTCTAGGTCAGATAGAGGTTTTTCTATTATTCAGTAAATAGAGGCAGGCTTAGAGAGAGCAAACAGATAATGAAAGAGTCCACACTCGGTTTGTGTTCTAGACGTGTAGGGAATACGGTAGAAGATCGTAAGGTACGATCGAGCAGTATTCGTGGTTTATAGCAAGACGTGCTATAACAAGTTCAACCAGCGTTCGTGTCGCAGGGAGTTGAGGTAGAACCCTAATTCCGCTTTATAGGATTTTACAATTTTTATTGTCTAATCTGTACGCGTCATTACTGAATCTTGGGGATTCGGCTTCCCAACAGTGGTATCAGAGCAGGCTGTAATCATGCGTATGGATTAAACAGGCCATGTTGTCCGTCGGTTATAGAGGGTAGAACGTAGAACTGTGCTAACCCTGTTTTGCAGCGTTCTTACCCAGCTATTATGGTCACATGATTTTTGTTGATTTTATGTGATTGGATCCCACGATAATTTTTTCGTGGTTATAATAATTAACGTAGCATGTGTTATTTATTGGGTGCCACTATTATTTTTCATAGTTGTAATAATTAACGTTGCATGTGAACTCCAATGGAGGCATAAGATCAATGTTTGTATGTTTCTTCGATTGTAATAGCATTTGACAGTTATTCGGAGATCGAAGATGGTAGATACAAAAAATACAAGTTGTTTGGCTTGCAACAGATTTTTTCCAGATTCGTAGGGTCTGATTGCAGGGCTGTTTCGACCCAGTAAACGTTGGAATTAGGAAATCTGTTTTTCACAAAAGTGTTAGATATTTGAATTTGGAATCCAACCCAAGTTGAATCACTTCATTTGGAGGTCGGATGAGGAAGATATGGCCAAAATACTGAAAGCTGTGCAGTTTACGCGGGAATATGTCAAATCCGAATTTTCTTGCTTAAGCACGGTTGGATTTTGGTTTCCTTGATTGATTCAAAGTATCTAAACCTTCCACACAAGTATAGTTGAAGGATTTCAAGTTTGGAAAGATTGCTTAAGGATTTCATGTTTGGAAGGATTCCTTATTGCTCAAGGATTGCATCTTTGACCATAATAGCTGGATTCTTTATCTTGTGTTTCCTTATTATTGGTGTTTCCATAATGTTTGCATATGTGATAGTTTACCAGATTGGGACAACATGGTGATAATTGATTTTGACCTAGATCGCGGTTTTGCAAACTCGAAAAGTTTGATAACCCTCACAAATTATTTTTTAGATAACTAAGTGGGAGAGAGAGTTTATTTTTATAAATCACACGGTCTCCATTACTAGTATGTAGATAATGTAATTAATTTTGTGTGATGGTTTTAGAACCTTCCCCCCATCGGGCAAATTATTTATGGACTCATCGGTACAAACTTCCTTAAAGGATAGGTCTATGATAATTGTTGTGTGAATTACTTCTCCATGTGAGGTAATTCATAACGGAACAATGGGTTATGGGGCTAGGTAATGGTATACACTTAGCTGTAAATAATAATATCCTCACCATCTGAGTCACTATTATTATTTATAGGACCGAAGGAATATTGTCTATTTAATTTTGCTTGGCATGGTCTAGTGTCTAGATAGCAAAAATAAAAGGTTGTGCCTATCTACATGAATGATGAAGAGTAGACGACCTTCCCATCGAGGCATGCTCTTTGCGGTGTGTAGGGTTGCCAATGTTTTTCTTTTAACATGTGGTTGAGGGAACCAATATTAAAATGAAATTCAAGTTTTTATTGCCCTTCATAATTGATTGTTATGTTATTTGATTCTCAGATTAAAAAATGGGCTCTTTCAATCCACTTGCTATTATTCTAAAAAAAAAATAAACTTACTGGACAAAACTATGTCGACTGGAAAAGAAACTTGGATATTGTGTTAACTGCTGAGGGGCACAAATTTATTTTGTTTGAGGATTGCCCTCTAAAACCTGATGAGAATGCCACAGAGCAGGAAGCAAAGCCTTATAAGGATTGGGTCAAGGCTAATGAGATGGCGCGGTGTTATATTCTGGCTTCTATGTCGAATAAATTGCAACATCAGCATCAGTCTATGGAAACTGCGTACGATATGATGTTGAATATCAAAGAAATGTTTGGGGATCAAAATCGTGCAGCAAGGCTAGTTGCTATGAAAGAATTGGTGAGTATCACCCATGTTGAAGGGACCCCGATTAGGGATCATGTTCTTAAGATGATAGCTCTTCTTAATGAACTAGAGATCCTTGGAGCTGAAATTAATGGGGAAACCCAGATCGATTTTGTCTTAACTCACTGCAGTCTGAGAGTTTTAAGCAGTTTCGCCTGACTTATTCTATGAACAAAATGCATTTATCTTTGGCGGAACTTCTTAAGGAACTCCAAGCAGCTGAGGGTCTTTTGGTTGTGAAGAAACCACCATCAGTGTTAGTGGCAGAGAAGGTTTCTACTTCTAAGCCGAAAGGCAAGAAGAAGCAGAATAAGTCTCAGAAAAAAGTTGTGGAGGCAGTTCATGCGCCTCAAGGTGGAGTGAAAAAGCCTGCGGGCAAGTGTTTTCACTGCAAGCAAAAAGGACACTGGAAGAAGGAATGTCCGATTTTTCTCAATAAAATGAACAAACGAGGTAAATCTTTTTCACTAGTTGTTGAAACATGTTTAGCGGTACTATCTACCGGTACCTGGTGTGTAGATACGGGAGTCATTAATCATGTTTGCAATTCATTGCAGGGGTTCCAGGAAACCAAAAAACTCAGTGATGGGGAGATTTATCTACATATGGGAAATGCTACGAGAGTGGCAGCAGTTGCAATAAGAAATATTTTTTTTAAATTTTAGTAGTAATAGGAGTTTAATTTTGAGAGATTGTCTTTATGGTCCTATTATTAGAAGAAACTTGGTTTCAGTTTCTAAGTTAATTAAGGATGGATATTTGGTTTATTTTAGTAACTCTGTGGTTATTAAGTTAAATAAACATTTTATCTGTTCTTGTTCATTGCTGGATGATCTCTACATTATTAATCCTATATTTCCTACAGTGCAACTGCATGAATCGAATAACACTAATAATTTACCATGTAAGAGAAAAGAGCCTTCTAAATTGAACCAAACGTATCTATGGCACTTACGTCTTGGTCATATTAATCTGAATAGGATTTCTAGACTTGTTAGAGATGGACCTTTAGGTTCATTAGAAGTTAAGGAACTTCCAGTCTGTGAATCCTGTTTGGAAGGTAAGATGACCAAAAGGCCTTTTTCAGCAAAAGGATATAGAGCCAAAGAGCCGTTAGAATTGGTTCACTCTGATTTGTGTGGGCCTACGAATGTCCAAGCTAGAGGTGGTTTGAGTACTTTGTCACTTTTATTGACGATTACTCAAGGTATGGATACATTTATTTGATGCGCCGTAAGTCCGAATGCTTTGAGAAATTCAGGGAGTATAGGGCGGAAGTGGAAAAACGTCTGGGTAAATGTCTCAAGAAACTACGATCTGATCGTGGTGGCGAATACCTCTTGGGAGAGTTTAGGGACTACTTGTCAGCTGAAGGGATTACATCCCAATTGTCAGCTCTAGGTATGCCACAACAAAATGGTGTAGCAGAAAGAAGGAATAGGACTCTTATGGAAATGATAAGATCAATGATGAGTTATTCAGACTTACTGATTTCGTTTTGGGGACATGCACTAGAAACAGCAGTGTATATTCTTAACTTGGTACCATCTAAGTCAGTACCAGCTACACCCACAGAACTATGGACTAGTCGTAAACCTAGTCTGCAGCATATTCGGGTTTGGAGTAGTCCAGCACATGTGCTGAATGGGAACGTATATAAATTGGAATTGAGGACAGAAGTTTGCTTGTCTGTGGGGTACCTTAGAGGAACGAAAGGTGGACTATTTTATAGTCCTACGGATAAGAAGGTCATTGTTAGCACAAATGCCCGGTTCTTAGAAGAGGACTATGTGATAGACCACAATCCCAGAAGTAAAATTGTTCTAGAGGAATTGAGAGGAGAGATACCGGCACAAACTTCTTTACCACCAATAGTGCAGGAGGAAACGCCACAAGAGACATCTGTAGAGGCACCTATTGACACACCGGTACCTCGTTGTAATGGGAGGGTTATTGTTCCACCCAGTCGGTATACGTTGTTGGGAGAGTCTTTTGAAATGATTCCTGATGATCAACATGTCAAACCCTGTAACTACAATGAGGCACTTCAAGATAAAGATGTGGAACTTTGATAAAAAGCTATGAAATCAGAGATGGAGTCTATGTACTCTAATTAGGTTTGGGATCTTGTAGAACCACTTGAAGAGATTAAACCCATTGGATGTAAGTGGATCTATAAGAAGAAGAGAGGGGCGGACAGGAAGGTGCATACCTTTAAAACTAGGCTTGTTGTGAAAGGGTATACTCAGAAAGAAGGGATCGACTATGAGGAAACTTTTTCTCCAGTAGCCATGCTTAAGTCCATCCAGATTCTCTTATCCATTGTGGCTCATCTCGATTACGAGATTTGGCAAATGGATGTTAAGACTGCGTTCCTTAATGGAAATCTGGATGAGTGTATCTATATGGTGCAACCAGATGGATTCATAGCAAAAGGTCAAGAGCATATGTTGTGCAAGCTCAAGAAATCTATTTATGGGCTTAAGCAGGCATCTAGATCTTGGAACATCCGTTTTGATTAAGCAATCAAGTCTTTTGGTTTTGATCAATGTCCGAATGAGTCATGTGTGTATAAGAAGCGCAATGGAAAGGTGGTGGTGTTTCTAGTACTATATGTTGATGATATCCTGCTCATCGGAAACGATGTGGGAGTGTTGTCTTCAGGGAAAGTGTGGTTATCCGGCCAATTCGAAATGAAGGACTTGAGAGAAGCCGGTCACATTCTAGGGATTAAGCTTATATGAGATTGCAAGAAGAGGATGTTGGGCTTATCACAAGCTACTTATATCGATGCCATTCTTGCCCGTTTTAGCATGCAGGAATCCAAGAAAGGGTTCCTCCCTTTTAGACATGGAATCAACCTATCCAAAGATCAGTGTCCTAAAACACCTGAGGAGATGGAGAAAATGAAGGCAGTTCCTTATGCCTCGGCAGTAGGAAGCCTTATGTATGCTATGTTGTGTACTAGACCTGATATTTGCTTTGCGGTTGGCATGGTTAGTAGATTTCAGTCTAATCCCGAGCAAGAACATTGGACTGCAGTGAAACATATACTCAAGTATCTGAAAACAACTAGAGATCATATGTTAGTATTCCAGTTAGATAGTCTGGTACTTCATGGATACACAGACTTAGACTTTATGTTAGATAGGGATTCCAGAAAGTCTACCTCGGGATATGTGTTTACCTTGGGAGGTGGAGCCATAGTTGGAGGAGTATCAAACAATCTTGCATTGCTGATTCTACCATGGAGGCAGAGTATGTGGCTGCTTCTGAAGCAGCCAAGGATGCTGTTTGGCTCAGAAACTTTTTGTTGGATCTGGAAGTGGTCCCTTCAGTGCAATCAGCGATTACACTCTATTGTGACAATAGCGGTGCAGTTGCTAATTTGAAGGAGCCAAGGACTCACAAGAAGGGCAAACACATCGAGCATAAGTATCATCTGATTCGAGAAATCGTATAGAGAGGTGATGTTGCTGTGACCAAAATTGCATCAGCAAACAACCTGGCAGACCTTTATGAAGAGCTTACCGGCTAAGACTTTTGATAGTCACGTAGAGGGAATGGGAGTGAGATGCATGGCAGTATGGTTTTGAGTCTTAGTGGGAGTTTTTTTGTTAGGAAGTTATGTAAAAGTTATAATTTTATATGATGGATTAATATTTAATTATTAATCAGATTTATCCCTTTTTGATGAGAATCTTTTATGGGCAATATTTGCATGATATTTCTGTATGTTGTGCATGTGTGTCTTTTATTCTACATAGTAGATAATCCAGTGTGTAGAGTACGACTTACACACAGAAGATCGGATCATCGGTTCTTGTGGAATATAAGTTATGGTTCATAGTCTTAGATGGAACTGGACACACTATCGGTAGGACTATAGTACAATGTTTAGTAGGTCTGTCTTGACTACAGGGAACGGTCTAGTTCTAACTCATTGTGCTAGTACACTTTGTGTGTATTGAACGGGACCGCATTGAGGTAATTGTCTTTATACTAACTTTATAAGACAATTGGAACCTCATGGTTATTATGAATACTTATGCTCTTAATCCAAAAAATAATTATTAGAGGTGTATATTTAATATTGTTGACTTTGATTCATTAAAGAGTGAGATCTTTATACGGTCAATAGTCTCGGTGAGTTGGGTGGCAACATTATGTATATGAAACCTATTAATTATTAATGGAATCCATGTTCCGATAGGGATTGATGATACCCCTTGAGTAAGCTTATAAGTTTCGAATATGTCAAACCATGCAGGTGGATTTAATATCCGACATATTGAATAAGTTAAGCGGATAGTCTCAAGTTAAAATGTTGATTAAGTGGGAGATTGTTAGTAATTTATTTTAATCAACGGGTATCTGTAATCTTAACGTAGGGAGATTAATAAGTATTTAATATCATGAAGTTCATAATATAATTGAGATAAGGACGGGAGTGCAATTATAATTCTGTAGTGGGGTGAGTTATAATGAGTGAAATAAGAAATAGAATCCTGGTGGGATTAGGTTTTCTTATTTACACTGGGAGCCCAGACTTATTACTCCTTAGGTCCCTATCGCAGCCCTATATATACACGTTATGCTCTCTAGGTCAGATAGAGGTTTTTCTATTATTCAGTAAATAGAGGTAGGCTTAGAGAGAGCAAACAGATCACGAACGAGTCCACACTCGGTTCGTGTTCTAGACGTGTGGGGAATACGGTAGAAGATCGTAAGGTACGATCGAGCAGTATTCGTGGTTTATATCAAGGCGTGCTATAACAAGTTCAACCAGCGTTCGTATCGCAGGGAGTTGAGGTAAAACCCTAATTCCGCTTTATAGGGTTTTACAATTTTTGTCGTCTAATCTGTACGCGTCATTACTGAGTCTTGGGGATTCGGCTTCCCAACACTAAGAACATAATAACTCCCTCATGTCGCTCTCTTTTATGGGGAATGTAAGGTGTCATAAGTAATGTGCATTTGAAGAGATTAACTTTTATGTACAGGACAAAACTACCCCTGCTTTTAACATTTACTCCCAAGAAACTCACCAACACACCCATGGCCTATGAAATTCTCTTCCCTCCTATTTTTTGTCATTGATTTATTCTCACTCTGTACCACTTTTCCGATCATACAAATATAAAACTAAATGAAGGAAATTGCGCCAATTGCAGAAAAACCTACTCTGTTATAGAAATAAAACTAAGTGTGAACTCTATGGTCACTTTGTCAGTGTTTTGAAGATGGATTTACTTTGTTTTCAATTTACATTGTTTTTTTTTTTTGCTACCTTCGGTCAGTTAAACTCGGGTGGTTGAAAATGTTGACCACTAGATTTAGATGATTTAAGTTATGGTTTAGATAAAAAGAAAACTACCGATTTTGGTTACGGTTTTTGTTTTTGTATTACCTATGACCAAACTGAACGGTTGCCATCCATACCAGTCGAATATTTTCTCTCATTCGCAGTCGTGCTCGGCCTAAAAAAGAGTTCCCCAATGGCGGACAACGTCAAAATGTAGATTAATCGGAAAAAAAAATGTAGACTAACCCATTAAGTAATACTCCTACAATATTAGAAATAGAAGTAAAAATTTAAGAAATGTGAAAGGTCAAAATAAATGAAAAAGAAGGGGAGAGGAAGCAAAAGGGTATTTGAGTCAAAATACAAAAAAATATTTTGATTCATTCAATATGCCAATTAGTATTACTATTTCCTATGTGAGTGGAGTTAGTTGAACTCATTTATTGAGCACTAACATGTCTTAGGGGCGTACATTAACAAAACCCATTTTTTCAAATCCTAAAAAAATAATTTTTCATATTTTTACACCAAATTAAAGTATTCAATGAATACTTTAATTTGGTGTACAAAATAAAAAGAAATAATATATGAAATCCTTAAGAGGTTGTTGAGGTTCAGGAATTTCAGATGTAGAGTGTCTACTAGTCGTTGGAATACTTACTCTGTAAGGTATTTGGGTTGCAGAAAAACTACTTCTAGTGCTTGTCACGCCCTCGATTTTCAACATCATTAAACAATACATTTTTAATAAAAGAGTCTCGCACAACACATATACGTTACCCAAAAGAGTTTCCCTCTTGTTTAATTTACAAACAGTTCTTTAAGTTTAGATAATTACAACTTTAGTCAAAAGGAAAATTCAAGAGTAATTGATTATAAGATCGTCTTTTACAAAATGAGACCTACACAAAGGTGACGAAATAACAATGATGTCAACTTCCAAAAGTCTGCCACTGCAAAGCACACAATGCATGCAATCTTTTGCCCGGTGTCTGAACCTGAAAAGAAAGATTTGGTTGAGCTACACTAGCCCAGTAGAGAATTCTAAACTCAAACTATATGTAATTTTGATGAATCATGCACCATAACAAGTGTGTATTGACAGATATGCCCATAGTACGATGACTACCAGCAAACCACGAGCTATAGTCCAAGAATCCTAGACGACACATAAATGTCACTAACCGTTTACATCTTTAACTAGATACACAAACAAATCCACATCGTTCAACATTTGTCTATAGTCAATTCAAAAATATCTTATTATTCTTCGAACGATACTACAATCTTTCTCGTATCCACATTGATCTTCATCAAATCCCTTTATTGCAAAACCTTTCTTTTCTTTTAATCCGGTATTTCCCATCAATAATCACTAGGGTCACCTCGGGTCTAGTTCCCTCGAGCACAGGGTTACCCCGAGTCTTTTCCCTCAATAATAATAAACAGTTGGGTCACCTCGGGTCTAGTTCCCTCGAGCGCATGGTCACCCCGAGTCTATTCCCTCAATAATAAGAAACAGTTGGGTCACCTCGGGTCTAGTTCCCTCGAGCGCAGGGTCACCCCGAGTCTTTTCCCTTAATAACGACCACTTGGGTCACATCTCACACTTTCATAATCAACATCATTTCATAATCACTTTCATCATCAATCTATTGATTTTACCACAAAACTTCAATTAACCATTTCTTAACTCCCCAAATATACACGTTCATGCCTTTTCATTTGTTCACTCATCTGCATCGGACAAAGCGTATTAAGCCCGTATATATAATCCTACAACACATTATCCATTAGTTTCTACACTTGAATCTCATAGGGAGGATGCCAAAGGGATTGAAAGACTTGACGAGTCGTGCGGACACAAGTTATTATATTCTCTCAAACAGTTCTTTCACAACATCAATTTCACTTCAAGCATTCTAAACATTTAACCAATCCACCATGTTCATTACATTTCTAAACGTTCCAAACTGTTATCCATATCAAGACTCCGACTAATTAATTAATACATGCCTTATCCCTTGAGCATACCACAATACCACACGACCTCACCCTACTTCTAAGCACACCCTCGGACCTTCACATACCACATATCTACCCACGACTAGACTTTGCGATGCCCGGTCATCTAGTTTATGTACTTAGAGTCCGTAAAAGTATATACTAAAGGGATCTACGAATTCTACGACTCAAGAGAAAACGGATTGCAATACTACTCGTCAGATTCCTAAACATGTCCAAGTGTATCATTCATAGTTTAATGTGCACTAATGTCCATTTCTCATTTCTTAATACGACAAGTTCACTCTAGTCTATTAGACACCACTCTAATTGAAGAACGGGTAATACTCTTCAAAACACTTGAAGGAATGCGGAAACAAACCCATTAGAGCCGATGAAAAGCTTCACAATGGGAGTTGAAAGATATAGGGAAGCAGCTGAAAGATACTGCAGCAGCTCAATCTTGTAACGCCCTGAATTTTGGGTACGTTAAATAAGACAATTTTATTGAAATTTCAAAATAGAGTCTAGCTCTTTATTACAACATAACCCCCACAGGAGTACTTTTATTACAAAAGGAAGGGAAACTAAGGTTCCTATCTACAGCTCCGCCTGCTCCTCCATCCTGGCCAGCTCCTCGGCTCCGTACGCCTCCAAGGTGAAGATCTCGCCCTGCTCTTCTACGAAGTCTGACACATTATACCGGCGTCACCACCAATATAATATGTTAGGGTCACCAAGAGGTAACACCGTGAGCTACAACGCTCAATAGGAAATCCTTACCCACCAACCTTACGACGGTAAACAATTACAACAACACTAACAATCACACATCGTTAATCGTCTATCGTTGGTGTCCAAGATTTCCCGATTTCTCCTACGCGACTCGTCGTAGACCGTGTCACCATTTTCCACTTACAAAACAAACTTTCAAAAATCATCAGTTTAACACACACATTTGCATTGGCTCCGTACCGCGGATAACCAAGCTACACACACACCCAACCTCGGTTCCGCCGCGCCGGGTTCCCGAGTATCCTCACAATGGTTCCGCCGCACCGGGTTCCATTGGCATGCAACACTTGCATTGGCTCCTCTCCACGGATAACCAAGCCATATTACCAATAAGGCTACCATGTCCGGCCCTATTAGCAATCTTCACAAAGGGCTACCAAGTCCGGCCACATTGTGGTTTTCACAACCCGCGCAATGGGCTACCAAGTCCGGCCACATTACGGTTTTCAAAACACATCTCACGTAATGCCACCAAACTAGTCATTATGTAGTTTCAAAAATATTTCCTTCCTCGGAAAAACTTATCCTTTCATAAACCACACCCTAGGTGTCATGTCACTAACTTTCTCGATAGAGGTGTCTCGTTACATGCAAAGACTCCGTGGTAGGACTTTCTACATACACGATGAAAATCATTCATCAAGATCATCCAACTGTATTCTATACCACAAGCAATTCATATAAGCATGCTCATATTCGTCTTAAAGATCAAAATACAAATACTTGACATGAAAAGTAATTCAAGATAACTTACTTTGAAATGGAAGATAAAGAGGTCTTACATATACATAGGAATAGGGCAAGAGTATCCTACCTTGATCCGAAACTAGTCGGGGCCGAATAAGCAAGTTAGAGAATCCTACGGGCGGTAAAACTTCCAATCTGGACCGAACTTCGGATGGCAGTAACTTGGTCAATATTTGGCCAAATACAATCGTTCTTGGGTCGAAATCGAAGCCCTTGAAATCCTCTACAACTTTCGTGAAGGAAGTTGCTCCTAAAAACTACCCTAAGCAAGAGAAAACTGGGGATTTTCAAAGGGCAGTAGGCTGCCTGGAACTGGAATCCGAGATTTCTAGAGAGAAGTGAGAGCAAAGGAGTGAAGGTGTGAGTTGAAATGCTTGGAATGGCCTTCTATTTATAGGCAAAGCTTGGCTCTCTCTCCTCCTTCAATGGAGTCATTTCTTAGCTCGGAAGGAAGAATCCCATGGATTTTGAAGTACCTTGGGAGATCAAGTCAAGTACCAATCAAATCTCTCCCCCTCTCTCCTCTCCCATTCGGCTCTCTCTCTCCTTCTCTCCCTCCTATGCTTTCTCATGGTACAAAAATAGGTACATGTATTGCAAGCAAACAAATAAACTAATGGTACTTTGTACCTTGAGTCAAGAAGCTTAAGGGCTAAGTTTTATCTTTTTAAACAACTAATTAAGCACATGGTACTTTAAGGCAATACTTTAACCTTCTAAGTACTTAAACAATATATATACATGTACTAATGTATCTAGGTAGTTCAAAACCCCATTAGAAAATAAATAAAAAGGTACTTAGAGAATCCTAGGGTTTAAAGGCTACTAATAAACTATTATGTACCTTGTCACATGGTTCAAAGGAAAAAGACTAAATTAATAAAATCTCATGGTACTTTGAAAGACTAAGCCTTTATCCATTGGGTAAAAATTCCCCTAACATCTATTATCCAATGGATAATAGTTATTAGGCAACTTATATACTAAAATAATCCCAAAAGTACTTCAAAGTAATTACAAAGTATTTTTCTTAATATTCTTAGTACTTTGACCAAGTATACATTTAATATACACAATTGGGGTTCTATTATCCAATGGATAATGGTTTCCCTAACAATCTTTGTCCAATGGACAAAGAATAAAACCAAAATAATTAAAAGAAAAAGAATATTCAATTCTTTGTCTAGGGTTTAAAAGGTTCAATGAGGGCAAAATGGTCCATTTGCGGAGACTAGATGGCTTCCTAGTTTGGTTACTCCAACCGGATGGTTAGAAGCTAACTAGGCTTGCTAAATAGGCCAAAGCGCAAATAAATAAATTTTAAGGGCAAAAACGTAATTTTGACAAACCACAAGAGTATTAAAATAAAATTCAATTATTTAACGAAATTTTTAACGACCAAAAATCAGGGTCGTTACAAATCTCCTATCGGTAGGTAAGCAAGTCCTACCCGTAGAACTTGACCGGTAAATCGGTAGGCAAGCAAGTCCTACCGGTAGAAGCCGGTAGAAATTGAATACGTAGAGCAGCTTGTTGAGCAGCTTTTGAGCTGCTGCTATACGTTTAAGCTGGTTGAAGAAATTGTTAAATCGTTCTACCGGTAGGTGGAAAATTCCTATCGGTAGGGGGAGTAACTTACAGGCGATTTCAACATATTTCGACAGAAAATTTCAAGTTTCGATCCAATCTCAATAACAACCAATACCAACTCGAATAAGGCATAAAAACACTCAAATAACATATAAAGTGAGGTAGAATTCCCTACCTCAAAGTCGGAGCACGAAACCCAAGAAGTTACAAGCCCTAGCTTTCCGAAAACCTTGTTCCAACCGGAATACAACTTCTCCGAACTCGAACCAGTGTGATACGGACCACAATACGCGAGTAGAAGATGGAATGGAGGTTATTTGTTGTGGGTTTTGAATTTGGAGGTGAGTTTTTGAGAGATGAGAGGGAGTAAGAGAGAGAGCCGAGAGAAGGAGAGAGAACGGGAGGGGGAAAAGTGGGAAATATTTTCCCTGCCACACACACATATACACACTTGCACTATATTACACCAACACCCACATCTTTCCAACCTTTGCATATTCAACCCACAACTATCAATTCCACATTAATCCATTATTTGTCCACTTATAAAACATTAAAATTTAAAAGAAATTTATGGGTCTCTACGGTGCTCCTGCTTCTAGGGTAGCTATTCAGCGAAGAATTTTTGAAAATCAAATTCAGCATGGAGTTTATAATAGTGCTGGACCAAGGGAATCTCCTACAGCTAGTGAAATGAATTTTACTCTGAATGGAAACAATTAAGATTTGTACCCCTGAAATCAGGAGAGAAATAAATGAAGAGTTTCAGCAACCTAAATACCAAGACTTTAGGAAATGGTATTTTTTAAAATATGATGAAAATCAATTGCAGATTTTCAAGAAAGAATTTTATGATTGGATAGAATATTCAAAAACGATTATTCCATTTACCTAATGGTTTTATGGTAAATATTACACAGAATTAGATCAATCCATTAATGTTATGGAAGATTACTATAAAAATTGGCGATTAATGACTGAAACTGTAATTAGAGCAGTTCATCCTCCAACGTCTCCTCTTAAATTAGAAGGGAGCACAAGGGAGCACTGGTCCTAACTCTTCCTTGGAAACTGTGGCCTTTATTAAACCTACAGAAGGAAGAGATACTTATGAAAAAATTTATAAACAGAATAATTATACCAATTTACTTCTTAGTACAATTGGAACCCAATTAATAAGAATTGAAGAACAGATGAATCAAGTTTGCGGAGAAATGAATAATTTTAAACCTAATAAACAAGAGTCAAACCTTCTCCAACCAATATCAGACCTCCTATTTCAATAACTAATTTTAAGTTAGGTAATTCAACCAAAATTTTTGAATTAATTGAGGAGTTGAGTAAATGACTAAAAGGTTCCTCTCTTAATGATATTTCAGAAGAATTAGATCCAGACTTAAAGGATCAGGAAATTTTTGAATTAGAAAATTCTTTTCTACAATCCCATAATGAGACTGTCAATAAAATTCAATATCCTACCAAATTTCCTTATGGTGGGGCTGATAGATATTATTATCCTAGGCCAAGTCCTCAGGATATGTTATGTGAGGAAAATGGTTTCCAATGACAAATGTCTTATAGTGGTAAAACCATCTATGAATGGAATATAGATGGTATGACTGAATATCAAATTTTTGGAATGATCAAAGGCTGGTGGGACAATGTTCTCAGTGCAACCCAACGTTCAGAAATACTGAATGCTGTTAAAATGAATGACAATGGTCAACCATAGCAAGATGTTGTTTATACTCTTGTTCAAACAATTATACTTCATTTTATTGGTCAATGGGATAACCAACGAGAAAGGAGTAGAGAATTGCTTCAAAATTTGAAGTGTCCAACATTAACTCATTTTCGTTGGTACACGGATGTCTTTCTAGGAAAAGAAATGCAAAGACATGATGCTAATAGTGAGTATTGGAAGTCCAAATTTATTGATGGTTTACCTCATTTTTTTGCTGAAAAAAACTAGGAAAAAACTGAGGGGTCAAAATAATGGTTTAACAATTATTTATGATAATTGTACTTATGGCCAATTAGTTGCCATAATTTTCCAAGAAGGATTAACTTTGTGCAATGATATAAAGTTACATAATCAATTGAAAAAACAACATTTGACTGGTAAACAAGAATTAGGCCAGTTTTGTGATCAATTTGGGTATGATATGGCTATATACCCAAAGAATTATAAGAAAAAGAGTAGTAATAAAACTACCAAAATAATGAAATTTTCCAAAAAGAAATCTTCTAAGAAGAAGAAATTAGAATAGTTTGGTTCTAAAGAAGAAGGGTCTTATAATAAGAAGAAACTTAATAAAAAAATTACGGCAAAATATTTTAAGTGCGGAAAAATAGGTCACTATGCTAATAAATGTAAGACCAAGAAAAAGCTTAATGAGCTTCAAATTGATGGAGAGTTAAAACAACAACTTTTCAAATTAATGCTAAATTCAAGTGACTCTGAATCAGAAGGAGTTTCAGAGCATCAGAAAAATGAAATATCTGATGACGACGATGCCTCTTCTAGTTCGGAAGAAGAAGAGATCCCTAATAATTGTCATTGTAATAATCTAGAATGTTCAACCTCCAATAATTATTGGAAAGCAATTGTAGAAATGAATGGTCTAAGTATTAATGTTCTTACTGATAAACATAAAGATTTTCTTAATATTATTGATCAAATTGAAGATCCGCAATTAAAAATCAAAGTTATAGAAACATGTATTTCCTCTGCAAGAGAAGAGGAGGAGGAGGAAAAACCCCAAATTCCCAATGAGACTTATAGTCTAAAAATTGTTTTAGATCAATTAGAACAGGTTGACAATTATAAACCTATGACAATTCCTGATCTTAAGGGTGAAATAAATACCTTAAAAATAGAAATAAAATTGTTAAAATCATTTCAAGACAAAGCTACTCAAGAGCTTTATGATATGAACCAAAGAATAGAATCTTTGGCAAAAGATGACACCGGCCAAGAGGCTGATTCAGCCTATCTAAATATTATTAATAATATTGTTCATCAAAAATGGCACATAAGAGTAAATCTTGTAATTCAAAAAACATATACAATCACTAATATTATTTTTTTTTTGATCAGCATACAATCACTAATATTATTGCTATTGTTGATAATGAAGCAGATATGAATTGTATCCAGGAAAGCTTGGTTCCAAACAATATTTTGCGAAAACTTCTCAAAGTCTTACTAATGCTAGTGGTTCTAGAATGATAATCAAATACAAGTTAAACAATGTTTAGATTTGCAATAAAAGAATTTGCTTGGAGAAAACTTTTCTTTGTATCAGAAATCTACAGCAAGAATTAATATTAGGTACACCTTTTTTGGCAATGTTAATTAATGCCAATGCAAACCAGCACTGATGGGATAACCGCCCGAATTGATGGCCATGAAATATTTTTTGAATTTGTTTCCTCTCCTGTTCACAAGGAAATAAATGATATTAAGAGTAGAATTTCCAATAAAGATAAACAAATAAATTTTCTTCAAAAAGAAATTCAAATTATGAGTATTGAAGAAACTCTACAAAAACCTTTTATGAAAGAGAAAATTTCTCACATAGAGGAAGATTTCAATAAAGAAATCTGTAGTGATATCCCTAATGCTTTTTGGAATAGGAAGAAACATATTGTTTCACTACCTTATGAGAAGGATTTTGATGAGAGGAAAATTTCCACAAAAGCAAGACCTTCTCAAATGAAACAAGAATATCTAACAATGTGTCAAAATGAAATTGAAAGTTTACTTAGAAAAAATTTAATTAGGAAAAGCTATTCTCTTTGAAGTTGTACAGCTTTTTATGTCCATAAAAATGCTGAAAAGGATCGAGGAGTTCCTAGGTTAGTAATAAATTATAAGCCTCTTAATGAAGTCTTGATGTGGTTAAGGTATCCAATTCCGATCCTAATAAAAAAGATCTGTTGGACAGACTAAATAAGGCAGTCATTTTCTTTAAATTTGATTTAAAATCAGGTTATTGGCAGATTCAAATCAAAGTCTGATAGATATAAAACAACTTTTACTATTTTGTTTGGTCATTATGAATGGAATATAATGCCGTTTGGTCTGAAGAATGCACCTTCAGAATTTCAAAATATTATGAATGATATTTTTTTATCCTTACGCAGAATTTACAATATGTTATATTGATGATGTTTTAATTTTTTCACAAAACATCGATCAACATATAAAACATCTTAGAATTTTTAAAGATGTTACTAAGAAAAATGGTTTAGTAGTGTCTGCACCTAAAATGAAATTATTTCAAACTAGGGTTCGGCTTTTAGGACATAATATTCACCAGGGGAAAGTTATCCCAATTGATAGAAGTATAGAATTTGCTTCTAAATTTCCAGATATAATAAAAGACAAAACCCAATTGCAAAGGTTTCTTGCAAGTCACAATTATATGGCCCAGGATTCGGCTCCCTTACATGAAAGACTTAAGAAGAATCCACCTCCTTGGACAAAATATCATACAAAGGCTGTTCAAAAAATTAAGCTAAAGGCTAAGCAATTACCATGTTTTGCAACGGCTAATCCAGAATGGAAGAAAACTGTAGAAACAGATGCATCCAACATTGGGTATGGTGGCATCTTAAAGCAATATAATCCAAATTCTTGTAAGGAAGAATTGGTAAGGTTCACTTCTGGACTTTCTAAAAATGCACAAGTTAATTACAGCACAATAAAGAAAGAAATTCTTTCTATTATTAAATGCATAAATAAATTTCATGATGATTTACTTAATCAACACTTTCTTCTTAAAGTAGATTGCAGTGCAGCCAAATAGGTTTTAAAATAGGATATTAAAAACTTGGCTTCAAAGTAAATTTTTGCTCGATGGTAGTCTGAATTGTCTACATTTGATTTTGATATAGAATATATCAAAGGAGAAAATAATTCTCTACCTGATTTTCTCACTCGTGAATTTCTGCAGGGCTGATTGATGGCTTATGTTCAGAATATAGACATAGAAACTTTTCTTAAAACTGCTTGTCCCTCGGTATCAGAGGAAGGGCTAAAATTTTTAGTTACAAAAGATCAAAAATTTTGAATTGTGATGAGAAATTTATCAAGGGCAAATTGGGAGCAAATTTTCAATGCTATGTTCCAACAAGATTTTATCTTAACCGATGGGCTCATGCTCGTCAAGCCCTCATTCAATTTTATGGATAATATGGTTATCCATATTCGGAAGAGATGGATGATATAGTTAATAATTATTTTAAATACAAACTTCAGCAAATTCAGTCCAGGTTGAAGATATTGGCCGGTGCTTAAATTTGCAGGATGAATAGACCTCCTGATAGAGGATACCAATTAAGATACAAGGATTAACAAAAGAAAACTGACCTTATTATTTCAAAGGGCCTTGAGCCAAAGTACAGAAGATGGGGAGATCAAAGAGCTAGGATTTTAGAAAGGAAAAGAGGACAATCCAAAACCTGCCTCTACGAAGCCAGACGCGTCCTTTATATAGAGGACTTTTACAAGAAATTCAAATGAAATACTAGACTAATTACAATGAAATTACACTCAAATTAAAGTAAAGTGGAGATTCGCCGGGTGCTCTCTAGGCCCCATCGTCACGGATATCTTCCATCGAAAGTTGAGTGTAAAGTATTCCATAATTGAGTTCCTATTCCCATAATTGGAATTTTCCACTAAAAGTTGGTTGGTCGTATTAGAACATTATTGGATTTTCTCTTTTCCTTTGTGAGAGGACAGTTGTTCCACCATCATTTCGGTCATACTGTCCCAAAAGTCACCTAAAGTTGGTGTAGGTGCTGGTGTAGTACCATTGTCTTCATAGGGGTCCTGAGATTCCCCTGCTAAACAAGTGAAAGGATAATTATCTTCTTCATTACTTTTTGCTGATGTCATTGATTCATCATCATCCATTTGAGTAGCTTGGATAGATTGTAGAAATTGGTCCTTCATGTAGTCCATGGTCTTTATTACCAGTTCGTCATCTGTCAAAGATGGATTTTTTGCCCTAATTTGGGCTGAAATTTCCAAGAAAGGGTTCTTGATGGAATTTTGCTCCTTTCTTTTTAATTGTAACTTTTGGGTGGTGGATTTAATATCTGAAAGTGTATTTTCCAAATCAATTCCTTTCCACCATCGATATTGAAAAAATCTCTGAAGTATTGGAAGCCCTAAATTATTACTTCTAAATTGAACATCCCATTTCCAAATCCATGGGATACCAAAAGTTGAAGCCCTAAATTAGTACTAGAAGCCCTAAGTTATTACTTTTGAAGGAATGATTTTCCTTCAAAAGTATTGGTTCCCCCCAATTAAGGATGAAATTTGTTGAAAAACTCTAGTTCCTTCTGAACTTCTGCTGGAAGATAATCTGATCTAGGTCCAAATTTGGACCACCAATTATAAAACTATTCATTTTGCTCAACAAAATTTGGACATAATTTGAAGAACCACGAGTGTTTTCTTCTCTGATTTTGATAATAGAAGGCCTTTGTCCAAGCTTCAATGTAATCCTAGTAATTGTAATGAATTGGAATCCCATCTTCAAACTTAATTGACAAAGTCTTTGATTTTTGTGGGTGAATTCCCCACTTGTGAATTGGTATCAGAGCCAATTTATGGCTTAAATTAATCTGTTAGTGCAAGTATAAGTTATTCTATCATGCAGATGCCTTTCAAATAAAAATTAATATAAAGATTTTAAATGTAAGAAAACATTCTAGGTAGTGAGACATCACCCAAGTTGCGTTCGGATTTGTTCGGCCATGAGGACCTAGGAAGGGTAATTTGGCCTTGCTCCGGTAAAATCGTTGACAGACATGCTATCTAAAATGTCGTCTTTCATTTATGAAAAAGGGGGGGCGGGGGGGGGGGGGGGGGGGGGGGGGGGGGGGGGGGGGGGGGGGGGGGGGGGGGGGGGGGGGGGGGGGGGGGGGGGGGGGGCGCAAATTCATGAAAGAATAATTTATATGAGCACTACTAACACAATAATTATGTCTCAATGAGAAGAATATTTAGATCTAATAATGATAGAATTAAAACACTGAATTAGTGGAATATGCCAATGTGTAAGAACAATTATATCATTGGACTATCCCTCCAGTACGCCCTTCTACTATATATGGTATGTTTGAATTTAGAAGTAACATGGCAATAAAAACCATAGAAAGAACAGAAAGCTTAGAGCTTAATCATTCCTTCAAAAGTAATAATTTAGGGCTTCTAGTACTAATTTAGGGCTTCAACTTTTGGTATTCCATGGATTTGGAAATGGGATGTTCAATTTGGAAATAATAATTTAGGGCTTCCCGTACTTCAGAGATTTTTTCAATATCGATGGTGGAAAGGAATTGATTTGGAAAATACACTTTCAAATATTAAATCCACCCCATCAAGAATTGAAGTTACAATTAAAAAGAAATGAGCAAAATTCCATCAAGAACCCTCTCTTGGAAATTTCAGCCCAAATTCGGGCAAAAAATCCATCTTTGATAGATGACGAACTGGTAATAAAGACGATGGACTACATGGAGGATCAATTTTTACAATTTGTCCAAGCTACTCATATGGCTGATGATGAATCAATGACATCAGCAAAAAGTAATGAAGAAGATAATAATCATTTCACTTGTTTAGCAGGGGAATCTCAGGACCCCTATGAAGACGATGGTACTACACCAACACCTACACCAACTTTAGGTGACTTTTGGGACAGCATGACCGAAATGATGGCGGAACAACTGTCCTCTCACAAAGGAAAAGAGAAAAATCAATAATGTTCTAATACGGCCGACCAACTTTCGGTGGAAATTCCAATTATGGGAATAGGAACTCAATTATGGAGTACTTTACACTCAACTTTAGGTGGAAGATATCCGTGACGATGGGGCCTAGAGAGCACCTAGCGAATCTCCATTTTACTTTAATTTGAGTGTAATTTCATTGTAATTAGTCTAGTATTTTCATTTGAATTTCTTGTAAGAGTCCTCTATATAAAGGACGCGCTTGGCTTGGTAGAGGCAGGTTTTGGATTGTCCTCTTTTCCCTTCTAAAATCCTAGCTCTTTGCTATCCCCCTCTTCTGTACTTTGGCTCCAGGCCCTTTGAAATAATAAGGTCAGTTTTCTTTTGTCGATCCTTGTATCTTAATTGGTATCTTGTTTCTATAACAGAGTGGGATTTTCTGCAATTGGTGCAATTTCCTTCATTTAGTTTTATTTTTGTATGATCGAAAAAGTGGCACAGAGTGAGAATAAATCAATGACAAAAAATAGGAGGGAAGAGAATTTCATAGGCCATGGGTGTGTTGGTGAGTTTCTCGAGAGTAAATGTTAAACGGATGGGTATTTTTGTCCAGTACATAAAAGTTAATCTTTTCAAATGCACATTACTTATGACATGCACCTTACATTCCCCATAAAAGAGAGCGAAATGACGGAGTTATTATGTTCTTAACATATACCTTAAGGGGCATACATTAATAAAATCCTTTGAAAATACACAAATTTTCGTAAGGGACATTTAAAGTGGAGTGGTAGGAGTATATTCAATATAGATCTTGTTTGATATATCTTGATTAGTTCTATAATACAATATTTATAAAAGTCACATAAAATATTATAAATTACAAGACATAATTAATTAAAAAGTGGCACGAACTCCCAAAAAGGACCATTGAATTGGGATGGAGGGAATACTTATTTTTTGGTTTACAAGACAGGTCATTTCTCTCACTATACATCACTTTTAATTCAAAAAATAAGTACCTATTTTTTTTTAAAAATACTTACTTTAGTTAGTGAAAATGGAGCCTTAAAAAAAAAAGTACTTAATAGTGGAACATACCCTTATTATATTGTTGGATTTTTTTATTTAAAATATCCAGAATGATATTTTAAAGATATAATAGTAAGGAATGAGAGTTTCTAAATATAACTATAAATTTGCTGAATACAACTCATTTGAAGTAAGAAACATTTTGACAAATATACTCTCATTTTTGTTGACAAAAATACCCCTAAAATTACTACACACAATCTACTCCTCCTTCCCCCTTCTCTCTCCTCGTTACCAACACTTCAGACCACACCACCACCAGACCACACCCATGACAGTCACTCCTCCAACACCATCGGCCTTTTTTTTCTAGGATGTTTATCTTCTTCTCCCTCCACCTACCGTCATCTTCTTCTTTTCACTCCTCATGCTAAACCCATTCCAAGTGTGTTATTACTAGTAAAAGTCCTTGCGCCTTGGTAGGAGGTCAATGATTCGATTCTTTTACCTTGTGTGAAAGGCGAATTAATATTTAGTCTCTTTGTTTCAGAGTTGTATTTTTTGTAGTATAGTAGGAAGATTTAAGGGTATTTTCACTAAGAAATTTCTTCTGTTAAAAATTTGTTAGTTGTTTTCGGTAGTGAATACGTTGGTAGGAAATATCAAATTGTTTCCACTAGTTAGTAATTTGTTGATGGGTATGTGAGTGAAAAAATTATTGAAAAGAAGTCGTTGCTAGCAAATTTTTTGTAAGTGTAAAATGCAAAAACTTGTTAATTAGTGTGAATGAAATGCAAAAAACACCTAAGTTTATTTTTTTGCTAGTGGAAACACAGCCTAAGGCCTCGTTTCGCTAATGTTTTTATTTTTTAGGTACTTATTTTCGCTTTATGAGACATGTCATTCTCTCACAATACGTTGCCTTTAATTCAAAAAATAAGTACTTATTTAGGCCCCGTCCCGCTAAGTTTTCTATTTTCTAAGTAATTTTTTGCTTTACGAAACAGGTTATTATTTTATAATACATCACTTTTAATTCAAAAATAAGTACTTATTATACACACCCTATTATAGTGATTAAGGGGTGTTTCCACCAAGAAATTGAGAAAAAACGTAGGTTTTTTTACCATCTCGTTCACACTAATATTCAACAAGTTTTAACATTTTTATCTTGTAGTTCACGCTAACTAATAACTTGTTAATAATAACTTCTCAATAACTTTTTCACTCACATACCCTAACTTTTGACATAGCTTGGTAATAACTTTTTCAATACCGAAAATAACTTGACATTTTTTAACAACTTATTTACTATCGAAAACACCTTAACAACTTAATTGCATTGAATTTTTTCTCAAAATTTATTCACTACCGAAAAGAATCGCAAGAAAGATATTGTTGAAGTTTTTATTTGGAATATCCACAATGATATACTCCTAACGCCCTGTTTGGATGGGGGAGAAGCTCCCGGATTTGTGAGGCCCCCTGATTACCACTCCTCCTCTTCGCCATATTCGGTGTTTGGAAGAGAAAAGGGACGCATGATTTGGAAGGGGGATTTGTTACTGTTGGGATTACAAATCAGGGGGAAGGGTGATTTGCCAAGAACTGGGTTGGGGCTGTCGTTGCTATATCCGGCTTCCCATTTGACTGTTCTGCCCTCTCCTTTTCTCTTCCATTACCAAAGGTTAAAGCCTCTCCCTCGCCGATCACATATGCATGTATGCATATAATGTACAGATACACCCACGTGGCACACAAACTTGCACAGAGAGAGAGAGAGAGAGAGAGAGAGAGAGAGAGAGAAAGACGAGAATACGGAGCGGAGAGAGAGACAGAGAGATACTGGACGAATCGGAGCAAGACGCTTTAATGGCTGGAAGGAGGCGGCGGCAGACGGAGAAGACGATTGAGGGCTGCACAGGCGGCGTGGGTGAATGGTGGGCGTGGGGTAACTGGGGTTTTTGGAAAGAGTAAATGGGAATGGGAAGAAGTAATGGTGGCCTGGGGGTGGGGTTTTTTTTTACTAAATTTCTTTTCTCAAAAAATCATCTAAACATGTCATTACAAATTCATCCTTCTTAAGAGGTGGGGTCACCCTTCTTAATATATCACCCATCATTATATATTCACCTCCAAATCTCTCCTCACTCTATATCCATCCAAAACAAATCCTCCATCCAAACGGGCCGTAAGGGGTGTTGTTCCGCGAACAATGAGAGTCGGAGAACACATACGACGTCGTTTTGGACGCGGGTTGTCTGGATGTCGCTGCTGCTTCTTCAGTTCTTCGCCCCCGATTGCAAGAGAGAGAGCGCATCGAAGCTTTAACACCCAAAAAAAAATGGCCTTAGGTCCAACCCACCACCACCCTCTATCCTCTCTCTTTCTCTCTCCTCCTTCCAATTCCAAATACGCCGGTAACGCCGCAATCACCACGGTCCCTCTCGACCTTCCTCGGACCCGAGGCGGCCATTCCCGGTTCAGATGCTCCGCGCGTCAGACCGGGTTCTTCTCCAAACTCGGTCGTTTGATCAAAGAGAAAGCAAAATCGGACGTGGATAAGCTCTTCTCCGGGTTTTCCAAGACCCGAGACAATCTCGCCGTCGTTGACGAACTCCTCCTCTACTGGAACCTCTCCGAAACCGACCGCGTTCTCGACGAATTGGAAGAGGTCCTCTGTTGCTCTCTCTCTCTCTCTCTCTCTCTCTCTGCATGGCCTCTACTCAATCTTATATTTTGGGTCAAGCTTTAAGTTGAAAATTCATTTGATATGAAGCAATACAAAGCAGTGGCGCAGAATTTGGTATCAGTGGGGAAACAATCCAACACATGCAACTTGGTTTTGGAAGAAGAAAAAAAAAGTGTTTATCTCCTTTCTAAGAATCTGAGCATACACCTAATTTGAGTTTCTTTTGAACTATTTCTTCAAGATCACTGTTAGAAATTTTGTAAATTCGAATGTAAATTCTAAACAAGTCGTCATCTACATAAACATCTAGAGAGGAGTTGTTGATAGATTTAAGAAGAGAGAGAGAAATAAGGGAGAACATGAAAAGGAGCCTGGCTTGACTTGAATTCTGTGATGTGATAGTAATTGTAATTCCGTAAACACATGGTAGTTATAGGCTAAAGTTTAGTGAATGGAGGTATGCCGGGAGTAATTAATTATTTAGTGGTCTTGGAGCACCGTCACATGGTGCGTCAACACTCCTCCATTACATATTTAGGTGAAATTCATACAGTAAGTCTTTAGCCTTACTTGAATACATAGGGGAGAAGGATGTTGGGAAAGCATGTGAGTGAAATTCATAGAATTTCATACATTAAGTCTTTAGCCTTATATGAATACATGGTGGAGAAGGATGTTGGGAAAGTATGTGACGATGTATTTGAAGCACTCAAAAATTTTCTCAGAGGTACCAGGTTTCTACCTAAGATATCTGTATAGGTTTCTACCTAAGTATCATTTACAAGTGAAAAAAACCAAAAAAAAAAAAAAAAAAAAAACCAAAACCCAGTGGGGTCCCATGCCCCCACTCGTCTCAAAAACCACCCCCACTGATCCAAAGGGTAATCTCTGATTTGTGTTTGAACCAGGGGTTTGAACTCCGTGCTGTACTGGCCAATTGGTTCCGTTTTTATAAAACCCAGTGGCAGAGCTACAGGGCTTCTAAAGTAGCCTAAAGAAAAAACAAAATGATTGGTATGCTTTAACTGTATTAGGCTAGAATCATTTCAATGTACAAATGTCTATTAAGCCGACCCCTCTAGATCAAAATCCTGGCTTCGCCACTACTGATATCCTAGAACTCTAATTCCATTTTGGCTCAAATACCGCAATAGGTACCGGCCAATACCAGATGGTATCTTTTAGTTTATTTTTCACAGATAAATGTATATTTTAAGTTAATTTCTTTTAATGTGGGGAAATAACACTAAAAATAGATAAATCTAAGAGGGCACTCCGTCTCCATATCTCATCGATAATGAAACGGTACTAGTTGGAAAACCCGTACTCTAGTCCGTACGGTATCCAGAACATTTTTCACAGATAAATGGCATAATGTTGAAAAAGTGCAATTTGAAAGCTAAGTTTGTGTTAATGGTTAGGGTGTTGTTTGAATTTGTAGAGATATGCGGCAAATGCTAAAATTAGGTTTTGAAGGGTGTACTGTTTCTTTGATTTATGTCGTTGCTGGTGGGTGTTTGTACACAGTTATAATGTTCACAGTGAAAGCTAGGGAGTTGAAGTTCTTGTCACTTGCTAGGGTAGTATTTGAATTTGGAAGAAATTGCAGCAAATGTTACAGTTAGGGTTTGAAAACTACGGGATTCTCTTTGATTTTAGGCTTTGCTGGTGGCTGATTTTGGGCCAAAGATAACTGTAAAGATCGTGGATTGCTTGCGGGAGGACATATATGCTGGGAAGCTCAAATCGGGAAGCGAGATAAAGGTATATTGCTTATTTTGAATTCATATAAACTGTACTTAGATTTGGTTAATTATGAAAAGAAAAGATAGTAATTCCACTCCCTTTTCGTTTTGGTGTTGCGTTGGTTCCAGTAAAAAGTCACATTAAGCTAGATAGACGATTTATTGTCTCGGGTTCTAAACATTGGTGCATATCCAATTGCCGTTATCAGTATTTCTAGGTTCCCAGCTAGCATTAGCTAATTTGTTTTAAGAGATGGTGGGATGTATTTTGATGGTTGTAGGATGCATTGAAGAGGAGTGTTTTGGAATTGTTAACTACAAAAGGGACTAAAACGGAACTTCAACTTGGATTCAGGTTGGGGTACTTGAAGGTTTGAACTTTTATTTTTTGTGGTTTTACTGCTGATTGGAGTGAAGCTAATTCCCTAGTCGTTGTACTACCAGGAAACCTGCTGTCATAATGATTGTAGGTGTCAATGGAGGTGGAAAAACGACGTCTCTTGGTAAGAGACAGAACTGATCTTTTGATGGATCCTTGCAGTTTACTTAACACATTGTTGTGCTGGGGAATTTATGAAAAATCAAAGAAACAGTTTGATATACAACAAGTCAACGACACTCTAGTTATGCCCATTCTACCATGACAGTGGTTACCATATTTATTTGATTTTTGATTTTGATTTCCTTCGAGCTGAATAGAGCAACAAAGATTGGACTCTTTGCCTCTTTCAAAATTGCTGTAAAATATTTAGCTGCAAACCAGATGAAATACGTCAAGATGGGTGTAAATCTCTTCAAACTCGATTGGATCACACATAACTGGAATCTGGTTTCTTGGTGGTCGGACTTAGTTGCTTACAAAATCATTCATTTCATTAAATTATTACTGATAGCAAACCACAGTCAATCAGTTTATGGTCTCGTATGGTCATGATTCCTTATGGTTCTTGACCTAGTATTCATATGTAATATGCTTTGAATTCAATTGGATCCAAATTCCAAAAGATACAAAGCCAAAATTGCGAGATTTTAGTTACTAACACATATGACCTCATCTCCTGGCTTATGTAGGAGATCGTTAGCCTACTGGGTTCCTCTTGGAAAAGCTAGTTTATTGGTGTATATGTCTACGTATATCTAACTAGTAGTTTGACAAGGACCATGAGGTAAACGTTGATAAACCTGCTTGAAGAAAGGATAAAGGCTAGCTGGCGCATAGCAAACAAGAAAGCAAATAGCCAGCAGTAAGGTTCGGAGCGGGAGACAAAAGAGATATAATGTCTGGATCGTCTGATGCCTATGATTAGGAAGGAAGTCCAGACTTGCGTACTCATCCTATTCGTCTATCTGCTGAATAGGTACTTACGAGAATGAGTAGTTGCGAGCTTTAATTCAAGCCGACTCTTGCCAATTACACATTTTTTTTTTACTAGGATCAGTTTCCAACCCTCTTTTCGTCAACTGAGGTATCTCATTTTGCGTGGACTTCAGTATCAGTTGTTGTGGAAGCGATCCGCGCTAGCCTGTTACGTTTTTCAGCAGCAAGCTATGATCGACTCCTACTTACTTTAAGCTTCTCTCTCTTCTGATGGAATCAGTACCGTAAACAGGTATCTCCTTTGAAGGAGACGAAATGAATAGAATGCTTTGTAGTAGATATGAAGCAACTTTTAAGATTCTTAGAGATATGGAAGTCGTTTAGATCAGACCCGCGGCTTAATCATACAGATATTTTACTCTTTGATTGCGTCTGACCTAGGCTAATTCCTTGACTGTAATCTTCTCTCTTGAGGCTTTTTTGCTGAGTTTGTCAAGAGATGTCACAAATGTAAGATTCATGCCAACCTTATGCATATGCCACCAACTGAGTTGACCAGCATGACCACACCATGGCCCTTCTCAGTTTGGGGCAGTGATATTATTGGGAAGGTGACTCCAAAGGCATCTAATGGACATTAGTTCATTTTGGTGGCTATCGACTACTTCAGTAACTTCACTAAATGGGTTGGAGCCGCTTCCTATCCGCTAAGGTGGTTTAGGGTGACACTTTTCAGTTGCATTGGCTTTGTTGGCAATGAAAGGGTCTGCAGTAATGAAAGCCCATATGGCCTTCAATTTCCTAATTTCCCCACCATGGACACTTTGAGTTGGAAAAGATTCCTTTTTTTGGCCACACCACTAATTCATGTGAATTCTTTGGCGACACTTCTATTTAACAGAAGGAAATTTAAATCATAGTTTACTATTTCAAGTATTGAAGATGCAAGAAATAACAATAAATGTTGGATTCTTGAGTGCAGGAAAGCTGGCTCACAGGTTGAAGAAGGAAGGGGCTAAGGTGAGTTGCTCTTATCTTGAATGTTATGTAGCTATGCTATCCGTTCAAGAGGAGATTTTTTAGTACAATCAGATTCCTCATCTTTGCTGTTTTTACAGTTTGAAACTCTTACTGTCAGATATTGATGGCAGCTGGTGATACATTTAGAGCAGCTGCTAGTGATCAACTGGAAATTTGGGCTGAGAGGACAGGGTGTGAGATTGTTGTAGCTGAAAAAGAGAAGGCAAAAGCATCATCAGGTAGGCAAAAAACCCAGCAAACTTGATGGATTTTAGTTTGGCCTCCTCTGTCTCTAAAGATTGTCCCCAAATATATGACTGCAATGATATAATGCTTACATATGATCTTGAAGTTCTTTCTGAATAGTTCTATCACAGGCTGTTAAAAGAGGGAAACAAGGTGGCTTCGATGTTGTTTTGTGCGACACATCTGGGCGTAAGTACAATGAACTTTCATGTGCAGCTGGGATTAATCTTACTTTAGGTTAGAGGTAATTTAGTAAGATTGTGTTTTTTTCAGGTCTACACACTAATTACAGTCTGATGGAAGAATTGATTGCATGCAAGAATGCTGTCGGCA
Source organism: Rhododendron mucronatum var. ripense (assembly GCA_019656295.1). Lineage (NCBI taxonomy): Eukaryota > Viridiplantae > Streptophyta > Magnoliopsida > Ericales > Ericaceae > Rhododendron > Rhododendron mucronatum. The sequence continues at coordinate 6,152,959 of BPLT01000002.1, read as the reverse complement.
AAGTTGTTGCTGGTGCCCCAAATGTAAGCTAGAGTTTTGGCCCCTTTCTCTCGTAGGTTTAGTATTACTGATGTGATTTTGATCTAGCACAAGAGTTTAGAATTATTGATGCCAGTAGGTTTTAATTTCCAAGAGGCCATCCTTTTGTGTAAAACCTCATGTCCCTTTTGAAAATAATCACTTTGTTCTTTGATATACTTTTGTTCTATCTACTGGTAGGCAGATCTGAACTCGCAACACATTTTATCTTTCCAGTTGCCATTTTATGTTGTTAGGGAATTGAGTTGACATAATGTAGAATGAGTTTGCAAATTGGTAGGGAAGAAATCGTTGAAATTTTAACTATGTTGCTGTCAAATGTTAACACTATTGGGGATAAATGAAGTGTCTGCTTGTGCTATATTTGAAAAAGCCAGAAGGTTTATCATGATCCTCAGCATTTTCTTCTTGTCGTCATTCAAAATTAGTGTTATCAATCTCGGTATGGTTTCGGGCTTATAGCTGGATATTATATCTGTTGTGGCTGCGTGGTGGTAGTTAGGAATAGCTAAATTCTCCTTCAGTAGAAATTGCAGTAAATAGGTAATAATTAGATCTGCTGCTTCTGCAGTAACCTTTAGACATTAGTCACATGTTGACATTTTCGTTGATCTGTAATTTTCTTCTCCCTTCTCAAAGATTTCCAATTAGATTCTTGTCACTTAGAACCCATATCTAAATTTGCTTGCGCTTGGACCTTTATCAGCAATGAGTTTTATGTCTTCCTTTTGTGCATCTTATATATCTGGATCATTGTGGTGGAGTTTCATTCTTTTCGTTCTTTCTCTTTCGACCAGAGGTGGAGTTTCCTTTTTGACACTGCCAGATTCGCACACCTTACTTTGTCGCTCAGATAACTCTGTTTACTTCACAATTTTTGCACAAACTTCACAGGAAATCCTTTTAGTTCTGGATGGGACAACTGGCTTGAATATGCTTCCACAGGCAAGGGAGTTCAACGAGGTAATTCTCCTGTGCCGTTGATAAACAGTATTATGAACAGTGTTTACGTCCTTAAATATCTTCTTGTATATCATGTGTTCTATGTCCTATTTAAAACCAAAGGGAAATTATGACACGCTTTATACATGTGCATGTATATAGACACGTATAACAGACTTGTCTTGCTACTGCCTGTGAAGTTATGTGCACTCATTTTATTATCGAAGAATCAGCTATGGATTGTCTATTTTCTTGAATATCAAAAATCTTCTTTCTTAGCTGACATTGCAAATATCTTCTTCTACATTCACAAAGAGTCTGTTGGCCTTGTTTAAGCTGTCAAACAAATAGTAGAATGGAAGGGAGATATATATGGAGTTCGCTTAGTTGAGAGAGTAAATGATATCTGTTTTAGCATGAAACATACTTGATAGCACTTTCTTCTTCCATCCAAATAAGAGTTATTTTTTTACTCTAGGCGAGATCTATAAACTTCTTAAACTCCCTACAGGACCACCCTATTCTTAAATGAAATCTATGTTACTTCATTTTAACAAGAAAGAAAATTTAAACTGAATTGAAGTATGGTTACATTAATCATCTGTGGCTAAGCACCCAAACGGTGTTCCACCCTTCTGCAGTCCTGCCATGCCTGGCATAGCATCATGGGTAGAAAAGAAGAGGGAAAAGAAGAGGGAAAATAAGCTAAATGCTGAAGGACGGTAAGAGTGAAGTGGTTTCACTGTTGGTCTCTTTGATGGATTTACTTCCATTTAGGCTGTGTTTGGATCAAGGATTTGTCAAAGTTTTAAGAAGATTATACTTATAGTTAAAGATAAAGTAGCTTGCTTACTTCATTATCTTCTTTTTATTCAGGGCAGGGAATGTCTCAAATGCTCTGCCATATTTTTCCAATAGTTTTTTGCCACTTTAGTCTTCCTTGGTTTTTTATTTTGGGGTGGGGATGGGGGTGTGGTCTGAGTGTTGTGTGAGTTGACTGTTTTGAGTAACAAAAAGGATTGTCCTTGCATTTGATATCGTTTGTATATAAGTGAATAGCCTGGTTATACCGAGTACTGCTTTCTATCATTCTATGAGGCCGATAAGAATGTCGGTTCACGCAAAAGAAACTACTACTTTATTGTGCAATCTCAGTTATGCATCTGTTTGACAGAACCTTCATTGGCAGGTAGTTGGAGTAACTGGTTTGATTTTGACAAAGCTTGATGGTTCTGCTAGAGGTGGCTGTGTGGTACGCTAGCTATATTTTCTAGGCATACTTGTATTATTTCCGTTTATACGGACGCCTTACCATGATGGTTCTTCGTAATGTGTATCTGCATACCCGCGTTTCTGTGTAGTTTTGGTGATTTTGGTGGTTCTGCTGCTGTAACTTCTGTTTGCAGGTTAGTGTGGTTGATGAGCTTGGCATTCCTGTAAAGTTTGTGGGTGTCGGGGAAGGCGTAGAAGACCTCCAACCCTTTGACGCTGAGGCATTTGTTAGTGCTGTATTTTCATGAGGCTCGAAGAATGCGGTTGGTTCCTTGATCTTTGTTTTCGAATTAGTTTCTGCATAGTTTCCAATACAATTGGCTGGGCATATGGATCATATTGTGCTTCGATATTCCTCTCCATGATCCTCTAATTTCCCGATTCAGCCTGTCTTCTGCTGCTGTTTGCATGAGAAAATCTCCTAATCCTGTGATTCACGACTGATCCTCCTGATTTTAATTAGGGTAGCCAAATTTTTCGCCTGATGACTTGGGACCCAGAACTGCACTTTATCCTTTCATTTTATTCATCTCTCTCTCTGGGACATAAGAAATGCACATTAAAAGGGAAACACTCAACAAGTTGAGTGTTTACTTCACTTTCAGGCCCCATGCATGATTCTTCTTTGACGACATTGTAATTTTCACAAAAAGCTGAGAGATTCTATTATTCCCAATGGATGAGCTTATTGACAACTTACTTATTCCTTGATGTATACCTTCAAGCCAAAGTAGTTATTCGTCTTTCTTATGTTATTCTGCAGGGCTATCTTCTTCGCAAATGGCAAACATTTGAAGATCATGGCTGAAACACCGCAGTCTACAGAGATGAAGGCTAGTTAAGTATAACCGTCTGACGTTGCATATAGAGGCAAAGGCATATTCTGAGGCCAAGGCCATTATATAGGAGGGTGGGTTTCGAGCACATTTTGTAACAAATTGGGAAGATTGCCTCTGCCTGCAGATTTCCTGCTGATACTGAGAAAGTACACAAATTTTCTTTTTGTGCTTCGTTTTGGTAATATGACATTAAGACGAGGATCGTCTTTCTGTATGAAATTGATGAGGCTGATAAGCAATATCAAGTTGCATGATGACTTATAGCTTAAGAATTGTGCATCACTTACCATATCTTTGTTATTCATGCTATTTCAAATGTTTGCATCTCTCATCCTGCTAGGGCAGTTTGACCGGATCTCCTGTGAGTAGTTGCAAACAAACAGCTCTCTCTCTCTCTCTCTCTCTCTCTCTCTCTCTCTCTCTCTCTCCCCTACTGTGCTGTGCACTGTGCTAAGGCACTACGGGGTATGTATCTTCGTGAGCTCAAGTGAGGTTTTATCATCATGGTCCAAACTTTTTAATTTGAAGAAGTCCTTAAACACCTAATTTCAATCAAAAAATCAAGTTACATCGGAAATTAATAGCCACTTGAACAAGGGTGGAGGTAGGATTTTTGACTTGTGGGGCAAAATTTAGAACTACACATGTTCTTATTTCATTATTTATTTCATCATCAATCTATCGATTGTATAACGATTTATCAACTAATCAATCAAGAACTCTATCTCCTACATACCACTAGAAATGAGTTCATATTCCAATTTTATTTTTTTATCAACCACCATCCGTTATACTATGCGTGTTCACCATGCATTCCTAAACTTATTCTCAAATCAACGTAACCCATCACCACACATCAAAGATGCATTTAAAGGCTCAATCACATGTAAAGAGTCTCCATTATAATTTTGGGAGGAGACCTGTTGACTGGGCAATCACAGGAGGACACGTGGCAGAAAGCCACGTGGCGCAGGTACACACGCAAGGCGGGCCACTTGGGAAGCACGCGAGAGGTCCAGTCGCGGAAGGAGAACATTGTCACTAAATAACCCACAAGAGCCATTGTGGTCGGGTCATGGACCCTTTAGAGACAAAAGGAAAGAAGTTGTCCTTAGATTGATAAAGGTTCCCTTTTGAGTCAAAAGGTAGGACCCAGAAGAACCCCAGAGACAAAACGATCGCCGCGGGTTGTGACCTTGCTGCAACGGGAATAAGGGAGGATTTAGTGGCTTGGAGGCTTGGGAAAGAGGCCACGTTGTGGGAGGGTGTGGGCTCGCGGAGCTATCCTGTGGGGGATGCCCGTCTGCGACGACCCCCCCCGCCCCCCCACAACCTGGAGGTATAAAGGGACACGTGTCAGGATTTTATAGGAGCACCGTCATGGGCCTGACCTAGGCTCAGGTGCCCTATAAATACCCCTGACATTCCCCCTAATTTGACAGAGCTGACTTTTCCTTGAGAAGTGGTAAGAGCACTGAATTTAAGGAAGGAGAACATTCTTTCCTAGAGAAAAGTCAATCACTGCCTACCGCGGAAAGACGAGGGACCTATTGCCTTTGTCTCTTCTGTCCTCCTGGTCCTTCCTTCACCCCACTGGATCACTTCTCCATCCTTTCCTTTAATCATTAACCAATCGCACATGTCCAACTCTCATGGATCTACACGTAAGCACACCCTCGCGGAACCCCAACCTACATCAGGTGACTCTGCTGGGGATCGAACCTAGAAAGCAAACCCTCGCAGAACCCCAATCATTGCGAGGCCACGTGGGGTAAAAATCCCAAAGTGGGACGATATAAAAAAGGAGAAAGAAGAAGCGAGAGTAAGAGACCCTACCGCGACAGAGGCCACCGCCCCCAGGAAGATCACTACGGTGAAGGAAGGGGGAAGACGGTATACTGTTTATGACGATCCACTAGGCAGGGGGTAAGCCTGAAACCACTGGCCCCGGCGGGATAAATGCTGCGATAGAAGATGACGAACTCATACAAAAGCCTGAGCCTGCAACAGAGTGCATGCAGGATGAGCCCAAGCAGCAGTAGGAACAGCTAGAGGAAATTGATTTAAACAATGGAGTAGGCCCCCGCAAGCCTGTTTTCATAAGTAAAGCGTTAGAAGGGGAATTTCGGGAGAAGTTGATCACAGTGTTACGCGACAACTCAAATGTTTGAAATTGATTTAAACAATGGAGTAGGCCCCCGCAAGCCTGTTTTCATAAGTAAAGCGTTAGAAGGGGAATTTCGGGAGAAGTTGATCACACTGTTACGCGACAACTCAAATGTCTTCGCACGGCATTACGAGGAAATGCCGAGCTTAGACCCCGTGCTAGTGGCACATCATCTAGACGTCTTTCCTAACTCCAAACCAGCCAAGCAGTCCCAGCAGAAATACCACCCTGACTTAGAAGGACAGATCAAGGATGAGGTGGAAAAGTTGAGAAAAGCGGGCTTCATTCGACCAATATAGTACCCTAAATGGCTTGTGAACATCGTTTCGGTAAAGAAAAAGAATCGTCAAATCAGAATCTGTGTAGATTTTCGGGATCTCAACAAAGCCAGTCCCAAAGATGAATTCCCACTACCTCATATCGATACATTGGTGGATGCCACATCGGGCCACTAGATGTTTTCTTTCATGGATGGGTTTAGTGGGTATAACCAGATCAAGATGGTGCCAGAGGACGCAGAAAAGATAGCGTTCCGAACCTTGCTAGGCAATTTTTACTACATTGTCATGCCTTTTGGACTGAAGAACGCGGGAGCAACTTATCAACGGGTAATGATAGTAATTTTCCATAACTTAATGCGTCAGATAATCGAGGATTATGTAGATGACTTGGTGGTAAAATCGAAGGAACGAAGTGATCACCTCGCGGACTTAGCCACTGTGTTTAGCAAATGTCGAAAGTTCAACCTTAAGATGAACCCCCTGAAGTGTGCGTTTGGAGTGACGACGGGGAAATTTTTGGGATTCCTTGTGCATAGACATGGGATCGACGCGGATGGGGCCAAAATCAAGTCCATTACAGAGATAAACAACACCCCCCCCCCCCCCCCCCCCCCCCCCCCCCAAAAGACCTTTAAAAGGTTTCTAAGGAAGGTATCCTATTTCCGGCGCCTTATTCCCGCACTCGCGGAAATCGCAGCACCATTTACGGACTTACTAAAGGGAAATGCAAGGTTTGAATGGAGGAACGAGCATCACCAGAATTTTGAGAAAATCAATGCACTTTTGGTCTTCCCCCCAAACCATGGTGGCTCCAGCAAGGGGTGGAGGCACATGGGTACAAGGGAGGGTGGCCGACCCCCTCGGCTACCAAATTTCCCTTGGGATAGGTATAATTTTTACCCCATTTTTACTAATTTGACACCAAATTTTCATAGGAATATGTATAATTTAGCTATTTTGACCCCACAAAAAATCTCTAAATTGCCCCAACTTGTTTTAAGTGCATATAAATTTAATTTTTGACCCCACTAACCAAAATTTCTGCTGGCTCCAGCCACGGGTAAACCGCTGATCAGTTACCTGACCTCCACCCCGAGATCTATTGGGGCCCTGCTGGTGCAAGAAATAAATGGGATGGAACGCCCAGTCTATTACATCAACAGGAAGGTCCAAGGCGCAGAAGAGAGGTACACAGCCATAAAGCGACACAGCTTAGCCCTAGTCTTCACGGCACAAAAGCTAAGGCATTACTTCCTATCGTTCCCTATACAGATTGTTACCAAATGTGATCTGGTAAGGTATCTGCTATCTTGGCCAGCCCTTATGGGGCGGGTTGCGCGTTGGTTGTTGGCCTTGGCAGAATTTGAGATTTCTTGCGTCACCCCAAAAGCTATAAAATGTTTAAGCACTTGTGGACGTCTTGGCACAATTCCTAAGCGGGCAGTGCGAGCCACTTGAAGAGGCATTACATGGAGATGGTTTCGAAGCTCTCGCATCCAGTGCTAACAATATACCCTGAACGCTCAGCTTCGATGGGGCCGTGGAGAGTGGATCTAGTGGTGCGGGAATTGTACTGCAGAGTGATGAAGGAGAGAAATGTCATTTAGCCTACAAACTAAGTTTCCTCTATTTGAACAACGAAGCAGAGTACTAGGTTTTGATCCTCGGATTGCTAGCGACAAAGGAAAGAAAGATCAATCGCCTAAAAATAGCAAGATATTCAAAACTAGTGATTTTACAAATGGAAGGGGTGTACGAGCTAAAGGAGCCAATGCTGGCACTATACCGAACAACAATGCAAAAGCTGATGAAATTCTATGAGCACGTCAACATTATCCACAAGCCAAGGGTGGAGAACCGGTTCCCGGATGCCCTCGCGACCATGGGGGCAAGAATAGAGTTTGAAGAAGGAAAGGTGTACATAGAGATCATGAAGATGTTTGAGCCATCTGCGATAGATGATTTCTCTGAGCCACCAGAAAACTGGCGGGGAGCCATCAAAGTGCAGCTGACCACAGGTACAGGACTTATGTCCACCGTAGAACGCTCTTGTTTTGTAATCCTTCGTGGAGAGTTATATCACTGTGCCCCTCAAGGTTGTTTGGCGCGGTGCATCGGCCCAGAAGAGACAAAAGAGAAGCTAAGCTAGATCCATGATAACAGCTATGGAGAAAATGAAATAGCTCTATACAAAAGAATTCAGAGGCAGGGGTATTACTTGCCAAGTATGAAGAAAGATGCCGATGTGGTCACAAAGAATTGCCCGCGGTGCTCCCTGTATGAGGTCAAGCTGGAATGTTCTATGGTATGCACCAATGACCAGGAAACCGATTGGAGGCAAGTGTACATTGACTTCTTGTGGGAAGGGTCTTTACCGATGAAACGCGCGGAAGCCGCGAGGGTACTTTGCGGGGTGCGGTGCTTCTTCCTTGAGATAGGTTTCCCATTCAGAAGGACTCTTGACAGGATGCCATAGAGGTGCGTTGACAAGAGAGAAGCAGATGAAGTGTTGCAGAAAGCGCACGGAACTGAACATTAGGGTTGGAGAAAGCTTTATGAGCACTTGGTCCATCTTGGATATTTCTGGCCTACCATGGAAAAAGACTCCAAGCACCATGTTTAGAGGTGCTAAGCATGTCAAAAATTTGGGAACTTGGTCCACGCCCCCTCCATGAAATTGCATTCCATACGCTCTCGATACCATTTTCACACTTGGGCCATGGATTTGGTCGGGACAATCACCCGGCCTCGCGGAAGCACAAATGGATACTGGCAGCTATGGAAATTTGCACCAATTGGGTAGAGGTAGTGCCGTTGGGAAGAGCTACTGGGGACGTGGTGTCAAGATTCATCAAGGAAAATATCATTTGCAGATTTGGTATACCCAAAATGATCTTGTCGGACAACGGGACTCCGTTCATTAACCGACATGTAGAAAGACTCATGTGCAAGTACGCGGTAGACCACTGCACTTCCAACACTTGCTATTCGTAGGGCAACGGACAAGCAAAAGTGACGAACAAGACCCTTATATGGATTTTGAGTAAGTTGTTGGATGAGCGCGGTGGAACCTGGGCGGATCACTTACCAATAGCCCTTTGGGCTTACCGAACTTCGAAAGGGAAGTCCACCCGCACCAACCCTTTTAGTTTGGTTTATAGGGCAGAGACGGTCCTACCCGTGGAGCTGAGCATTCCTTTCATGAGAATGATCCTCGCAATGGAAAGCTCCACGGAAGGAAGGAGGGCAGACTTAAAGCCCTGGAAGAGAGAAGGGTTACCACGGCATTGGTGCAGGAAAAGTACTGGGACTCTGTGGCTTGATATTACAATAAGGGCATGATCCCGCAGATATTCAAAGTGGGAGACTTGGTCTGGAAATCAACCATAAAAGTCATGAGAGACTTGAAGACACCAAAGTTCACGCCCAAGTGGGAGGGGCCCTATGAAGTAATTAAAACCTTCGAGAGTGGGTACTACCACCTAGCCCGCGTGGAGGATGGATTCAAGACTAGAGTGGTTAACTCCAAGTACATCAAGAAGTTTTATCTGTGGAAAGAAGGGCAGAGATAAGTTGTTCTGTTAGGACCTTTATTTTATTTTTCATTGTCAATGTTATTTTAATCTAATGAAAAGTGGATTGTTCCACCTTAGGGCTTTTTGTGATCTTGTAGCATGAATGAGTGGATTTGTTACTCAAAAAAGTCAATGAATTATCAGAATGTTCTCTCTTTTTGTTCTATCCATATAAATGTGCATTGGTTGGAAGAATGAGCAGGTTGCGCGAGGACATCTCCGCCACCCCTCGTTAATAAAAAAAGAACTAAATTGTCCAAATATCAGGTTATTAAAGCATGACTCTTACACAAAAAAAAAAGTCATGCGAGAACCATCGACGGGCCAGAGAGTGAAGGATGCAAGAGAACATCCTTGCATTCCTTCAGAGAACCAGTCAAGAAGTCTCGTGAGAGCCATCGATGGGATAGAGTATGGACTCCCGCAAGAGTGGCTGAGTAGGGCCAGAAAGTGAAGGGTGCAAGAGAACATCTTCGCACCTCTTCGGTAAATTTGTTAGATGGTCCAGCGAGACCAGCTAACAGGTTAGAGCGCGAACTCCCGCGAGAGCGCCCGACTGGGGCCAAAGAGTAAAATATGCATGAGAACATCATCACATTCTTTCAGAACTTGTTAGGATATTGCATGGACTCCCATGAGAGTCGTCAAAAAGGGCGAAAGGGAAAAAAGATATGAGGGAACATCTCTGTCGTCTCAGCAGGGCGGCGGGGTGCTTACTAAAAAAACTCAACGTTCAAACTATTGGGGAATTGCAGCAGTAAATAGAAAAAAATAAAAATGCTCGTTGCTTGATTACTAAAAAAATTAAAATTACAAGGATTCAAAGTGAAGGCAAATTGCTCGCGTCTTATTCGACAACAATGATAATGAAAAGATTACAAGAGATTCAAAGGAAAAGAAAAAGGCTATGCTATGGGGGCAACAGGCTCGCGAACGGGAGAGCAGGAGGAGATCCCAGGGGGCTAAGCACAGCAACTGTTAGCTTTGAGATCTGCTACCGCGCTGTTTCCGTTACAACCTCCAGTTCCACTACGCGTTGCCGCTCGGCCTCTGGTTGGTCCTCTGACTAGTGAAGCCGCTGAATGATCGCGGCCCTCTCCACAGAAAGTTTCACTCTTTCAAACCTTTTGACTAGCCAGGAGATGTCCAGACCATTGGCTTGAACATCGAGGACCTCTCCGCAGAGGCTGGCCTACATAGCCGGTGTGAGTTCGTTGAGGGGCATTTGAATCCATGTCCGAACAACGTCATGTAGAAGCACAAGGAACAAGGCCCCAGTGTGAGCGGCGCGTGGCCTGAAGTTGGCAAAAGTCTCTGGGAATGCAACGGCTATGGAATTCAGGAGAGGGTAGTAGGCTTCGTTAATAGTTAGCCAGCCTGGGAAATGCCTATTTACCTCCCCCGCGGGAGAGGCGGCCCTTCGCTCTTCCTCCATTACCTGGTCTTTTCCTCGGCCGACCAGATCATGGTTGATCTCTTCCCCATGGCCAATGGCCGAGTTCGGGCGAGAGTGCATCTCCTCATCGGACTCTCCTTCCTCCCCAGGCTCTTCTTCCTCGAGTGCCTGGTCGTTGATATCACCAAAAAATCGAGTTCGTAATTGCCTAAAGGCTGCACTGCCTTGACCTCCTAGCACATTGTCTTCTAGAACAATATCCACATCTTTAAATAGCTCCTCGAACTGGGAAGACATAAAAGATGTGGGGTCCACTGGAAAGCCACCACTTGATCTAAACTATTCAGGAGGAATATTCCCTTGATGACCGGTCAAAGGGACAGGTGTACGATTTGCGAAAGGCAGCGAGATGGCAATTCCAGAAGCAGAGAATCCTGGGTGTCGGGGGTTGGTAGGTTGGCCACCAAATCGCGATCTACGGGGCAAGGAGGACCTTGGAGTACTGAAGCATTAGAGCACCTGGGCGAGCCAGCGGCCACTCGGTTTAAGATGCTCTTAGTGGTAGGAGCCCTTGCAGAGCTAAGTTGGGGGTCCAGTAGGGGATCGAGCGGACTCCTTGATTTACTCCCTTGGTTAAATCACCCTCCCCCACACCGGTCTGACCAGCACCAGTGGATGGCTCATGTGAAGGAGTTGCGGCAATAGGTTCCTCCACGAGAGGGCCCACCTTCTTTCCAAAAGTACCCAACCCAGTCACATCATCTTCATCATTTTCTCTAAGCTGCTGGGTATGTGTATACGTATGTCCACGTCATGATCACCAGCGGATTCATGAGTGTTCGGGGGGGGGGGGTTTATCGTGCCTATGAAGTAGCTGCGTGAGAAGGAGATGGGTCTGACTCAGGAGATGAACCAGCGGGAATATGATAATAATTATCTTCCGAGGAGGAGGAAAAAGAAGCAGAAACAATATTTGGACCCCCATAGAGGTCTTCGAAAACAATTTGAGGTTCGAACATACCTCCATCCACTCTGTAGACACCCCATTCTGGACTGTCCGGATTAGTCCTCTTACTTTCTTTATTGACCCGATGATGATAAACGGTCGAGAACAGTTCATGAGTCGATGGAAGGTCTTGAGCTTTGGGCGTTGGACCCTTCTCTTTCAAACCATTTCAAGCCTCTTCAAACCTTTCAAATCCCGAGCCAAATGAGCCTCAGCAAAACCATACCTTGCTTATGCCACCTCATCCTTGGCGTGCGCCAGGTATTTGCCACGTGTCGGCCATCGACCGTTGACTGAGTTTGACCTGGCGCACGGCAGGTCAGAGGTGGCGTACGGAGGGTCAAGACCGGTCAAATCATCGCTTTTACAACACGCGCCCGAGACTTTTGTGGCTCCCCAAGTACAGGGAACAGTGCCCCTGATGATTATATTCGTCTGGCCGTCCCCCTCTCTCTCCTACACACCCCATCAAGGCAAGTCCCATGCATTTAATGCATGGAGGCTCCCTCCTCTCCTCAACCAGCCAAACAGGCCTTAGCCTAACTGATCTCAGTCACTCTCCCCACCATAAATACCCCCCTTGCATTCATTTGCAAGGGGTTAGCCACATTCAAGAAGCCCAAGCTTTGCCTCTTCTCTCTCTTGTTCTCTCCTTTCCATTGAAAGAGTAAGAGTGAGAGGGGTATTTCACACAGCACCCCACTGTCCAGTCTCTACAGAGCCTCCATCTTCAACCCCCAAGGCTCAAACCATCCTTCCATCCCTTGCACCAAAGGTATACCACCTTTGCGTGACTTTCTGTTTTCAACCCCTGAGGGGAACCAGAAGGGTTCTGGCTAGTAACTGATACTAGTCCAGGCCCCTTTCTGGTAAAATAAATCAGTCGTGGGAGCTAATACATGGCGCACGCCCGCTCCTCCTAGCCGTACGCCACTCTAGGCTGTACGTGCACAGTTGGCATGGGGATCATGTAGGGCTCATTTATTGCTCATTTTCTTTATGTCATCACCTTATAGCATGCTAAAAACCAGTCTATTGCTTTCTGTATTTTAGAACTGTTCAAATATAGCTTTAAATACTTGTACTATTTCCTGCTTTCAAGGCCTCTGGGGTACTTCTGGTCTTGTTCCAGAACCCAGATGATGTAAAGCCAAACACTGGTCAACATACAAACCTGGCGTACGGCTCCCACAGAGTGGCGTACGGCACATTTGTTGAAGACCAGTGCCTGGCCCTTATATCACAGCTCAATCTTGGCCTCTTGTTCCTCCCCACTCTGTTTATGGGGTCTGCTTTTCCATTCCCTGGCTACTGGCCGTCCCTTATGTCTCTACATGTACATGATCATATTATAAACTGCGTGGTTTGCCCTGGGTGTGCACTGGTCCCTTCCAGAGCCCAGAGGATTGAGAGTAGGAGCTGTAAGAAATTGGTGCGGTAGTGTACGCCAGCCTGGAGATGGCGTGCGCAGGGTATGCTGGCGTGTCGTGGCTTGGCCATGGCGTGCCAGCATGTCGCCTGCTCACGCACCCGACGGGCAGCGTACATCATCCCGATGAATTTCCGGCAGCGCTTGTTCTCGATCTATGTTCTTACGTTTACTTCAATTCAAGCAAGCAAGTCATCATCCATAAACATTTTGTCGTACAAACTGCAGCTTGTTACAGCTTTAATCCCTATTAACTGTTCCCCCGCCCTAACTGGCCGAAATGATTAAAATGAGAGAAAAATGCAAATGCTTTAATAAAATGCCCGAGTAGAGACCGATCTTCGGATTGGGCGAGAGGGGTGCCATAAAACCCTTCCCCTCTCGTAACCTGGCTCCCGAACCTCAGATATCGAAGGTGACGACGGACCTGTCTACGCCTTTTCAAATCAAATCAAACATTTTTCAAATCAAAGCAAAACGTAGCAAACGTTCTCGAGTTCGGTTCCTTGGGTGTTCTTCCGCTAAAACCCGAGTGGCGACTCTGAATCGAAGCGTTTCGCCTCACTATTTTCCAAAAGGGCCGCCCCCCGAACAATATCTATTCCAAACCAAAATCGGGCGATTTTCGGGGGCGCGTGCCCACAGTGGCGACTCTGCTGGGGACCATTGCATTGATTAATATTTAGGCATTAATAGATAAATGAACAAATCGTCGAAAGTCTGGCAAAACAGTATGCTCCGCGCTGCTGAAGAACGGAATGGTAACGTAACAGGATCTCAGCATCCGACCAATCTGAACTGGGGCTTTGTTATTGTTCACTTGTGTAGTCTTGTCTAAATATTGATTAATAAAAGTGAGCCAAGCTTCAAAAGGCATTTCCGAAATTTTGCATTTCTCTCTCATTCAGTCATACTTTGGCGTTCTTCATTTGCATCGATGTTGGATCAACCCCGTTGAGGTGTTTTGGGTAACCGGCACAGTTTACTGGAGCCCAGGGTCCTCGAATGCCCAACAACCTTGGACGATGATGAGTCGTAATACCGTTCGACCATTGCTTTGCTGCACGCATTGCAGTGGGAGGTATACCGCGGCTCTAGTCAGAGGAACCCCTTTCAGCCAAAACCAGCCTCGTCATGCGTACAAAGCACTAGAACCTTTCAACCTAAGACAGGAACCTACAGGGTACGATTACTTGCATCTAACCCCCATAAACTGTCTATGTGTTACTGCTTTCCTTATCGCATGCCTGTACATACATACATCCCGTTTTGCGTAGGAGCATGCTAGGGCGGCTTTTAGGTCTGTCTCGAGTTCGTCTCGTGATTGTTAGGACCCTGCCATGGACCAATGAAGAGTCGTGCATCTCGATGTTGCACGTTATCAATTTTCAAAATCCTTGGGTCAGCAAGACTTTGGGAAATCAAGACTGTTTAAGTCTTATGTCTAAACCTAGTCGAAGTTTCAAACAGAAATTGGGAACAAACGGAGAGAATGCCGTGATACTTACACCATCCAGGTTAAAGTGCTAAATCACTTACACCAATCAAGGCTCCGGCACAATGCTGCTTACGCCACCTCGGTTATGGTATCACGCCATCTGCATCGAGTTGTTCCGACCTCCAAAGTTGAAACTTCGATAAAGGAATGGTCAAAAGACTTAGATTATCTTGACATCCCTTAGTGTCCATCGATTCAAACAAGGATACACCATCTGAGGATTCTGGCAGCGTCCGAACGTCATGAGACAAACTCGTTTCTAGAGTCTAGGAGGACACTGACGACGATGACATGCGCATTGCATTCTTTCAAATTCTTTCAAAAGCTTGCTGCAGGAACGCCACTGAGTTCTCATTTACTTTGCTGTCCAAAGCTCTAGGCCATCACCTTCATCGATCATCAATCCAAAATGGCATCACAAACAGATATGGCTGAACTGAAGAGGGTTGTAGAGGAACTAAGTCACAAAATGGACAAACAAATGATCATGGTCCAGGGGCTAGTTGACCTCTTTACCACCATAGCACCGCAGTCGGATATGGGGCCAATCGAGGAATCCTCTCAAGCCTGCCACGCTCCTGCCGTCGGAAAGTGCTCGAAGGACATGTTCAAAGACCTGGCTGAGTTTCATGAAGGCAGGACTTACCCGAAGGAGAATGTTGGATCCTTTTTCAAAGCCCATGCTGAAAGGGAGGATATGTGCAATAAAGAAATCAATCCCAAAGGCAAAAGGGTGCATCATGTTCCTCAATCCGATCGTCGGAACCCACCAAGGACCTTCTCTCGCTTCTCCACACCGTTGTCCTCAGTTTATGAGAAGCTCCTCGAAGCTGGCTTCCTCAAACCACTTCTTCCAGCTCCTTCGCCTCGAACATTCCCGGCATCCTACAATTCACATGCCTATTGTGCCTTCCATTAAATGCCTGGCAATCTCACTGATGCCTGCTTCCGCCTTCGACATGCCATTCAAGATCTCATCGACAATGGCATCATCCCAGCTCCGCTCCCATCAAGGCCCAGTGTCATCTCTGAGCCCCTGCCTCAACATGTTTCTAACTCACATGTTAGTCAAATATCTACCACCTCCACTCAAATCAACCCTACCTCCACCATATTCAATCAATCCAAACCAGTCGTGTCTCCCCCATCCGAGCCCGAGGTTAACCTGATGGTCATAGATGCAATCAAGGTCCTTGCTGCCAACACCAGGATTGATAGTGATGAGGAGCCTACAAAGGAGGAATTCAAGAGGAAGGTTAATCAATCAAAGGAGAAAGCGGACTGGCTGAGATCTTTCAATCATGAGAATTTGGGACTGTTCCCTCAAATGGGTCTGGCCGAAGAGGATGAAGTGCTGTTGCTGGGGTCTGTTGTCCTCTAACTTCCACCTCTCTGCCAGGAAGTCAAGGGTAACTATAAAAGTTGCATTTTCAAATCGCGTCTATTTTGCATTGACACTTTCGAGTCTGAGTCTGACACAGTGTCTGTCAAGTCGTCTAAGTCTAGCTCTGAGTCGGAGTTTGTGCCTCTTGGCCCTCCTTGTCGTAGCTTCTATCCTCAACTCGAGTCTTTTTGTTGTACTTGGCAACCCCGAGGGCTTTATGATATGCATTATCCTGCTTCTAAGTACTTTGCTGGCTTTTGAATAAACCGTGTCGACCCTGACGACGAAGGGATAGATTTCGATGGGAATCTCCCCAAGGAGATGTGTTCCCTCGCCGAAAGGGAAGACGAAAGGCATGCTCAGCCTATTAAAAGAAGAAGTAATTTCTAATAAACTTGTAAGACGAGGTAGACCCCCAGGAGCTTCACATTGTTTCAACGCCGTCTCTAGAAGAGCTTTACGCCGTTCAGACTTGTTCAAAGAATTCAACAACATCTTGGCATGGATCTCACAAAGACACGCCTGGCGATGATCAAAAGATAAAGAAGCATTGAATCCTTTGCTACCGGATGCCAAGTCAGAAAGCAGAAACTCAAAAGGCTCCAGGACTTGTACCATGTTCAAAACAGTAACAACATCATTGAAAATGTGCAAAAAAAAAAGTGGCCTAGAGCGAGACATTTCAAACCGAAGCAGTCAGGACCCTTTCACTATCAAAGTCATCTCATCTTGGGCTACAATCAAAGATCATCGACCTCGACAAAGTTCAATACTGTGGTCAACATGGATCAATTCAAGTTTTGCTTTTCCCTGAGAGAAGCTCGTTGGGCTGAAAACCACAAGGGTGGGCAGTTCCAAGCAAAAGTTAGAGCAGCCTGCTAAACCGAAAACCTAAGGAGGCGGTCTAGACAAAAATAAATAGGCAAAGTCAAAAGCTCGCTAGACCGAAGACCCAAGTGGGCGGTACTAGGCAAAAGTTAGAGCGTAAAAGGAGAGGTAAAATACACGAGTGAACCTTGGCCTGAACTACGTTTTGACCTGATTCCCTAAAAAGGGATACGTAGGCAGTCTCTCTCTTCGAGACTCGGTCATAATCTATCAACTGGATCTCAAGTTTTGGCTTTGGTGCACCACGTTGGCCGCTTGAACTATGTTTTGACAAATCTTTCCCTGAGGTTCGGTCGCAATCTATCAATTGGATCCAAGGCTTTGGTACATCGCCGTAGTCAAGAAGAAAACAAGTTTCATTTGTGCAGGATGGGGGAAACCTTTCGTCTTTCAAATCTTATTTCAAATTACATCTTCAATTTCAAAGCTGGGCAAAAGCCTTAAAAAAAAAAAAAAAAAAAAAAAATCTGAAGCATCAAAAACAGAACGAAATGCTCGTGAGGCCCAATCGGCTCACAGTTTATTCTAAGTCAGCAGAGCCTAGTGTAAGCAACCGCAGAGGATTTATAGTCATGCGCGCTAATCCAAAGTTTACGCGCTTTTGTTCAAAGTTATGCACATTGGTCTCAAACCCGTGCGCTTCTTCAATCCAGCTGCAGTCAAAAGCAGTCAGCTACTACTGCCGACTCGTCTTTTTCCATCTCAAGTTCAAAGCACCTCGAATACCATTCAATGGGCTTTTGCCAAGTTTTTCTATACCGTGCAAGTCATGCGGACCTAATGTGACTGCACGGGGGTGTCGGTTTCAGTCCGGGCCTATATGAGTCATCTCTTTGCGTCTTTTTGTCCATCTTTGCGACAATTTTCGAGTGCTTTAATCTGTTTCCCATTCTGGGGCTTTCTTCTCAATTTTATTTGTTTGTACAGGTCATTGTACATCTATTTGACCTTACGTAAGCGTCAGTTTCACCTGTCCACTGGACATTTGAATTTTTGGCTCATCAAAGCCCAAGATTTCATTTTTCCGCGAATCTAAGAGTCCGCCTCTTATCCTGGGGCTTCTTCTCTCTTTTCATTCGAGCTAGGCAAGTCTATACATATACGTGTGTCTGTGTGTCGACTCAGCTCACTTGTTAATGCAAATTAGATATTAGTGGTGGGTTTATGCACTCTGTCTCAAAGGAGAGTCAATAAACTGAAAAATGTAACTTTTACATTGCTACCCTAGCTTCTACCTTCTATCCAAGCAGTGGAATCGTGTGAACAACAAGAGTATGTCAGCCCATGGCAAAGCAAAACATATCTATGGGGCACATCTGCCTAAGCATCAAGGAAGGGGCACACTGGCCCAATACCGTTACTATGTCAACTAAGGCACACCAGCCCACCAGCCCGCTCAATGCCCCTCTATTTTGGCACGTAAACCCGAAACTCAAAAGTAGCTGGCAGTGAAGTAAGGAGACTCAGTGGTAGTCCTCAGGCGTCATCGTCCTCTTAGGAGCCGCCGTTAGCTTGCATCTGCATTTCAATTTGTGCATACAATTGAATACATATCATTGCATATTGTATATCAACTGTTGAAAACAGGAAAAGTCTATCAAGTGCTAAAGCATGCCTGTCCAGTATCGAAAGCAGCAAGTAATCAGGATTTTGGGGGTTCACACCTGGGATCTAGTCACTATTGGAACTAAAACCGGAGCTGCTGCTTTGGGATAGTGCAATTGCAAAGGGTGATGCCACATGTCATTCTCCCTATCCATTTCTCCATGACAAATATCAAGCACACAACCTCAACGACGGTCAGCCATATCGTCCTTCCTTTCAATTCAATCAACGACGGTCAGCCATATCGTCCTTCTCAAATCAACGACGGTCAGCCATATCGTCCCTTCAAATCAATTCAATCAACGACGGTCAGCCATATCGTCCTTCAAATCAAATCAATCAACAACGGTTAGCCATATCGTCCTTCAAATCAATCCAATCAACGACGGTCAGCCATATCGTCCCTTCAAATCAATCCAATCAACGACGGTCAGCCATATCGTCATTCAAATCAATTCAATCAACGACGGTCAGTCATATCGTCCTTTCAATTCAATCAACGACGGTCAGTCATATCGTCCTTTCAATTCAATCAACGACGGTCAGCCATATCGTCCTTCTCAAATCAACGACGGTCAGCCATATCGTCCCTTCAAATCAATTCAATCAACGACGGTCAGCCATATCGTCCTTCAAATCAAATCAATCAACGACGGTCAGCCATATCGTCCTTCAAATCAATCCAATCAACGACGGTCAGCCATATCGTCCTTCAAATCAATCCAATCAACGACGGTCAGCCATATCGTCATTCAAATCAATTCAATCAACGACGGTCAGCCATATCGTCCTTCTCAAATCAACGACGGTCAGTCATATCGTCCTTCTCAATTCAACGACGGCCAGCCATGTCGTCCTCAAAGTCAATTCAATGCAACGACGATCAGAATGTCGTCCACTTCAATCCATCAACGGCAATCAGCCATATCGCCCGCTTCCAACCCTTCACGGCATTCAGAATATCGCCCGCCGTTCAACTCAGCGGCCGCCCATCCAATCAATCACCATAACGGCGGTCTGCCCGTCTAATCAATCTATAACAACCGTCCGCCTATCCTGATCCATATCTATGTATAGCAAGTGCAACTTCCAACAGTCTTATTGCTCTGTCTCGGATGGTCTTTGATAAGGAGATTGGCTCTGGTTCCCAACAGATGGAATTTAACCTACCTGACACGACCTACCCGTGGCTGTTGAAGTTTCTGTAGGCCGAAGAAGGTTCGATCCCCCAGGGTAATGATTTGTCCGCAACTGATTAATCCCCAGGAGAGTCCGCCTCGGCATTCAATGATGATCTGCCCATCCCCGTTTCCCAACAAAGTTCAAAGTTCAAACCCTCTTTCAATCAAATCAACGATGGTTCAACGAGTCGTCCTCAGCGATGACCCACCGTCCCGAATCAACGATGGTTTAACGAGTCGTCCTCAGCGATGACCCACCGTCTCAAATCAACGATGGTTAACGAGTCGTCCTCAACGATGACCCACCGTCTCAAATCAACGATGGTTTAACGAGTCGTCCCTCAACGATGACCCACCGTCTCAAATCAACGATGGTTAACGAGTCGTCCTCAACGATGACCCACTGTCTCAAATCAACGATGGTTTAACGAGTCGTCCCTCAACGATGACCCACCATCTCAAATCAACGATGGTTTAACGAGTCGTCCCTCAACGATGACCCACCGTCTCAAATCAACGATGGTTTAACGAGTCGTCCCTCAACGATGACCCACCGTCACAAGTCAACGATGGTTTAACGAGTCATCCCTTAAAAATGACCCACCGTCACAAGTCAACGATGGTTTAACGAGTCGTCCCTCAACGATGACCCACCGTCACAAGTCAACGGCGATCAGAACATCGTCCCGTTCAATTCATCAATGGCGGTCAGAACATCGTCCGGTTCAATTCATCAACGGCGACCAGAACATTGTCTTGCTCAATTCGTCAACGACGATCAGAATACCATTCGATAGGTCTGTCCATCTGCGACTGATTATTCCCCAGGAGAGTCTGCCTCGGCCTGCCCTGAACAAATACCTTCCCTTCAGTCTTGCTTCAAATGCATCTTCCAGCAGCCTTATTGCTTTGTCTCGGATGGTCTTTGATAAGGAGATTGGCTCTGATTCCCAACAGATGGAATTTAACCTACCTGACACGACTTACCCGTGGATGTTGGAGTTCTTTGTATCAAGGACAGTTTGGTCCCCAGCAACGACGGTCCACCCGTCCAATTTCAAATCAACGACGGTCCACCCGTCCAATTCCAAATCAACGACGATCGATCCGTCCAGTCTCAAATCAACGGCGATCCGTCCGCCCAATTCCAAATCAACGACGATCCGCCCGTCCAATTCCAAATCAACGACGGTCCACCCGTCGAATTCCAAATCAACGACGGTCCACCCGTCCAATTTCAAATCAACGACGGTCCACCCGTCCAATTCCAAATCAACGACGATCGATCCGTCCAGTCTCAAATCAACAGCGATCCGTCCACCCAATTTCAATTCAACGACGGTCCACCCGTCCGATTTCAATCCTTCGCAGGCAGCAGTCTTTCTCAAATAATCTGTCTGGCTGGACTCACCGATCAGGTTCTTTAAGGTTCATGTCTTCTTTATCTTGCTCAGGATAGTCCGGAGTAGGGTGTCTAGACAACCTTTGACGTTACTTGTCTCCACTCAACCAAATGGCGCTCCAAGTGCCGTCAAAGGGGGGCTTCTGTAGACACCCCATTCTGGACTGTCCGGATTAGTCCTCTTACTTTCTTTATTGACCCGATGATGATAAACGGTCGAGAACAGTTCATGAGTCGATGGAAGGTCTTGAGCTTTGGGCGTTGGACCCTTCTCTTTCAAACCATTTCAAGCCTCTTCAAACCTTTCAAATCCCGAGCCAAATGAGCCTCAGCAAAACCATACCTTGCTTACGCCACCTCATCCTTGGCGTGCGCCAGGTATTTGCCACGTGTCGGCCATCGACCGTTGACTGAGTTTGACCTGGCGCACGGCAGGTCAGAGGTGGCGTACGGAGGGTCAAGACCAGTCAAATCATCGCTTTTACAACACGCGCCCGAGACTTTTGTGGCTCCCCAAGTACAGGGAACAGTGCCCCTGATGATTATATTCGTCTGGCCGTCCCCCTCTCTCTCCTACACACCCCATCAAGGCAAGTCCCATGCATTTAATGCATGGAGGCTCCCTCCTCTCCTCAACCAGCCAAACAGGCCTTAGCCTAACTGATCTCAGTCACTCTCCCCACCATAAATACCCCCCTTGCATTCATTTGCAAGGGGTTAGCCACATTCAAGAAGCCCAAGCTTTGCCTCTTCTCTCTCTTGTTCTCTCCTTTCCATTGAAAGAGTAAGAGTGAGAGGGGTATTTCACACAGCACCCCACTGTCTAGTCTCTACAGAGCCTCCATCTTCAACCCCCAAGGCTCAAACCATCCTTCCATCCCTTGCACCAAAGGTATACCACCTTTGCGTGACTTTCTGTTTTCAACCCCTGAGGGGAACCAGAAGGGTTCTGGCTAGTAACTGATACTAGTCCAGGCCCCTTTCTGGTAAAATAAATCAGTCGTGGGAGCTAATACATGGCGCACGCTCGCTCCTCCTAGCCGTACGCCACTCTAGGCTTTACGTGCACAGTTGGCGTGGGGATCATGTAGGGCTCATTTATTGCTCATTTTCTTTATGTCATCACCTTATAGCATGCTAAAAACCAGTCTATTGCTTTCTGTATTTTAGAACTGTTCAAATATAGCTTTAAATACTTGTACTATTTCCTGCTTTCAAGGCCTCTGGGGTACTTCTGGTCTTGTTCCAGAACCCAGATGATGTAAAGCCAAACACTGGTCAACATACAAACCTGGCGTACGGCTCCCACAGAGTGGCGTACGGCACATTTGTTGAAGACCAGTGCCTGGCCCTTATATCACAGCTCAATCTTGGCCTCTTGTTCCTCCCCACTCTGTTTTTGGGGTCTGCTTTTCTATTCCCTGGCTACTGGCCGTCCCTTATGTCTCTACATGTACATGATCATATTATAAACTGCGTGGTTTGCCCTGGGTGTGCACTGGTCCCTTCCAGAGCCCAGAGGATTGAGAGTAGGAGCTGTAAGAAATTGGTGCGGTAGTGTACGCCAGCCTGGAGATGGCGTGCGCAGGGTATGCTGGCGTGTCGTGGCTTGGCCATGGCGTGCCAGCATGTCGCCTGCTCACGCACCCGACGGGCAGCGTACATCATCCCGATGAATTTCCGGCAGCGCTTGTTCTCGATCTATGTTCTTACGTTTACTTCAATTCAAGCAAGCAAGTCATCATCCATAAACATTTTGTCATACAAACTGCAGCTTGTTACAGCTTTAATCCCTATTAACTGTTCCCCCGCCCTAACTGGCCGAAATGATTAAAATGAGAGAAAAATGCAAATGCTTTAATAAAATGCCCGAGTAGAGACCGATCTTCGGATTGGGCGAGAGGGGTGCCATAAAACCCTTCCCCTCTCGTAACCTGGCTCCCGAACCTCAGATATCGAAGGTGACGACGGACCTGTCTACGCCTTTTCAAATCAAATCAAACATTTTTCAAATCAAAGCAAAACGTAGCAAACGTTCTCGAGTTCGGTTCCTTGGGTGTTCTTCCGCTAAAACCCGAGTGGCGACTCTGAATCGAAGCGTTTCGCCGCACTATTTTCCAAAAGGGCCGCCCCCCGAACAATATCTATTCCAAACCAAAATCGGGCGATTTTCGGGGGCGCGTGCCCACACACTCGAGAGTTCTTCAGGGAGGCCGTGGATATGGCACTGTTTCTTTAGGAGGAGCAACTTCTTCCACCCTCAGCACTTCCCTCGTAGGAGAATCAATCTCAATGATTTTCGGGGAGGGGGGGGGGGGGGGGGGGGGGGGGGTGGTGTGTTAGGGGAGCGGCCGTAGGAACTGTAGTGGATTGGGCGGAAAAAAAGGGATCCACACGGACAGGGGTTTGTCATCATCATCATCCTCGTCATCTCTGTCGCCATCATTTCCTGGGACTAAGGAAAAAAGAGGGAAAGAGAAGAAGACGCGGACGTGAGTCGAGACCCTTAGCTGATAAAATTAATCAGGAAAGTTGGTGCGGAAGAAAGAGAGAAAGGAATTCAAGTAAAGACCTTTACTTGTAAAGCCTTGACGTGGAGGGGAGGTTCCTGGCTAAGTGATGTTTTTCTTTCTGCCCATGGATGAGTTCCCCTGCCTGAAAGATTTCAAAAGAAGGGTATGTATTAGTAGCCTGTGACCAGGAATGAGTACTAGAAGAAGACTAGACAAAAGAAAGGGAATGCTAATAGCAAGTACCTTGCGGAGATGTTTCTGCCTCGGGATGCCGCCACATGGAGGAGACTATGGGATGCTGTGTAAAACGGGTGGCCGGGGCACCCGAGCTGGTGCAGCTTTTCTCTTCGTAGCACGGCCGCCGGCGTGCTGGCCTGCGACTGTGCATTGCTAACCCATTGGCTAAACTGACCGCACCATTTCTTCTTCTTCGGCTTCATCGATTGCAAAGATGTATCCTACAGAAGTACTACAGGCACGTTCGGGTTGACCGTTTCTCCTTCCATGAAGTGAGCAAATGAGTCCAGAGTATTCTGCCAGTAGAGACGAAAATTGGTTGTGAAGACCCCAACGTCAGTCCGCAAAGGGATTGTCGTGTTGTCCCATCTGCGGATTGCCTCACCTGTTGATGAAGCAATTTTGGGTCACCTCCGGAGGGGTTCCTCAACCGTCCATCTGATCCTTCAGCAGATGAAACGGCTTCTGGTGTGCTCGATCTGCGACCTGCGAAATAGAAATACTAAACTATGGGCATCGGTGTGGTTGTCGCCATCGCCCCTCTGATGCCTAAGTCAGTCGATTTGCCTTAGCTCAATAGAATTGATTGTTGCGTACGTTGTGATATGGAGGTGTGATCTTTATATAGACATCTTGGGAGGAGTCCCTAGGGACTGGGACCCCTGGGTCTCATAAGTAGGAAACGAGAATTGATTGGTGTTCATGTTGTCATCCGCACCTTAGGACTCCCCTGATCCTTATCAGGTTTGAGGAGTCCCTTCTCCTTTGGACTTTGTGATTGTCATCAAGGTTAGGAGTCTTCATAGTGGACGAATCTCTGTGGTTATTCTCTGAGACTCGTGGCCTAATCTCTTCGAATGAGATAAGGTCCTGGCCGCAGGTTTGTCATGTTTGCCGAGCTCACCTGGTGGGCTGAGCTCGATATTCCTTTATGAGCTGTGCTCATGAGCTGGCCTTCTTCCTTGGGCTGGTTAATAGAGGCTAATTCTTATGGGCTAGATTCCATGTTCTTGGGACTCTAGCTTAAGCCCTTAGGGTTATGCTGGGCTCTTTGATTTGAGCTGAGCTTGGAAGGTCATCTTATCCTTTTCAGCTACTCCTCTGTTTTCAAGTAAGAACGTGAGTGAAGATAAGTGATGAAGCAGCTTTGATGTTAGCTCTGACTTGGACCTGCAAAACAACACGAGAGCTTAAGTCACCGGTATGGTGGCGTGCCTTCCACCCTCCGATGCCTAAGTCAGTAGAATTCTTGCTATTTGGTGGGAGAATTGAGATTCTCGGTCTATTAGTTTCGTACCTTGCATTGGAGTTCTATCGTCATATTTATAGGCACTTTAATTGGAGGTTGAGTCCTTGTTGGACTGTATCCCGTGGATTCCGGATTACCTCTTTGAGGAAAGTGGAGTCCTGCCTTAGCTAGGAGTCCATGGGCATCCTGCCTTAGCTAGGAATCTTCACCCATCTTTAAGTATATAAGGTTATCTGTTGTCTATCAGTACATAAGGTTATCTGTTGACTATTAGTGTATAAAGTTATCTGTTGACTGTCAGTATATAAGGTTATTTGTCATAAGTATATAAGGTTATCTGTCGCCTATAATGCTAGAAATGCATGAAGTAATTGAAAGGTATTCTCTTGAAATAATGAAAAGGATGGGGAGTATGTTAAACTCATCAACTTATGATTTGAGCATGCTAGATAATATAGAGTTAGATGATCTGGCTAGTTTAGTTTCAAGATTTCAATGAATGACTTATGATTACATATGTGAAAAGTCCTACCACGGAGTCGTTGCATGAAAACGAGACACGAAAATCAAGAAAGTAGAAACATGACACCTAGGGTGTGGTTAATGACAAGACATGTTTTGAAACCGCAATGTGGCTGGACTTGGTAGCCCATTGTGTGTATGAAAAACCGCGATGTGGCCGGACTTGGTAACCCATCGGATGGATTGCAAAAACCGCAATGTGGCCGGACTTGGTAGCTCGTTGTGCGAATGAAAACTCGCAATGTGGTCGGACTTGTTAGCCCATTGAGTGGATTGCGAAAACCGTAATGTGGTCGGACTTGGTAGCCCATTGTGAAGATTGCCAATGGGGCCGGACTTGGTAGCCTCATTGGTAATATGGCTTGGTTATCTGCAGAGAGGGGCCAATGCAAATTTTGTGTGCCAATGGAAACCCGGTGCGACGGAACCATTGTGAGGATACTCGGGAACCGGGCGCGGCAGAACCGAGGTTGGGTATGTTAAAAACGATTTTGGAAATGTTGATTTGATAAGTGAAAACGAGACACGGTCTACGATGAGTCGCGTAGGAGAAACACAGAAAATCATGGACACAAACGTTAGTTTGGATAGTGAATATGGATGTGTTATTGTTAGCTGTTTTGTTAAATATGCATGTGCTATGTGGAAATCGTTAACTATATAATCTATTGTTTTTAAGTTAAGGGTTAGTGGGTATGGATTATTCTATTGAGCTCCTGTAGCTCATGGTGTTACCTTTGGTGACCCTGACATATTATATTGGTGGCAACGCCGGTATAATGTGTCAGACCTTGTAGATGAACAGGGTGAGCTGTATACCTTGGAGGCTTTTGGAGCCGAAGATCTGGCTAGGATGGAAGAACAGGCGGAGCTGTAGTTAGGAACCTTAGTTTTCCTCCCTTGTGTAATTATGGGAATTATGATGTGATAATGAGCCAGACTCTACTTAGATTTTCAATAAAATTGTCCATTTAACGTTCCCAAAATTTGGGGCGTTACAACTTGGTATTAGAGCTTTAGGTTCAAAACCTCGGCCATGGGTAGAATGGGTAGAACCATAAGATAGTTTGGCCGGTTGCATAAACGAGAATTGAGTTTAAGTTTACCGTCCCAAATTGGGTGGAATTCTGTCAAAACAATCTTCGGATTGAAGCAAGGCGCGGAATTGGCAGTACCTCCGAGCTGGGAATTTCCGAACAATTGGATGATGACTTAAATCAAAGATCGGAAGTGGAACTTAGAATTCTTAGTGTTGCTCTAACATTATTAATTGAGGTTAACCTCTGTCCTTATAGATAAACCACCTAGCCAACCTGTTAGCTCTAGGTAAATGAGAGAGATTATTGAAATTGTTCTACCCTAGAGTGGAGTAGCAGCAATGTACGTTAAAACCTGATAGCCTATAGAACCACAGAGTAGGTGTATGTAGGAACATTTCATTTCAACTTGTACTAGGAAAATCTTAGGTCCCTCCTTGCCATTGTAGTAGAATTCTATGCTTGTATTACATCTTTCCTTTATCTATGAAAAGCTTGCTTGCTTCTAGAGAGTACTGTTGCATACTACGTAATAAATTGCTTTTGACCATTAGAACGGTACACCTGAACCGACGCAGCGGATTAGGACACGATGACGGAGAATCCTCTAACGCAAACCCCGACCTAACCCAAGTCATGCAAGCATCCATTACCGCCCTGAACGCCAACCGCCAAAACCAAAACCACAACGATGGACCTATGACTCGAACCCGAGCGATGAACGAGTTCTGCAAACGCCGACCCCCAACCTTCCACGGAGATACCAACCCCATCATAGCCGAGACGTGGCTGAACGAGGTCAAGATGATCCTTAGAACCCTAGGAATTACCCAGAATGGAGATCGGGTGGCTTTAGCTACATACCAGCTAAAGGGA
Source organism: Rhododendron mucronatum var. ripense (assembly GCA_019656295.1). Lineage (NCBI taxonomy): Eukaryota > Viridiplantae > Streptophyta > Magnoliopsida > Ericales > Ericaceae > Rhododendron > Rhododendron mucronatum. The sequence continues at coordinate 6,125,621 of BPLT01000002.1, read as the reverse complement.
GAAGCCCGCTATTGGTGGGACCTGATGGAGGCAACGCATGCCATAGCCACTATGACCTTTGCCAAGTTTGAGACCCTGTTTCTCGATAAGTACTTTCCCACACCCCTTCGTTTAGGCAAGGAACAAGAGTTCCTGAGCCTGAAACAAGGAACGATGACCGTCACCCAGTATGCAGCCAAGTTCGAGGAACTGTCCCGTTATGCCTTAACCTCCATACCAACCGAGCACAATAAGGCAAGAAGGTTCGAGTGGGGGCTGACTACTGCTTGCAAGGCTGTGGTAGCGCAAGCTTTTACCACCTATGCAGAAGTGGTGAAGTGTGCCCTTCATCTAGAGAGTGAGGAAATGGACTTCAAAACCCGGTGGAGGAAGGCGAATAATAGCACCGATGGACCAATTTGAACCCAGACCCTCAGCAACAATAGTAGACCCTACCCCACCAAACCCTCTAACCCGTCTCAAGGCAACCAGCCCTGGAGGATTGCTACACCCGGACACGGTGAAAAGCAGAGGGGCAATCGGGACCTGGCGACAGTTAGATGTTACAATTGTCAGGCTATGGGCCATTACAGCCGCCAATGCCCGCAACCTCAAAAGGAGGGGAATGAGAGCTTTGGAAATCAGAAAGCTCAACAACCTGGACAAGCCGGCTTTATGAAGCAAAACCCTGGAAGCCCATTGCAGCAGCAGAATGGGCCGAGCAAGGGACAACAGCCCATGGGATTCCAGCAAGGCACTGGAGGGCGTATCTTTGCGCTGCAGACTGAGGAACAAAGGCAGGATCCCTCTGTGATCCAAGGTACGCTACTATTGTAAAGTACCAGCGCACAAGCCTTGTTTGACTTTGGAACACCGCATTCCTTTATATCTCCTGCGTGCGTAACTACACTAGCACTAGAAACAGAACCCCTAAGCACGAGCATGAAAGTAACATCACCGTTTGGGGGGAGTATAGCTGGTAGTCTAGTATGTAGAAGGTGCAAACTAAGAGTAGCCAACCTGCGCCTAAACTGCGATCTTAGAGTGATCGACATGGCGGATTTCGACGTAATCCTGGGGATGAACTGGCTATCAGCACATCAAGCGGTCATAGACTGCCATCAGAAGATGGTGACCTCGTATACCCCCGAAGGGACTCGTTTCCAATTTAAGGGGGATAGACAGACGGTGAGCCCGACAACGAGAAGATCCAGGTGGCAGAATCAATTGTTTGGATGGCTAGCTAGCCTCCAGTTGGGAGAAGCCGATAGGATGGAAGTGGGATTACAACACATCATGTGCGAGTACGCCCATGTTTTCCCTGAAGAACTTCCTGGCTTACCACCCAAAGAGAGAGATAGACTTCTCTATAGAACTCCAGCCGGGAAATGTGTAACGACCCTGATTTTCGGTCGTTAAAAATTTCGTTAAATATTTGAAATTTTTTTTTTTATTTCCTTAATTTCCATGTGATTTGTCACAATTACGTTTTTGCCCTTCAAATTTGATTTCTTTGCGCTTTAGCCCATATAGCAAGCCTAGTTAGCCTCTAACCGGCTTGTTGGAGTAACTAAGCTAGGAAGCTATCTAGTTACTTTTCCCTAACCGCAAAATGACCATTTTGCCCCTCGTGAACCTTTTGAACCCTAGACCAAGAATTGATTATTCTTTTTCTTTTAATTATTTTGGTTTTATTCTTTGTCCATTGGACAAAGATTGTTAGGGAAACTATTACCCATTGGATAATAGCACCCCATTTGTTTATATTAAAAGTAAGCTTACTTTATAGTACTTTCTTATTATTTTAGTATTAAAAGTGACCTAATAACTATTATCCATTGGATAATAGAAGTTAGGGGAATTTTTACCCATTGGATAAAAGGGTGAATCTTTCTAGTACCATGGGATTTATTAAACTAATCCTATCTTTTAAGCCATGTGACCAAGGTACTTAATATTTTAATTAAAAAGTACATGGTACCAAGATTCCCAAAGTACCCATTATTATTTTTTATTGGGATTTTGAACCAACTAGATATATGAGTACATATGTGTATATATATATTAGTACTTAGAAGGTTATTTAATTAAGAATTGTACACATGTGTTTAAATGGAGAATCCTAGCCTTTAAGGCCTATATTGATTTTTTTTTTTGTACCAAAAGAACTACTTTTTATTTGTTTTGCTTACAATATATCACATGCATGTATATATAGTGTGCTTAGCAAAAGAGTGAGAGGGAGAGAGAGGAGAGAGAGCCGTGAGAGAGAGAGAGAAGAGGGGGGGCCGGATGGGAGGAAGAGAGGGAGGGAGATTTGTTGTGTACTTGGCATTGAACCACCTATGTACTTCCAATCTTTGAGATTTATATTCTTCCAAGCCAAATCTTAACTCCATTGTACTCTTCTATACACCTTTCAATGGTTTAAACCCTTAGATCTTGTACAATTCTCATCTCCACCATTCAATTGATCCAAGAATCAAATCTAGTACAACCCTAGCCATGCAACCCTAGGATTTTCCATTGATCTTCCATAAAAAGTTGGATTTGATGGAATAAAAAAATTGGGGAGTTAGAGAGAGAGAGTGGGCCGGCCAAGGGAGTGAGAGGGGGAGGTTTTGCCTATAAATAGAGAGCCATTCTCATGCTTGAACTCACACCTCAAAGCAATAGCTCTTCCTTCTCTCTAAAAATTCAAGTGTTCTTAGTCCAAAGTTCAAGAATTTTCTTTGTTCTTGAGTGTTCTTGAGCAATACCACCAAACCACTTCCAATACCACCCTTTGATCTTAAAAGTAGCTTAGTAAAGATAGGAAGTTGTTTCTAGGAAAAGAAGTACAATTCTTTTCCTTTCGAAGCAATCTGGAGGCCGTTACTCCTCCGATTTCAAACCGACGATCAAACTTCCGTAAGCCGACCACCGCCTAGAAGAACGGTAGTGAAATCTTTACTATATCGTAGTTCGATCTTACTTTCTTCTTCTAAAAGTTGTTAAATCTTGCTAGTTAAAATTTCTACTTACTTTACTTAAAGTTTAAGAAGTTACTTTGATCATGGATGACGTTAACTTTTAGAGATGCATGATTTACTTTCAAATGTTTCATGTATGCTAGATAGATGGATGATCTTGTTTATTTAATTTCAAAGCTTTAGATGAATGCATGATTGTATGAAAAGTCTCACACGCGGAGTCTCACACGATAACGAGACACGAAAACCGAGGAAATAGAAACATGACTCCTAGGGTAATGGTTAATGAAAGGGAAAAGTATTTCGAGGATAGAAATATTTTGAAACTACATAATGACCGGTTTTGGTGGCATTATGTGTGTGTGTGTGTGTTCCAATGGGAATCCAGAATAACGGACCCATTGTGAGGTTGTGTGCGTTCCCATGGGATCCGGAACCGGCGGAACCATGGTGAGGTGTAGCTTGGTTATTCGTGGAAAGGAGCCAATGCAATGTGTGCCAATGGGAACCCGGCGCGGCGGAACCATTGTGAGGATACTCGGGAACCCGGCGCGGCGGAACCGAGGTTGGGTGTGTGGCTTGGTTATCCGCGGTACGGAGCCAATGCTAAGGATTTTTGAAAGGATAATTTGTAAATGAAAATGTTGACACCATCTACGACGAGTCACGTAGGAGAAACACTGAAATCTTGGACACCAACAATAGTTATGAAAAGAATGTGGAGATGTTATTGTGATTGACTGTTATACTGCTTATATACGTATCATGTGGAAATCGATGTTTTATGGGTTCATAAGTTAAGGGTCAAGAGTAGGATTTTACTATTGAGCCTTCGTAGCTCATGGTGTTGCCTTGTGGTGACCCTGGTATATTATATGGGTGGCGACGCCGGTATAATATGTCAGATTTGATAGGCGAACAGGGCGAACTATTCACCTTGGAGGCGTTCGGAGCCGAGGAGCTGGCTAGGATGGAGAAGCAAGAAGAGCTGTAGTTAGGAACCCTAGATCCCTCTATTATTTGAATAAAGTACTTTTGTACGGTTTATGATGTAATAACGAGCCGGACTCGCTTCATTTTATTAATAAAATGTTTTAATTAACGTACCCAAAATTCGGGGCGTTACAAAATGCCACCAATCTCTATGACGTCGTACCGAATGGCCCCAACTGACCTAAAGGAGCTCAAGACCCAATTGCAAGAGCTATTGGGCAAAGGATTTATCTGATCAAGCACGTCACCATGAGAAGCACCGGTGTTGTTCGAAGGAACGCTTCAATTACGCAGTTAAATCAAGTCATGGTCAATAACCGATATCCATTGCCTAGGATCGATGATCTATTTGATCAATTGAGAAGCGCCACTTGCTTTTCTAAAATCGATCTTCGAACAAGCTATCATCAATTAAGGATCCGAAAGAAGGATATCGCTAAAGTAGCCTTTTGTACCAGATATGGACACTACGAGTTTGTAGTAACACCGTACGGGCTGACAAATGCTCCAGCAGTGTTCATGTGTCGAATGAACAAGAAATATTTTTTTTACCCTACTTAGACAAATTTGTAGTGTTGTTCATTGATGATATCTGGATATACTCTACCAATAAGGAGGAGTACGAAGGACACCTTCGGATAGTACTACAAGTACTTCGAGATAGCCAACTTTATGCCAAGGCAAGAATATGCGAATTCTGGCTAGAAGTGGTTAAGTTCTTGGGGTACGTGGTATCCAAGGACGGAATCGAGGTGAACGAAAGTAGAGTCAAAGTAGTACTAAATTGGAAGCAGCCCTACATTTGAAATTACGGTCAGAAGGTCACCGATGCCAAAGGCTTATTTTCCCATGATTACAAAGGTTCTTTTAGTGCCTTTGCTAATAATATCCGAGTTTCTAGAATATTGTAGGGCTTACTAGCTGATATTCGATTTTCCCCTGTATGAGGATGGAGTACTTATGCTTATGGAGTGATTCTGCTCGAGTGAATCCGTTGTTTCCTAGTGTTAGAAACGGGTTTAATATTGTTAGGTGGGGAAGGATCGTGCTAAGGAAACGTTTGTGGGATACGAGTCCGCATGATGATTTGGTAGAGGTTTTGCATTTGACGTTGGTATTTACGATGTAAACTTTAACAAAGGTCGACAACGAGACAAGTTGTTTGACGGCTAAAGCAACTTCAACCCCATCTTGTTAAGCAAGTGATGAGGCTTATTTCGAGTAACAAAACATGTAAGGATGGATGGTGACCTACTCCTATTTTAAGGGGGATAGAGGATGATTCCAAGACCAGGATAGCGACTCTACCTAACCCGTTGTCACTCACCAAATTCGAGGACGAAATTATTTTAAGGGGGATAGGTTGTAACAACCCTGGTTTTGGGTAAATAAAAATTTCGTTAAATATTCGAAATTTTCTTTTAATTACTTAGATTGCTTTAATATTTCCTTTTAATTCCTAAAATTTGTCGTAATTAGATTTTAGCCCCTTAAAAAATTCGTTTAAGGCCCTACTTGGCGAGTCTAGTTAGCTTCTAACCGATTAGTTGGAGAAACCAAACTACCAATTCACCTAGTTACAATTCCCTAACCCTAGATGAACCTTTTTGACCATCTTTGAGCCTTGTTAACCTTTCCAACCCTAGACTAGAAAATCATTATATATTTACTTTTATTATTTTAATTCTTTTCTTTACCCTTTGGACGATAAAAGTTTGGAAAACTTTTATCCATTGGACAAATGAAACCCTAGAATTTCTATTTAAGATATTTTATGCTAGAATATCAATGTACTCATATATAGTTATATATATAGACTTATATACTTGCTTAAAAGGACATGTAGTCATATTCAAGGGTTATTTTATTTTAGTTTATTTGTTTTTACTCATTGGTCAATAATCGCTAGGGAGATTATTACCCATTGGATAATGAAGTTATCATTCCAACAAGTACGAGAGTTTATTTAATAAACCATTTTCTAGATTTCCCATGTGGTGATATACTTATATATATATATATGTGTGTATGTACCTTATGGACTTAATACCCTAGATTTCCTAGGTACACTAGTACAATATTATAATGGGATCATGTGCCAATTTGGATTAGTTTAATAGGGAGTTTTGACTTGAAAATCTACCTAGATTGCATGGTATACCCTTATATATGATGAAGCAACTTTGATGACAGCACCGACTTGAACCTGCAAAACAAAGCTAACAACCTGAGTCACCGGTATGGTGGCGTGCCAACCACCCTCCGATGCCTAAGTCAGTAGAATATTTGTTATGAAAAGGTAGTGAGTTTCTCTGCTCGAGTTGTGTTCCTCGTATTGGCATTCTACCGTTGTATTTATAGGCGTTCCCATCGGAGTTTGAGTCCTTGTAGGACTATACCTCGTAGGTTCCGGATCTCCTCTTTGGGGAGTGTGGAGTCCTGCCTTAGCTAGGAGTCCATGGGATTTCTGTCAGGCTTAGGAATCCCATCTTTGACTATAGTTATGTATATCTCTGGGGATTTAGGCTTATCCCAGCCTTCCCTTATCCCTTAGGATTATCGTTCCAGCTGTGGCATCTTTATCCGGATTGGTGTATCCTTTATGTGATATCATAGGGATTATGCTCTTCAGGAGAGCTAGGGGCCGGAGCTGGGGGATCATTGCTTCGTTTCTTTAAGCCCTTTATACAGGGTTAAAAAGGGGGAATTGCTCCTACTCCCCAGGTTCGTAGGCCCGGTAGTGCTGAGCTCTTCTAAGTATATTCTACTTATCAGGTACTCCCCTGTTCCTAAGCTCCAGGTTTGATCCTGAGGTTGGGAACATTGGAAGAGCTTAAATGGCGGTTACCGCTTTTTCCATTTTTCAGAAGGTTTTAAACACATGGGGTGGACGATGAAGATTCAGGAGCCATTCTCGGGACCAATGCTGATCTTTTAGCTTCTCCCTCTCTTTTGTTCTGCATTCGAATCTTTTCAAGGGATTTTGTCGTGAAGTTTTCCCCGTCGTTCTTCTTCGTCACCCGCTAGAGCTCTCCTCTTGTAGGTACGCTTCCTCTTTCTTCGCTGTTTCTTCTCCATTTTTACACTGGATCCTTCTTCCAGTACAGAAATTACTAACACGAAGCGGGTTATCCGTGGGGAGTTTATTTGTGCTAGATTGATTGGATTTTCGTGCATCAACTTGCATTCTCCCATTATAGAGGATTTCGCGCCTTACTCCCTTGTTCTTCAAAATAGGGTTTTTCATGACCTCTTCTACCTATCTGCTTCGTTATACCCGAAATTTGCTGTTGGTACCTTAATGGCGGAGGGTTTTATTAATTTCTCATCGATTCTTAACGCTGAAGAGTCGACCATTGAAGAGGAGGTTTCGATGCATCGTCGCGGTAGTATTAGGGTTTCGCCTTTGCCTGACATGAGCCAGTCTAGCCATGTCAGGCACTCGGCGCCCCCGGTTTCTGTGTCAAGGGGCTCTTGTAGGACTCCTGCCTTCTCTGCTTCTAACATTCCCTCCACTATTACTAACGAAGAGTTGGCCGCTCTTAGGGTTAGGTATTCTATTCCAGAATCTGTTTCCCTTAGGAAGCCCTCTGGGTTAGAACGAGCTTGTTCTTTTGTTGAGAACGAGACTTGCCTTTACGTTGGTTCGTTAGAAGGGGGGTTGCGTTTGCCTTTACCCACCATGGTGAGAGACATTCTGAGTTTTCTTGGGTTAGCGCCCGGCCAGATTGTTCCCAATTCTTGGCGCCTTTTGATAGGCTATGCCGCGTTGTGGGGAGCGATGTCTGACGGGCAGGTTTCTTTAACCAAAGGGCCTTTCTTGAACCAGTTTTCTGTTAAGGAAGCCCCCGGAGGTTCTGGGTGGTTTTACTTTGCCAAGAGGCCTGGTGGAGGGGAGCTTCCTACTGTAAGTAAGAATTGGAAGGATAAATTCTTTTTTGTCGGCGGTGATGGTTGGGAGCTTCCTAATTGGGAGATTGGAACATATGCTCCTCGGATTCCCAGTAGATGGGGAATTCCTGTTACAAATTGTAAGCCACTGCTTTTTATGAATTATTGCTTCCCCAGTTTGATCTATATAGTTACGATCGCTTTCGTTTTGGCAGCGAGAGTACCATTTCCTTTGAGCCCTTCTTTGGAGGCAGAGTTACAGCAAGCCAGGAACTACTCTGTTCATAGTTGGGAGCTGCTTGTGACTTCGGAGTCATTAGCTGCATACTTGTTGGGCCCAGAGACCACTCGTGAGGCTTTAGCACTTTCTAGAGGCAGTTTCTTTTTTGGTTTATTTTCACGCTTCTAGTTGATTTTCATATTGCTTTTATTTCTCTTCTTTTCAGAGGAAGAAAGTGAAATCAAGGTAATGGCACCTAAAATGGATAAAGCCCTTTTGGCCCAGCTGAAAGCTGAGCGGTCCAAGCAGTCACCTGGGGTCGTAGCTCCAAAAAGGAAGAGCTCTCACCTTAAAAAACAATTGAACGTTGACAGTTTCCTGGATGCTGACCTTTTTATTAATTCTGCTCCTGACGTGGTAACGGAGCAGCCTATTGACGTTGATGTTGAGAAATCAAAAAGTAAAACGAAGGCTGTGGTCATAGATGGTGCTCCTTCGGCCAAGAAGTCAAGGATTTCCACTGGTGTTTCTGTCTTGGGTAACCATCAGGAAGCTCTCGATCGTGTTTCCAAGCTGCTTCATGCAAATGATGAGGAGCTGATGGGGGAGATGTCTTTACAGGCTGTTGGGGAGCAGATGTTGGTCGAACTATGTAGGGGAGTGAAATATCCAAAGGTGCGAAAGGTTCGGATGACTCGTAAGGGATTGGATGCGTTGTTCTCGTCCAAGTATTTGTCTCAGTTCATCTGTTCCTCGAAGGACATGAGTACGTCATGTGTACGTATTATCCGAAGGATCAAATAATCTTAAGAGCTTAGCCGAGCCTCGTACTCACTCCGAAGGATGACATATTCATTTCGTTCGGATAAGGTAGTGATACTACCCTATATGCTCGGTAAAGCACTTTGTCTTCCGTTCTTCTTTTCTTCGGTTATAATGGTTTCATTCGGACATCGCCACTCCAGAACCTTCTAGAAGCTTCCAAAGAAACGTGTTGGAGTCTCTCTGATAGGTGAGGTGACATCCCTGATTGATGTGACCCTTCTTGCTCTGACTGGGCGGCTCCCCTTATCCCAACAGGCGGCAGTCAATTAATGTCTCTGACTTATGACGTCATCCGAGCATCACCAAGCACATGGGCGTCAGAGACAGCTTGCACCACGCTTACTCCTTTCATCTTAGCCTATAAATAGATGGGTACTTCCACCAAGTAAAAGGTTCAGATTTCTAAACACTCTTCTTCCTCCTAGAGCATATTTCTTACCGAACTTCTCTCCTCTTAGCTCCTCTTTCTGACTAGACCATCGGAGCTTCTTCCCGGAGGAACAACCCCCTCCGGTTCTGCAGGTACACGACGTCCGGAGCCACATCAATTGGTTCAAACGAGTCGAGACGGTTCATCAGAAATCAGCCCCCCATAATTGGCGACTTTGCTGGGGACATATCAATCTATCACCGTGGGCCTGATTTCTGTCCCCATCTTGACTCTACTCCTATTCTTCTCTCCCTGCCCTTCACCTTCTTCCTATGGCTCAACGCCTTCCTCCTCCTGGCCCGGAAAACTTCACTCTGGGACTGTCCGGATATGGGTCTATCAACCCTAATCAAGAACATGCAACACACCCTCCAGTTTCTCGACAACTCACGTTTCCTCAAACTGAGCTGGATATTGCTTTGCAGGAGCAAAAATGCCAAGCAGCAGTAATAGCCATGTTGCAGCAACGTCTGGAAGAGCGTGACGGCAACCAACCTGGCACCCGAGCCAATAAACACGCAGCCGGTCGAGTCAACCGGCGAAACACCATAAACGTAGCAGAAAGTCGCATCCAACCAAAACGACAGACTTGGCAACGTTCGAGAGACGGACTGTATTCGAACGTCTAGGCAAGGACGCTCGGCTTCAACCAACGGGCTCCGGTCCTCGGTTAACAAGCGTAATTCGATCGGAGAGCACTCGATCTTCCGCAACCTGTTCCACGGCGAGAACGCACCGAGCGACAGTATTAGGTCAGGTGCATCACTCGCATAAACATCATCAAGATTCGAGGAAAGAGAGACAGCCCGTGGATCTTAACGATTCACCTCGGCGAAGCTACTCCGGCGAATTCCCCGAACAAACAGAGACCACGTATCGAGTTTCCGAACGTCATTATGGGGAACGGCGAACCGAAAGATCACGGGGCCATCACAAGGTGCCCAGTCAAGAGCAGCACTCGAAAAAGGATAATACAATTACCCTCTACGACCAGTTTACTGGACTTCCGACCGTATATCAATAGGTAGCTAATCCTCGGGAGCTTCGGCTGGCACAGCCTGCGGGTTCCAGAGGGGCGCCCGAACCAACAAGAAACGATAGGGAAATGAGGGGATACCAAGCAAAAAATCCTCCTCGGCAGTACCATCACGAACGTCGGAAAGAACCAGAACCTTGTCAGACCACGCAACCATCGGCTGTAAGGCCCACTCTTATTCCAGAAGATAATTCGAAGCTCGGGAAGGCAAAAGCTTCCCCCTTCGTGGACGCAATATAGCAGGAGCGACCCCCGGATAGATTCGTGATGCCAAAACTCAAGCGTTACGAGGCTAAAGAGGACGCAGTCGTGTTCATCTGCCGCTTTCGACAAATGATGAGCCTTCATAACTTCTCCGACGCACTTATGTGCAAAATCTTCCCCCTCTCGTTGAGTGAGCGAATCATGCTCTGGTACAATCAGTTGAAACCCAAGTCTATCACATGTTTCAATGAGCTCGAGTTGGAATTCACAAAGAGGTTTGTAACCAGCAACATTCACCCGAAGACGCTTTCAATGCTGGTAAACATGCGAAGAGCTGCGGGGGAAACTCTTCGGCTGTATACCGAGCAATACTGGGAGGTTTACAATCTTATTCCTGATTGCAATCAGGGAGTGGCAGCCGAGTCATTCATGAACGGCCTGGACCCAACTTCGACAATGTTTCGAGATCTGTCAAGGAATCCGCCGAAGAGTATGGGGGAGCTCATGACAATTATCGAGAAAGATTACGTCCATGAAGAGGCGATGGCAGAGCGTAACGCACCGAAGGTCGCCGAGCCTTCTAAAGCGCACGTAGCGGTTAAGAAGTAGGTGGCAAATATTGGGCAGACGTCGGGGGGAAGTAAGCCGAACAACGGAAATCGACCCTCGCAACGACAACCACAAGTAATGCAACAAAAGCGTGAGCCGAGGCCCGACGAATATGTTGCTGAGCAGACTATGTTCACCTAGCCCATTTATAAGCTCCTCTCCACCATTGGGAAGCTCCTATTCTTCTCTTGGCCTACTGGGCTCCTCGGAACGAATGGCCAAGGACCTGGGATGTGCTCATACCACAAGGAGCGGGGGCACTATACGACGAAGTGCCAACCTTTCAAGCGATACTTGGAGGAACTTGCTGCAGCTGGGCACCTCAATCCGTGGATCGATACTCGGAAGAGTCCACTACCACCACCCCCTCCTCTTCTAGGTGGACATGTTAGTGTCATTCAAGGTATTGCTTCCGAGGGAAGGGTATCTGAGTTGCAGTTAGAGATCAACAAAGCTGTCACTGCTCTTTCGGTGTGTAACGTGGGTTCCTCGGTGAAAAGGAAGTTTGAAGATCCAAATGGTGATGGCCCAATTGCTTTTACATCCGAAGACTTGAAAGGAGTTCAAGTGCCACATACCGATGCCCTTGTTGTAACGGTGATAATTGACAAATCGACCCTCCAGAGGGTGTTGATTGACCAGGGAAGCTCGACAGATGTGATGGTTTATTCGACTTTCAAGAGTCTCGGCCTGTCCCCAAATCAGCTTCGGCCAGCGACGACACCTCTCGTAGGCTTCACAGGCGCCCCCGTTTGGCCGCTTGGTATGGTCAACCTCCTTGTGAGAGCCGGTTCTCGAGTGATTGACGTCGAATTCATAGTGGTTAGTTCTTCTAGCCCTTATAACGTAATCCTCGGTCGAGCCTGGCTACACAGGATGCAAGCAGTGGCTTCTACCTATCACCAAGTTGTGAAGTTCGTCGGCTGGAACGGTAGACAAGAGAGCCTCCGAGGCGATCAAGTGCAATCCAAGAAATGCTATATCAGTACAGTCACGACGAAACAAAGCTGTTTAGAGGTGCAGTGTGTGGAAAATGGAGAAGTGCAAGTGCTTGACGATGTGGGATTGCCAGCCGAGCAAAGGTCAACCGAGGAACTTATTCGCATGCCTATCACGGAGGACAGCACTCGGTACTTTCTCATCGGCAGTTCTTTGTCCGAGGACGAGCGAAAAGAGATGTTCGACTTCCTCATCCAACATATCGAGGTATTTGCTTGCACCCCTCAGGAAATGCCTGGTGTCGACCCATCGTTCGCAACCCATTCATTGAACGTGGATCCAAATAGGAAGCCAGTGGTGCAGAAGCTTCGGCGTTCGTCTGCACTTCATGTTGAGGCCGTGATGGCTGAGGTGGACCAATTGCTGAACGCTGGGGCTATACGGGAGATTCTTTACCCTACCTGGTTGGCTAACCCAGTTGTGGTTCAGAAGAAGAATGGAAAATTGAGGGTTTGTGTGGACTACACGAATCTCAACGATGCTTGCCCGATGGATCGGTTCCCTCTCCCTCGGATCAAACAAATGGTGGACGCAACAGCGGGTTGTGAGCGGTTGAGCTTCATGGATGCGTATCGAGGATACCACCAAATCGCCCTTGCCGAAGGTGATCAAGAAAAGACAGCTTTCATTTCCCCTCGGGGCGTTTATTGCTATAACGTCGTTCCGTTCCGATTGAAGAACGCCGGGGCTACATTTCGATGAACAATAACGTCAATGTTCCCAGGGATGCTCGGACGAACTTTAGAAGCTTATATTGATGATTTGGTGTGCAAGAGCAAGTTTGCTCGGGATCATTTTCGGGATCTCGGAGAAGTCTTTGCGGTCCTGAAGACACGGAAGCTGCGACTCAACGCAGAGAAGTGTGCGTTTGGAGTCAGTTTAGGGAAATTCCTCGGGTACATGGTCAGTCGCCGAGGCATTGAAGCAGATCCAACGCAGCTCACGGCCGTGCAAAACCTTCGAGCTCCTACGACTATCAGGGAAGTGCAACGCCTTACGGGAATGGTTGCGGCACTGAATCGGTTCATACGGTGTTCGGGAGATCTCTGTTGTCCGTTCTTCCAAGCCATCAAGACGAGCCGCAGAAGGTTTGTATGGACCGAAGAATGTGAGCAGGCTTTGCAATCTCTGAAGGACTACCTGTCACATGCTCCTCTCCTCGTGAAGCCTCAACCCGACGAAGATCTGTATCTCTACCTCGCAGTCTCAGATCATGCCACCAGTTCAGTGCTTGTTCGAAAAGAAGGGATGGAGCACCAACCAATCATTTACTCGAGCAAGACGATGACGGATTCTCAGACTAGGTATCTGCCTATGGAGAAGTTAGCATTGACTCTCGTTTTGTCTAAAACGAGCCTTTTGCCGTACTTCCAATGCCATAGGATCGTGGTCCTTACTGAGTTTCTTCTCAAAGCAGTGCTTTAGAAGACTGATTCCTCCAGTCGGATTCTCAAGTTCTCACAAGACTTGGCCAACTACGACATCCAATTGGAGCCAAGGACGGCTATAAAATGACAAGCATTGGCGGACTTTTTCGCCGAGCTAACTCCAGGCTTGCAGGATGAAGCCAACGCTTTGGCTCTTGCGGAGACTGAAGCTCGGATCTCTGCAACCGAGGCCCACATGGAATGGATTCAACAGCCAGCAGACGCTCGTCGCTCGAGATTCACGCTCGGCACGAAGCGTCCTGTTCATGAATGGAACTTATTCTCAGGAGACGCTTGGCGGATGACCGTAGATGGCGCCTCAAACGTTCATGGGGCTGGGGCTGGAATAGTTCTCGTGTCGCCCGAGGGAACCGTACACGAAAACGTGGTCTCGATCGGTTACAGAGCGACTAACAACGAAGCCGAATACGAAGCCTTGATCGCTGGGTTGCAACTTGCCCTTCGACTTGGAGCGGACTCTGTTCATGTGTTTTGTGATTCTCGGCTGATTGTGGGACACCTCAATGATCATTACCAGGCCAGGGATGAACGTATGAACGCCTACGTAAGCCACGTCTTGGCTCTTCTCAAGCAATTTGGACGGGTGGAGATCGAGTGGATCGCTCGGGAACATAACGCTCATGCTGACGCCCTCGCAGGTCTCGCTTCGGTTTATCGGGCCTCGGGCAGTCGCACTATCGTGTTTGACGAAATAGACTCTTCGAGCTTCGAACCATCGACTGCTCATGTCGCGGCCATATCGTTCGACTCAAGTCATTTGGATCCCATAGTGCTATACCTTCAGAATCAAACGCTGCCTGCGGACAAGAAGGAAGCTCATAAGGTACGATGCCGTGCTGCCAACTACTTTTTGGATCCCAATGGTCATCTATACCGAAGAACGTTCACCGGCCTGGACTTGAAAGTGGTGTATGAGACCCAGGTAGAAAGCATCCTGGCTGAGCTTCACTCGGGTAGTTGTGGGGCTCATTCAGGTGGACGAAGCATAGTGCAACGAGCTTTGACTCAGGGGTACTGGTGGCCAAAGATGGTGAAACAATTCGAGGAATACATGAAACGTTGTGTTCGGTGCCAAAAGCAGGCCTCCCTTATCCACCAGCTGGCTTTCCCACTCAAGATGATCACAAGTCCTTGGCCTTTTGCAGTGTGGGCTTTTGACATTGTGGGGAAACTGCCCAAGGCACCTGGGGGTTTTGAATATTTGCTGACAGCCACGGACCTATTCACTAAGTGGGTCGAAGCCAAGCCGATGGTAAAGACGACTGCAGGTGATGTGGAACGGTTTATTTGGAAGCATATCATCTCAAGGTTCGGTGTTCCTTACGCTATACTTTCGGACAACGGATCCCAATTTGTGGTCGCTGCCCTTAAAGCGTTCTATAAACAACGGAAGATCTCAATCCAGAATTCCTCGGTTGCTTATCCTCAAGGTAATGGTCAAGCCGAAGCATCAAACAAGACCATCACTCGGGGGCTTAAGCGTCGTTTGGAAAGGAAGCTCGGTCTATGGGTTGACGAGCTCCCTCATGTTTTGTGGGCCTACCGTACTACGCCTCGGCGTTCCACTGGACGTACCCCGTTTGCCATGGCCTACGGCATGGAAGCCGTTCTCCCTCTCCCCACGTTGATTCCAACAGCTCATACGGAGAATTTCAATCCTGTGGCTAACAATGCACTCGTGGGTGCTGAGTTGGATTTCGCCGAAGAACTACGTGATAACGCCAACCTTCGGCATGCAGCCTATCAGCAAGAGGTGGCTAGGGGCTACAATAAGAATGTTCGAGCTCGGCCGTTTCAGGTTGGCGATCTCGTTCTTCGGATGGTTGTGGAAGCAAGTAAGTTGACGAAGCTCAAGGATCCCTATGAAGGTCCTTACCAAGTGGTTGAGAAGATTGGCCATGGCGTTTATAAGCTAGCAGAGATGGATGACACCCCCATACCTAACCCTTGGAACGCTCAGAAGCTTCGGAAGTTTCACGGCTAGCTGTTGTTTCGTGTTTAGTTTTTCTGTAATTTTCACTCTGTAATTTTCACTTTCATTATACCTTGTAAGCCTTTGGGCCTCTTTAATAGATGTATCCTTCCTTTTTCTACTCGTTTTTATCTCACCTTGGGTATTCCACCTAGCCTGTCTTAAGCCGTTGGGCAAGCGATCGTACTCGATTAACCCTCGGAATTCTCCTTGTTCGGGCGAAATCCTCATAGCCCTCGGAGTTATTCTCGTTTGCGCGTCAACCTCGTCGCCCTCGTACTTCTGTTCGTTCGTTCCCCTCGGTTCCCTGTTCTCTTACTATCTGTTCGGATTCCCATATCTGCGGCTTGGGAATCCTAACAGACAGGGGGCTACTCTACGGGAACGGGCACATGGTAAAACATAAGCATGAAGCATGCAACTGGTGGATTTATAGTCACACTTTACCCGAACATCACAATTGATTCACAAAGGATCAATAGAAACAAGAAACACGAACAACCATACTTAACCAAAAAATAAAGTTTCAACATTCACATTTCAGGGGGTACAATATTCCATTGTATTTCAGACGCCAACTGGCAAAACATGTTCACAAACAATTTAAAAAAAAAAAAACAACAAAAAAGAGAAGAAACCAAACGCCCAGTACATCTTAAAGGTCTTCCTGCGGGAAAAGAGGCAAGGTAGGGTCATCTGTAGGAGTTGGAGCAGAGGCAGCTTCGGTAGGTGCATTTGTGGTCTCTTCGTTCGGACCAAGCTGCTGCTGCTGCTGCTGCTCATCCTCGGGCTGCTGTGCTTCGACCAGACTCCGAGAAGGAACCTCAACAAGCATTCTTCGCTCGTCGTCAGCCTCCACACCGGCGTCATCAAAGCCTGTATTGTAGCCCAAGCATCTCAGCCTGGGCCTCGGCGAGCTCCTCAGCAGCAGCTTCTTCCGCTTCGAAGTACCCCTTATCGTACGCCTTCTGAAGCTCACCTTCCATCTCCTTCTTCATCTCCTCTCGACCTTGAGCCCTTCCTTCGGCAAGGCCTTCATCCTTCCCTTCCGACCTCGTTTTCTCGGCAGCCTCTTGCATGCCCTTCACCAGATCGTTTAGATTGGTGACCTGGGTTTCGAGTGCCGAACGAGCAGCCTCGGATTCCTCCGAGCTCCTCTTGTACTCCTCGGCCGCGTCTTTATTGACTTGTAGAGACTACAACATATGTTTCCTCTTCTTTTCATGCTCAGTGAGGTGAAGGTTCATGCTCATGATTGATTGGGAGGCCTGAGAACGAATAAGTGTGTTATAAGCAAGCAAGCAAAGGAAAAAGCAAACTGTTATAACCAAAACAACTTACCCTTGCAGCATGATAGTAATACTCGGTGAGAGCTGCTTTGAGCGAGGGCGGGGATTCGATGTCCCTCGGCAAGCCCACCCCAGACAAGAGTGTCAGGGCGAGGGACGGGTTGTCCCGCAGGCTGTCGGACTTCAACACCTGCTTCTTATCAGCGATGATGAAGCTCGGCGCCTAGGGGACGCTTTCTTCACTCGTCTCCTTCCCCTTAGCGGCCACACCTGCCACATCTCCAGCCACCGTCTGCACCGTTGTCTTTTGTTTCTTGCCAGCCGGGGCTTCCTTCGGTGACGGAGGAGCAGGAGGACCATGTTTTTGAGTTGGAGGGGGAGGCACCTTTTTGCTCAGAGCAGAGCCTGAGGCCCCTGGTGCTCCAGTTTTCTTTGAAAGGCCCTTGGCCTTGTCTCTCGCTCTCTCGCTTCCATCTTCTTCTGAAGCACGTCCTTCATGCTTCGTGGAGGCATGTTCTCTTCTTCTTCGGGGGTTGATCCTTCGGTGGGTTCGCGAATGAGTCCTCAGAGAAGTTCTGTTCTCGCTCGGGAGAAGTTCTTCGGGAAGATCTTCGCGAGTGGCTTCTTCCTTGTCCGCTTCCTTCTTTCGGATACGCCCCCCGTAGGCTGCTTTGTATTCAAGGATTGTGGGGGCGTCTCTTTCTTCCCATGGGATGGTGAGAAGGGTAGAGGCGAGCTTGCAATTCCTCGCAGCTTGCAGCAACTCCTTGTTGATTTTTGTTGTATCTGTTGAACAAAAGAAAATGAAGCAATCAGTCAGAGGAACATTAAGTATTAGTTTACAGCGAACGAAGCAATTCAAAGTAAAGAACGGTGCGACTATGATTTCTTACGGGGTCCGCCCCTGCGTGTGGCAACTTTGAATTGCCCGTACTCCGCTGGGGGATACTGATAATTACCCCGAACTTCAACGTAGTCCGAGGCCCATTTCTCGGAATCATACATCCCTTCGGGGATTATCTTCACCATCTTCCTTCAGGAGCACAGGTAGTAGCGGGAATACCTGATGTTCCATGACATCGTGTAATTTTCAAATATATGATGGGCTTCGAGTGGATACATCTTTAGTTGGGCGAGCTTTATAATCGAGTGGATAATGCGGAAGGAATTGACGCTCAATTGGCAGGGGGTTAAGGTGAACAGTAATATGTTCGTCGCTGAATCTTATCCGAGGACCAGGGATTGGAGTGATGATAACATCGTCCGGGATTTTGTAATGCCGTCGAAAGGATCTCATTCCTTCTTCACTTTCGAAGGATTTCCAATAAGGACACGGGTCTTTCCCTGTTCGGTTAGGAATGACATCAAGGTCTAGGGGGACTATCTTCCTCTTCTTCTTTTGAGGTTTAGATGAAGATCCAACGGCACCATCTCCACCCTCGGCCTGGCTCGACGAAGCCGTGGCCGTTCCCATCTCGACAATGTCTCTGTCGGACTCCGTTTCTTCGGCCTCAATGTCGCCTTCCACTTCTCCCGTCGGGTTGTCTTGCTCCCTCTCCGAAGGATTGCCTTCTAGGTCGACTATTTCACTTTTTGGGGGCATTGTTCGGAGAGGAGTGACGTGGGCCGGGAGGTCAGTTCCTGCAGAATTTCCAGAATCCTCGCCCCCTTCTCGAACGCGGTAGCTCCGAGCTAGATTGGAGATAGCGTCGGTAATCGCGAGGTTCGAACCCCCAGCGCCTAAAGTTGCACTGTCTACCGAACAAAATGACTCCCCAGACGAAACTGAAGCAAAAGTATGCATACCTAAAAACAAAAGTGCAAGGGGAAAGACCGTCAGCGAGTTGCATGGTCAAGTCCTATTGTGCCTATGTTCGGTGAAAGGAAACGTCCGAGCGGACTGATTCTTCCGAGAGACGATTAGTCAAAGGAGAAGTTTAAGCGAAAAACTCCAAAGTGTGGGAAAATACTCCTATGTGTGCTTGGAAGAACACATGTTGAAGATGCCTCTATGTTCGGAAGAACACATGAACATCTTCAACCCTCTCTACAGTGCACAGGCGAAAAACCAGATGAAATGAAAGAAAAATGGCCCCAAAAGCGTGTATTGATAACTGAAATGCAGGAAAAGTGGGAGAAATCAGAAACATACCTTGAAATCAAAGAAAACTCTGGGTTGAACGCTTCAAACTCTTCGAAAATCTGCAAATTGCTTAAGTTTCAGAAAACGGGAATGGCGTCATACTGTTCAAATGTCTGAGAGGAGGAGGAAAAGTGATTCTCTCTCTCCTCTCTCCGTCTCTTATACCTAGGGCGGAATTCGAAGCGGTGCCGAGCCCCCAGCTGTAGGATTTGGGCGGGAGATTGATGTGACCGCTGATGTGTGACACGTGGTGATTAATGGGGTGCGCCGTATCGACATCCAATAGCAGGGCGACACGTGGTGTCGTTTGAATCTGGCGGTTGCAGAGGCATTAAATGAAGGTAGCAGGCCTAACGATTTGATACCTTTCTGACATGTCACTTACAAATGACCTTCGAAAAATCAGGTAGTGACCTCGCTTCGGTTATTACTCTTTGGCTGCTCCTCTTTCAACTCCTCCTTCCCTGCCGAAGCTAAGAAATATCCAAAGGTGCGAAAGGTTTGGATGACTCGTAAGGGATTGGATGCGTTGTTCTCGTCTAAGTATTTGTCTCAGTTCATCTGTTCCTCGAAGGACATGAGTACGTCATGTGTACGTATTATCCGAAGGATCAAATAATCTTAAGAGCTTAGCCGAGCCTCGAACTCACTCCGAAGGATGACATATTCATTTCGTTCGGATAAGGCAGTGATACTACCCTATATGCTCGGTAAAGCACTTTGTCTTCTGTTCTTCTTTTCTTCAGTTATAATGGTTTCATTCAGACATCGCCACTCCAGAACCTTCTGGAAGCTTCCAAAGAAACGTGTTGGAGTCTCTCTGATAGGTGAGGTGACATCCCTGATTGATGTGACCCTTCTTGCTTTGACTGGGCGGCTCCCCTTATCTCAACAGGCGATAGTCAATTAATGTCTCTGACTTATGACGTCATCCGAGCATCACCGAGCACATGGGCGTCAGAGACAGCTTGCACCACACTTACTCCCTTCATCTTAGCCTATAAATAGATGGGTACTTCCACCAAGTAAAAGGTTTAGATTTCTAAACACTCTTCTTCCTCCTAGAGCATATTTCTTACCAAACTTCTCTCCTCTTAGCTCCTCTTTCTGACTAGACTGTCAGAGCTTCTTCCCGGAGGAACAACCCCCTCCGGTTCTGCAGGTACACGACGTCCGGAGCCACATCACTCGGTTCAAACGAGTCGAGACGGTTCATCAGAAATCAGCCCCCCACAAACTAGCTATGGTATGTTTCCTTCTCTTGCCTTGTCACCTAATGATCTGTTGTTCTATTTTCTAACTCTTTCTTTTCGATGGCAGGCCGCTGTTCGTGGTCAATATCTGACCTCTCAGAGCCACAGCTTGGGCAAGCAAGTGATTACTCTTACGGAGGCCAACTTAAAACTCACAAATTCGATGGCAGGCCGCTGTTCGTGGTCAATAACTTACCTCTCAGAGCCACAGCTTGGGCAAGCAAGTGATTACTCTTACGGAGGCCAACTTAAAACTCACAAAACAGGGTGCTTCCATGACTATGGAGCTTCAGAAGGCTACGACCGAGAGAGATGCTGCTTTGAAGCAAAAAGGAGAGCTAGAGGTGGAGAGGGATACTGCCGTGGCAGTTGCTCGAGGTTTGGAGCGAAAGATTTCTGAATGGGACGTGGAGATGGAAAAATACAGAGTTATGAGTCAGGGGATGCTTGAGAAGGTAAAGAATGCTCGAAGGGAGGCCATCGAACTCTTCCTGCAGTCCCCAGAGTACCGTCAAGACATAACCCAACAGTACTTTGATGGGTTTGAAGCCATGAGGAGCTGGGCGGCCATAGCTTTTCCAAATTTGGATTTTTCCAAGTTTGAAGTTGACGATGAAGAGGGGCCCTCTGGCCTTGACGTGGGACAAAGGGAGGAAGAGGAAGGTGACGATGCGGCATCCAAAGATACCTCCGTTCCAAGTTCAGCAATTGTATCTCTTCTCCAGTCTCCGGAAAAAGTTTCTCTTCCTCTCGATTCTCCAATTTCATTAGTAACACCTCCTGGCCCGTCATCTGGTGATGGGCAGGCTATTTGATTGTCCTAACTTGGGACGTTTGAAACTTTGAACTTGTTTGGGTCTGTACTTCTGAATACTTTTCTTTTTGCTATGTTTCTTTTGGAGTGGCCATGGTTTGGCCTTAACTCTTTGACTTGCTGATCTTTTATGTGATCACGTGGGAGCCTAGAGAAGGCTGTTTTGAATGATAAGTGCTGATGGGATGAAAGAATACTTTCATCACTATGGGAATTCCATGTGATTTCTTTGTGCTCTTGCAGATTTATGTTTCTGCTAGGCTGGGCATTCTGATGGTTTGGTGTTCAGATATTTTTGCTATTTGTTACATAGATATACTATGCTGTACTCCCCTAAGTGTGTTTGTTGTTTGTATTCAAACAACGAAGACACTTATATATTCTTCTCGTAGTTATTCACCAAATGATTTACAAAGTAAGTAGCTGCGATACGTTTGTGAGCTTGGAAATTATTCCTGAGCTCTTTAATTTGCATAGTTGTGCTACGTGTGTGAGCTTGGAAATCTTTCCTGAGCTCTTTAATTTGCATAGCTGTGCTACGTCTGTGAGGTTGGATCTCATTCCTTAGCTCTTTAACTTGCATAGCTGTGCTACGTCTGTGAGCTTGGATCTCATTCCTTAGCTCTTTAATTTGCATAGCTGTGCTATGTCTGTGAGCTGGGATCTCATTCCTTAGCTCTTTAATTTGCATAGCTGTGCTACGTCTGTGAGCTTGGATCTCATTCCTTAGCTCTTTAACTTGCATAGCTGTGCTACGTCTGTGAGCTTGGATCTCATTCCTTAGCTCTTTGACTTGCATAGCAGTGCTACGTCTGTGAGCTTGGATCTCATTCCTTAGCTCTTTAATTTGCGTAGCTGTGCTACGTCTGTGACTGTTCTTGGGGTTTTAAACTTGCCTTTATTTGGAAGCAGTCGTTTCGAATGCCCGATGTAGGCGGATATTTAACTTCCCATTATTCTAAGCAGTTTAAAGTGGCGGTTTTAGCCACAGCTTTGATTGTGATCGTGCTAATTGGTTTAGCAAGCGGTTATTGAACCGTCTAGTTTTGCTATAAATACCAGCGAGTTTTTGAGGTTTTATTTCTCATCTTTTAATCACTTTTTACTTTGTGATGGCGAATGAAGAGCAAACCATTGATTTGCGTCAAGAATTGCAGAACTGAAGACAACCATTGATGGGCTGGCTTCAAAGATGGAGGCCATGGCAAAATCTATTTCTGTCATGGAGAAGATGGTCCGCATGATACTGATAGCCAACTGGGACCAGTTGGAAGCTTTTCGAGGGCAGTCGGCACCCCCTGTTCCTTCGAGGGGGGTAGTGTGTAGGCTGATATCTTTGTGGGTTCACCCACAAAGTTATTTATGTAAAGAGCTGTCCACACCCCTTAGGGTGTGGATTTATTATTTATTAATAAAAAATTGAGTTTTTATCTTTCTGTCTTCGCTTCTTTTTTCTAACCATGTGTTCAGGGAAAAAACAAACAACTGTCGCTCGTGGGGATTTTTATTGGCCTTACAGGCCTGCGAGTAAACCAAGTGGTCCTAAAACATTCTGCTGCTAAAGCTTTATTGAAAACTGGAAATCTCCTAAAAAATAGAAACGAAACTAAAAAGCAGATATTAACTTCCATTGTAAACACCTACTTGTAGTATTTCTTGAGATGCTCCGCATTCCACGAATTTGGTAGCTCTTTACCCTTTAGGGTTGCGAGTCGGTATGCACCAGCTTTGACATGGTGCATAACCTGGTAGGGACCTTCCCAGTTTGGGCCTAGCTTGCCTACTTTCTTCCCGGTGGGATCTACCTTCCATAGAACTAGATCACCAGCACGAAAGCTTCTTGGCCTAACTTGTGCTTCATGGTACTTGACCGTTCTTTGCTGGTAAATGGCTATTTTGGCCAATGCTGTTTCCCTTGTTTCTTCCAAGAGATCTAGCTCAGCCCTGAGATCCTCCTGGTTTTCTTGGTGATCGATGCTTGCGGTCCTGTAATTGAGGAGTTCCACTTCAATGGGGACTACTGCTTCTGCCCCGAATGCAAGAGAGTATGGTGTTTCTCCGATCGCAGTTCGGGGTGTTTTTCGATATGCCCATAGCACATTATAAAGCTCGTCTGGCCAAGTTCCTTTGGCCTGTCGTAGCCTTTTCTTAATTCCTTTTTTGATGGTTCGGTTTGTGACCTCGACCTGCCCATTAGCTTTTGGATGAGCCTTAGAGGCGAAGTGCACATGTATTCCCTTAGAGATACAGTACACTTTAAATTGAGTGTTGTCAAATTGTTTCCCTCTATCCGTAACGATTACGCGTGGCAACCCAAAACGGCTGATGATTAGTTTCCATAGGAAATCAATCATAACCTCTGTTGTAATTGTGGCCAATGCCTTAGCTTCAACCCACTTTGTAAAGTAGTCCACAGCTATTATAGCATACTGGACCTGGCCCGCAGCCATGGGAAGTGGGCCAATCAGGTCTAATCCCCATTGAGCGAATGGCCAAGGTCCTCTCATAGGGGTCAACACCGTTGGTGATCCATGAATGATATTTGCAAAGCGTTGACATTTTTCACATCTCTGTACCAAAGAGTTACAATCCTTCTCCATGCTGGGCCAATAGTACCCTAACCTGAGGAGTTTGTAAGCTAACATGCGGCCACGTTGGTGATCCCCACATATTCCTTGGTGGACCTCTTCCATAGCTTGCATCGATTCCGTTGTGGTGAGACACCTTAGGTAGGGTAATGAGAAACTCCTGCTATACAGCACATCTCCCATCATTAAGTACTTCACAGCTCTGATCTTGAGCTGTCTAGCTTTGATCTTGTCTTCTGGTAATGTTCCATTAGTTATGTAATCAACTATGGGACCAGTCCACGAGTCACTGTAATTGATGGCCTGAACTTGTATAACCGTGGAGGCGATACTTGGCGACTCTAAATATCTCACAGGTGCATTCCGTGGAATAGCATCCTCTTTAGCCGTGGCTAGCTTTGCCAAATAATCTGCTTCACTATTTTCCTCTCTTGGGATCCTAACAATATTGAAGCTTTGCAACTTCGCAATTTGAGCCTTTACTTTATCCGCATACTTTTGCATTACTTCTTCCTTGATGGTGTATTCTCCAAGGACTTGTCCAACAACCAACTGTGAATCACTTTTAGCTAGCACATGGCTAGCTCCTATGGCCCTTGCTAGTTCCAGTCCAACCACTAAGGCTTCGTATTCGGCCTCATTGTTGGTTGTTTTGAACTCAAACCTAAGCGCGTAGGTGAGGCGTTGCCCTTTTGAAGATGTTAAAATTAGGCCTGCTCCACTTGCGTCCTTTGTTGTTGATCCATCAACCTGAAGAACCCAAGGTGTGGCTTTTTCCTTGGGGAGCTCCTCCAGCTCCTGATATGTATATTCTGCAAGGAAATCTGCCAACACCTGTGCCTTAATGGCAATTCGAGGTTTATATTCTATATCAAATTCACCAAGCTCTATTGACCATTGAATTAGTCGGCCTGATGTTTCCGGGGAGTGGAGAATTCTCCGAAGTGGCTGGTCTGTCAACACTTTGATTGGGTGAGCTTGGAAATATGGCCGTAGCCTTCTAGCTGCCATCACCATTGCAAAAGCTATCTTTTCAGCTCTGGGGTATCTTAATTCAGCTCCTCGCAGTGCTCTGCTGATATAGTGTACTGGGAGTTATAGTATACTGGGAGTTGGGTTCCCTGTTCTTCCCGAACCAAAACTGTGCTGACGGCATGAGGAGAAACAGCTAGGTACAGGAACAGATTTTCTCCATCTTGTGTCTTACTCAGCAGTGGTGGTGATGCTAAATACTCCTTCAGTTGAGTAAAAGCTACCTCCTCCATATTTGTCCATTCAAAGGCTTTTTTCGAAACCTTAAAGAATGTTTGACACCTGTCAGTTGCTCGTGAGATGAATCTTCTCAAACCTGTCCTGTGAGTTTTTGGATTTCCTTGATGTTTCGAGGTGAACGCATGGTGAGTATAGCCTGAATCTTTTCAGGGTTTGCCTCAATTCCTCGTTGGGACACCATGAAGCCTAAGAACTTCCCTGACGAGATTCCAAAAGCACATTTTGTTGAGTTGAGCTTCATTTGGTACTTTCTAAGAACCTGAAATGTTTCTTCCAGATCAGCAACATGGTTATGCGCCTTAGCACTTTTAACGAGCATGTCGTCCACGTATACTTCTACGTTGCGCCCAATTTGTTGCTTGAACATTTTGTTGACCAACCTCTGGTATGTCGCTCCTGCGTTCTTAAGACCGAAGGGCATTACTTTATAGCAATATAATCCCCTATTGGTAATGAATGGGGTTTTTTCTTGATCTCCTCCATGCATCTGGATTTGATTGTGTCCTGAAAATGCATCCATAAAGCTAAGGAGCTCATGTTCGGCAGTAGAATCTACCAGGGAGTCAATCCTTGGCAGAGGGAAGCTGTCCTTTGGACATGCTTTATTGAGGTCGGTGAAATCTACGCACATTCTCCATTTGCCATTAGCTTTCTTCACCATGACTACGTTGGCTAACCAGTCGGGATAAAGAACTTCACGGATGGATTCTGTTTGAATGAGTTTATCCACTTCCTTTGCTGCTGCCTCATTCCGTTCTGGGGCTATGGCTCTTTTCTTCTGCTTAACAGGGCGTATAGTGGGATCAACGTTTAGTCTTTGAGATATGACCCATGGGTCAATTCCAGGGATGTCTTCGTGGGACCACGCAAAGACGTCCTTGTTCTTTCTCAGGAATTGCAGCAGCTCTGATTTTGCAGCCGCGCTTAATCCTGTTCCAATCCTTACTGTCTTTCCTAGTTGTCGTGGCTCCAGAGGCTCTTCCACAAGCTCTTCCATGGGTTCCCCATGTTGGAGCTTCTCCTCGTCTCGAGTGTCGAGACTCTCTACATT
The DNA here is from genome assembly GCA_019656295.1 of Rhododendron mucronatum var. ripense. Taxonomy (NCBI): domain Eukaryota; kingdom Viridiplantae; phylum Streptophyta; class Magnoliopsida; order Ericales; family Ericaceae; genus Rhododendron; species Rhododendron mucronatum. The sequence continues at coordinate 6,099,633 of BPLT01000002.1, read as the reverse complement.
CATGGTGATGTTAGCTCCTCGTAGTGAAGTAACGTAACATTCCCGTGCTGCTTTTTGATCGCCTCTGATATAGGCAATTCCATCAATGGTTGGGAATTTTATCATCAAATGGTAGGTGGAGATTATTGCCCCGATTTTGTTCAAAGTCGTCCATTCCAGGATTGCATTATATGCAGAGGGGCAATCGACAACTATGAAATCAATCATGCGTGTAATCTGATTCCTTTCTTCTCCCATGGTAATAGGTAGTGCTATCTGTCCAGCTGGGTAAACTGGCGTACCTGTAAATTCAACTAGCGGTGAAGCCATAGGCCTTAGCCTTTCTCGTCCAACCTGCAGCTGGTCATACGCATGGAGATAGAGTATATCAGCTGAGCTTCCACTGTCGATCAATACTCTTCGTGTGAGGTAATTTGCTACGACAATGGTTATGACCAGAGGGTCATCATGAGGGATTTGGACTCCTTTGAGATCTTCTTCTGAGAAAATTATTGGTATCTCTTGCTTTCTCTGGATTTTGCTTGGACGGTCAATTGTGTTGATCTCCAAATACTCCTCCGTTCGCAATTTTCTGAGATGCGCCTTTCTTGTGTTGCTCGATTCTCCTCCTCCAGCAAATCCCCCATGGATGACCTTGATCTCTCCAATTGGACCTGAACGTGGTGTTGTACCGTCCCTACGTTCCTTGTTTGGATCTTCCTTTTTGGGTGGCTTCTGGTGTTTCTTTGTTACGAAACGCTGAACTCTCCCTCTTTGGATTAGATCCTCGATCTGCTGCTTTAAGTTGATGCAATCATCCGTGTTGTGCCCGTGGTCTCGATGAAACCTGCAATATTTGTCCTTAGCTCTTCTGCTAGGATCAGTTCTCAATTTTCCGGGCCACTTGAGGTCTGGATCGTCTTGTAGATTGCTGAGAATTTGCTCTGCCGTGGCTATGAGCGGGGTAAACTGCTTATATTTTCCTTGGGGAGGTCTTCCAGCTGTTCCTCGCTTTGGGGATGATCTTGAGTCCACCCTTCTGTTTTTGGGTTCTCCCCCCGTTTTGCGGGTAGCTTCTCTTCTTCTTTTGTCGGTTGGGAGGAATTCACTAACTTCTGTTAGTCCTGCTTGAGGATCAAAACCATCACGTGTATGCCTTGCATAGACAGCTTCCTCTACGTTCATATGCTTCTGAGCCCTGAGCATGAGCTCCGCCATGGTCTTTGGTGGTTCTTGAGATACAAGGTAAAGGAACTGCCCTGAATATAACCCAGCAATATACGCAGTAATGCCCATGTTGTCGTCAGCTTCATCCACTTGGACCACCTCTTTATTAAACCTGGTAGTGTATTCTCTTAACGATTCCCATTTTCCTTGTTTTACCGTTAAGAGATGCCGTTCTGGCTTGCCGTAGCATTGGCCAGCAATGAAGTAACTTACAAAGCTCGTGCTAAGCTCTTTAAAGCTACATATACTTCCAAGTGGGAGCTCGTTGAACCATGCTCGAGCACTTCCCTTCAGCGTAACGGGGAATGCCCGACACATTACCTCGTCTGGCACTGCTTGTAAATGCATCAAGGATTTATACGTCTCAAGATGATCCAACGGGTTCGTAGAACCGTTGAATGTTTCCAGTTGGGGCATCTTAAACTTCCTTGGAAGGGGGCGCCCCATAACTTCAGGTGTAAAAGGTGAATCCGTGTTTTGCACCAACTCCTCTACCGTGGCAGGGGTTTGTGCTTTTATGAGTTTCATTAATCCTTCGATCTGGTTTTGCATCTTGAGCATCATCCCCTGCCCATGAGATGACCTTTCTAGGGGTGGCCTACTATATTTTCTTTGGTTTTGGCTTTCCTTTTCACTAGAGTCGCCTTCTTCTCCTCGTCGTCTTCATGGCGACAGTTTTGCAGTCTTGGGATGCTCGACTCGGAGATTTGTTTTCGTAAGTTAGCGTTTTCCTGCCTTGCAATCTTTAACCCTTGGGTTAAAGTTTTTATCTGTTCTTGCATATCGGCGAACACTTCTGAGGTCATCTGGATTCTTCCCGCTAGGTTGGCTGCGGCGGCCTTGGCTGCTTCCGCTGTTTTGGCGGCCTTTTTGGCGATGGCAGCGGCCTTGGCGGCTTTTGCAGCCCTAGCCACCTCGGCTGCTTTGGCGGTTTTGGTAGCAGCGGCAGTCTTTGCGGTGTCGTCGATACCCGTTAGTTTGGGATCTGAAGCCATTGTTGTTTTGCTTGATCGGGTTTCCACCATACAAAGTCGTTCACCATAAGGAAAAGAGGCTTCCCACAGACGGCGCCAGCTGATGAAGCAACTTTGATGATAGCACCGACTTGAACCTGCAAAACAAAGCTAATAACCTGAGTCACCGGTATGGTCGCGTGCCAACCACCCTCCGATGCCTAAGTCAGTAGAATATTTGTTATGAAAGGGTAGTGAGTTTCTCTGCTCGAGTTGTGTACCTCGTATTGGCATTCTACCGTTGTATTTATAGGCATTCCCATCGGAGTTTGAGTCCTTGTAGGACTATACCTCGTAGGTTCCGGATCTCCTCTTTGAGGAGTGTGGAGTCCTGCCTTAGCTAGGAGTCCATGGGATTTCTGTCAGGCTTAGGAATCCCATCTTCGACTATAGTTATGTATATCACTGGGGATTTAGGCTTATCCCTGCCTTCCCTTATCCCTTAGGATTATCGTTCCAGTTGTGGCATCTTTATCCGGATTGGTGTATCCTTTATGTGATATCATAGGGATTATGCTCTTCAGGAGAGCTAGGGGCCGGAGCTGGTCCTTGGACTTTCTTGGAGCTCCGTCATGAAGACGGAGCTGGGGGGTCATTGCTTCGTTTCTTTAAGCCCTTTATACGGGGCTAAAAAGGGGAAATTGCTCCTACTCCTCAGGTCCGTAGGCCCGGTAGTGCTGAGCTCTTCTAAGTATATTCTACTTATCAATATATATATACATACTTATTTTATTACTAGTACACATGTGTTATTTGAATAATTTAAAAAGAGAATCTTGGCTTGATCGCTGGCGGCCCCACTACGAAATATGAGTTGTAGAGCCGCTGCTCTAGAAAGAATCAAAAAAGTCTTAATGGAACGAGACACCTTGCACGACAGCGATGATCTTTTCTCCTTTGATCACAAAGTACCATAAGTACATATTTTTATTTGCACCTAGATGTACATATGTATGTATATATATATATATATATTATATCGATGTACTAGTACTAGGAGAGAGAGAGAGAGAGAGAGGGAGAGAGAGAGAGAGAGAGAGGAGGGCCGAGAGAGAGAGAGAGAGTTGGCCGAGAGAGAGGAAGAGGGAGAGAAGAAGAGAAGGAGATTTATTTGTACCTTGACTTGATCTTCCATGATCTTTTCCATATATGGTTGTACACCTTCCAAGCAAATCTATTTTTTTTCCATTGTCCTTATTTGTACATTTATCAATTTTTAACTTGTACAAACCCTCCTTTTCTCCACCAATCTTTCCATAATCCAATCCAAGGACTAAATCTAGCCATGCAAGCCTAGAACTAGACCTTGATCTTTCAAGAAAGCTTGACAAGTTGAATAAAAAAGAGATATGGAGTGAGTGAGAGAGATTTCGGATGAGAGACGGGGAGGGAGAGCCTTGCCTATAAATAGCAAGCCATTCCAAGCTTAAACTCACACCTTCACTTCTTGCTCTCACTTCTCTCTAGAAATTCTAAGTCTTTTTAGTTCAAAAGTTCAAGTTTTCTTAAGTTTCTCGAAGTTCTTGAGAGCTACCACCAAACCACTCCCAAAACCACCCTCTTGATCTTTAAGTAGCCTAATTTAGTTAACAAAGTTGTTTCTAGGAAGAGAAAATCCACCTCTCTTCCTTTCGAAGCAATCTGGAGCCGTTACGCCGCCGAATTGCAAAACCGACCAACCGCCAAGAAGTAAGGTAGAGTCCCTAGCCCATTAACCCTACATGTGGTATAGAATAGTATGTTGGAAAGTAGAATGTCTTTAGTTCAAAGTACAAATATTCTTAACCGTTTTCTCTAAGTATATGAGGTTATCTGTTGTCTATCAGTATATAAGGTTATCTGTTGATTGTTAGTATATAAGGTTATCTGTTGACTGTCAGTATATAAGGTTATCTGTCATAAGTATATAAGGTTATCTGTCACCTATAATGCTAGAAATGCACGAAGTACTTAAAAGGTATTCTCTTTAAATAATGAAAAGGATGGGGAGTATGTTGAACTCATCAACTTATGATTTGAGCATGCTAGATAATATCGAGTTAGATGATCTTGCTAGTATAGTTTCAAAATTTCAATGAATGACTTATGAATACATATGTGAAGAGTCCTACCATGGAGTCGTTGCATGAAAACGAGACATGAAAATCAAGAAAGTAGAAACATGACACCTTAGGGTGTGGTTAATGACAAGACATGTTTTGAAACCGCAATGTTGCCGGACTTGGTAGCCCATTGTGTGTATGGAAAACCGCGATGTGGCCGGACTTGGTAGCTGCGAAAACCGCAACGTGGCTGGACTTGGTAACCCATTGTGCGAATGAAAACTCGCAATGTGGCCGGACTTGGTAGCCCATTGCGTGGATTGTGAAAACCGCAATGTGGCCGGACTTGGTAGCCCATTGTGAAGATTGCCAATTGGGCTGGACTTGGTAGCCTCATTGGTAATATGGCTTGCTTATCAGCGGAGAGGAGCCAATGCAAATTTTGTGTGCCAATGGGAATCCGACGCGGTGGAACCATTGTGAGGATACTCGGGAACTCGACGCGGCGGAACCGAGGTTGGGTGTGTTAAAAACGATTTTGGAAATGTTGATTTGATAAGTGAAAACGAGACACGGTCTACGATGAGTTGTGTAGGAGAAACACAGAAAATCATGGACACAAACGTTAGTTTGGATAGTGAGTATGGATGTGTTATTGTTAGCTGTTTTGTTAAATATGCATGTGCTATGTGAAAATCGTTAACTATATGATCTATTGTTTGTAAGTTAAGGGTTAGTGAGTATGGATTATTCTATTGAGCTCCTGTAGCTCATGGTGTTACCTTTGGTGACCTGACATATTATATTGGTGGCGACGTCGGTATAATGTGTCAGACCTTGTAGAAGAATAAGGTGAGCTGTACACCTTGGAGGCTTTTAGAGCTGAAGATCTGGTTAGGATGGAAGAGCAGGCGAAGCTGTAGTTAGGAACCTTAGTTTCCCTCCCTTGTGTAATTATGGGAATTATGATGTAATAATGAGCCAGACTCTATTTAGATTTTCAATAAAATTGTCGATTTAACGTTCCCAAAATTTGGGACGTTACAGGTATTTTATGCTTATCTTATCATTGACTTTCCCTTATCCGTTCGGATTTAGGTTTCTTGATGTGGCATCTTTATCGGAACAAGTATATTCCGTAGATAATATCATGGATATTATTCTTCTCATTACAGCTAGAAGCCGGAGTCGGTCCTTGGAACTTCTTCTAGCTTCGTTTGAAGGACAGAGCTGGAAGGTTCTGGCTTTGTTTCAGGTAAGCTCCTAGAGGAGACTTGGTGAGGCTAGCTCACACTCCCCAGGTCTGTAGTTCTTATAGTGCTGGTCTATCCTACTTATCAGGTACTCCCCTATTTCCAAGCTCCAGCATTCTCCTGGAGGTAGGGAACATTGTTTAGACCCAAATGGCAGTTACCACTCTTTTTCCTTTTGCACAAGGTTTTAAATACTGGGGTTACTTCGTGGGACGTGTGTTGAGATCCCTGCAACTCTGGTGTTTTAGAGGCAGACGACGAAGATCAAGGAGCCGTTCTTGGGATTGATGCTCATCGTTTTAGCTTCTTACTGCCTTGAGTAAACCCTATCGGAGAGGCAGTCGATTTTACTCAGGCGATTTTCTGCGCGAGACCTTTCCTCTTAGAGCCCGTTCTCGTTTAGGTATGTTCTTTTTTTCTCCTCCGTTCTTTCTCCTCTTTTTAAACTGGATTCTCCCCCTGGTGTAGAGATTTCAAGCCCAGCGTGGGTTGCTCCTGGGGAGTTCATCTGCGCTAGGTTGATCGGGTTTGTTTTTGTTAACCTTTATTCCCCCATTATTAAGGATTTCGCCCCTTACTCTATTGTACTTCAAACTAAGGTGTTTTGAGAGCTCTTGCTTCTCCCCGTTAATTTGTACCCCAAGTTCTCCATCGGAACCCTAATGTTTGAGGGATCTATCAATTTCTCTTCTATTTTGAACGTTGAAGAGTCGTTTGAAGATAAGGAGGTATCATTGCACTGTGGTGGTAATATTAGGGTTCCGTCCAACAAGGGGCCATCGAGTAGTGTTAAGCCCTGGTCGCCTCCTGTTTCTTCGTCAAGGGGTCCCCGTAGGATCCCCATTTTTTCTGCTTCCAACATCCCTTCTACAGTTACGAATGAAGAGTTGGCTATTCTTAGGGTTAGATACTTTATTCCGTCGTCTGTTTCCCTTAGGAAACCTTCTGCTTCTGAAAGGGCTTGCTCCTTTATTGAAAATGAGACTTGTCTCTATATTGGTGCCCTAGAAGGAGGTTTGCGCTTGCCCTTTCCCACCGTGGTGAGGGATATCTTAAGTTTCCATTGTTTGGCTCTTGGCCAAATCGTACCCAATTCTTGGCGTCTCTTAATAGGTTGTGCATCACCGTGGGTAGCGATGTCGGATGGGCAGATTTCTTTGATGAAAGGGCCTTTCTTGAATCAATTTTCTGTCAAGGAAGCCCCAGGTGGTTCTGGGTGGTTTTACTTTGCGAAGAGGCCCGGTGAAGGGGGCATAGTCACGGAGCTTCTTGCTGTGAATAAAAATTGGAAAGATAAATTCTTTTTTGTTGCTGATGATGGTTGGGAGCTTCCCAATTGGGAGACTGAAACATATACCCCTCGTATTCTTAGTAGGTGGGGAGTTCCCATCACAAATTGTAAGCTATTGCTTTTCTTTAATCCATTATCTTTATGAATTAGTTCATATATTTATGAATTCCTCTTTTATTCTGCAGCTAGAGCTCCATTTCCTTTGACCCTTGCCTTGGAAGCGGAGCCACAGTAGGCCAAGGGCTATTCAGTTCATTGTTGGGAATTGCTTGTGACTTCGGAGTCATTGGCTGCATATTTACTGGGCCCAGAGACTACTTATGAGGCCTTAGCACTCTCTAGAGGTAGTTTCTGTTTTCATTTGGTGTCATGCTTTTAGTTGACTGTTATATTGCTTTCATTTCTTTTATTTTCAGAAGAAGAAAGTGGGGACAAAGGCATGGCACCAAAAATGGACAAAGCCTTGCTGGCTCAACTTAAAGCTGAGAGAGCAAAGCAGTCATCTGGGGTCGTAGCTTCAAAAAGGAAGAGCTCTCGTCTCTAGAAAGAACTAAATGTTGATAACTTCCTAGATGCCGATCTGTCTACTGACCCTGCTCTTGACTTAGTGGTTGAGTAGATTGTTGAAGGAGAAAATGAGAGATCAAGGAAAAAGATGAAAGGAGCAGCTGTGGAGGATACCCCTCTTGCCAAAAAGATGAAGGCTTCTGTTGGCCCCTCTGTTTTGGGTAATTATAAGGAGGCTCTCGAGCGTGCTTCTGGGCTGCTTTGTGCAACTGATAAAGAGCTAATGGTGGAGATGTCTCTCCAGGCAGTTGGGGAGCAAATGTTGGCCGAGTTGGCCGCGGTATGCTCCTCTTTTCGGCTTTAGAATTTAATTTATTGTTTATTGCTTCTTTTGTTGACCCTTCTTCTCTTCTGGTAGGCTGCGGCTCGTGGCCAATATCTCACCTCCCAGAGCCATAGCCTGGTTAAGCAGGTGGTCACCCTCACAGAGGCTAATTTGAAACTTACGAAGCACGGTGCTTCCTTGACTGCAGAGCTCCAGAAAGTGATCAAAGAGAGAGATGCTGCGCTAGAATCAAAGAGAGGCTAGGAGGAGAAGAAAGATACTGCCGTAGCCACTGCTCTGAGCTTGGAGCAGAAGATTTCTAAATGGGACGTGGAGATGGAGAAGTATAGGACCATGAGTCTGGGGATGTTGGAAAAGGTGAAGAATGCTCGAAAGGCAGCCATTGAACTCTTCCTATAGTTCCCCAAGTATCGTCAAGACATCACCCAGCAATATTTTGATGGGTTTGAAGCCATGAGGAGCTAGGCAACCTTAGCTTTTTCAAATTTGGACTTTTCCAAATTTGAAGTTGATGATGAAGAGGGGCCCTCAGGTCTTGACAGGGGACAAAAGGGAGAGGAAGAAGGCAACGACGCAGCGTCTAAAGGCACATCCGTTTCGAGCTCTTCAATTGCATCCCTTCTCCAAACTCTAGAAAAAGTCTCTCTCCCTCACGAATCTCCAACTCCAGCTGCAACACCTCCTGGCCCGTCATCAGGTGATGGGGAGGCTATTGACAGTTCCACTCTGGGCCTTTGAGTGACCTTTGTAGAAACTTTTAATTCATTGGGTCTATAACTAAACACACTTTTATACTTTCGTACTTTGTGTTTGACTGGGAGTGGTCTTGACTCCTGTATGGGTGGATGACTTTTAAAACTTGTCTTGATGATCATTGGGGTTGATCTCAGTGAGATCATTTTTTGGGCCTTTTAAAGGCTGTTTGCTTTTGAAATCATAACAGGTGCAGGTTTGATGGTAGCATGCTCTTTACTTTGAGCCGAGTTATGGCAGTTTTCAATAGTCTTTGTGCATGTTGCATACTGACTTTTGTGGATTTTGCCAATTTCTGCTATTTCTGCTCTTGTTATTCTTGTGCCAAATCATGAAGCTAGAAATTCTTTTCTGAGCTTTGTTTGATTGCATATCTGTGCTACGTCTGACTTCCCTAAGTGTGTAAAATGCTTCCATCCAAATCAATTTTGAGACACTTATTTGATTTTCCCTTGGGATATCTACTAGGTAAGTTGTATTTCCATAGATTGCATAGCTGTGCTACGTCTGTGAGCTTGGAAATTTTTCCTAAGCTTCATTTTATTGCATAGTTGTGCTATGTCTGTGAGCTTGGATTTTTTTCCTAAGCTTCATGTATTGCACAGCTATGCTACATCTGTGAGCTTGGAAATTTTTCCTAAGCTTCCTTTTATTGCATAGCTGTGCTATGTCTGTGAGCTTGGAAATTTTTCCTAAGCTTCATGTTATTGTATAGCTGTGCTATGTCTGTGAGCTTGAAATTTTTTCCAAAGCTTCATTTTATTGCATAGCTATGCTAGGTCTGTGAGATTGGAAGTTTTTCCTAAGCTTCATTTTTAGAGTGGTAGTATTCCTACTCCCCTAAGTATATAATTTATTTGTGTTCAAACAATTAATATACTTATTGTTATTTCCCGTAGGATATGCTTCAAGTCTGACAATTATGTCCGTAGAATATTGTATGTGTTTGAAACATGTGAGATTGGCCCTTGGGGTCCAAATCTTTTGCTTTAAATTGGAGCAATCGTTTCAACTGCCTGAGGTAGTCGAACGTGTAACTTCCCTTTACTCGAAGCATTGAGGTGGTGGTTTGAATTGTAGTTTTGATTGTGATTATGCTGATTGGTTTAGCAAGCGGGTTAATGAACTGTCCAAGCTGTTCTATAAAAACCAATAGTTGTGATGGATTATTCCCCATTCCACAATCAATTTTCATTTCGTAATGGTGAACAATGAGCAAATTTCTGAGTTGTGCCAGGAGCTACAAAACTTAAAGGCAGCCATGGATGGGCTGTCTTCAAAGATGGAGGCCATGGTGGAATCACTTTCCGTCATGGAGAAGACGGTCCACATGATGTTGATAGCCAACTAGGACCAGTTGGAGGCTTTCCGAGGGCAACCGGTGCCGCCAATTCCATCCCCTCCAAGGGAGGGAGGTAGTGATTAGGTTGTAACTTTGTGGGTTTTGCCCACAAAGTTGTTATGTAAAAAAGCTGTCCACACCCCTTGGGGTGTGGATTTATTAATAAAATTTGAGTAATTTTATTTTCTGCTTGTCTTTTTTCAATATCATGCGTACAGGAAAATTGAACAATCGTCCTTCGTGGGGAGTTTTATTGTCCTCAGGGGCTGACAAAGAGAATACTTGGTCCTAATGAAAACAACTTTGCTGCTAAAGTTTTACTAAAAACAAAAAGTTTTCTAAAAACAGGAATAAACTTCCCAAAAATAGACTTCATTTGTAAGCACCTACTTGTAATTCTTCTTGAGATGCTCCGCATTCCATGAATTTGGCAGCTCTGTTCCCCTTAGGGTTGCGAGCCTATACGCACCAGTCTTAACATGGTGCAAGACCTGATAGGGTCCTTCCCAATTGGGGCCAAGCTTGCCATCTTCTTTCCAGTGGGATCAACTTTCCGTAGAACTAGATCACTGGCATGAAAATCTCTTAGCTTAACTTGTACTTCATGATATTTGACCATTCTTTGCTGGTAAACGGCCACTTTGGCCATTGCTATTTCCCTTGTTTCTTCAAAGAGGTCTAGCTCAACCCTGAGATCTTCCTGGTTTTCTTGGTGGTTGAAGCTTGCGGTCTTGTAATTGAGGAGTTCAACTTCAATGGGGACCACTGCTTCAACCCCAAACGCAAGAGAGTATGGAGTTTCTCCAGTTGCAGTTCGGGGCGCTGTTCGATATGCCCATAGCACATTATAAAGCTCATCTGGCCAAACTCCTTTAGCCTCACGGAGCCTCTTCTTAATCCCCTTTTTGATGGTTCGATTCGTGACTTCCACTTGCCCATTAGCTTTCGGGTGAGCTTTGGATGCATAATGTATGTGTATTCCCTTGGAAATACAGTATGTTTTGAGCTGAGCATTGTCAAATTGCTTTCCACAGTCTGTGACTATAACTCGTGGTAATCCAAATCAGCTAATAATTAACTTCCATAAGAAGTCAATTGTATCCTCTGCCGTGATTGCGGCTAGCGCCTTAGCTGTGACCCACTTTGTAAAATAATCTACAACTATAATGGCATGCTGGACCTGGCTTGCTTCCATAGGAAGTGGGCCAATCAAGTCTACTCCCCATTGTGCAAATGGCCAAGGTCCTTTCATTGGAGTTAAGACTGTGGGTGATCCATGAATAATATTTGCAAAATGTTGGCACTTCTCACATTTTTGGACCATAGAGTTGCAATCCTTTTGCATGCTTGGCCATTAGTATCCCAATCTAAGGAGTTTGTAGGCCAGCATACGACCACCTTGATGATCCCCACAAACTCCTTGGTGGACTTCTTCCATAGCCCGTGCAGATTCTGTCATGGTTAGACATCTAAGATAGGGTAATGAGAAGCTCCTTCTGTATAACACATCTCCCATCATCAGGTATTTTGTAGCTCTGATCTTAAGCTGCCTAGCTTTGACCTTATCATCTGGTAGTGTCCTGTTTGTTATGTAGTCAACTATGGGACCCATCCATGAGCTGTTGTAGTTAATAGCTTGTACCTGTACGTCTGGGGCAAAGATACTTGGTAACTCCAAATATCGTACTGGTGTATTCAATGGAATGGCATCTTCTTTGGCTGTAGCCAGCTTTGCCAAATAATCAGCTTCAACGTTCTCCTCCCTTGGGATCCTGAGAATATTGAAGCTTTGCAACTTGGGCCTTCACCTTATCCAAGTACTTCTGCATTACCTCTTCCATCATAGCATGTTCTCCTAGGACTTATCCAACTACCAGTTGTGAATCACTTTTGGCTAACACGCGGTTAGCATCGACGGTGTAATAACTCTGAATTTCAATAAATGGAAATTTATTTTCTTATTCGAGTTATTAATTTTAATTGCCTGAATTACTTTAATTCCTGTAATTTGTCATAACTGCACTTTAGCCCTTCAAAGTTCGTTCCTCGCACTTTAGTCCTATTTAGCAAGCCTAGTTAGCTTCTAACCATCCGGTTGGAGAAACTAAACTAGGAAGCCATCTAGTCACCGTAAAATGACCGTTTTTGCCCCTCATTGAAACTTTTGAACCTTTTGAACCCTAGACTAAGAATTGAATATTCTTTTTCTTTTAATTAAATTAGTTTTATTCTTTGTCCATTGGACAATAAATGTTAGGGAAACTATTACCCATTGAATAATAGAACCCCATTTGTTTATATTAAATGTATACTTGGTTAAAGTACTAAGGATATTAAAAAAATAGATTTTTTAATTACTTTAAAGTACTTTTTGATTATTTTAATATTAAAAGTGACCTAATAACTATTATCCATTGGATAATAGAAGTTAGGAGAATTTTTACCCAATGGATAAAAGGGTGAATCTTTCAAGTACCATGGGGATTATTAATTTAGTCTTTCTTTTAACCCATGTGTCTAGCATAACCATATTTTAATTAGAAAGGTACATGGTACCAAGATTCCCAAAGTACCCTTTATTATTATTTTTATTGGGATTTTGAACTAACTAGATACATGGGTACATATGTGTATATATATATTAGTACTTAGATGGTTAAAGTATTACCTAAAGTACCATATGCCTATTTATTAGTTTATTGGGCAAATCCTAGCCTTTAAGGTCTACTTTTGATCCTTGGTACAAAAGTACCCATTAGTTTATTTGTTTGCTTGCATTTTATATACATGTATATATATATTGTACTTGAGAAAGCAAGAGAGGAGAGAGGGAGAGAGAGAGAGCCGAATGGAGGGAGAGAGAGAGAGTGAGGACCGGTTGGGAGAGAGGAGGAGGAGGGAGATTTGACTAGTACTTGACCCTTGATCTTCCAATGTACTTCCAATCCTATGGAATCTTACTCTTCCAAGCAAGATCTTAACTACATTGTACTCTTTGTACATTTTCTCTATTGTTTAGCCCTTAGAATCTTGTACAACTTCTCATCCACCACAAAATTGTTCAAGAATCAAATCCTTGGTACACATAGCCATGCAAACCTAGCATTCTAGCCTTTGATCTTCCATGTTGGCATGACAAATGTCAAAAAGTGAGCCTTGGAGAGTGAGGGGGGGCGGCTATGAAGAGAGGGGAGAGAGCCAAGCCTTTGCCTATAAATAGAGAGCCATTCCAAAGCTTGAACTCACACCTCAAAGCAATAGCTCTTCCTTCTCTCTAAAAATTCAAGTGTTCTTAGTTCAAAGTTCAAGAACTTTCTTTGTTCTTGAGTGTTCTTGAGGAAACCACCAAACCACTTTCCAATACCACCCATTGATCTTTAAAGTAGCTTAGTTAAGGTTAGGAAGTTGTTTCTAGGAAAAGAAGTACAACTCTTTTCCTTTCGAAGCAAACCGGACGCCGTTACGCCGCCAAAACCAAAACCGACGACCAATCTTCCATAGCCGACACCGCCAAGAAGAACGGTAGTTAAATCCTTACTTTATTTTCTATAAGTAGTTTAATCTTGCTACTTTGAATCTCCACTTACTTTTCCTAAAGTTTAAGAAGTTACTTTGATCGTAGATAAAAAGATGGAAATGCATGATTATGTTGTTTATGAAATTCAAGCATGCTATGTAGCTTAGAGTTGGAAGATCTTGTTGTATTTTTTTCAAGGCTTGATTGAATGCATGTTGTATGTAAAGTCTTACACCGCGGAGTCTTGCATGAGAACGAGACACGAAAACCGAGAAAAGTAGAAACATGGCACCTAGGGTGTGGTTTAACAAGAGAAATGTGTTTCCCGGTAGGAAACATTTTCGAAACTACATAATGACCATTTCAAGGGTATTACGTGAGTAGTGTGTGTGTGTGCCAATGGGAACCCGGAACGGCGGAACCATTGTGAGGATACTCGGGAGACCGGTGCGGCGGAACCGAGGTTGGGTGAGTAGCTTGGTCATCCGCGGTACGGAGCCAATGCAATGTGTGCCAATGGGAACCCGGTGCGGCGGAACCATTGTGAGGATACTCGGGAACCCGGAACGGCGGAACCGAGGTTGGGTGAGTTAAAAAGGAGTTTTAAAAAAAAAAGGGTAATAACGACATGGTTCACGACGAGTCGACACCAACGGTAGTTACAAAGCAATTGTGAAAGTGTTAGCGCTATTGTCTTTTTATCACTGCTTACATACTTATCATGTGGAAATCGATGCTAGTAAGTAGGATTTTAGTATTGAGCCTCCGTAGCTCATGGTGTTACCATCTTGGTGACCCTGGCATATTATATGGGTGGCGACGCCAGTATAATATGTCAGACTTGATAGACGAACAGGGCGAACTCTTCACCATGGAGGCGTTTGGAGCCGAAGAACTCGCTAGGTTGGAGGAACAAGAGGAGCCGTAGAATAGGAACCTTAGTTCCCTTTTGTTATCCTATTGTGTACTTCAAATGCTCTTATGAGAGCCGTGTTGTAATAATGAGCAATGACTCACTTTATTTCTGTAATAAATAATCCCTTTAACGTACCTAAAATTAGGGGCGTTACAAACGGCCTTGGCCAGCTCCAATCCAACCATAAGAGCTTCATATTCAGCCTCATTGTTGGTTGCTTTGAACTTAAACCTAAGCGCATAGCTCAGGCGTTGTCCTTTTGGAGATGTTAAAATTAAATCGACTCCACTTGCTTCTCTGGTTGTTGATCCATCAACTTGAAGAACCCAAGGTTTAGGTTCTTCCATGGGAAGCTCTTCTGGTTCTTGATATGTATATTCTGCGAGGCTTGTACTCTATGTCGAACTCACCAAGTTCTATTGACCATTGAATTAACCGGCCTGATGTCTCTGGGCAATTGAGAACTCTTCGAAGTGGCTGATCTGTCAGTACTTTGATAGAATGAGCCTGGAAATATGGTCGTAGCCTTCTAGCTGCTATCACCATTGCAAAGGCTATCTTTTCAGCTATGGGATACCTCAGCTCAGCTCCTTGCAGCGCTTTGCTAGTGTAGTACACCGGGAGCTGCGTCCCTCGCTCCTCCCTAATAAAAACTGCGCTAATAGCGTGAAGGGAGACAAAAAGGTACAAGAATAGGTCTTATCCTTGTTGGGTTCTGCTAAGCAATGGAAGGGATGTCAAATACCCTTTCAGCTGATTAAAAGTTGTTTCCTCTGTGGTAGTCCACTCAAAGGCCTTTTTCAAAACCTTAAAGAAAGTTTGACACTTATCAGTTGCTCGTGAGATAAATCTACTCAATGCTGCGACACGTCCTATTAGCTTCTGGACCTCTTTGATGTTCTGAGGTGAGCGTATGGTAAGAATGGCCTGGATTTTCTCAGGGTTCGCTTCGATGCCCTTTTGAGGCACCATGAACCCTAAAAACTTCCTCGAGGAGATTCCAAAAGCACATTTTGTCGAGTTGTGCTTCATTTGGTTTTTTCAGAGAACCTGAAAGGTTTCTTCCAATCTGCAACATGGTTATGTGCCTTGGCAATTTTAACAAGCATGTCGTCCACGTATACTTCTACGTTGCGCCCGATCTGTTGCTTGAACATCTTGTTGACTAGCTTTTGGTATGTCGCCCTTGCATTCTTGAGACCGAATGACATCACTTTATGACTATATAACCCCCTATCGGTGATGAATGAGGTTTTCTCTTGATCTCCTTCATGCATTTGGATTTGGTTATATCCTGAAAATGCATCCATGAAGCTGAGGAGCTCATGCCCGGTAGTAGAATCCAACAAAGAGTCAATTCTTGGCAGAGGAAAGCTATCCTTTGGACATCCTTTATTGAGGTCGGTGAAGTCTACACACATCCTCCATTTGCCATTGGCTTTCTTTACCATGACCATGTTGGCCAGCCAGTCGGGGTAGAGAATTTCACAAATAGAGCCCGTTTGTATGAGCTTATCTACTTCCTTGGCCGCAGCTTCATTTCGTTCCGGAGCAATGGTCCTTTTCTTCTGTTTAACAGGGCGTACCATGGGGTCAACGTTCAGCTTTTAAGATATGACCATTGAGTCAATTCCTGGGATGTCCTCGTGGGACCATGCAAAGAAGTCTTTGTTTTTTCAAAGGAATTATAGCAGCTCTGCTTTTGCAACCGTGCTCAATCCTATTCCGATTCTCATTGTCTTTCCCGGTTGTCCCGGTTCTTGGAGCTTTTCCACGGGCTCTCCATGTTGGAGCTTCCCTTCATCTCGTGTGTTGAGACTCTCTATGTTCATGTTGATGTTAGCTCCTCTGAGTGAGGTAACACAACACTCCCGTGCTGCTTTCTGATCTCCTCTGATGCAAGCAACTCCCTCTGATGTTGGGAACTTTATCATCAAATGATATGTTGAGATTATTGCTCGGATTTTATTCAGAGTTGTTCTCCCCAGTATTGCATTGTATGCAGAGGGACAATCAACTACTATGAAGTCAATCATGCGTGTAATCTGACTTCCTTCTTCCCCTTTAGTAATTGGCAAGGGTATCTGACCAGCTGGATAAACAGGCGTACCTGCAAATCCAACCAGTGGTGATGTCATAGGTCTTAGCCTTTCTCGTCCAACCTTTAGTTGGTCAAATGCGTGGAGGTAGAGAATATCAGCTGAGCTTCCACTGTCGATCAATACTCTGCGTGTGAGGTAATTTGCCACAACCATGGTTATAACCAGGGGGTCATCATAAGGGGTCTGAACTCCCTTGATGTCTTCTTAAGAGAAAATAATAGGTATTTCCTCCTTTTTCTGGACTTTGCTAGGATGGCGAACTGTGTCGATTTCATATTGTCCCTCTATTCTCAGTTTTCTTAAGTGAGTTTTCCTAGCATTGCTAGACTCTCCGCCTCTAGCAAATCCACCTTGGATGACCTTGATCTCTCCAATGGGACCTAACTGGGGCGCCTTGCCATCTCTACCTTCCTTGCTTGTATCTTCCCTCCTGGATTGCTTCTAGTTCTTCTTCGTTACAAAACATTGAAGTCTCCCTCTTTGGATCAGATCTTCGATCTGCTGCTTTAGGTCGATGCAATCATCTGTGTTATGACCATGGTCTTTGTGGAACCTACAGTATTTGTCCTTAGCTCTCCTAGTAGGATCAATCCTCATCTTTCCGGGCCATTTGAGGTCCAGCTCATCCTGTAGGTTGCTAAGGAATTGCTCTACCGTAGCTATGAGCGGAGTGAACTGCTTGTACCGGCCTTGGGGTGGTCCTCCATTTCCTCCCTATTTTGGGGAAGATCTTGAGTCCACCTTTTTGTTCTTTGGTTCACCTCCCGTCTTGCGGGTGGATTCTCTTCTTTTCTTGTCAGGTGGGGGAAATTCGCCAATCTGTGATGGTCTTGTTTGGGGGTCAAAGCCATCACGTGAGCGTCTTGCGTAGACGGCTTCCTTTGCATTCATGTGTTTCTGAGCTCCGAGCATAAGCTTTGCAAGAGTTTTGGCCGATTTCTGAGACAGGAGGTATAGAAACTATCCTGAGTACAGTCCAACTATATACGCAGTTATGCTCACACTATCGTCAGCCTCATCTATCTGAACCACCTCTTTGTTGAACTTGGTGGTGTACTCTCTTAATGATTCTCATTTTCCTTGTTTCATCGTCAAGAGGTGTGTTGTTGGTTTGCCATAGCGCTGGCCAGCAATGAAGTAGCTTACAAAGCTTGTGCTGAGCTCTTTAAAACTACGTAGACTTTCCGGTGGGAGCTTATTAAACCATGCTCAGGCACTTCCCTTGAGGGTAACAGGGAATGCCCGACACATTACCTCATCTGGTACTGCTTGCAGGTGCATCAAAGATTTATACGTTTTCAAATGATCCAATGGGTCCGTGGAGCCATTGAATGTCTCCAATTGGGGCATCTTAAACTTCCTTGGAAAAGGCAGCCCCATGACTTTGGGTGTAAAAGGCGAATCTGTATTCTGCACCAACTCTTCTACCGTAGCAGGAGTTTGTGCTTTGATATGTTTCATTAACCCTTCAATCTGGTTTTGCATCTTGAGTAACGCCTCCTGTTCGTGGGGCAACTTTTCTGGGGGTGGCTTGCCATACTTTCTTCGATTTTGGCTTTCTTTCTCACTGGATTCCCCCTCTTCATGGCGACTGTTTCGTAAATTTAGGATGCTTGGCTCGGAGATTTGCTTTGGCAAATTTGCATTTTCCTACATCGCAGTTTGAAACCCTTGGGTTAAAGTTTTTATTTGTTCTTGCATATGGGCAAATGCTTCTGGGGTCATTTGATCACCTTCTGTTTTGTTTGCCGCGGTGACCTTGGCCGCTTCTGCCCCTTAGCGGCCTTTTTAGTGGCGGTGGGGCCCTGGCAGCTTTTGCTGCCTTGGCTATCTCGGTTGCCTTGGTAGCCTTAGCTGCAGCGGCGACCTTCGTGGCATCGTCGATACCCATTTGTGTGGGATCTGAAGCCATTGTTGTTCTGCTTGATCGAGTCTTTACCATACAAAATTGTTCACCGTAAGGAAAAAATCATTCCCTCAGACGGCGCCAGCTAATGAAGTAGCTTTGATGTTATCTCCGACCTGGACCTGCAAGACAACACGAGAGCTTGAGTCACCGGTATCGTGGCGTTCCTACCACCCTCTGATGCCTAAATCAGTAGAATTCTTGCTATTTGGTGAGAGAATTGAGATTCTCAGTCTATGAGTTTCGTACCTTGCATTGGAGTTCTACCGTCATATTTGTAGGCACTTTAATTGGAGGTTGAGTCCTTGTCGGACTGTATCTCATAGATTCCGGATTACCTCTTTGAGGAAAGTGGAGTCCTGCCTTAGCTAGGAGTCCATGGGCGTCCTACCTTAGCTAGGAATCTTCACCCGTCTTTGATCATGCATATCTTTGGTATTTTATGCTTATCTTATCATCGGCGTTCCCCTATCCCTTAGGATTTAGATTTCTTGGTGTGGCATCTTTATCGGAACAAGTATATTCTGTGAATAATATCATGGATATTATTCTTCTCGTTATAGCTAGAGGTTAGAGCTGGTCCTTGGACCTTCTTCTAGCTTCGTTTGAAGGACGGAGCTGGAAGGTCTTGGCTTTGTTTCAGGTAAGCTCCTAGAGGAGACTGGGTGAGGCTAACTCACACTCCCTAGGTCTGTAGTTCTTGTAATTCTGAGCTCCTTAGCTCTATCCTTCTTATCAATAAGGAAACACTACTTGCTTTGGAGTCAACGACCATGCCTGCCTATTCTATGTATCATGTATGACGTCCATCAGGGTACGGTGTACTTAGCTATTGTTTGGTCCAGGGGACTTTTTACGAACTTTTAGTCCAATGATCATGTTGGCGTGTTCGACTTTGTTGAACAGCTTTGTTGGCCGGCCTTGCTAAATAGTCAATCAGTGAGAATGTTCAAAGGGCTAAACAGAGTGCGCCTTTTTGCTTTGATCAACACCCATCTATGGTAGTTATTTCAACCATGGGGTATCTGGCCTTAACCTTGCTGAGTAGAAATACTTGTAGCAGAGCAAAGAAAAATACATTTGTTTTTGATGTTTGAAGGAGCCAAGCTTTAGTAAAGCCTGCTCTTGTTTTAGAGCTTTACGTTTGCTATGTCCTTTGTTAGTTTCCTTAGGAATACCTTGGGATAACTTAGATGTGGGGGTACTGATTTATTTCAGGTATTCCCTGATGAATCAACTTTGTCGTTAGCTTTGACCTGATCCTTTGATTGGCATTCTACCGTTGTATTTATAGGCAACTTGATCGAAGGTTGAGTCCTTGGACTGTTTCTCGTGAATTTTGGATTACTTGTTTAAGGTTAAGGGGAGTCCTGCCTTAACTAGGGATCCCAATCCAAGCCAGATTGTGTATCTCAGGGGCATTAGTGCTTATCTTATTGATGGCATTATTTATCTCCTAGGATTTCGGTTCTATTTAATCCTGAAGAGATATCTCTATTGGAATAAGTATATTCCACGGATATTAATCGAATATTATCCCTCTTTGTATAGCTAAGGACCAGAGCTGGTCCTCAAACCGTATGACAGCTTTGTTTGCACAGCGGACCTTGTACTACCTGACTTTGTTCCAAGTGAGAATTATTAAAGAGGTCTAGGCGAGATTGGTCCCCACTCCGCAAGTCTGTGATTCTCCTGGTGCTGACCTTACTAGGTCTGTTATACTTATCACTCCCCCAATCCCTTGAGTGTGGGGTTGTTAAAAAATAATTTGGTACTTATGAATTTGTGTCCTTTTAGGACTGATCTTCTACCGATATTTTGCCTTAGCAGTTTGATTGGCACATGAGTGGTTTTTCGTGCTTATTGTTTGTTGGCTGTATAGAGCGACTTCGTATGTTTGGCAGAGCAAGCTTGAAAGCTGTGCTAGGCCTTTTAGGTCTGTAAGGGCTTAAGCTGTTTCTAGGCTTCTACAAAGCCTAGGGAGTTTTGTCAAAGTGGTTGTGAGCACCGAGCTTCAAATTTTTTGTCTTGTTTGACTTAGGCCATTTTGCAAGACCTTGGCCAAGCGGATGTGTGCATTGTGCTCGAATCTTCTGCATCTTGGAGCACATAAGCCTCTTGTAAGGCTTTTTCTCAAGCAGGCATGAGTACCTTACGCGAACCTTTGTGTCCAATAGGACTAAAGACTCTTGTAATCTTTACAGAGCTGTTGAGAGCTTGAGCAGACCTGAGTGTCGTGCTCGAACTCCTTAAGTTCTTTTCAATTCGTCACAGCTTGTTAGCTTCGGAAATCATGCTCGACTTTTGGTCTGGGGAAACTTAGCTTTTTGTTGACGAAGCTTCAAGAGTTTTGGGCTGAGCTGAGCATAAGCTCTGTCTGAATAGGTTTGTAAGAGCTGCGCTTGGACCTCTTAGGTCCAGTAGATTTTAGAAAAGTTTGTTAGCTTTATAAAGCTTGTTTTGGCCAATATTGGGCCTTTCTGTTTGCTTAACTTTTATCTCCTTAAAGATTTGTTTTAATTAGGCTAGTATGTCTTACTCACCTTACATTTGTGCATGCTTTACATGCTGTTATCTTGATTCCTTGAGATTCTCAGGTACTGGTCCCTAGGACCTTTACGTTTTCAATTTTATCGAGCTAGGTGTTACGTAGTCTGTGCTGACTTTTAGCCTAATGGCTCATTTCAGCATTTATCCCTTAGGATTTAGTGCTAAAATTGTTGACTCGTTAGAGTTGACTTGTGGCAGTCCATACTGAACTCTGGTCTTGCTACTCATCTTAGATTTTATCCCATAAGATTTAACACTAAAGTGGAAAATTTTCTTTATTCTTTGGGGCTAATCTGGATTCTTGTCCATTCCACTCCTCTAAGTGTATAAGCTGTTTGTATCCAAATAACTTTTACACTCATGTTGTTCAGCTCCCTTAGTATACTGATGCCCAAGGTAAGATATCCTTACTTGGGTCTCGTAGTCCAGAACTCATTGAGCTCAGTCCAAGTGGACTTGTAGGCCTCTTTCTTGGACTTATTTATGTGGTAGTACATAAACTTGGTGCCTTGGCATTGATCAGTCGAGGTGTTACTCGAATCGAACATATTTAAATGTTGCTCTTACTCTCCCAAGTGAAAAGTTGTGTTAGTAGCTTTGCCCTTGTAACTGGGTGGTGTATACCTTGGCATTGTATGTAATCTACTCTATTTAAGCTGCGGTTGGTTGCAGCTTGGGCAACCTCATCCCTTAGGGTATTGTCGAAATGGTCATGTTTGGCTTTGATTATTGATAGCTTTAGGCATTTTGGCACAAGTTTCTGTCTGTTGGAGAGCCTCCACATCTTGACTGTCATATGCTTCATGCCTCATGCCTTAGCATGTTTGCCATATGCTTTGTGCCTTAACACATCATCCCATGCCTTAGCATGATTGTCATATGCTTTATGCTTTAGCATATCATCTCATGCCTTAGCATGATGATGCCTTAGCACATTTTCTCATACCTTAGCATGATGTTTATCTGCTCATCAGTCCTAGCTTATATTGCTTTTGAGTAGCCTATTACTTTGAATGTCTTAGCATTCTTTCTGGCCTAATGGCTATTAGGGTGTGCTGAAGTGTTCTTCTTGCTTAGCTTATTTGCCTATTCTGCTTTGGTTTTTCTTCTATTCCTACTCCCTCAAGTATCCAGTTGATTTTTCGTCATGACACTTGTGTTTGAGAGCTTGGCACTTGTGCTTGTATCCCTTAGGACTTAGCGAAGCTCATAAGCTTTTTCCAGCTTGTTTATTTGCTTAGCTTGTATCCCCTCAGGATTCTCAAATATTGGTCTCCTAGGACTTTTATGTTTCTAGGACTTATGCTGAGTTGTGGCCTCATTTGTTTTTAGCTTCTGCCCCTTAGGATTAGCTAATACTTTAGTATCTGAGCTAACCTATGGTAGACTAAGTTGATCCTTGGTCTTAACGCTTTTTTTTTATAACTTCCATCCCATGAGGTTGGATCACTAATCGTGAAAAAATTTCTTCATTTTTTGGGTAAATCTGGATCCTTGTCCATTGCATTCCCTTAAGTGTATGAGTTGTTTGCGTCCAAACAGCTTTCACACTTGCTTTACTTTGGTTCCCTTAGAACCACACATATAGCATTGGGTCAGCCTGATCTCTTGGAATTTTGGCCTTCATTTATCCGGAGTGACCTCATTTTTGGTACGTTGAGTTCATTCACCTGGTCCTTAGACTTATTGAGCCCAAATTTTTGTGTCGAGCTGCCTTAGCTGGCCCATGATCCTTAGTCTTGCCGAGTCAATAATTGAGCTCGGATTGATGTATTTTGTCGATTGTGCCTTTTGTCTTCTTGTATTTTGGGTTGCCGTATGTTTGGCTTATTGTGCTTGGCTGGCCCATGGTCCTTTAGACTTACCGAGGTTTCACTTTCACTCAGATTTGTCAGTCCAGAGCTCTTTGGACTCCAGCCCTTAGACTGGGCCGAGTCGGGTTGTAGGCCTCTTTCTCAGACTTTTAGTCTGAGCTTCGTAAGCTTTGACTCTTCAGTGCTCACTCATTTGAGACCGAAAATCGTAGAGTTATATTTTAGTTTGAGATCCTTAAGCTTTGACTCTTTTAGTTCTCACTCGTTTGAGACTGGAAATCGTAGAGTTATATTTTAGTTCGAGCTCCTTAAGCTTTGACTCTTCAGTGCTCAATTGTTTGAGACTGGTTTGGCCAAAGTGTGTTACTTTGCTTAACTGGGCTCAATCTAATTTTCTAATGCATGAATAAAAATAACCATATGGAAGAGTAAAGTTGAAGTAAATACTTATTTGATTTATTGTACCTTTTGAGATGCTCTGCATTTCGAAGGATTTGACAACTCTCATGAGGTGGCTAGCATGCAAGCCCCATCTTTTCAGTGCTGAAGTACTTGGTTAAGCCGTTTTGAATTTGGTCTAGGCTATCACAATTTGTCTTCCTGTAGGGTCAACTTTTATGGGAAGGAAACTCCTTGCTTATAAAGTTCTTGGTTTGGTCGAGGCATGGTGACACTTGGCTATTATCATCCCCTTGCTTTAGGACTCTTAATCCCTTTAGGATAATGTCCATGATGAATCAGCTTTGTCGATAGCTCTGACCTGGACCTATAAAGCAAAGCAAACAGCTCGAGTCACCGGTGTGGTGGCGTGCCTACCACTCTCCAATGCCTAAGTCAATAGAATTCTTGCTTTTTGGTGATGGAATTGAGATTCTTGGTTTATGAGGTTCGTACCTTGCATTGGAGTTCTACTGTCATATTTATAGGCACTTTAATTGAAGGTTGAGTCCTTGTCGGACTATCTCTCATAGATTCCGGATTACCTCTTTAAGGAATGTGGAATCCTGCCTTAGTTAGGAGTCCGTGGGCTTCCTGCCTTAGCTAGGAATCTTCACCCGTCTTTGGTCATGCATATCATTGGCATTTTATACTTATCTTATCATCGGCATTCCCCTATCCGCCCCTATCCCTTAGGATTTAGGTTTCTTGGTGTGGCATCTCTATTGGAATAAGTATATTCCGTGAATAATACCATGGATATTATTCTTCTTGTTATAGCTAAAGGCCAAAGTTGGTCCTTGGACCTTCTTCTAGCTTCGTCTGAAGGACCAAGCTGGGAGGTCCTGGCTTTGTTTCAAGTAAGCTCCTAGAGGAGACTTGGTGAGGCTAGCTCACACTCCCCAGGTCTGTAGTTCTTGTAGTGTAGTGTAGAGCTCCTTAGGTCTATCCTACTTATCAAGTACTCCCCTGTTTCCAAGCTCCAGCATTCTCCTGGAGGTAGGGAACATTGTTTTAGACCTAAATGGCAGTTACCGCTCTTTCTCCTTTTGCAGAGGGTTTTAGATACGTAGCCATGTTGTGGTACAGGTGTCGAGATCCTTGTTCTTTTGGTGCTTAGAGGTAGACGTCGAAGATTAAGGAGTGTTTCTCGGGATTGATGTTCAACGTTTAAGCTTCTTCTTGCTCCAATCAACCTTAAGCAGAGAGACGTTCGAATCTACCCAGGTGATTTGTTCCATGAGGATTTTCTCCATCAATCTTGTCGTCGTTCTCCTAGAGCTCGTTCCCTTTAGGTACGTCCTTGTTTCTTGGCTGTTCTTTCTACCATTTTTAAGCTGGATCCTCCCCCTAGCGTAGATATTTCGGGCCCAACATGGGCCTTCCCAAGGGAGTTCCTCTATGCTAGGTTGATAGGCTTTATTTCTGTCAACCTTTATTCTCCTATCATAGAAGATTTCGCTTCTTACTCCACCGTTCTTCAAAACAAGGTCTTTCAGGACCTCTTCTTTCTCACTACTGATTTGTATCGTAGGTTCTCCGTAGGAACCCTAATGTCAGAGGGATTTATCAATTTTTCTTCTATTTTAAATGTCGAGGAGTCGTATGAATAAGAGGAGGAGGTGTTGTTGCGTCGTAGTAGTAATGTTAGGGTTTCGACTGACAAAGGTAAGTCGAGCACTGGTAAACCCCCGTCTTGTCCTGCTTCGTCTTGGAGGGTTTCCCGTAGGACTCTCGTTTTTTCTACTTCTAATATTCCTTATATGATTACAAATGAGGAATTGGCCGTTCTAAGAGTTAGATACTCAATCCCAGCGTCCATTTCCCTTAGGAAACCTTCTGGGTCTGAATGGGCTCGTTCCTTTGTTGAGAATGAGACTTGTCTTTACTCTGGTACCCTAGAAGGAGGTCTGCACCTGCTTTTCCCTACCGTGGTGAGGGAAGTCTTGAGTTTTCTTGATTTGGCCCCTGGCCAATCATACCCAATTCTTGGCGCCTTCTGATAGGTTGTGCAGCCCTTTGGGGTGCAATGTCAGATGGGCAGACTCTCCTAACAGAGGGACTGTTTCTCAACCAATTTTCTGTTAAGGAAGCCCCAGGAGGTGTTGGGTGGTGTTATTTTACAAAAAGACCTGGCGAGGGGGAGCTGGTCACAGAGCTCCCTGCTGTGAATAAGAATTGGAAGGATAGATTCTTTTTTGTAGGTGGAGATGGTTGGGAGTTCCCTAATTCGGAGATCGGGACTTATACCCCTCGGATTCCCAGTAGGTGGGGGGTTCCCATAACAAATTGTAAGCTATTGCTTTTCTTTAACCTTGCAGTTTCATAAATTTACTCCATGCCCTTATGAACTCTTCTATGTTTCTTCAGCTCAAGCTCCATATCCTCTGTGCCTTGCGTTAGAAGCTGAACTCCAACAAGCTAGAGATTATGCGGTCCATAATTGGGAGTTCATTGTAACTCCGGAGTCACAAGCCACGTATTTATTAGGTCTAGAAACCGCTCGTGAGGCCTTAGCTCTCTTTAGAGGTACTTTCCATTTGTCTTATCTAGTGTTTTACTATTAGCTGACCTTTACATTGTTTCCATTTCTTTTCTTTTCAGAAGGAGAAAGTGAAGACAAGGATAAGGCACCAAAAATGGACAAAGTTCTACTGGCCCAACTTAAAGCTGAAAGAATAAAGCAAACATCTAGGGCCGTGGCTCCCAAAAGGAAGAGCTCTCATCTTCAGAAAGAGCTGAACGTTGACAGTTTTCTTGATGCTGATCTTTCCACTGACCCGGATCTTGAAATGGTGATTAAGAAAATCACTGATGAAATGGTGGAAAAATCGAAAAGAAAACCTAAGGGGCCAGTTGCGGAAGGAACTCCTACTGCTACAAAGGCTAAGGCTTCAGCTTCTGACGGTCCCTCTATTTTGAGTGATTATTAGGAGGCTCTCGAGCGTGCTTTCGGGCTATAGAGTGCAGTAGATAAAGATTTGATGGTGGAGATGTCTCTCCAGGTTGTTGGGAAGCAAATGTTGGTCGAGTTAGCCATGGTATGCTTTTCTTTTTGGCAATTTGTTACTTTTTGTCGCTCTCTCTATTCATTCTATTCTCTTTTGTAGGTTGCAGCTCATGGCTGTTATCTTACCGCCCAAAGCCATAGCCTGCGGAAGCAGGTAGTCACCCTTACTGAGGCCTACATGAAGCTCACAAAGCAGGGTGCCTCCATGATGACTGAACTCAAAAAGGTGACTAGTGAAAGGGATGCTGCCATTCAATCGAAGAGAGGATTGGAGGAGGAGAGAGATGTCGCCTTGGCGACTGCTAGAAGTTTGGAGCAGATTACCTTAGAGTGGAATGGTGAGCTTGAGAAATACAAGACCATGAGCTTGGGGATGGTTGAAAAAGTCAAGAATGCTCGTAGGGATGCTATTGAGCTCTTCCTAGAGTCCCCTGAATACCGTTAGGATTTAACCCAGCTATACTTTGATGGTTTTGAGGCAATGAGGAGCCGGGTGGCCTTGACCTATCCAGATTTGGATTTTTCCAAATTTGAGGCTGATGATGATGAGGGGCTCTCAAGTCTGGATGGGGGACGGAAGGAAGAGGACCAAGCTGACGATGCGGCATCTAAAGATATGTCTATCCCGAGCTCTTCGATTGCATCCCTTCTTAAAACTCCAAAAAAGGTTACTCTCTCCGTTGAAACTCAAACTCCAGTAGCTACACCTCCTGGCCCACCATCTGGTGATGGGCAAACAATTGATAGTTCCTCCATGGGCCTTTGAACGGCCTAAGAAACTTTTAATTCATTGGGTCTGTAACTAAACACATTTTCATACTTTTGTACTTTAGCTTGTGTTTGACTAGGAGTGGCCTTGACTCCTGCCTGGCTGAATTACTTTTAAAACTTGTCTTGATGATCGTTGAGGTTGATCTTAGTGAGATCATTTTTTGGGCCTTTTGAAGGCTGCTCGCTTTTGGTATCATAACAGGTGCAGGTATGATGACAACATGCTCTTTACTTTGAGTCGAATTATGGCAGTTTTCAATAGTTTTCGTGCATGTGGCGTACTGACTTTTGTGAATTTTGCCAATTTCTGCCCTTGTTATTGTTGTGCCAAGTTATGAAGCTAGAAATTCTTTCCTAAGCTTTGTTTGATCGCATAGCTGTGCTACGTCTGACTTCCCTAAGTATGTAAATTGTTTTAATCCAAATCAATTTTGAGACAGTTATTTGATTTCCCTTGGGATATCTATTGGGATAAGTTGTAATTTCATAGATTACATATTTGTACTACGTCTGTGAGCTTGGATATTTTTCCTAAACTTCTTTTTAATGCATAGCCGTGCTACGTCTGTGAGCTTGGATATTTTTCCTAAGCTTCTTTTAAATGCATAGTCGTGCTACGTCTGTGAGCTTGGATACTTTTCCTAAGCTTCTTTTAAATGCATAGTGTGGGCAGCATGCCCAGAAAAATAGGAGGATCGAGGGAGCGCTAAGCTAGATAACAAGCGCTCGCAAAAATATAGAGTCGCCATTTGGGTTTGAAGGTCTGACACCCAAGGAACCGTATTTCGAAGCACTTGCCGCGCTGTTTGACTTGAAAAAGTTAAGGAACCAGTCCGTCATAACCATATGTGGGTGCGGGAGCTAGGATACGAGAGGGGAAGGGTTTTATGGCACCCTTCTCGCCCAATCCGGAGATCGGTCTCTACTTAGGCATTTGCGAAAAATGTGTGTTTGCGATTCTGTTTGATTAATCAATTTTTAGCCATTTAGGGCGGGGGAACAGTTAAACGGGGGATTAAAATTGTAACATATTTGCAAGATGTGATAGATAGCATGGATGGATGATGTACTAGAAAATAAATGAGGCAAAGATTCAACACTGTGATCTGATATCGAAACAGTGTGTTGGTGTGGATTTAATACGAGCAATAGCCAACTTGCATGCATGGGTCTGCCAGCATGCTAGTGAAACGTCGCGCGACCAACTCACACCATCACGCGATGATCGTATCCTTTCAACAGGTTCAATTTTGCCTCCCTTTGGGCTCTGGAAGGACCAGTGCACACCCAGGGCAAAACCAAACAGTTTATAGGTGCTGAAAGTAAACTAATAATTACAATAGAATGAATGAACTTGTGATATGACCCCTAAACTGCAGGGGTATTAAAACAAATGCCAAGGACTAGGTTGCCCCATGCAAGGGCAGTTCCTGGAAATAAGGGAACCATCGCGCGATGGAGTGACACAATCGCGCGTTGATCCTGACTGGATTTCCAGGAATTGCTTTACATGCCTGGGCTCTGAAACATACTCAAAAGCTATCCAGGGCATTTTAGGGAATTTAAACAAACTAACAAGACTAAACTATGAGTATAGCATACAAGGCAGTAGATCAAAATTAATTTATGAAACACAGATGATATAGAAAACATATAAACAAAGAAGGACCAGCATCCCATCCCCACAAGGACCGTCACGTGCTGACTGAAACAGTGGCGCGGTGAAGTGGGTCCATCGCGCGCGGGAGTGCTAGTCCACGGTACTTGTAACTCTGTTGACTTTAGGACCAGAACTGGTATTGATTACCAGCCTTGGCTCTGCCAGCCCCCCTCAGGGATCAATACAGTAAAAAGACAGTAAAGTTATAACTTCGCTTGAGTGGTTTTTGAAAATGACTTGAAGGAAGTGGTAGTGCTTGTAAAATGAGTGTATGGAAGTGGCTTGAGTTGATGAAGCATGAAAGGTTTCGAGATTGTGTAGCCTTTATTGCTTTGAAATTTTGTAAACTTTGTAAGAAAGAGCAATGGGGTATTTATAGGAGAGGAAGAGGTGCTTTGGTTGGTGGCTAAAAGGGCAATACAACCAGCCCACAAGGCTGGTTGTAGTTGCTTGGTAAAGAAGTAGGGTGCAAAAGGTGATGGGAGAGTGGGGGAGAGGTGGTGCAAGGGCAGCCCTGCAGAACGTTGTTCAGTCGATGAAATGGGGTTACACAGGCCTGTACACCCCTGATCATCACAAAATCCAGCTGGAAAAAGCTGAAAACGACAGGTGTTGACCATCGCACAAGTGAGTGACTCCGTCGCGTGAGGGTTAAACCAACCCCGCGATGGTAAACAGTCAAAGCTCTGACTTTAACCAACACCTGGCAGATGAAGCATCGCGCGAGGGATCCAATAGTCCCTGCGATGGTCAAACCTGAGGTCAGGGTTTTGATTAAGGGTTTTAGGGCTAGGATGGGTTCTACGTACTCCAAGCTCAAGCCATTTCACTCTCACGACTGTTTTTGACCTGGTTCATCATCGGGGAAAAAAGAAACCGAAAAATGGAGTAAAAACAATTGGGAAATCAGATTGGGGTGTCTACAGTAGTCTTTCTTTGACGGCACGCGGAGTACTAGTGGCTGGTACGGGTAACGTCAAAGATTTCTAGACACCCATCTAATCCACCCAAAAGCCGATTAAATGAAGAATGCAAACTCGTATGTACAAATACCGTGCACCAAAGGATTAGAGAGCTAGTCAATTGTTGACATGAACTCTCATGGGGAACAAGCGAATTGGACGGATGGATCGTCACTGATTTGGAATAGGATAGATGGATCGTCACTGATTTGAAATTGGACGAAAGGATCGTCGCTGATTTGAAATAGGACGGACGGATCGTCGTTGATTTGGAATAGGACGGACGAATCGTCATTGATTTGGAATTGGACGGACGGATCGTCGCTGATTTGAAATTGGACGGATGGATCGTCGGTGATTTGGAATAGGACGGATGGATCGTCGTTGATTTGAAATTGGTCGGATGGATCGTCGCTGATTTGAAATTGGATGGATGGATCGTAGCTGATTTGGAATTGGACGGATGGAACGTCGTTGATTTGAAATTGGACGAATGGATCGTCGCTGATTTGAAATAGGACAGTGCGCAGGCGGACCACTGATGGGGATATAAAATACCCTTGGATCAAGAACGTCTTGAAATGACCCCAAAATCACTTGCACAGCTTTCAATAAAATTCTTGGACCATTATAGGAGTGATAAGTAAAATCGGGCTCGACCCAAGGCTGAACTGGGCCAACGGCCCAAACAATACGTCGCGCAACAAAGCCACTCCCTCGCGCGAGGGAGGCTAGTTAGGGCTTGGACCTGGCACCAGTCTTGAGCCGGCCCATGCTTGTCTCATCTCATATATCAACGGGGAAGTTCAGAAACCACTCGCAGTAGTTTCAAAAACTCCCTAACTCCTCTTCTCTCTCAAAAAACTTCTTCCAAACCCTTGATATTCTACCCGAAATCACAAGCCCCAAACACACTCACTCACCCATGGCAGACCACGGCAATGGGGGCAGTGGAGGAGAGGTAGTTGATCGTCCGGAGGACGAGGGAGGACTCATGGAGGTCGAAACAGGAGATCAACATCCGGCGGAGTCTACCGTGGGCCTCGGTGCAGTGGCTATAGGCAGCGGTGATGGCGATCAGGGCCGCGAGCTGGAGGTTGGTGGTGGTGGCGAGCATCGCGCGACTGAGGAGGTTCCTCGCGCGACGGAGGAGCCTAGGGTTGGATGGCCTGCAATCGAACCGTTGGACCCGAGCATGGCCGTGAGCGGCTCAGTGGTGGTTGGTGGCAGTTCCGAGGGCACGGGCAGTAGAGGTGCCAATGGTGATAGTGCCAAGCCGAGTGAGACTCCGCCGAGAGACCCGGCGAGAGGTAAAGGTGTAGCGGCCGAGGAGGTAGCGAGCACGGGGGTTCCATTTGTGTACAGAGAGGAGGATGTGCTCTTCCGGCCAGCGGTGACATCGTCCAGCCACAGGCTGATCACGAAACGGGATGTCGCAGAGCTTCTGAGTGACGAACAACTTGCCCAATTTTTGGAGGATAACCCCGTGAAAGAGGGAGATAGCCGCTTCAGAGGCCGCAGCGAGGGCCGAGAGGGAGAGAGCCAAGGAAGAGGAGGCTCTGAGGGACATGGACACCGAGGAGAGAGTCGGAGCTAGGGTACATGGGCCAGGGTGATAGTGGTGACGGAGGCGGATAGCCTAACTCGTGTCCCATTTACAGCAGAAGGGTACGAGCCACCCACACCACACCACACCTTTTTGTGCCATCGGGCTTTGCGGCATATAGGCCACGGCGGACAGAGCACGACCCTGAGCTCGTCCTGAGAGATCCTGAGACTCACATTTCAAGTAACTATACAGAGGTAAACTTCCGAAATCCCGCTTTCGTAGTTTCAAATTGGAGTTTGCTTGCTTATACTTGAACATCAAAGCACACACACGATAATCCTTGAAAGAAAAGATTAAACTGCAATACCTTAATCCTCGTATCGAACGCCATGCATGAAACATAATAACTTGAACCAACCATCCGTTTCCAGACTGCATTGATTACCTAGAACTTGAAAATGAAAACCTTGCATGCTGATACACCCTCTTGCTGCTTGTCTTTGTGTCTGATACATGAGAGAGCAAGGCAAAGAGACATCCGAGGTTTCGGGGGTGCGTGTAGCTCTTTGGCATTGTACCAGGGTTTGCCAGTGAGGGTGAGGCAGTTGGTGGATGAGGCAGGCTTTGGCGAGTTCATACAGACCCTTACTCCGGTCAAAAATGACCATGCTGTCCTGGTTGCACTTGCAGAGAGGTGGAGAGATACCACCAATACCTTTCACCTACCGCCCGGGGAGATGACAGTAACGCCCACTGACTTTGCGGCGATCACAGGCTTGAGAGTTAGGGGTGAGCCTATTCCATTTGACTCAGGCATTCACGAGGATGAGGAGGCCCTGGAGTGGTTCTTGGGCGAAGAGCCTAAGATCGACGAGGGGATGGCGAGGTACGGGCAATTCACCAAATACCTCAAAAAGAAAGTGGTGACTGAACAGGAGATGGAGTAGATGGCCCGGGCATACCTGTTGTATCTTTTCGGTGCAACCCTGTGCCCAAACAGGCGTAGCAAAGTCCAAATATCGTACTTGCCTGCACTGAGGGACTTGAGGACGGCCTCACGCTTTGACTGGGGAGGAGCGGCGCTTGGCTCGCTTACGGCTTTTTGGGGGACTCGTCGAGGACAGAGATGAGCACCGCTGGGTATTGGAGGATCTAGGAGGTATGATTTCAATAGAGTAAAGCATAATTTCAAATTATACTTGTATCCATTTGATCGCATATCCTGCTCAATAGTATTCTAGCATGTACTGATGATTTGATCTGTTGATAACCATGCAGCTCTGGGCTTACGAGGTTTTGAACATGTGCCGTCCAGCGACGAAGAGCTTGGATTTGGGGATCCTCCCACGCGCTCATATCTGGAGCAAGAAGAACATGGGAGAGAAGAAAGGGAGAGGCGACTTGAACGGCTTCAGGATATACTTAGACGAACTCCGACCCGCACACGTATAATCACGAAACTTTACCAAACGAAGTATACATCCCTTTGTATTGCTACAATGTTGTCGCTAATCGATACTTGCATTATTTGCTTGTCTCGTGCGCAGATCGAGTGGGATCCTTAGAGAGTGGCAGGGCAAGAGCCCGAGTACCTAGCTAGGAGCAGAGTCGTGAAGGCTAGCAAGGTATTGCTGGAGTCAGCCTTTGGTTGGCAGTGGTACTTGGGTGACCGAGTGACACGCCAATCACTTGGCTACGCTGGGTTCCAGGTGCCCGGACCACTTCCACCACGGGCCTCACACACAGGGGAGTACACACTGGCCGAGTTGGAGACTCTTACGCAGCCTGACACCGACCTAAGATGCCACTTGCGTCCGGACATGGACTACGCGACATACCAGAGAGAGCGTTTGGCTAGGCCATTGAGAGTGCGGGAATTCAGAGAGGTCTGGAGTTAGGCTCTTGGAGCTGTTGAAGAAAGGAGAACTGCTACAGAGAGACAGAGTAGTGGCGAGAGTCGCGTGAGGCGGGGTTTGAGCGGACCGGTGAGAGGTGGGCCACCAGAGTTGTTGTGGAAGATAGTAATGGTAGACTCTCAGGGCAATCCGGCCGAGCTACACCTAGCCCCTGCCAGAGTTCAGCCTGCGCCCGTTTTTGTGCCAATAAGACATCGTAGCCTCCACTGTTAAATTTTAATAAAATTGAACCCTTGGTTGAATTGCTTATATCCAAATCACTTTTGCAGGTGCCAAACAAGTGGGTGAATGAGGCTGTTCGGCGCATGCTTACAACGGAGAATGTGGTGAGACGGGCGGCAAGTGGCTTGCCATTGAACTTACACTATCCAGTACGAACTACCCTACCAACAGTTCAGAGATCTCAGATATACCCCTCAGAAAAACGATGCATTCCTACATTCGATACGTGATACATGCATCCCCTTTCGATACACAATATGCTTTGATATCCATCGATTTGAAGTTCATCATACCTGCTTTCAACATATAATATGCAAAATGTATACTAATGTACAAGAATATACGATGTAGGCACAAGGACGGACGGCTCCTAGGAGGAAAAGTGCCAGAGACCCACCACAAAAAAAATTGGCAGCAAGGACTCCTACTCCTCCACTCACTACCAGACAATAGACGCGAGGCCCACAGCCACCCGCCATAAGTGAGGAGACAGCTAGAGAGGCTGTGGCACATGCAGAGGAGCGGTACCAACTCAAGATGCGTCAGAGGCCCTCGGAAGATGAACCGGTTCGCAAGAAGCGACTAATCCTACCTGAGGTCTCTGAGGACGAGGAGGAAGAGAGGGAATAAGAAGAAGAAGAGGATAAGGACGCATCCGACAGCAGTGGCTCTGACGACTCTGCAGACTATCCTGGATACAAGCGGGATCCCAGAGAGAGAGATGACGACGACGACAGTGACTGGCTGGGAGAGGACTGAGGGCTACCAGAAAGCCCTATCTTGCTTCCTGCACTTTTGACTTTTGCTTTCGGGCCTGCGCGCCCAAGTAGATAGATAGCAGGCAAATGGGCTCCAACTGACATTTGATAGCTGTTTTGAGGCCTGTGTGCCTTTGACTTGCGGGCGGATGTGCCCTAGTTGACATGATAGTTTTGATTGGCCGAAGTGCCGCACATACAGTAGCTTTCTTCATTTCGACATGGATAGATCATGGTTTAGCTATAAAATTTGCATTTCCACAGTTTATTTACTCTTGTAATGGATGAGAGTAGATAAAAGCTCACCACTAATACCATACTTGCACTGATGACGTACTGAGATTGCTCACAGACACACTTTCATGTACAGATGTAACTAGCTCAGAAGAAAAACGAAAATGTATCCTAGGACACAACCAGGATAAGAGGATACGGGAGATACAATGAAACTTTGGACATTAACAAGCCAAAACTCAAAACACTCTAATTTGGATAAAACTGATGCTTCCGTAAGAACACACGTACACAAAATGACCTATACAAGTCGACGGAACTAAATAAACATGTCCCGA
Source organism: Rhododendron mucronatum var. ripense (assembly GCA_019656295.1). Lineage (NCBI taxonomy): Eukaryota > Viridiplantae > Streptophyta > Magnoliopsida > Ericales > Ericaceae > Rhododendron > Rhododendron mucronatum. Next base: position 6,065,217 of record BPLT01000002.1, on the reverse strand, counting down.
AAAGCAAATTAAACCAAGAAGTGCTACAAATGACACAAAATGGACACGAGACGGAAAACATGACTCTATTATGTCCCGGACTGAAACCGACACCTCCGTAAAGTCATATTAGGTTGCCATGACCTGTACGGCATGAGAAAAAGGGGCGCAAACCCTTAAAACGAATTTCAACCTCTCGGAATGGCCATTTGAACTTGAAACGGGCCGGCGAGGGCCCGGAATCTTCGTTAAACGCGATATCTCGAGTCTGATGCTTGGACACAGTCATATATACCAATAGTGATTTGCTGGAACCATCAAAACTATAAAACAATCCTTGGAACGAAAAATGACCAGAATTGGACAGTAGCTGATACAATCGGTCAAATTGCAGACTGAACCATCGCGCGACGAAGTGAGTCTGTCGGGCGATGGACTCGAAGGAAGCTCACTCGCGCGATGGAATGAGAACATCGCGTGATGGTTGGCCTCTGTCAGGCCACCTTTATTTGACCACTTCAGATCTTTAAGACCCAAAGCCTCATCATTGTCCTTAAGCGTCCAGGATACCTCTGGGACAGTTCACAGGTGTGCCCTTTCATTGAAGGGGGCAATGCCACCTTGCTTAGATATTTGCCTTGGGAAAGGAGGATATTTCTCATGCCTTGGCCATAAATAGAGCAATCCCCTGCAAATGTGAGGCATTCCCTCCACAGTTGAAATTCTCACATGCACCAAAATGGCAAATAACCTTCCGGTCTTGATCAGTCCGTGGCTAACGGCCTTTGTCGCTGGAGATTGGCTATCATTCCGATTTCACGAGCTGGCCACTTTTCATTTTCTCCGAAATGTGAGGGTCCATCCCAAACTTCTGATGGCAGCCCTACAATTCTGGGACCCAGAAGTTCACGTGTTTAGGTTCGGGGACAATGAACTGTGCCCAACTGTGGAGGAATTCCAAGCATATCTCCAGGGATTTGCTTCGAGTGTGATTGTCGTGCCACCCTACAGGAAAAATATACCAAAGCTCCTACAATCAAGTCTCGACATCACAAGGGGAGCAGCAGAAAGTTTGTTATCTAGGGGGCAGATCAACATTATGCGCCTAATGGAGTGGTATGGGCCGGAAGGGAACGTAGAAGATACTACCCTACAGGCTCGGCGTCAATTCGCTCTGGCAATCAGTGTGCTGGCTGCTTATTTACTTGTATCTCCGAACGGGCAAGTCCACCCCCTGCTGGTGAGCGTTGCTGCTCAAATGGGTGCTCGAAGAAACGTGGTGCCGCTGATTTTGGCAGAAACACTCAAGGGTTTGGATTTGGTTTTTACCGGCCAAACAAACATATTTGGTGGTAGTCCACTCCTACTGCAGGTAAATTCTCACTCAGCTCACCTTTTCCCGGTTTTCGCACACTCTATTTTTACCTCATCTCTCGGCCAAGGCTATATCGAAGCTTCTCACTTGTTTTCTCTCTCAAGTTTTATATGACTCATTGCTTGTCTTTCCACTCGTACAGCTCTGGCTGTCTGGCAAATTGGGATTGCTTACGGCACTAGAAGCAAACTGGCCCCATCTGCTCGGCCGAATGCATCAGCAAGGAATGATCTACCCGGAGATGTCCGTGCACCAATGGTATACATTCATGAAAGAAATGCTACTGAATGAGATCATTTGGAGGCATGTGGCCCTGAACATCCCAGACATGGCCTGAATTCTGCAGGTTTCGAAAGGATGGTGATAGCCGGACTGACCGCTTTTACATTCTACATTCCCAGTCGCATTCTTTGTCAATTAGAGATGAGCCAAGGGCTTTACCGAGCCAGAATCGAAAACTTTCAAGTCCTTGCATTCACCATTCAGAACCTGAGAGGATATGAGCACAATTGGGGTCTGAGGCAGCTTGGCAGAGCCGACCTAGATTTTAGCATTGAACTTATGCATCGATACCAAGTATGGCTAAGGAGGGAAGTTGCGAGAAGGCAAAACACCGACTAACTCCTAACGGACCTTGATGACCTAGAATAAATCGTAAGCCTGCTAAGTCATCGAGCACTTTATTCTGTTTTTATACTTAAATCTTTTAAGACTGCTCAGCCTGTGTAATAGAAGTTATAGTTTGAATAAAAACGAAAGTTTAAGAGTTCTCTCCTTTTGATTCAAGTGTTGAACACCGCGCCGCTTTAGATTCCAAGATGGTAAACCATGGATCGAGTTGATTGATTGCGACCGAATCTCACAGAGAGATTGCCTACGTATCCCTTTTCAAGGAATCAGGTCAACACGTAGTTCAAGCTAAGGTTCGCTCGAGTATTTTACCTATCCTTTTACGCTCAAACTTTTGCCTAGAACAGCCCATTCGGGTTTTCGGCCTAGTGAGCTTTGATTGACGCCTATTTATTTTTGCCTAAACCGCCTCCTTAGGTTTTCAGTCTAGCAGGCTTGCTCTAACTTTTGCTTGGAACCACCCACCCTTGTGGTTTTCGATCCAACGAGCTTCTCTAGGGGATAGTAGCGTTTGAGTTGATCCAAGTTAACCAAAGTGTTGAACTCATTGCCGTCGAGATCAATGAGCTGAGCTGCTCCCCCAGAAAGGATAGTCTTGATGATGTAAGGCCCGGAACGCTTAGGTTGGAATATGCCACGGGGGGCAAAGAGTGGCGCCCGAATCTCCTTTGTGACCATGTCCCCTTCAACCAAGTTTCTAAACTTTACCTTCTTGTTGAATGCTCGGGCAATGCTCCGCTGATACCCCTGAACATGGTATAAGGCTCGGAGTCTCCTCTCATCGAAAAGCATGAGTTCGACAAATCTTCCACTGAGCCAATCGGATTTTGAGAGTTCTAATTCAACCATGATCCTCAGAGACGATACCTCAAGCTCTATAGGGAGTACCGCTTCCATTCCGTAGACTAAGGAATAGGGGGTTGCCCCTGTTGACGTTCGGATCGACATTCGATACCCCCAAAGAGCTAGAGGTAGTTGCTCGTGCCAGTCCCTAGCGGACTCCGCAGACTTTTTGATGATTGTCTCGACATTCTTATTTGCCGCTTCAACTGCTCTATTCGTCTGAGAGCGATAGACCATCGAATGATGGATTTGAATCTTGAATTCTTCGAACAGCTCCAAAACCCTACCTTTGAAATGATTCCCATTGTCTGACACAAATGCCTGCGGAACACCATATCGATAGATGATGTTCTTTCTGATAAAATGAGCAACTTGAACTGCGGTCAAGGTCTTGCATGATTCGGTTTCTACCCACTTGGTGAAGTAATCAATTGCCAAAAGAATGAACCTATGACTGTTTGAAGCAGATGGCCTGACCATGCCGTTGACATCGAAACCCCATACAGAGAAAGGCCAAGGCAAAGCCATGCCAAATAGGTTAGAGGGTGGAACATGCTTCAGGTTGGCATGGATTTGGCATTTGTGTCATCGCCGCACATAATCCACACACTGAGATTCCATGGTAGACCAGAAATAGCGTTGACGTAAGATCTTCCTAGCGAGCATGACACCGCTCATGTGAGGGCCACAAACTCCTTCATGGATCTCCTCCATAATCCTAGCGGCCTCAGCACTGTTAACACAGAGCTTATGCATCCCACAATGAGATCTCCGATACAACTTCCCACCACAAATGATGTATTGAGCAGCTATCCTCCGTAATGCGGTTTGATCCTTTTTAGAGGCTTCGGCCGGATACGAACCACTCTCAACAAAGTTCCATATATCATGGTACCAGGGTAGGCCATCATCAACATCATCGACGGCGTTGACATATTGATAAGCGGGGCAGTCCCGCTGATTGATTAAAATAGGGAGGAGCTTGACTCCCAAAGGCAGCTCAACCGTGGAAGCTGTTAGCACCTTGATTTCCAAGGCTTGCTAAGCTTGGCTAGCAGTGGCACCTTGCACCCTAGCCAACCGGTGGAAACAAAGGCATGAGGCAGGCATGTCTTTACAAGGTGACCCGATGGTGTCGGTTGGTGTCGGCACTGGTCCCTTAGGCAAGTGGCAGTCGTGATGCACGTGAAGGCCCGATGATATCGAGGCATGGATGCTAAATGGGAAGCAGGCTTATGGGACAAGGCAATCGAGGAAAACGGCTAAGTATTGGGAGCTGGGGTTGGATCACGAAAATTGGCCAGGCAGCCTTGAGTTGGCTCTGGCAAAATGGTTATTGACGGTTAACAGCATTCTGTACATGTTGCTGGGAGAATGGGACAGGTGTCCAAGGCAGAAAACGGGCTACACATGTTGTTGGCAGCATGGGACAGGTGTCAAAGGCAGAAACGGGCAGTTATCGGCAGTTACAGCCAGGCAGGTTCAGAATTCAATGTGCTGGCAAATTCTGGCAAAGCCAGCACAGCCCTAGGGCAGTTGGGGGTGTCAACTACAAGATCATGGGTTGGACCCATGATCTCATGTACTTAGTGGCCACGATTTTATGATTGTAAGCCTATTTAGGCAAGGCATTTCGTAGCCTAAGGCAGAGGGATGTTCTGTCTAGCCTCTAGAGTGTTTCCTTTGTAAGTTGGTGCTTAATAAAGGTTGGGATGGTTCCCGTAACTCTTGTGTGTGTTCTAGACGTTCAAAACATAACGGGTGTGTGAGTAAACACTAGTTGGCTGAGACCAAGTGCTGGCATACTGGTGCCATCACGGGTAAATTTCTAGGCGAAAAATAGCTCCGTGACGGAAGCCAAGGTTGCAAGCGCATCGGCAAACTGGTCCTTCAACCGGGGCATGTGAGTGAAAGTCACTTTGTCTAAACGAGGGATCAGCCCCTCCAGATCTTGATCATAAAGTTTTAACTTCTCTTCACGCACCTTCCAATCTCCATTAGCCTGAGATACAACAAGATTGGAATCCCCAATGACCTCAAGCTTCTCAACACCGAGCGTGAGTGCAGCCTCCATACCCATGATACAGGCTTCATATTCAGCTTGATTATTTGTAACATCGAAGTTAAGCTTGAATGCAAGCGGAATATGAGAACCGTCAGGAGTAACAAGTAAACCCCAATTCCGAACCCTTTCTGATTGGCTGCCCCATCGAAGTAAAGAGTCCAAACGTCTTCGACAACTGTCAGCACTTCCTCATCCGGAAATACAAAATCTGAATCCTCTGGTCCATCCACAGGGTGGTCAGCCAAGAATTCTGCGACGACACGCCCTTTCACTGACTTTCTTATGACGTATTCGAGATCAAATTCTGCCAAGAGGAGCAACCAACGTGCTAACTTACCAGTAAGCGCTGGCTTCTCAAATAGATACTTGAGAAGATCCATTCGAGAAATCAACTTCACTGGGTAAGCCAACATGTAGTGTCTGAACTTCTTAGAAACCCAAACAAGGGCCCAGCATGTCTTTTCCAAAGCGGTGTAGCGCTCTTCACACCCAACCATCTTCTTACTCAAGTAATAAATGGCCTTCTCAACTCCCCTGTCCCCCTCTTGAGCCAGCAAGCATCCCATGGATGAAGGGCTCACAAACAAGTATAGGATCAGGGGTTTCCCAGGCACTGGTGGCATTAAAACAGGTGGTTCTGTAAGTAATTCTGAATTGACACAAAGTCCATTTGACATCTGTCTGACCATACAGACGGGGTATTCTTCTTAAGTAGATGAAACATTGGCTCGCAAGTTAACGTTAACTTAGCGATGAATCTACTGATGAATTGAACCTTCCCCAAAAAGCTCCGCACTCCCTTTTCAGATTCTGGTGGCTTCATCTCAAACACTGCTTTAATATTTGACGGATCAACTTCAATCCCACGAGAAGTGATCATGAAACCAAGCATCTTGCCTGATGTGACCCCGAAAGTACATTTCTGTGGATTAAGATGCATGCGGAACTTACGGAGCCTTTCAAAAAACTTCCTCAGCACAGGAACATGTCCTTCTCGGGTTCTTGACTTAGCAATCATGTCATCAACATACACGTCAACCTCTTTGTGCATCATGTCGTGTAAAATGGTCGTAGCAGCTCTTTGGTAGGTAGGACCGGCATTCTTCAAACCAAAAGGCATGACCAAATAGCAGTAAGTCCCCCATTCGGTAATGAAATTCGTCTTCTCACGGTCTTCAAGTGCCATGAGAATCTGGTTGTAGCCTGAGAAACCGTTCATGAACGAAAGCAAAACATGCCCTACAGTATTATCCACAAGCACATCGATGTGTGGCAAGGGAAAATCATCTTTGGGGCTTGCTTTGTTCAAGTCCCGGAAGTCGACACAGATGTGAATTTGGCCATTTTTCTTGGGAACGGGAACAATGTTGTGTACCCATGTAGGATATTGAGAAACCATAAGGAACCCAGCGTCGATCTGCTTGGTAACCTCGTCTTTGATTTTCTGCATCCAGTCTGGCCTCATCCGTCAGAGCTTCTGCTTCACTAGCTTAGCATCCGGTAGCAAAGGAATTCAATGCTCCACTATCTCAGGATCAATACCAGGCATGTCTTGATGAGACCATGCAAAGACGTCGCTGAACTCAGTGAGCAGTCCCTTGAAATCACAATGCTCCTCTAGGGTTAACGTGGAGCCCACTTGGACCATCCGGGGATCATTCTCATCTTTCAAGTTTATAAAAACTATTTCTTCTTTTAACGGCTGAGCATGCCTTTCATCTTCCCTTTCGATGAAGGCACGGATTTCCTTGGGAATGTCCCCATCGAAATCTATCCCCTCATCGTCGGGGTCGACACAGTTTATATAAAGGTCATTCAAGTAGTCATAAGAGGATTCCTTCATTTCATAAGACCCTGCAGGGTCGCCAAGTACAAGGGAATCAAACTCGAAATAAAAGCTATGACGTGGAGGGCAGAGCGGCATAAACTCCGACTCAGAGCTAGACTTAGACTCAGTAGACTCAAAAGACTCTGCGTCAGACTCAGAGGCGTCATCAATGCAAGTAAGGCGCTGTTTAAAAATGCAATTTTTAACGCTACCCTTGGCTTCCACAATAAGAGAGGTGGGGTCCTCGAGGGTGTCGGGCCCGAGCATGAACACTTCAGCCTTTTCAGCTCCCTCGGCCAAACCCACTTGGGAGAACTCATAGAATAGCTGCTCCAAGCTTCCTTGATCAAAAGACCCCAGCCAGTCAGTCTTCAGCTTGGGCTGGCTAAGTTTCTTCTTGAATTCTGTCCTTGCTGGCTCTTCATCACTAGCAGACTAGGTGTCGTCAACGAAGACCTCAAAACCAGATATCAGTTCCCCAGTAATTGAATCAATAAAAGGCTTAGCCTGCCCGGTGTAGACATCATTCCCTACTTCCAGCACAAAGTAGCTGTCAGGCTCACCATAGAGGGATCAGGGTTTTCTTGTACATTTCCTCCTTTTGGCATCCTTGGTAGAGGAGATGTACCCCAAACCAAAGCGGCCCTCACAGGAAGGAAAGGTAGGGAACTCTGGGATCCCTTGTTGGTGAATCCCTAAACCCAGACCAGGTAGATAGGACATCCTCCTCATAATGTCCAAAGCGACAGAGCTTATGATGAAGTCCCCATCTACGTTGATGGCCAAAACCAAGCCAGAAGTGTCAAAAGAGAAACCCCCGAAATCGACGTCTTCATCGTCGTGCGTTATCCCAAGAATAGGTGTACCATCCTCCTTAAACGGGCGAATGCCGGAGTCTCCGCAGATAGTCAAAGTTCCGGTAGGAAGTCCCAACATAACTTTCTAATGAAGAGAAGATGACACGGCCATGATGTCGGACCTGTGGAGCCACGGCTTGCCTAATAGGAAGTTGAACATAGCAGGGATGTCAACCACATGGAATTCAACATCCATCTCGAATCCCTCAGCATCGAGTTTGAGTGCCAGAGTGCCCTCGACTGTACGACAAGTGTTGTCATATGCCTTACCGGCCAGGTTGGAAGGCGCAAAATCCCTCTTAGTTAATCCCGAATGGTAAGGCGCCCTCAAAGGGCAAACATTGATCGCTGAACCGTTATCGATGAGAACAGTCGGAACCCAGAGTCCTCGGCATTTAACAATGATGTGTAAAGGGCGATTGTGGTCTACCCCTTCGACTGGCAGATCCTTGTTAGAGAAGATCACGGTGTGCTTAGAAGTAGGTGGGAGGATAAGAGACATCATCGCTTCAGGTGTGACGTCCGGTTGAATCTTAAGACGAGAGAGAGTGTGGCAAAGCTTCTGACGATGCTCACGGGAGGAACAGATTAGTCCCCAGAGTGATATGGCAGCGGGAATCCGCTCCAGCTTCTTTCGAATCAAGTCGTCATTTGGGGGGCTAGTAGATACCTCAAATGGTGCAGACCTTGGGAAAGCAGAGGGTTCGTTCCTTTGATTAGAAGGGTTGGACGAACTCCCAGCTTGCAGATTAGCAGGCTGAAAAACTCGTCCACTCCTCGTAACGTTGAGAACATTCCCCAAGGACGGCACCACCTGAGGGTCTTGATTAACATCCCAGAGATCAGCAGGGACCTCCCCTAGTTTGCGCTTCCCTTTGTCAGAGACCGGTGAAACTTCAGGCACTTCCATGTCCAAACCCAGATCTTCGGCTAAATCTTTCAACAGCAGTGATTCCCAGAAGTCCAGATCTTTAACTGCTGTGACCTCCATGACGGGCTCCGAATTGGTGACAAAAGGAACATCCCAAAGCCCTCCATCGGCGAAAGAGCGATTGACAGTCTAAACCTCGAACCCGACTTGAACATTGACTACATCATCAACATCCCAAAGGTCAGCTAGCGGAACAAGGTCCATAACCATGATGTTGCAATCTTTCTCAGCCGGATAAGGCACTATAGGGCGCGGGAGTCCCTCGTCGATGATGTAAAAGGTGGGATCAAAGTCGACATCAGACACCGAGCCAATAAGCCTATCAACAGTAGAAGGGAAGATGCATTCCCCTAAGACACGAGTTTCCTCCTGAACGAGACCATCCTCCAGAAACTGAATCTCGTGGTCAGGCAGAGCATAACCCTGGAGGGGATTAGGGTCGAATCCCAACGGAAACTGCCAAGCAGGCTTGGGATCCCAATAGTACTCCTCCTCGGGAAGAACAGGCTCAGGTTGTTGAAATAGCATGTCCAACGAGAAGCCATCCAAAAGATCAAGCATGGGTGCCTCATAACCGGCCATCTAGGCATCATACTAAGCATGGTCAAAAGGTACGTATTCAGGGTTCTGCGGGAAACCATCCAATTCCAGTTCTGTCCATTCATTAATTATTGGGGTAGTATAATCATCATTATCAGCTATAGCCCAACCCACTGCTTGCATATCAATCTGTTGTTCTAGTAAAGGAGGGATAGCAGATCAGAAGTGGCTCACTAGACTTGGAGAGGGGTTTGGTTCCGTCACATTGAAATACGGGCTATCCAGGGAAAAGCCAGAATTAAGTTGCACAGAAGGGATGGACTGATGAAAAAGGTTGCTGATAGATGCACTGAGCACAAATGTTCCATGTTGCAGTCGGGCGGAGGATGCATTAGAATTGGAGGACTGTCCTTCCTCTAGGTGAATATGCAACACCTCAGCTTCGGGCTGAGGGGGTATGGGCACGACCGGCCTAGGTTGATCTGTTGAGGCTATATGGTCGGTAGGATTAAATATAGTGAAGTTAGGGTTGATATCAGTGGAGCTGAGGGATATTTGGTTAATATGTGGAGCAGCATTGTGCTCTGGCATGGTGTTGGAAAGGATGTTTGGCTTTTAAGATGGTGGAGTTAGAGCCTGAAGAGTTCCTTCATCTATGAGATCCTGAATTGCATGGCGAAGACAAAAGTAGGAGTCCGTAAGATGACCAGCCCCTTGGTGGTAGGCACAATAGAGGTTGGCCTTGAAATTGGGTGAAGGGTTCTTAGGTAGAGGAGTTGGGTCAAGAGGTTTGAGATGCCCTGACTTGATCAATTTCTCCATGACGGAGGACAACGGAGCTTCGAATACGGAGAAGCAGCGAGGCTGATTGCGAGGCCGGCCATTCTGTGGAGTCTACACTTGATTGACGTCAGCAATGTGGTTGGCAGTGTTGGAGGAAGAGGCGTTAGTGCCACTGGTCGCAGTGCTGGAGTAAGTCCCACCCCCAAACAGTGCATTGGTGTTCGCGGAGTATGCACGAGGCTTTGATTTTGGAAGGTTAGAACCCTTTAGACAAGATCCCACTTTGCAGTGCATCCTCAATGGCTAGGCCAGATTTGATAAAGGTCTCGAAGTTGGCCGATGCCTGAACAAGAACCAGGTGCCTAGCATAATCAGGCTGGAGATTATGAGAGATGATACGGAGCTGGTCTCTCTCGCTCGGGCGGTCAGTCATAAGAGTGGCCTTGGCCCGCCACCTCTTAACGAAATCCGCAAAGGGCTCTTTAGCCTCTATTTCAGTGGCCTCTAATTCCTGGGTTGTCATCTTCAGCTGGGAATTATAAATGTACTGCGAAATAAACGCAGTCTCGATGTCCTCCCAAGTCCTTCGCTTGGCGATGTCGAGCGACAAAAACCAATGGAAAGCAGGGCCCGAGAGGGTTTGAGGAAACAGTTGAGACATGGCTTCGGGTTCAACTGACAAGAGTTTTATGGCGGCATGGTAGCTGTAAAGATGCGTCTTAGGGTCAGCACTCCCGTCGAACTTAGCAAGGTCAGGCATTTTGAATTTGTCGGGGAGCCTGGCATTAGGATAGAGGCAGAGACGGTCCAAGTCGATTCCTCCAGCACTGATCTTCTTGGACTTTGAAACAGATTCTTCCAGCTTAGCCATCTTGGCGACAAGAGCAGTTATGTCAGGGTTCTGAGCAACCCTAACAACAGTAGTGTTTGGATTTGGAGTAGGAACCCGAGTTCTCCTAAGATTGAGCAAAGCTACTGGATGCCCTGGGTGATCTGGATCTTCGACCATGACAGGTTGTTCATGCACATCCTCTTCGGCCTCGCCCTCCTCTTGAACAGCCGGAGGAAGACAGGTGTTAAAGAGGTTATTCAAATGGGTCATGTTGGCATATGTTTGAGCGGCCCTCTGCTGTATAGCAGTGATGCTATTCTGGATATTCATGAGGATGGTTTCCAGTGAGAGTGGTTGCGGTTGATCTGCCATGACCGGTGCCCCCTTGGTACTTGATGCGGAAGAGGGAGTAGGTGATTCTGGAGATTCCCTTTCTTCAAAGATTGGTGACGAGCTTGACTGCAGACTGGTGAGCAGAGAACGCGGAGAGTCTTCCATGGTGACTGACTGGGCTTGCAACCTAACTAGCCTTTGAACTGGATTTCAATGCAGACGTTCCCAAGTGGGTTTGGCTTTTTGCCTCGATACTTTCCTTGGCGATGCAATGGTTCAGAACTTCGCTCGCAGTAAAGTAAGAAAAGGCTCAATAAGGGTCCTGCAGCAACTTTAATCTAAATAAAAGACTAACGCGAAAGCGCAGTCACCGTCGTTAGTGTCGCCCTAGACTCTAAAACTAGAAGAAGAGTCTGTCTCCTGGTGTTTGGACGCCGCCAAAATCCTCGAAAATCTTTCCGATGGTGTATCCTTCGTTAGAATTGGCTAACACTAAGAGATGTCAAAACAGTCTAAGCCTTTGACTGTTCCGCACTCGAAGTTTCAACTTTAGAGTCAGAACAACTCGGTGTAGATGACGTGATACTGTAACCGAGGCGGCATGGTGCCATAGCGCAAACGGTGTACGTGATGCGGACGATAACCAAGGTGGTATAAGCATCACGGCATTCTCTCCGTTGTTCCTCATTTTCTGTGTGAAACCTCGATCGGGCATTAGATAAGGACTTAAAAAGTCTTGATTTCTCAAAGTCTCGTTGATTTAAGGACTTTGAAAATTTGATCACATGCACCATTAAGATGCATGACTCTTCATCGGGCTATGGCAGCGTCTTAATAAGCATAAGACAGACTTGAAATAGAAACAACCTAGAAGCCACCCTAAACATGCTCCTACGCAAAACGGTATGTATGTATAGTACATGCGATTGGGAAAGCAGTAACATGTAGACAGTATACGGGGGTTAGATGCAAGTAAATCCTACCTTGTGGGTACCTGTTTTAGTTTGGAGAGTTCTAATGCTTTGTCTATGCAAAGGCTAGTTTTGGCTTGTAACGGGTTCCTTGGACTAAAGCCAATATATACCTCCCATTGCCTGCATAACCGCAGAGCAACAGTCGAGTGGTAGAATGACTCATCATCGTCGAAGGTTGTTGGTCATTCGGGGTCCCCGGGCTCTGGTAAACCGTGCCAGATTGCCAAAACGATCCAACGGGGCTTATCCCACATCGATGCAAATGAGAATGCTAAAAATTGATTAATGGAACAGAATCGCAAATTCACAAATGCCTTTTATTTCAAATTTGGCTCACTTTATTTGGTCCATTTTTAGAGGAAACAACATGATTTGAACAAATGAAAAAGTCCCAGATTAGATTGGTCGGACACGGGGTCCTGTTAAATCACCATCCTAACCTTCGGCAGCGCGAAAACTCACCGTTCCGACAGACTTTTAAGGATTTGTTCAAAAAATGTTTTAAACTCCAAGTATGGATTAATATTGATTCGATCCCCAGCAAAGTCACCACTGTGGGCAGCGTGCCCAGAAAAATAGGTGGATCGAGGGAGCGCTAAGCTGGATGACAAGCGCTCGCAAAAATACAGAGTCGCCACTTAGGTTTGAAGGTCCAACACCCAAGGAACTGTATTTCGAAGCACTTGCTGCGCTATTTGACTTGAAAAAGTTAAGGAACCAGTCCGTCATAACCATATCTGGGTTCGAGAGCCAGGTTACGAGAGGGGAAGGGTTTTATGGCACCCCTCTCGCCCAATCCGGAGATCGATCTCTACTTAGCCATTTGCGAAAAATGTGTGTCTGCAATTCTATTTGATTAATCAATTTTTAGCCATTTAGGGTGGGGGAACAGTTAATCGGGGGATTAAAACTATAACATGTTTGCAAGATGTGATAAATAGCATGGATGGATGATGTACTAGAAAATAAATGAGGCAAAGATTCAACACTACGATTTGATATCGAAACAGTGTGTTGGTGTGGATTTGATTCGAGCAATAGCCAACTTGCATGCATGGGTCTGCCAGCATGCAAGTGAAACGTCGCGCGACCAACTCACACCATCGCGCGATGATCGTATCCTTTCAATAGGTTCAATTTTGCCTCCCTCTGGGCTCTGGAAGGACCAGTGCACACCTAGGGCCAAACCAAACAGTTTATAGGTGCTGAAAGTAAACTAATAATTACAACAGAATGAATGAACTTGAGATACGACCCCTAAACAGTAGGGGTATTAAAACAAAGGCCAAGGACCAGGTTGCCCCATGCAAGGGTAGTTCCCGGAAATAAGGGAACCATCACGCGATGGAGTGACACAATCTCGTGTTGATCCTGACTGGACTTTCCAGGAATTGCTTTACATGCCTGGGCTTTGAAACATACTCAGAAGCTATCCAGGGACATTTTCGAGAATTTAAACAAACTAACAGGACTAAACTATGAGTTTAGCATACAAGGCAGTAGTTCAAAATTAATTTATGCAACACAGATGATATAGAAAACATATAAACAAAGAAGGACCAGCATCCCATCCCCACGAGGACCGTCACGTGCTGACTGAAATAGTCGCGCGGTGAAGTGGGTCCATCGCGCGCGGGAGTGCTAGTCCACGGTACTTGTAACTCTGTTGACTTTAGGACCAGAACTTGTATTGATTACCAGCCTTGGCCCTGCCAGCCCCCTTCAGGGATCAAAACAGTAAAAAGACAGTAAAGTTATACCTTCGCTTGAGTGGTTTTTGAAAATGACTTGAAGGAAGTGGTAGTGCTTGTAAAATGTGTGTATGGAGGTGGCTTGAGTTGATGAAGCATGAAAGGTTTTGGGATTGTGTAGCCTTTTTTGCTTTGAAATTTTGTAAAGAAAGAGCAATGGGGTATTTATAGGAGAGGGAGAGGTGGTTTGGTTGGTGGCTAACAAGGCAATACAACTAGCCGACAAGGCTGGTTATAGTTGCTTGGTAGAGAAGTAGGGTGCAAAAGGTGATGGGAGAGTGGGGGAGAGGTGGTGCAAGGGCAGCCCTGCAGAACGTTGTTCAGTCGACGAAACGGGGTTACACAGGCCTGTACACCCCTGATCATCACAAAATCCAGCTAGAAAAAGTTGAAAACAACAGGTGTTGACCATCGCGCGAGGGTTAAACCAGCCCCACGATGGTCAACAGTCAAAGCTCTGACTTTGACCAACACCTGGCAGATGAAGCATCGCGCGAGGGATCCAATAGACCGCGCGATGGTCAAACTTGAGGTCAGGGTTTTGATTAACGGTTTTAGGGCTAAGGATGGGTTCTACATACTCCAAGCTCAAGCCATTTCACTCTCAAGACTGTTTTTGACCTGGTTCATCATCGGGGAAATAAGAAATCGAAAAACGCAGTAAAAACAATTGGGAAATCAGATTGGGGTGTTTACACTTAGCCGTGCTACGTATGCGAGATTGGATATTTTTCCTAAGCTTCTTTTAAATGCATAGTCGTGCTACGTCTGTGAGCTTGGATATTTTTCCTAAGCTTCTTTTGAATGCATAGCCGTGCTACGTCTGTGAGCTTGGATATTTTTCCTAAGCTTCTTTTTAATGCATAGCCGTGCTATGTCTGTGAGAGAGTGGTAGAATTCCTAATCCCCTAAGTATATTAATTTTTTTCGTTTCAAACAATTAATATACTTATTGTAGCGTACTACATGTGTTTAAAACATCAGAGATTGACCTTTGGGGTCCAAATCTTTTGCTTTAAATAAAAGCAATCGTTTCAACTGCCAGAGGTTATTGTATGTGTAACTTCCCATTATTCTAAGCAGTTGATGTGGTGGTTTTAATTGTAGTTTTGATTATGATCATGCTGATTGGGTTAGCAAGCGGTTAGTGAACCATCCAAGCTGTGCTATATAAATCAATAGTTGTGATGGTTTACTCCCCATTCAATAATCAACTTTCAATTCGTAATGGCAAACAACGAACAAATTTTTTAGTTGTGCCAGGAGCTATAAAACTTGAAGGCAGCCATTGCTGAGCTGTTTTCAAAGATGTAGGCCATGGCGGAATCAATTTCCGTCATGGAGAAGACAGTTCGCATAGTGCTGATAGCCAACTGGGATCAGTTGGAGGCTTTCCGAGGCAACAAGCGCCGCCAATTCCTTCCCCTCCCTTGGAGGGGGGTGGTGATTAGGTTGTAACTCTGTGGGTTTTGCCCACAAAGTTCTTATCTAAAAAGCTGTCCACACCCTTAGGGTGTGGATTTATTAATAAAATTTGAATAATTTTAATGTTCTGTTTGTCTTTTCCATATAATGCATATAGGAAAACTTAAACAATCATCCCTCATGGGGAGTTTTATTGGCCACAGGGGCTAACAAAGAGAACACGTGGTTCTAATGAAAACAACTTTGCTGCTAAAGTTTTATTGAAAACAAAAAGTTTCCTAAAAACAGGAATAAACTTCCTATTAAACAGAAATAGACTTCCACTGTAAGCACCTACTTTTAATTCTTCTTAAGATGCTCTGCATTCCATGAATTTGGCAGCTCTTTTCCTCTGTTGCGAGCCTGTATGCACCAACTTTGACATGGTGCAAGACCTGATAGGGTCCTTCCCAATTTGGGCCAAGCTTGCCCACCTTCTTTCCCGTGGGATCAACTTTCCTTGATCACCGACACGAAAATCTCTTGGCTTAACTTGTGCGTCATGATATTTGACCATTCTTTGCTGGTAAACGACCACGTTGGCCATTGCTGTTTCCCTTGTTTCTTCTAAGAGGTCTAGCTCAGCCCTGAGATCTTCCTGGTTTTCTTGGTGGTCGATGCTTGCGGTCCTGTAATTAAGGAGTTCAACTTCAACTTCAATGGGGAATACTGCTTCAGCCCCATACACAAGAGAGTATGGAGTTTCTCCAGTTGTTGTTCGGGGCGTTGTTCGATATGCCCATAGCACATTATAAAGCTCATCTGGCCAAACTCCTTTGGCCTCTCATAGCCTCTTCTTAATCCCCTTTTTAATGGTTCAATTCATGACTTCTACCTGCCCATTAGCTTTCGGATGAGCTTTGGACGCATAATGCACATGTATTCCCTTGGAAATATAGTATGCTTTGAACTGGGCATTGTTAGATTGTTTTCCTCGGTCCGTAACTATAACTCGTGGTAATCCAAATCGGCTAATAACTAACTTCCATAAGAAATCAATCATAACCTCTGCTGTGATTGTGGCTAATGCCTTAGCTTTGACCCACTTCGTAAAGTAATCCACAACTATAATGGCATGATGGACCTGGTCTATTGCCATAGGAAGTGGGCCAATCAGGTCTAATCCCCATTGGGTGAATGGCCAAGGTCCCTTCAATGGGGTTAAGACCGTGGGTGATCCATGAATGATATTTGCAAAGCGTTGACACTTCTCACATTTTTGGACCATAGAATTGCAATCCTTTTGCATGCTGGGCCAGTAGTATCCCAACCTAAGGAGTTTGTAGGCCAACATGTGGCCACCTTGGTTATTCCCACATACTCCTTGGTGGACTTCTTCCATAACTCATGTCGATTTTGCCGTGGTCAGACATCTAAGGTATGGTAATGAGAAGCTCCTTCCGTATAGCACATCTCCCATCATTAGGTATTTTGCAGCTCTGATCTTGAGCTGCCTAGCTTTGACCTTGTCATCTGGTAGTGCCCCGTTTGTTATGTAGTCAACTATGAGACCTGTCCATGAGTCACTGTACTTGATAGCTTGCACCTGTATGTCTGGGGCAAAGATACTTACTGGTGCATTCCGTGGAATAGCTCTTTGGCCGTGGCCAACTTTGCCAAATAATCAGCTTTAATGTTCTCCTCCCTTGGGATCCTGACAATATTAAAGCTTTACAGCTTCACAATTTGGGCCTTCACTCTATCCAAGTATTTCTGCATTACCTCTTCCTTCACAGTGTATTCTCCTAGGACTTGTCCTACGACCAGCTGTGAATCACTTTTGGCCAACACGTGGCTAGCACCAATGGCTTTAGCTAGCTCTAGTCCAACCACTAGAGCTTCATATTCGGCCTCATTGTTGGTTGCTTTAAACTCAAACCTAAGCACGTAGCTCAGGCGTTGCCCTTTCGGGGATGTTAGAATTAAACATGCTCCGCATGCTTATCTGGTTGTCAATCTGTCAACCTGAAAGACCTAAGGTATGGGTTCTTCCTTGGGGAGCTCTTCTGGTTCTGGATATGTATATTCTGCAAGGAAATCCGCATGCACCTATGCTTTGATGGCAATTCGAGGCTTATACTCTATGTCAAACTCGCCAACCTCTATTGACCATTGAATTAACCGGCCTAATGTCTTTGGGGAATGGAGAATTCTTCGAAGTGGTTGGTCTGTTAGCACTTTGATTGAGTGAGCCTGGAAGTATGGTCGTAGCCTTCTGGCTGCTATCACCATTACAAAGGCTATCTTTTCAGCTCAGCTCCCCTTAGGGCCCCTGTTGGTATAGTATACTGGGAGCTAGGCCCCCTGCTCCTCCCGAATAAAAATCGTGCTGAGGGTATGAGGGGAGACAGCAAGGTACAGGAATAGGTCCTCTCCGTCTAGAGTCTTACTTAATAGCGGCGGTGATGTCAAATATCCTTTTAGTTGGTCGAAACCTGCTTCCTCTGTGGTCATCCATTGAAAGGCTTTTTTCAAAACCTTAAAGAATGTTTGACACTTATTAGTTGCTCGTGAGATGAACCTGCTCAATGCTGCAACTCGTCCTATTAGCTTTTGGACCTACTTGATGTTCCGTGGTGAACGCATGGTGAGTATAGCCTGAATCTTTTCAGGGTTTGCTTCGATGCCCCGTTGAGACACCATGAAGCCTAAAAACTTCCCTAAGGAGATTTCAAAAGCACATTTTTTCGAGTTGAGCTTTATTTGGTATTTTCTGAGAACTTGAAAGGTTTCTTCCAAATCTGCAACATGGTTATGTGCCATGGCACTTTTAACCAGCATGTCGTCTATGTATACTTCTATGTTGTGCCCAATCTATTGGTTGAACATCTTGTTGACCAGTCTTTGGTATGTCGCCCCTGCATTCATAAGACCGAAAGGCATCACTTTGTAACAATATAAACCCCTGTCGGTGATGAATGAAGTTTTCTCTTAATCTCCTTCTCACATTTGGATTTGATTATATCCTGAAAATGCATCTATGAAGCTGAGGAGTTCATGCCCGGCAGTAGAATCCACCAAGGAGTCAATCCTTGGCAGATGAAAGCTATCCTTTAGACATGCTTTATTGAGGAAGTGAAGTTTACACACATCCTGCATTTGCCATTGGCTTTCTTCACCATGACCATGTTGGCCAGCCAGTCGGGGTAGAGGACCTCACGGATGGAACCCGCTTGTATGAGCTTATCTACCTCCTTGGCCGTAGCTTCGTTTTCTTCTGGAGCAATGGTTCTCTTCTTCTGCTTAACAGGGCGTATTGTGGGGTCCACGTTCAATTTGTGAGATATGACCCTTGGGTCAATTCCTGGGATGTCCTCGTGGGACCATACAAAGACATTTTTGTTCTTTCTTAGGAAGTGTAGCAGCTCTGCTTTTGCAACCGTGCTCAATCCTGTTCCAATTCTCATCGTCTTTCCTGGTTGCTGCGGTTCCATGAGCTCTTCCACGAGCTCTTCTACGGCCTCTCCATGTTGGAGTTTCTCTTCATCTTGTGTGTCGAGACTCTCTACGTTCATGGTGATATTGGCTCCTTTGAGTGAGGTAACGTAACACTCCTGTGCTGCTTTCTGATCTCCTCTGACACAAGCAACCCCCTTTGATGTTAGGAACTTTATCATCAAATGATATGTGGAGATTATTGCCCCGATATTATTCAGAGTTGTTCTCCCCAATATTGCATTGTATGCCGAGGGACAGTCGACTACTATGAAATCAACCATACGTGTAATCTGACTTCTTTCTTCCCCTATGGTAATTGGTAGGGCTAGCTAACCAGCTGAATAAACGAGCGTACTTGCAAATCCAACTAGTGGTGATTGCATAGGCCTTAGCCTTTCTCGTCCAACCTTTAGTTGGTCATATGCGTGGAGGTAGAGAATATCGGCTGAGCTTTTGCTTTCAATCAATACTCTGCACGTGAGGTAATTTGCCACAACTATAGTTATAACCAGGGGGTCATCATGAGGGGTCTGAACTCCCTTAATGTCCTCTTCGGAGAAAATAATGGGTATTTCCTCCTTTCTCTGGATTTTGTTTAGATGGCCAATTGTTTTGACTTCAAAATAATCCTCGTTCTTAGCTTCCTTAAGTGAGTTTTCCTAGCATTGCCGGACTCTCCGCCTCCAGCAAATCCACCATGGATGACCTTGATCTCTCCAATGGGACCTGACCGGGCTGTAGTGCCGTCTCTACCCTCCTTGCTTGTATCTTCCCTCCTGGATTGTTTCTGGTGCTTCTTCGTTACAAAACGTTAAAGTCTTCCTCTTTGAATCAGATCCTCGATCTGTTGCTTTAGATCAACAAAATCATCTGTGTTGTGACCATGGCCTTTGTGAAACCTGCAGTGTTTGTCCTTAGCTCTCCTATTAGGATCAGTTCTCAGCTTTCCAGGGCACTTGAGGTCTGGATCGTCTTGTAGGTTGTTGTTTGCTCTGCCGTAGCTATGAGCGGAGTAAACTGCTTATACTTGCCATGGGGCGGACCTCAGGCTGCTCCCTGTTTCGGGGAAGATCTTGAGTCTACCTTCTTGTTCTTTGGTTCGCCTCCTGACTTGCTGGCAGCTTCTCTCCTCCTCTTATCTGTTGGATGGAATTCACCAATCTGTGATGGTCCTGTTTGAGGATCAAAACAGTCACATGAATGCCTTGCGTAAACAGCTTCTTCTGCATTCATGTGCTTCTGGGCCGTTATCGTCGGCTTCATCTATTTGGACCATCTCTTTGTTGAACCTGGTGGTGTACTCTCTTAATGATTCCCATCTTCCTTGTTTCACCGTCAAGAGGTGTGTTGCCGGTTTGCCGTAGCGTTGGCCAGCAATGAAGTTGCTTACAAAGCTTGTGCTAAGCTCTTTAAAACTACGTATACTTCCCGGTGGGAGCTTATTAAACCATGCTCGAGCACTTCCCTTAAAGGTAACAGGGAATGCCCGGCACATTACCTCATCTGGTACTGCTCGTTGGTGCATCAAAGATTTATACGTTTCCAAATGATCCAATGGGTCCGTGGAGCCATTGAATGTCTCCAACTGGGGTATTTTAAACTTCCTTGGAAGAGGCAGCCCCATTACTTTGGGTGTAAAAGGTGAATCCGTATTCAGCACCAACTCTTCTACCATAGCAGGAGTTTGTGCTTTAATATGTTTCATTAACCCTTCAATCTGGTTTTGCATCTTGAGTAACGCCTCTTGTTCGTAGGGCAACTTTTCTCGGAGTGGCTTGCCATGTTTTCTTCGATTTTGACTTTTTTTCTCACTGGATTTGCCCTCTTCCCTGTCATCGTCTTCTTCATGGCAACTGCTTCGTATTTTTAGGATGCTTGGCTCGGAGATTTGCTTTCGCAAATCTGCGTTTTCATGCATCGCGGTTTGTAACCCTTGGGTTAGAGTTTTTATCTGTTCTTTCATATGAGAAAACGCTTCTGGGGTCATCTGATTACCTCCTGTTTCATTTGCCGCGGCGGCCTTGGCCGCTTCTGCCGCCTTAGCAGCCTCTCTGGCGGCGGTGGCAGCTTTTGCTGCCTTGGCTATCTCAGCTGCCTTGGCTGTAGTGGCAACCTTTGTGGCGTCGTCAATACCCGTTTGTTCAGGATCTGAAGCCATTGTTGTTCTGCTTGATCGGGTCTCTACCACGCAAAACTGTTCACCATAAGGGAAAAGTCGTTTCCCGCACGACGCCAGCTGATGAATCAGCTTTGTCAATAGTTCCGACCTGGACCTGTAAAGCAAAGCAAATAGCTCGAGTCACCGGTGTGGTGCTGTGCCTACCACCATCCGATGCCTAAGTCAGTATAATTCTTGCTTTGTGGTGATGGAATTGAGATTCTTGGTTCATGAGTTCCGTTCCTTGCATCGGAGTTCTACCGTCATATTTATAGGCACTTTAATTGGAGGTTGAGTCCTTGTCGGACTGTCTCTCATAGATTCCGGATTACATCTTTGAGGAATGTGGAATTCTGCCATAGCTAGGAGTCCATGGGCTTCTTGCCTTAGCTAGGAATCTTCACCCATCATTGGTCGTGCATATCTTTGGCATTCCCCTATCCCTTAGGATTTAGGTTTTTTGGTGTGGCATCTCTATCGAAATAAGTATATTCCATGAATAATACCATGGATATTATTCTTCTTGTTATAGCTAGAGGCCAGAGCTTGTAACGCCCCGAAAATTCAGAGACATTAAAAAAAATATTGAAAAGAGATTTCCAATAATATTTTTTTTTTCAGGCTTTAAAATTTTCAAAGACAATTTTCCCAAGAGAAGTCCATAGATTTACTACATCACTGTTCGCAAAGCCCGTGTCACCATGTTACAGCCATATCCAATAAAATTTAAGTTTTTGAAATTTCAATTTCCAATAAATCAGAAAGCTCTCAAAATATGGTCAATTTAAATTAGTCAGAGCAACTAAAGAATGGAATTCAGAGTCGACAATCTCTTCATTGGTCGTCGTCAAATCATTCTTTGTCTACGGCCCTTCTGCTCTGTCTTCAATACCTGGCGTTCGAGTTACCAGGGCAACATAGTACCGTGAGCGATGACGCTCAATAGCCAAAACCCACCCGAAACCCATTACAAACAAAGACATGTACAATACAGTTAATTTAACAGGCAATTTAAGCAGCAATAGATCAAATTCAATTACAAGCCATTAACTCAAAATTTCACTTGACATACTTTAAAGGTCATACTCTCATAATTCTTGGTCCATCAGGCTATCCTCAAGGTCCTGCTAGGCTACCCTCAATACTTGAGGTTCTGCCAGACTATCCCTGAGGTCCTGCTTGGCCACCCTAGCTACACTGGGTCTTTCAGGCTGCCCTCAAGGTCCTACCAAGCGACCCCCGATAACACGAGGTCCTGTCAGGCTACCCCTAAGGTCCTGCTAAGCCCATAACCTTTCACATTATTCCATTTTTCCATTAATCCCAGTTTCATGTCTAAGGTGATAAATCCATACATCGCAACCAACTACGGGAACCTATTTGTCCAATCTATCAGTACAACAACATATCACGCAGTGCCTTAGTAGTACAACATATCACGCAGTACTTCTTCAGTAAGCTTTCAAAAATAATGTCCACACATTAAGCACTCCAGACATGCAAGCTACGGCTCCAGATTAGCACCTGAAAATGATATAAGGCTTGAGCCACACTAGCCCAGTAGAAAAGTCTACGCAAACTCTATATACAAATGAGCTAAACGAAAGAACAAACGATAGGAAATCAAACGACACCGGAGGAAGCACAACTATCATGATCAAGTGTCCCAATATCTCTGATCCTTCTTTCATTTAAACTCATAAGTCATATTCATTCAATTTGTGTCTCAACATATCGTATCCTTTGTGTGTCTGAGCCGAAGCTCCTACCGAGCTATTTATGGGACCCCGATATCCCCTGCCAAGCACCCACCTTGTAGGTAAGGCCTTGAATATTCAATACAAGTATAAGCTCCTGCCGAGCTGATTATGGGACCCCGATATCCCCTGTCAGGCACCCACCCGTCGATGGACCCCGAGTGTTCTCACGTCATTCACAAGCTCAAGTATATCGTTTGTACAAATGTCGTGCAAGAAACTCATTCTTATCATTCCCTGATCCCAACAATTTTAATAACCCCAGGTGCATTTTCACGTTAATCTTGGTAACATGTATGGCTGCCAATTCCTTATTTTAAGTATAAATAATTATATAACCCATGGCATGACTTAAGACTTTGGACAAAAGTTGGGAATTTAATGCATCAGGAAGTTTTATTTTTGGCAGGTTACCTACCGGTAGGAAATGGGCACCTACCGGTACAAATTAGAAATAGGAGGAGCAACACTTTAGTCCACAAGAATTCTACCGGCAGATAAAAAAAATGGTACAGGTAGAGTCTGAGAAAAATCTGTAATCCTACCGGTAGGAAATAAAACCTACCAGTACAAACTCAAAAATAGTGGGTACAAATTGTCAAGGTGACAATTCTACCGGTAGAAAAAAAATGTCCTACCGGTAGGAATCCAAAAATTTTGGCAATTTTTCACAGCATGACAGATTTTGATCCAATGCCAACAACAACCAAAACATGTTCGAATAAGGAATGGAAACACTCAAGTAACATATAAAGTGAGGTAGAATTCCCTACCTCGAGTATCCAAGCCAAAAACAAAGAGATTGAGCGAACCCTGACTTTCAGAATCCAAATCAAGCGAAAATACACCCAACCGAGCTCTATCCAACACGATACGAGCCCGAATACGTGCGTAGGAGATAGAGTTGTAGTTTATTTTTGTGGGTTTTGGGTTTAGAGATGAGTTTTTATTTGAGGGAGCGAGAGAGATTGAGAGACCGAGAGAGAGATGGGATGAAAGAAATGGGAAAAAGCAATAAAATCTCCCAGGTATACATACATGGCACACACATGCACAAATCACCAATGCCCCTAAGTTTTCATGTTCTCTCACATTGACCTCCAATTTTAATTTTCTAATTAATCCATCACTTATCCATTTATAAAATATAAAAAAATAAAATTTATATAACGGAAATTTACGGGTCTCTACAGAGAGCTAGGTTCAAATCCCAAAAAAAAGCCCTAATTTTTTGCTGATTTTGAATGGGCAAAAAAAAGCCCTAACCAGATTTTTTTTTTCGAGAGATACCTTGGTTGATGCAGAATCGCGTAAGATTTCTGGTTCACGTTCTTCTCTTCGTTCTTTGGTTCGCGTATGATTTAGTGTCCCTTCTCTAGTTTGCGTTCTTTGTCTTTCTCCCTCTCTCTCTCTCTCACATGAACTGTGAAGCCATGGAAGTGGAATGAAACGAAGGGGGCCAATGTGAGTGTTGACGGGGGAAAGTGTAATTACTTGCGAGTTTTTTGCCTTTTCTTTTCCTGGCCGTTGGATTAAATCCAACGGCTGACAATCACATCCCGCACCATCCAGCCATCCGGGATCCCTTAGAGGAACCATATTGTGTGTGTGTGTGTGTGTATATAATGATAGGAATAAGTATCACTTTTATATTTTTGTAACCAACAACATTTATGCACTAATATTATAACGGAAAAGTAAAGATAGGTAATAAGTATTTTAATTTATTTTTATTAAAATCTTTCCAAGTTCCAACAGGGCGTTCTTACCTCTTATGTTCTGTGGATTATCCATGGCAATTTGTTAGTCCAAGTTCGGCGCCGATAAAAACAAGCGAAGTTTGGGTCTTTTTTTTGTCTTTGTAGACGAACAAAGTCTAGGGATTCCTGTGGGAGAACCTAGGTAAGGAGTTTCTTTTTACAACCCTTAGTTTTGTAAGTACCAGAACTTCATTATGGCTAGGGTAAATTACTAGAAATTAAAAGTGGGGTAAAATAAGTAGACTTTGATGTAAAGTATACAAAGCCCTAGTGAAAAATTTGACCCCACTTGTCCCAACATCCCTCTGCCCATGCACTTGAATGGGATAATTTTGGCCACACATTAATTTATTTAAAAAGATATTGTCTGATCATTTGGCTAATGATATCAATAAGTTAATATGCTTTCCTGAATGATCTACCCCGCGATCTCAAAAATCTGTAGGATTCGAATTATTATTATGAGGTGAACTAATATCCCGAAGTGCGCACACACAAAGGCACAAGAAATCCATAGGGAGTCTGATCATCAGTCATTAGTTTCCAATGTGAATATGCTACATGACGTTAACTTTTGAGTTCAAGCCAACTTCAGAGCAACTGCCAGCAAGTAAATAATAATACGTGGACAAACAGCTTTCAGTAAATAGTGAATCTTCGACTACTGGACTCTGGTACCAATAGTGCTCTAGATCAGAGAGAAGCGATAATCTCTTTATTGGTTCTGTCTTTGCTATACGTCCAAGCATTGACATTGTCATGAACAAATGGTAGTTGCTCAACTACGCTTCTGCAGATCTATCACTTGACGATTTTACCACCCAGCAAAACTGTTTGAGCATCAAATTTCAAAGTACGGTTAATCCTACAGCCGGAACAGAATGAGATCATAAACAAGTGAAAGACGAAAAAAAATCAATATATTTCTCTCCAATCAGCTATTTACCACCTAAAGGAAGGTGCAGAAACAGTAAGTTATTTTCATGAACTCGACGGGAAAGCAACATGCATTGATGCTTTAGGTGTTGACCAGTTCAAATAAATAAGTAGTTCAGAGGAAACACCGTCCAGATTGATCAGATGCTACTCTCTAGCTTCTAACACCTAGTTAAGGCAGGAATCCAACAATTTCATGCAGATTATTTCCTAAAAGACTACCAAGGCAGGGGCTCTTCTACCTTACTAGTTTCATATTTCCCCAACCAAATTCTTTATCAGCAGCGTTTGGAGGCATTGGGTACTTTACATCCATGAAGAGCACTGGAAAATCGATGATCCCAGGGAATCCGACGTATAGGTTACTTCACATCCATGAACATGGGTACTTTAGTTATGTTGTACTGATACCGGGCTACATAATGGGTACCGTTACTTTACAAGTTTACATGCTACATCTACATGTTTACCAGGTATGCTGAAGACCAAGCTAAATAAGTTTTCTAAGCTTTTCCACATCCAAGACGCAACTCACATAGATCGAAGATTCCAAGCCGTACCCCAACCGGGAGGTCAACTTCTTTTAACAGAGATGTAGTTAGCTTGACGAGATTTTTCTCTACACCATAGCATGATTCTAGAGTAAGCGAATACATTCCACAAAACTATTGCGGCAAATTTTCACATACGTATTCCAGTGGTGTTACAGACGTATTCCAGTGGTATTCATACCGTAATTTTTCCTGGTTAACAATGTCGACTACCAGTACCATACAAGGGCCCATCCATTATCATACTTGTTGTGCCTAACACGAAGTTGAGAATATAACAAACCAACAAGCGATAAATAAGAACACAAAGATATACGTGGTTCTGCTCAAGCACAAAGCAAGAACGTATTCCACGGGGAGAAGAGCAAGAGGATTCACTACAAACGGGGAGAGAAAAAGAGCTAGCTATACCCATAACTCTCAATGAAGCACCAAACAGATATCTAGGGTCAAATCTCTAGTGGAACCCTAAAGGGAGACAAACCCTTGGTGGAACCCCAAGAGATGAGCAAATTCCCTAATATCTAAGCCTTTGAACAAAAGAACCATGATCCCTAGGAATCCACAAGGTCACTATTTACTGGAAAGCACAATTCTAGTCAAATAAGCCTAAACCAACTTAATACAAGAATTCAAGTCACTTTCCAACAGTTCTAGCCACGTACATATGCTTCACAAATTAACAGTTGCTTGGAACCTCCACGACTGGTGGGGGCTATAGTATCACATTCTCATGCACATATTTCTTTCAATTTGGGGCACAAAGTCGTGAAAAGGAAAGAAATGGTATGAAACACCATAATGAACATAAGTTTAGAAAACTGAGAGACAAACAGAAACAACAGTTCAAATAGTGTAGACTAACTGTATACGTATAGAAACTCAAAAAGAACCAAAATAACCTCAACAATAAGCTAAGGAACTACACAGAATGTGATGGGAAAAAAGAAGGCAAACACTAGAAATATCAATGTTTCTGTTCAAGGGTCACCCATCTCCATGAATCCATGATGGTCAACCAAGTAAACAATTACTCCCTCTATCCCATTTTCATTGTCCATTTTTGAATTGCATGCCCTTTTTTAATTGCTTATATCTTTCAATCTATAATGTTTTTCATATTTTTGAAAACTTTGTATTATAGAACTAATCGAGATCTATCAAACAAGATCCATATTGCATATTTTTCAAGATCCACACTAAAAGATATAGGCAAAAGACAAAAAAGAAAAACAGAATAATGGATAATGAAAATGGGACGGAGGGAGTACTATACTGTCCTATGAACGAAAAATGTTTGCTTGTTTTGTGTACTCCTTGTTCTTGACCACTGAACGTGTACGTGTGAACTCCTATATTATAACTAAACGTTTCAGCTATTCTATTACAGAGAGTACAATTTTAACGAGCGAAAAAATTGTTCCTAGGTTGCATGTTACACCCACATGAGCAGCAGTGTGGTTACAGGTGCCGTCGCTTATTCTTGTGACCTTGATCTTTCAAAGTTGCATGGAATACTTGCAAGTAGTATCTTGTCGTCCGAAAAGAGTGCAGAAACATATGAAATATTCAGCATGACTCGTCCAACCAATAAAATACAAATGAATTGACAATACTCTCTCAGAATATCTGACAGGCATGTCATAGGACCATACTACATACCTAGACGTTCATCCTTAATGTGCTGAAAGAAACTTCACAAACTTGCCACAGGCGTGTTGTAGAAGGTGGCATGAGAGGTATAAACTAACTTCCCTGTGTCTTTGACTTTGAACTCGACCGCAATGACAATCAAGCTCCTTCCACTTCTTATTACAGATGCATCAACTGTCAATTCTGCCTGTGAATGCAAGAAATGTTCCATTTTCAAAGGGAAAAGCAGTTGGAAAGCAAACTAATAGACAACAACGTCAATGCCTTCAATTTGCGCAGGTATCAGGCGTAACTGGACAGTCATATGACATGCCAGTGGGAGCACCTCCGCAATTTGTTGACATAATGATCAATACATGAAATCACTGTACAAAAATATATCTTGCTATTATGACAAGCTAAAAATGAGTGAATATTCTTTTATGCAATATATACACAAACCGCAATGGGGCCGGTTCCGGTCACACCCATTTTGACACCCGATTTTGTTTCGGGTCCCATTGTGATGTTCCAAACCGTTGATCTTGTTTAAATTAGTAAAATAGGGGGCCCTGCAAAAATTCAGCTCATTTTGATATCCGTAAGTGCTTGATCCAAACAGTTTTACAGAAGCTGTGACAGGAACTGGTGTTTGCAAAACTGTTTGGATCAAACCCTTACCAATATCAAAATGAGTTGAATTTTTACGACCTCTATTTTACTCATTTAAACAAGATCAACGGTTCAGAATAGCATAGTGAGACTTGACGGGGCGTGGTGTCAAAATGAGTGTGAGCGGAACCGCCCCCAACATGAATATATGCCATAAATGCAAATACCACTATTAACTATTGAAAAATACCAATTGGAGTGTACCCAAGTGGTAGACACCATGTGTTTGGTTGGGGTTCAAACCTCACAAACTTCAACCAACAGCACTGACTTTTGCCGAGCAAAAAAGAAAAATAAAACAATTGAAAAATAAAATAAAAGAACTTACATTGCGGGGAGCAGCAGATAGGTATGTCGTACTCAATTCTCCAAGAAAGAGCTCCTTATCTTCGCCTACAACGGTTCTGGCACAAGCAATTGACATAATCTCGGCCACAGACGCAACAGCCCCACCATGCAATGTGCCATAAGAATTCTACACCAACCGTTAATTAGTCACCCACTATTTTTGTTTCCAATGATGGTGGGTGAAACACAAGATAGAAACCATGGATGCAACAATGTGTTCTATTATTCTCATTCATACACACAAACAAAAAAAAAGAAGGAAAGAAAGATAGAACATTGCAAGTGAAAGCATCTTTTGCAACTCAAACTAAGCCATGGTCTCATCCTTTCAGTCAGCTTGATGAGTTCCATTCGTATGTAAGAAATATAAAAAGGTTAGATTATCTAATTGTCCTAAGCGGTGAAGTTCAGAGAGAGTGGTCCCGTCAGTTTATATCAAGCTAATTCTTTCTCCTCACATGCTCTACCCAGTCTCAAACGGGAGAGATGGAAAAACTGACTTGAAGAAGGTGCACAAATGCAGAACTGAGAGAACAAAGATTGTTCTTCTCAAAGACCTCCTAGAAGGACATCACTTAGACCATGTTAGCTCACCAATTGTCCAATGACTGGTGGTCGACACAACGTAAGTCAGGGAATGTTGAGTCTTACTATTACAGCTCACATACTTCATAATCATAAGTACGACATCGTTCAATTACAAACCATATCTTCATTTCTTTACTTCGACAGAATTATCATCAATCCAACAGAAACAAGCTAAACTCAAGCTTAGTTACTTCTGTTTGCATCATTTTGGCAACCAAACAGGACCCGAGGCACTATAAAGCATGAAAATTCAATCCTTTATTACGTTCTTCTAGGAAAATGCTAACAGCCTATACTAAGATATAAAAGATGCATTACAACTTTGTGGAAATTATGAGGCGTATAAAAAAACGTGAAAAAATAGATAGACGTAGGTGAAAGAGTAGTGGAAGGTGTGAAATATCAATGGGATTTTGCCCTGCTGAAGCAATGCAGAATGGGGTGGATCTTAGCATGACCCGTTTCAACCTTCAATTTCCACTAACTAAAACAGAGACAAACCAACTATAAAATACTGATTGACAGCCATTTCCGTTTCCCGCCGTATCTCTATAACCAAACAGAACATCAGAGCGCAGGACTGACCGAGGCTCAGATCAACCCAGACAACTGCCCTACCTGAGGTTCACAATTTCTTTAGTATCACAGTAATTTTGTCTCACAAAGCGTCAACGTTTGTTTTTTATTTTAAAATCTAACACCTGCCCTTTTTTTAAAGTAAAAACTCAATAATAGTCCTCCTAAGATTAATGCATCAGTAAAATGTAACATTACGTTCAACTGTTTATCCTTTGGAATGAAAATGCATGCACAAAAGTTATATGCATCTACAATTATATACCACTATACATTTCGTACTAGGTTAGTATAAAATCCCCACAATAACTGTTTTCAATGCTGTTTTTATAATACATTTCAGCAAAAAATTGCTATCACCCTCTCATCTGTAACTGGGAAAAAATGCACTTCATCTGTCCCATATTGTTTGTCCTTCATATTTGCTTGTCCAGTATTTCATTTTGGAATTTCCCAAAATACTAGTTCTCTTTCCTAAGTCAAACGAAAAGTTGGGTAAATTTCCAAACACTAGTCAGTGGCAGACCTGTGTATGGGATGGGAGTGGCCACGGCACACCGACTTTGGACCTTTTTTTAAAAAAAATTGCAAGCAAAATTTTTTTTTGAACAAGACAAATCATATTCTACTACTAGTAATCTAGGGCAAGGGGATGAGACTCGGGGATTTAAACCCTCACCTTGTGCAAAGATTATAGGGCGCTCACCACTTGACTGTCACTCATGTGCCACATGTGGGGTGGAAAACCAATCTCGATTTAAAAAAAAAAAAAAAGTGGAATAACACTCTCATAGTCGCTTTAAATTTTTTCTTTTTAAAACAAAAAATAAAAAGCACACCACGTTCTACGATTTTAATAGTTAGGAATATATTTTTTGTATACTCAATAAATCTTCAAAAGTTAATTTTTGTGGCCTTTTTTTTTCTCCTCTTAGTACGGCCCTCTCAGGTACAGGTACAGACTCCGCCTCTGAAAGTAGTCTTAGGTGGAGGGGATAAGGGGTAATATTGAAAATCCAATCAAACTTTCTACAGACCCTTGAAAAGTTAAGTTTCCTTTGGGCAAAAGTTAAGTTTCCCGGTGCCTGCCCTTGATCAGAGCTGCGAGAAAAACATTGAAAAGGTCTGAATTGCGGAAGGGGGAGTTAGGGTTTGGACGTGTACGTACCATAACGGGAGGCTTGACGGAGAGGAGGGAGGAGAGTCGGCCGCGCTCGACGCTGTGGGTTCTGAGGAGGCCCCGTATGAGATGAGAGTGGAAATACTTAGAATCGAATTGGGGAGGAATGTTGTTGGAATCTTCTGAACTTTGGATGATACCAGCAATTCTTGAGAGAGTTTCTGAACTCATACCTATTCCCACCTTATCGGAAGTGGTGGTGGTTGTAGTTCGGGAAGAGGTTTTCTCCATTCCACTTTGTCTTCTTCGCTCTGTCAAGTAAGGACTAGCGGTTGGGACACACCCTCCCTCCCGTGTAGGCTATTACTACGGACGAGGACAAGCGGTTGTAGCTAGTAAATGAACTTGTCGTTTGTGAACTGAGGCTCAACTCGGTAAAAGTTTATTTGAGTTTGATTTGTCTACTAAATGAATCAAATCTAAGTCTCAATTTTAAGCTTGTTTTATAAGTGAGCTGAATATGAACCTAACAGTATTCGGCTCAATTAGGCTCACAAACCTGGAGCATATGTATATCATGGAAATTTTATATATCTACATAATGAAAATTTTAGAACTTGTATAAGTATAAACATTTACAGCTACTAAAAAATTTATTTATGCATATGTTTTTATCACTTTATATATCTACTATACTTTTTATTTGCAATTTAGACCTATATGAAAATATAAATATATGATGTTATCAACTCATTAAAAGGCTCGTGAATAAACTCAAGTTCGACTCAAAATCTAGGCAAGCTCGGCTCGTCAAATTTTCATTGAGTTCGGCTCGAATTCGAGTTCTCTAAAATCTTAACGAACGACTCTAAACATTCTACTATTTGGCTCGTTCCACTGTGTGCATGTGGGGTGCGAGTGTGGGTGGGTAGTTTTTTCGCGGGTGGTGTGAGTGATTGAGTTTTAGTGATTTTACTATTTCGCCCTAAGATTAATCTTATTATAGCAAAATTGGATATAAAACTTGAGTTTTGATTAGGACAATATTGAAAATCACTTTTTTGATGGAACTTCAAAACAAAGGAGACACCATCATGTGTGCATCTCCAATGGGCGCTATAAAACACTCGAAGGGTGAATGGCTAAAACCTTTTGCTATACAAAAACTAATTCCAACGGGCTAGATAAATTAGGTTATTAGTCTATCGCTGAAAACTCACCCTATAGATTTAGCCACCTATTTATTTATGCACTCATTAAATTTTGTGGGCCCAATCTCTAGATTAATTTTTTTATTTTTTTTATTTTTTGGGAATAAAATGAGAAGTTCGGAAAAATGTTGTTGTTTCAACAAGAATGTTGGGATAAAATGTATACCTTGGGTACATATATACTAATCTGTTTCCTTCTCCACCTTCAAACAAAGAAAACATTAGAAGATTTTTTTATTTTTTTTTAAAAAGATGACGTTGGGAGGATATTTGGTCCCAAATTTCAAATTAAGAACTTTTGATTTTTGGGATACAATGTGAGGTTTTCAAAATTTTGCTAGTTGTTGCTAAATTAAAGCTTCAACATTCAACAAATAGGGCAGGTTGATCTTTTCGTTCTCTTATAGCCGTTGCTTTGCTTCAATTCACGTTGCCGTTGCTATTTACTCCCTCTGTTGCTTTGTTTATTTTTATTTTTAAGTTAAGTTAAGATAAGAAGTGAATTTAGAAAATTCTTATTTGAAATCTGAGTTTGAGTGGAAAAAATAATACACCTCAGTATCATATATGCAATCGTAAGATAAGATCCAGGAAAGAAGAAAGGAGGAAAAATAGTTTACTGTGACGGCAGGTTTCACGGAGAGCAGGCAGAAGATTCGGCCACGTTGGACGAGATCGACTTTCACGAAGAGGCCTCGTATCAAGTCGGAGTGGGAATCCTTTGTGGTGAAATTGTGTGGGATGTTTTCGGAGATTCCCCTTCTGTTGATGAATCCGATGACTTGGGAAACAACTTCTGAAGACAGGTCTTTCGAAATTATGGTGGTGGTGGGGATTGTGGCGGACGGACGGCGGTTTCTCTCTCCCCATCCCTGTGTTTTGCGGTCCAAAATGCTAGGGGAAGCTAGACTTAGAGCAACCGTAATAAGTTTAACCAAAATTGAATAATTAAAGGGAAATGATATTTCCACTACCTCTTTTTTTATAATATCACACCCTACAAGTATATTTTTGCACCAAATAATACAATTGCATGGTGTGGCATTATCAAAAAAGAGTGTGGCAAAATCACTACCCTAATCAAAAGTCGTCACATCATATTTTGATTATTTATTTCAGAGGTTGTTAAGGTTAACAATTTAGAGATTTACAATGATATAAACAAGTTGGATAACCAAAATTTGCCACATTACTTTTTCAAACTACAAAAAAACTAAAAAAAATTAATATAAAAAAATTTATTTTAACAGTTTAAAACTAATAAAAATTGTTTATTAGAAATACAAAGTGATTTTTCCAAACTAATTTTTTGAAGAAAAAAGTTTTAAAAAAAGAAAAAAAACTTAAAATTTTTTTTTTTTGAAAAAACAGTTGTGTAATTTTTTTTAAAAAAACTATTTTAAACAATTTTTTGACAATACGGTTGAGAGAGAGAGAGAGAGAGAGAGAGAGAGAGAGAGAGAATTGAGAAGAGATAAAGTTTTTGTGCAATGATGAGTGTACTTAATTGGAAAGATGTGCGGTTCACTAAGTATGATTATTGACAAAAGGTTGCTAATTTTGGTTATTCAAATACCAAAATTTGATTAGTTGTTAAAAGGTTGTTAAGTTTGGTTATTCCAATGTGAACATTTTTTGGAGTAAACATTATTAAACTTAGCAACATTTTGATTTTGATTAGTCCACTGTGAATGCTCTTATTGTAGTGGAAGCCTCTCAAACTCGTCTAGTCGTCTTGGTGGTTGTTTAAGTTTAACATGAGTGTGTTTGTAGTTTTATTTGTGGTTCTAACACATTTGTCATTATAATAAATAAATAAATAAAAACACACACGCACACAAATTTGTCATTTACCTCTTTCGGTCTGTTTGCCAAAGGGATATAAGAGGCGGATATGTTATAATCCGGCTAGTACATCCAAAATACTCATATTCGGTATTTGCCACTCAGACACAAACCACGTATGTAAAATCTCGGCCCAACGGATATATGGACAGTGGCGACGCCACACTTGAGGGTGTGGGGTCAGCTGACCCCATGGGATTTTTTTTTTCCCTATAGAAAATTAAATTTTGTCCAAATTTATAAATGATTCATTAAACTTTGACATTGACACCACACTAGATAAATTTTCAATCTTAGAAACACCATTATAAAATTAGGAAAATGATTTTCACACTCCATTGGTTTTATAAATGCACTCATCTTCTTGTATTTTAGTGAACAAATTACACAAAAAAAATCACTAAACAACAAAAAATGGAGTGCATTTATCAATAAAGGGAGTATGAAAATCACTATAAAAAAAAACCTACTGAATAAAAGACGAATGTTAGTACACAACTCCACTTTATCGCTCTGTTCTCTCTTTGTTGCGTATTTGTCTTTACATGTAATAATTCGCAGATTACTATTATAGCCTTTTGATATTTTTGTTTCATACTAAGTTGAAATGCTTGTTTGAGTTATGAATTTTTTTTGGTGGAATTAGTTTTTTAATTGTCATTACCATGGTCCATGGATGTTTTTCTCCAATTTATAATTGGTAATAGAACCCCAAGGGGTTAACCTAGTAGTCAAAACTTGAGACATATGGGTTTGCTCTTTTCTAAGCTCTCAAGTTCAAAACGTCTCAAGTTTTATCAACTTCCATGCAGCCATTTCATACGGGGCTTTGCCTCAAGTTTAATTGGAGTCTCTGCTAGTGGACAATAGAATTAGATCCCGGAGATTAGTCGAGCTAACTGGCCCAAACACTCCGAGTTATAAAAAAGATTTAAACGTAATTAATTATTAAGAGTATTGATGTTTATGAATGACCCCATGCTCCCAAAGTATTGGGGTCGCCACTGTATATGGATGAGAAGTAGTGTGATTATATCTGCCCTCTTAATTACAAAATATCACTGTCCTCTTTTAATTTTGTATCCGCCTACTTATATCCACCCAAAATAAACCAAGGATATTAGCAATAAGTAAAAGCTCTGGTGGAAAGAACAAGTCTCATTGGCTGACGATAATATAACGGGTCGTTTGCCGATCGGATTAGTTTTGGGTGGAAGAAGGGAATTCTTGTAGTATTTAATCTGCCAACCTTTTCGTTCTCTTGCCTTTTCCATCCATCTCACATAAGTAATCAATACTTTCTCACCATTTCCAGGCTGAAGCTAAATATACAACTCCAAGTATCTTATTAAGATCTACAACAAGAAGAGTCCAACCGCTTTGATGAGGATTGCTTGAGTTTAACACTTCGAACACCCATAGTTAGAGGTTCTTGAGTAGTACCATGACAGGAACAGAAACCTTAAACCTACATTGTACATGCTTTCCATCTTAGACAACAACAGTGTAGTGAACAAAAGGAACTCACCCACTGTGGCTGCAATTTTTTAGCCCATACATCAAAGGTGTTCCGCCGTGATAACCAGGGTCTTCCTGTGCTACTGCCGAAGCAAACATCATCATGAGATTAATGATATACAACCAATATTTTTACACACAATTCCAACCAGAATAACGTGCGTGGCAGCTTTTGGTTGGTTCTTTCTTTTTGCACCAAAATATCCAAGAACACTATAGCAACATCATTATGGATGGATTTTCTGCATAAAAATTTTGCTTGTAAATAGCTTTCCGTAACAAGATCAACGTCGTGGGCCCCATTTTCCTGATGGGGGCGCTACACCGAGCTTCTTGCGTTGGTCTTCATCGGGTTGTGAACTCAACAACGCAGTTCCAACAAAACGCGCCAATGCAGATGCATCCTCCATGCGCCTCTTGATACTAAGTGACGTGGACATGAAAAGCTTCGAAGAGCTCTTTGTCAATCTCTTCTAAGATGGGGCCTGGTCTGCCTCAGACTTCAGTGGTGGGGCCTGTTCCAGCTCAGCAGCCCTTAGAAACCTTTTCGTTGCAGCCTCCCACGAAAGCTCGTGCCTCTGTGCATCTGTCAAGGGGGAGGGCTCTTCGGTTAACGCCTTGCGTGTAGCTTCGACAAACCCCTTGCTATCATTGTAGGTTCGACAGTTTGGGAATTACTTGAAGAAGTCATTTGAAGGGTGATTGGCACAAACCACTATTTTGCCCATTGCCAAAGCTTCTGCTGTGGTAGTGCACACGACATCTGTGGTACTTGGATTTAGGAACACTTTATAGCTGGAAAGGAAACAAGAAAATAAAAATTAATTATGTTGCAAAACAACCCGAAAATTTGAATTCTCATGCACTTTGTGATCTACTTAAGAAAATGAAGGGCACGGTTGATTTTCCAAGTGACCCTAAACTTTTGTGGGGATATTTTACTCATAAGATATGCACCTTAAAGAAGAAAAGTGCGTAATCTAAAAGACCTGCTATGAGAAGAAAAAAAAAAAGCTCATAGCCCCATAATCACACAGGTAAACACCAACACTTTGAGGACACTTCAAGGGCATGGATGTGGCCGAATGCTGTTTCATATAATACATGATGGTAATAACTGTATTGCCCTTGACAAAATTTTTCATTATGATTTGTTAATGACGGGGCACAAAAATAACCTTGTCAGTTAGCTTGCTTTTGAGTGGAATTTCAAGCATTAGGTTTCTTAATCGACTAGTTTTTCATCGGTTTGTGAAATGGAAGTTTCTTTTTCCCCTTTTGGGCTAGAAACGTTTAGTGTTTCCGAAGAAGAATGAGTATATCTTATGTTACAAGGAAGAAGAAGGTGGTAGAAAACTTACTCATGGAATAAAGGATCGGCATGGTCACGTCCAGGATGAACCCTAACAGTTAATTCCAATTTCTTGGCAGCTTCCTGAACTTCAGCGGAATCCTCTCCATTCCCGTATAAATCAACCTCAAGTCCAGTAAGATCGTTTTGATTATCCCGAAGAAGTTTAAGGAGCTCCTTGTAACCTTTGTGCCAGATCATCTTACCAATGTAATATGCACCTTTGGCGAAGGCCTTGCTTCCATTTTGCTGTTGTTCATTCTTCTTCTTTCCGATCTCTATAAACCTGGGATTGACTCCATGAACATTGCATATAATAGATCTTGGAAGATCCTGGGTAGCAGCAGATAAACGTATTACCTGTCATTTCATGACAAAGTTAAATATAATGTCCAAGTATATTTTCTGGGTAGGAATAAGCAGTTTCAACTTTACAAGAAAGGTCTAAACCAAACCAAGCCTTAAGTTTCAATCAATTAGGGTCAAACTTTACAAGATAGGTCTTTCAAAAAAAGAAACTTAACAAGATAGGTATGATTGATCTACCATTGGGAAACAATTAACATCTTTCCCAGTTATCTAGTGAAACCATTCTAACAATGTTTTTTCTTAAGCTTCTAATGCTGGGTAAGAGAACACAAAATTAGGTACAGATACACTGGCAATCTTATCACATAAAGCCAAGCAGTCTAAATGTACCTAAAGAAGTCATCGGATTCAGTATAAGTGGTGCACTACATACTTGCCTAGTTCATCATACAATAGTCAGTAGAAGCCCACTCTAAGAATCACTGAGAGGAAGACCTCATGTTGAAGGTATAGCACTGTGGCGCTGTGATGCCAGGAAAAATATCTTCCCAGGTACACAACTCCAATTTGGAAGCTCAAGCTGATAGAGAAAAAGGTAAAAATTCAATTGGGAAGGTAAGTCACATGACTCACATTTAGCCGTCCCCGCACAAATACATGAATCAACCAAGGACTTACAGAATCCGAATGCATATTGAAAACAACAAATATTTTCCTTTCTTTTTGACATAATGTTCTGCTATTACAGTTTACATGCAGAATTTGCACTCCGCTATCTGCACTTAAAAAACGCTATCCACCAGTAAGGACAAACCAAGTAAAAGAGTTTCTTTTGATGTATTCTCCAAGGAGCAGAAGCAGCTTCTCATCACTCAGTGGCAGCTGGACAGGTATTCTACGAGGCTGTAGCCTGAACCTATAATGTGCGCTTCAAGTACAAATACCTCAATATCATCACATTACTAGTTACTACAGATAATACAAGTAAAACCTCAATTTCCAAACGATTAGCCCATCAATGATGCCATGACGAGCAAAAGCAACCAACCCATCACTACTAACATAATTTCCTTCAAAACTATTTAGATGAGAAAACACCTTTCAAAGGTTCTCTATTACCAAATATATGTTAGGCCCAATATCAATCAGGAGGAGTAACAAATCGCTGCAGAGTTACTGAGCAAATCGCTGCATCGACACACTCACCCGAGCACATAAAGGAAAACAAATTTAAAACAGATAGTAATTGCACGCAAGTATTCCCATCTTCAACTCTTTTGTACAACCCAAGTAGTTCGGTGGCTAATTCTGAAGTAAGGTAATGCTATCTCCTTCATAATTCAAAAACAAGTTATTCTACTAACATAAAACTTACGAGGAGACATACCTTGTGGCAATAGATG
The DNA here is from genome assembly GCA_019656295.1 of Rhododendron mucronatum var. ripense. NCBI lineage: Eukaryota > Viridiplantae > Streptophyta > Magnoliopsida > Ericales > Ericaceae > Rhododendron > Rhododendron mucronatum. Next base: position 6,026,859 of record BPLT01000002.1, on the reverse strand, counting down.
TTGACAACCCAACTATTGATGTACTTAAGAAAAAATGCCTGTACTTGTCCATTCTTCTCTCTTCTCACATATTCCAAATAATTGGTGTGAACAACTCCTACAACTAGGCGGAATTTTGCTTTCCATCTTTTCCCATGGTGATACCATGTAAGATGCTCGGGTTCCTCGATCGAGGACAGCAATATCTGCCTCTTCATCAGGGATGACTTCTGCAATATCACCAACAGCAAGAATACTCCTTTTATCTCTTGAAAGCTGCAATGTAAGGCCAGAAAATAATTAATTATACTATACAATTCTGCTAGATACCACCATTGGATTAGACCACACACCCTTATGCAAGATAAAACATATTAAGATAGACACAGAAAAAGAGCAGATAAATCAAAGAGAATAAAAAAACCCCTTAATATCAACAAAATGATTGAAACCCTTACCATAGCATACCGTTTAAGCATAACACGAAGGGTGGGACAGATGCATATTATAGAATGAGAATTATTAACATTGCCAGAATTTTAAAACCCCTGTGAATTCAGAAATGGCATAGCCGTTAAGAATCTTAGCGAAGTTAAACCAAAACTATAAGCAAATTGCAAACCTCATATACTTTTTTTTTGAAAGGCACAAACCTCGTATTCAAGTCTTAGCAATGGGGGAAATCTTTCGTTGACACAAACAGCTAATGCCCGTGGGAGGCTTCCCATGCTTTGGCCTTGTTAGCTCCAAAAAGCGGCACTATGTTTTGGTTGGCAATTCCATTGACCAAACGTATTTTCTTTGTATCCCATTCTTTATCGAGTTGTAATTTCTTTTTATTTTTTTTCTAAGCATAGCGAGTCTGTGTAGGATTAGTGTGGAAAGAATCTTTATTTGTGATTGAGAGTGAGTGTTTTGAGCTATATTGGAACGGATTGATCGGGTCATCAATCTGAGGCCCATTAGAATAAGTTGACTAAATGAAAGTGGCCTTGGGATTGGAACATATGGATTGACTGTGGGTAAAAAACCACGGGAAGGAATCAAGCACTATTGAAAAATATTGTACGGTTACAATCAAACTTGCAGCAAAATTGAGAATCCTCACAATTGATTCAAGAACGATAGCCGAATCCTCGTTCACCAGTGCTTGATTGCCACTACCTCGAATCCTCAAGCTTTCCGATTACCCTTCCAGAAATCCACTGGAAGCAACTCAACCGAAGAGATTGATTGTTGTATGAATCTCTCGGAGAATTAATGTTTCGACATTCCAACCATTTTGAAGGTAACTCCAAGATACAAAGTAGACATACTTCACGGTATTTGAAAACCCAAGGCCAATATGCTTTGGCTGCTATGTTCCTCTGTCTCATGCCCCAGCAGAAAAGAAAAGACTACTATTTATATTAGTAGCATCCCGATCGATAATCGGATCGATCTAGGGTTTTCCATGAATGTCTGCTGTTCATCGTATTTTTCTTACTTCCTACTTATTGCTTGGTGATTGGTTGAGTAGCAACTAGGGTTTTCAGGCCTCAAATGTAGATGTTAAATACTTAAATACATAATGGGACTAAAGTTGAAAAGACAGTCCATTCAAACTTCAAAAAAAAAACCTACAACAACCACCTTAACCAAAGAAAGATGATACATTGATACTACAACAAGCTTAATGGTAGAACTGCGGAAGGTGATGGAAGTTATACACCGACAGAAGCTTTATATACACTGTTAGACTCATCCCCTAAGAGTGTCCCCAATGGCATAACCAAAACTAAAAGATTTCTAAAGTTAGTAATGTTGGTCCAAATTATAGCTCACCATGGTATAATCAAACTTAGCAACCCCTAAACTAATAACCAAATTTAGTGGGGACCACACACTCTCTCTTTGCTTTCTCTCTCTTTGTAACGACCATCCCCAACTGACCTGCTTAACTTTTAGCTCAACCACGTGGCTCAAAAGGTTAACCTCAAGTTACACAGTAACTGCTCGGCCTTACATTATATTCCACACCAACTTCCAAGGAATAGCCGATGAGGGACTACCCTCCAAGTGGGTTCTCACCAGTGTTCTACAACCCGCTACTCGCTCGGCCAGGCACCTTGGAGCGAGTACTCAAAGTTAGTCGGCGAGTACTCGGGAAGTAATGCCCACCAAGTAAGGGATTGTTCCCCTGGGCCAGGCACCTTGGAGAAGTACTCGGCGAGGAATACCGAGTTTTAGAACACTGGTTCTCACAATCTCCCCACCTTGGCTACAATGTCCTTGTTGCACCACATGGTCCATCACATCCACCCACCAAGCGGTGTAGGACAAGTCCCCGCTTAAGCACAACAAGCACCTCAAGCTTGTCTCATGTGGGACCCGCCCAAGCACGACAAGCACCTCAAGCTCCTAACATGTCGGACCCACCCAAGCACGTCTCCTAGCGGGACCCGCCCTACACTTTTGGTTGGTGCAAGCTCTGATACCACCTATAACGACCCGCCCCAGCTGACCTGCTTAACGCTTAACGCTTAGCTCAACCATGTAGCTCAAAAGATTAACCTCAAGTTATACAGTAGCTGTTCGGCCTTACATTATATTCCACACCAACTTTCAAGGAATAGACAATGTGGGGCTACCGTCCAAATGGGTTCTCACACTCTTCCTCTCTCCCATCACTATTAATGAACCCACCCACTTACATTTATTACAACTCTCCCTACTAAAAATGAGTGCTTGATTATGGACCATTGTGTGACTTCACATTATTAGTCTTAGCAACCCCTTAAATAAAATAATCAAAAGATGTGATGGGAAGTTTTGATTATCCAATTCTGGTTGTGCCATTGGAGATACCCTAAGTTCCTTAACATATAAAGCTGTAGAGTAATTGGTGAACCAATGCGTCATAGCTTCGCCTCCAAGAGGTCTTGGTTTCCAGTTAGGTCATATGAGTTTGTTTCACGTTTTTGGTTACTACTACGCACTTTTTTTAAACTAATTTCACACCCTAATTCATTCATTTTTTTTATCGCAAAGAAAGATTTTATTAATCAAAACGAACTTTTACCCTTCAGTTCCACACGAGATTTCCATTCTTGTTGAGCTCATCTTAAAACACCTGCGTTTAATTCATTCAGTTTGTCTGTGGGTTTACCTCTCCACGTACAAAAAGCAACCACGCAAAAGGCGAGTACTTAGATATTCATACACATAGTAGCCACGGTTTCCGTAACAACTCACCTTCTTTTCGAGCAATTGATGATCCAAGACTCGTACAAGAAACAACATAGCATCCATACTCAAATTCAAAATTAGAAATCACATCGAAAAATCCCAAATCCCAGCAATAACCATTGCCTTTCCAGGATAGAACCGTATGTTGAAACCAGACCTAAACCCGGTCCGTTCCTCGAGCCAGTTACGGACGTACTTCTCCTGCTCCGAGGGCAAATTGAACGTGATCTTATCGGGATAAACATGTTCTTGGTCCTTCAAGGATAACCACGGGATCACAAGGGTAACCTTCCTCTCCTCGTCTTGCTTCGCGAGGTATGCGGCGCGGAACAGAGGGTTCACGGACGTGCCGGTCATCCATGGAAGGCTCGCGGTGGTGAATATCAAAATGCGTTGTTTCTTTTCCATATTTATATATATATTCGATTCAACTCCGGTTGATCGATCCGTCCATTAGAGAGGCGAGGAATGCAGAGAATCTTGATCGATAGGTGTTAGATTCAGACAATAGTGTATGGTCTGAGAGTGTTATGTATAGGCGGCGCCTGGGATGAGAGAGAGAGAGAGAGAGAGAGAGAGAGAGAGAGAGAAGGAAGGGTCGTTGGTTACGGTTGCGTCAAAGTTGGAGGCCGGAGAAATGGGGTGGTTTTAAGAGACGTGGGCCAGTCGATAGCTGTCTTTGTTGCAACAGATGGCCTTTGCTTGTTTTTTTGGGTAAATATGGCCTTTGCTTGTTTGTGAGGCAGGAATACCAAGAATGACTTTTCTTGCCATCGACCGCCAACTCTACGTACTTAGAGTATTTCTATTGTAATAAGCAAATGAGTCTGGTTAACTTAACAATAATGTTCAAAAAATATCTCACATTGTAATAAGTAAAATTACAAATCTTTTAGCAAATAACTAAATTCCACTCATTCCATAACCAAACTTAACAACTTTTACCAATAACCAAAATTCAATAACCAAACCCAATAACCAAACTTAAAACTCAATAACTCAAAAACACTCACCATTTGAATCGTCTCATCGAGATGAAAAATTTGGTGTGGTTGGGTGCGTGATTGAAACTCGTTTGCGATTGGACATACGTGCATTGTGTATTGTGTATTGTGGGGTCCCTTTTGGTTAGGGATGCAAAAATAACCAATGTGAAGGTAGATGTTGTTAAGTTTGATTATGAACTCAATGGATAATCAAATGCTGATGTGACACATTTTGGTTATTGATTTTAATTATTCTCATTGCGGATGCTCTTATACTAGCGTCTATGCATGGTCAAAATTAACATACAAAGCAAGATTAACATACATGATGTGTTAATCGTGGACATTCTCCATACGATTAACCCATTCTAGCATTGTGCTCGTTCGATGCGCAGAACAATAGAAAAAAGTAGGTTCACATTGGCTTTATTTTCGTTTTTGTGTATCAAATGGGCACAACGCTAGAATAGGTTAAGTTGGTTTGGTTGCTTTGTTGGGTTAAGTTGTTTTTGATTCTTGTTTGGGTTGTTTGTATGCTTTGTAATCGTTTGACTATTCTGTATTTGTTGTATATATATGTAGTTTATATTTGGTCAAAAAAAAAAAAAATGCTAGAACGGGTGATGAAGCGGTTTTGAGTCACCTCTGAAGGAGGGGTTCCTCAACCATCCATTTGATCCTCCAGCGGATGAAACGGTTTCTAGTGTGCTCGACCTCCGACTTGCGAAAGAGAAACAGTAAATTATGGGCACCAGCATGGCTGTCGCCATCGCCCCTCCGATGCATAAGCCAGTCAATTTGCCTTAGCTAAATAGAATTGATTGTGTATTAATTGCGTACCTTTGAGTTGTGAAGGTTTGATTTTTATATAGGCATCTTAGAAAGAGTCTCATTGGGACTGGGACCCTTGGGTCCCATCTGTACGAAACGGAAATAGATTGGTGGTGGAGTGTCCTCTTCACCTAGTACTTGTTTGATCCTTATTAGGTTTAGGAGTCCTCTTGGTGCATGGGTCTTCTATGGCTATCCTTTAGAATATGTAGCCTCATCCCTCAGGATGAGATAAGGCCTTGGCTATTTTAGAAAGGGGATAAGAGTTCAGCTGCTCTCTGAGTCCCCTAGATTGTACGAACCTCTCCCATGGAGTGTTTTATAAGTTTCTAGTAGCCGGTTTGTCATATTTTCTGAGCTCAACTGGTGAGCTGAGCTCGGTATTCTTCATGAGCTAAGCTCTTGAGTTATCCCCTTCCTTGGGCCACTCTATTGATGTTACCCCATACGACCTAGGCTTGGTTGGGCCTAACCGCTAGGTGTTAGATTTTATGTTCAATGAGCCCATTGGGCTGTGTTGGGCTCCTTGGTCTGGGCTGCGTTGGGAGGTCATCTAATCCTTATTAGCTACTCCCCTATTTCTTGGCTCAAGCTCTTATTGGCAAGGGAGAGGAAACATTACTTGCTTTGGAGTCGACGACTATGCCCGCCTATTCTGTGTATTGTGTGTGATGTACATCAGGTTGTGGTGTACATAGTCATTGTTTGGTTCAAGGGACTTTTTTGTGGACCCTTAGTCCTGTGATCATGTCAGCGTGTCTGACTTTGTTAAATAACTTTGCTGGCCGACCTTGCTGAATATCAAACTGAAGAGGATGTTCGAGTGACCAAACATTTGAATGGGCGAATCAGGGGCTAAACTGAGTGTACCCTTTTGTTTTGATCAACACCCATCTCTGGTTGTTGTTTCAACCTTAGGGTGTCTGGCCTTAACCTTGCTGAGCAACAATTGTAACAACTCAAACTTTTGGTGAATAAAAATCTCGTTTAAATATTTGAAAATTCATTATTTAATTCTTGGATTGCTTTAAAAAATTTCTTTTAACTTTGATAATCTGTCATAATTAGATTTAAGACTTATAAAATTGTATGTTTTCACATCGGACAATCTAGTCCTTTCCTAAAGACAAGTATGCTTATAAAAGCACTTGTATGTTTTCCTAGTGAGTAAATTAAATCTTGAAATTTTATTTTCTTGAATAGAAGTCCTACATGGCAAGTAGAATTAGCATCCAACCAATTGGTTAGAAAAACCTAGTTACCAATTAACTTAGTTACCTTTCTCTAACAATTAAGAACTATTGGACCAAAGGAGGTCATCATTATGCTTCCAAAGATAGTAATCATTATGCATGCCATGCATGCAAACCTAAGGTTATAGCCTTAAACCTAATTACCTCCCCAAGGTCACTTTCCTAAATTTCGTAAGTACTTATATATATATATATATATATATATATATATATATATATATATACCTAATAGGCTATTTTAAGCATGCCTATATAAGTCTATATATAGATACACACTTTCTAGGAAAAAGTCTTACCCATTGGACAATGTAGGGCACTTGAAAGCCTCAGCACTCATCATCTCCTCTTCCATAGACCTATAAGAATACTTCGTACTTAGGTATGCATATATATAGGTACATATACATATATACACACACACATGGTACTAGATAGAGAGAGAAGGAGAGAGAGAGAGAGAGAGAGAGAGAGAGCCGAGAGGGAGAGAGAGTGAGTGTGTGCATGTGTTTGTACACTCTAGCAAGCTATCTCCTTTACCAACTTCACACTCAAGCCTAGAACTACTTGACAACTCATTCCTAGACTACTTGAAGCACATAATCTAGCCCTTAATCATCCTAGTTTCTACTAACAAACTAGACCAAGGATTGACTAAACATGAGAAGACTACTCCTTAGCCTAGCTATCATTTCCTTCTTACTTGCTAGACTTATGTTGAAATTTAGGGCCAGTCTGGGACCAAATCAGGTCGCCCATGTGAGCATGACCTGGTGACCCATATATTAGAGAGTCCTATCTCATCTTGGAGATAAGATAGGAAAAGTTGAAGTAATTCTATTCTTTTAGGATTAGAAGACTTCTAAAGCATTTAGGATGCTCTCTCTTTATTTATTTCCTGTAGGATGTTCATAAAGAATACACACAATAATATACACCAGAGGTATACAAAAGATATAGAGTTCTGGGAAACTCTCTTTCTCTTCGATAGTTCTCTCTACAATTAAAGAGCAATCCGAGCTTTTGCACCATGGAATAGAGGGTGATACTCGATCCTCGTAGTATCACTCCATCGCAGGAATTTGTAGCTAATTTGGTATGTGATCGAGAGTTCGTGATTCATCCACACCAAGGTCCAGTTCGGTTAAAGTTTGCCAGGTAACCCGAACCACCCGCTTCCGCACTACGGTTATATTTTTCGAACATTGGTATCAGAGCCTTAGTTGGATGTTTTCGTGCTCTTTAGTACTTGAATAGCCATATGTATCATGTTTTATGCGTACTTATAGACTGATTTTCGTGTATGCCGGATATGGGTCCAAAAAACATGATTTTTCAAAAGTTATCAGAATTGCTTCAAATGTTTAGAAAACGTACTCCATAACATGTATATCATATCTGGAAACTTTCGTGTTGATCGGATAAACCATTTGTGAGGAAAATCAAACCCTAGTTAGTTTTTCCGAAACTTTGACTGGACAGAGGTTTTTCTGTGTTTTGATTCAGCATGCGAGACTTACATCACTGCATAGCTCTTGTTTCTAGCTTTGCAACGGTATATTATAAGCGTAATTTGGAGTTACGGATCAAAAGTTATGGGAAACCCTAGTTTGGGCATGTTTTGGAGAAGATGAAATGCAGATTGTGCACACTCTCACTCTCAACCGAGCGAGAGTGAGATTCACCCCTCACTTTATCAATGTCATATGGAAAAACTGAGAGTACAGCTGAACTCAAAATTGAATTTCCTACATTTCTTTGTATTTATTTTATTTTTCTGAAATGAAATTATTTTTCAGAATTTTAAATACAAGAAAAATGAAATTTATGACTCGGTTTATGAGAGAGTGGGGATGCGTGCCTCCTCCGTTGGGAACCAAATTTTTCATGGCATATTTTGCTACTGTTTCCCATTGTTTGGGGTATGAGGTGTAATATTCCAGTGAGCATGATTTTTATTATGTATTTTCTATTCGTTGTTTATTCAGAAAAATTAGAATAAAATTCTAAAAAATTATTAAATTTCAGATTTAACCTCCTGGAATCAGAACCAATTTATAGAAGTGGTTGGTGTAATTTTTCAGTATGCGTTATTTTTTATTACGTATTTTCTATTAGTTGATAATTTGGGAAAATTAGAATAAAAATCTGAAAAATTATAAACTTTTGGATTCAACCTCCTGGATTTAGTACCTTTTTATTGGTGTAGGTTGTTTATTTTTCCAGTACATGTTGATATTATTTGGCATTTTCTACTTGTTATTTATTCTTGGAGAATTAGAATAAATCCTGAAAATTGACAATAATTGCATGTGAGCAACTGGAAATGTACAAAATATTGAAAACAACATGTTTAATATTTTGGACAATTTTACGTGTTGTATGTGGCATGTTTGGATAATTTTTGGCATTGTCCAATGTTTAAATTATTCATTTTGATAGCATAAAAAATACCTTTTAATGCATAAATTGTGTTATGCACTATAACAAATTTGTTTCATGCTTGGGATATGCCATATCTAGTGGGAGGTTGTTCGGTAGAGAAAATATTTTCATATATTTTTTCCGAAAATTAAAATTTTGCGCATGAATTAAATTAAATTGTAATAATAAAATACTTAGAGGCGCAGGAGATGATTATAAGCTTTGCGAGTTTTCGATCTTGTGACATGTATGGTATTATTATTTTTTTAATTTAGATCCTTGCTGCAAAATAATTCTGTGTTGTGTTGTTATTAATAATCTCATGCGTTTTTCTTTGATAGAGTTGAAATGGAAGCTAAGAAAGTTGTAGCTGATTTGATATGTGAGTTTAAGTACTATGAGACTGCTCATAAGTTGTGGGAAGCTATCAAATAGAAATATGATATCGACTTCTTGACTAAGATGGTCTCAAACTTAAAATGTAATGATGAACATAAATTAGAGGACATGAAGGCTAAGCGCTAAGAGGCAGCTGAGCCAAATGGTTCATGCATCATAGTTGAGACTGTCCCTCATAGGTCTGGGTACCAGCGAAGGAAGGCTAAATGCGCCCTTAAGAAATGAGCTGCTATAGGCCTTAACCCTATTGGCGCTGGTTCTTTTAAGCGCAATAGAGGCAAGAAGAAGAGTGGTGACAAAAACAAGGCTAGAAAGGTGTGCTTTTACTGTGACAAGTTGGGAAACTTTGCTCGTGAGTGCACTAAGCCTTAGAAGACTCAGGAGCAACCAACCAATTAGCGAGGAAACAAGATAGGTTTGTGGAGTATCGTAGTGTTCCGGTTGGAGGCCAAAGAATTTTCATGGGAAACAAGTCTAGTGTGTTAGTGCTAGGTGTTGGCAAGTTGAACATGCGACATGGGCGCACTTTGTTTTTTCATGAAGTACTTTATGCTCCAAGAATTTGACGAAACTTGTTATTAGTCACTAGCATGATGGGTCTAGTTTTTTATTTTTGTTTGAGAGTAGCTTAGTGAGAATTTATTTGGGTACATTTTGTTATGGTTTTGGATAGTTTGATGATACTAGATGTTATTAATTTTAATTTTAATAATAATGCTAGTGATTCTATTTGCTTTGTTACATCTTCTGTTGTTGTTGATTCTGTTAAATGGCATTCGAGATTAGGTCACATTGGACAAGAGGGAGATTTATTAGTCAACCTGCCCATTTGTGACCATTGCCCAACAAGAAAAGCAATTAGAAAATCATTCAAAAAAAAACCATAAGGGCATTTGTTCCATTACAACCTATCCGTTAGACATTTGTGGCTGAAATTGAGTCACGAGATGTGGATTCCTCGAGGAGGATTTTCCTTGCAGATGGGAGGTTAGTAGAAATGTAGAACTCTATGAGATGGAGAATCCAACGAGAGGCGCACCAAATTGTCCAATTGAGAATGGGGAAGAAATCCTCCTACCTCCTGGTGATAGTGGGAGCGACTTGTTTAATCATGGATTAAATCCAATGGATATGGATTCTCAAGATCCTCTTAGGGATTTAAGCAAACATTGAATAATCCCTCATCCTCTGTTTGAGATTGAGGGGGAGTTTGTCATGATTGCTCCTAAAGATGAATGAGAGCCCAAAACAGTGGGAAAAACTCCTTTATCGCCTGCTAGTAAGGAATGGATAGTTGCAATGTAAGATGAAATGGAGTTTATGAAGACAAACCTTGTCTGGGACTTGGTTGATCTTTAGCTTGGGCACAAGATCATTGGGCACAAATGGGTTCTTAAGATCAAACGCGAAGCAGATGGTCCCATACTGAGCAATAAGACTCGTCTAGTGGCAAAGTTATTCTAGCCTTAGAACTATTTTAGATGGACGTTAAGGCAATAGGCTAGGAGCGCAGAGTTTGCAAGCTCCAGCGGTCTATCTATGGCCTAAAACAATCATCCAGGCAGTGGTACCTAAGATTTCATTGAGCCATTTGGGTTTAAGATGATCAATGAAGGCCATTGCGCGCATATGATGAGACGGTTCAAAAATAGTTTCTTGATATTGTCATTCTATGTTGATGACATTTTAGTTGGCTGGAATGACTAGGAGATGATTGTCGCCACACAGTTGTGGTTATCCTTCACTTATGAGATGAAGGAATGAGCAAAGCAAGCTATGTGCTCAGAGTTGAGATCTTAAGGGATCCTTCTAGGAAGATTCTTTCTTTAAGAATTTTTTTAGAACGATTCCGGAGACAAAGCTACAAACTCATAGACACTTCTATTGTTAAAGGCGAGACTTAGAGGCTTAAAGTGGAACCTAAAACTCCTAAAGAATTGGAACTAATGGCCCACGTGCCCTATTCAAGTACCATTGGCAGCTTAGAAGTAGTTATTGGTCCAATCTTAGTCGTGATTGTTGACAAACAGTCAAAAGGATATTAACATATCACTAAAGGACAGCTGATTATATGCTTTGCTTCCAGAGTGTGAATCTATGGCTAGTCGGGTCAAAGATATTGTTGCGCAAAAGGAAATGATTATAAAACACATAGCTACGAGTCGCATAGTTGTATGCCCTTTGTCTAAAGCCCATTGCTAAGAGGACTTTTGAGACTCATGATAAGGCTTTAGGGCTACTTAAATGATGATAGATGTGTTTTATTTATCAATTTCATTAATCACTTCTTTCAGATTTATGGGATATTTATGCCATTTGTGCACTTAATATTAGTTTATTATTGTTGCAATTTGGACAATTGTTTATTGAACAACACATACAAAATTTAAAGATTGATGTCAGCAGGTTAGATTGGCTCACTCACACGAGCAATCTCCTTTGGCGCTTAAGATAGCGAGCGAAGATGAGACGGATGGGTAGTAATATATACAGGTTGGACATGTGATATAGTCTGATAAGAAGGATCAGATATACCCACCATATGTCGCCTTGGTTGGAACCAAGATAAGGTCTATTAGCAAGAGACCAATTTCGGATAGTTCCCCCTATCTTGAGATTAACCTGTCTTTGTTAGCCAGATGTGAGGACTCGTATAGCGCCATGATGGCAAGCTATCTGAGAACTCAGGTTGGGCGCTAGGTAGCAACTAGACTAAGGTCTGTACGGTGTTTGGGAGTATGAAGACGCTTTTTGGAAAAGTAACTCCACCGTAGCATGTATTCATACTACATGTGCTTAGCGATCATTTGTTTTAGAGGTGAGTGAATGATCCTTGTTTCCTCACTGCGTGAGTCTAAGCAGTCATCTAAATGACTGCATATATATGAAAATGTGCTTTTGATTTTTGACTATGTCATGTAATAGAGACTTTGTGTTGCTACTCTCGCTTGACTACCTAAGACCACGAAATGTCAGGGTCCCATGAAGCATATCTGGGAAAGCAGCAAGGTTAAAATGAAGTGGCATGAGGGCGAAAAGAGGATCATGTAGTACACCCTTGCAATATATTCACTGTCGACAACTTAAGTTGCTCTATTGGGACGCAGATCGGGTGTGAATATAGAGTGCATGATGTTGGGCGATCAAGCATGCTTTTTGGAAGGATTAAAGATGCTTGGTCCGGTGTAACTAAATGGATTCAGGGTACATGAGACACTCTTATGGGTTGATGTCTCTATGCTGGCTTTTAAAAGGTTTCTAGTGTAGAGCTCCCACTTGCAGGTGCTCTAGCGGTCGCATGATTCATTAGTGCGTATGAGTTTGCTTCTTAGTTGGGTAGATGGATGAGAAATTGATACAACTTGTCATGCCCATGCATGGACGAGTGGGAGATGTTGGAATTTAGGGCCGGTCCGGGACCAAATCAGGTTGCCCATGTGGCCATGACCCGGTGACTCATATATTAGAGAGTCCTATCTCATCTTGGAGATAAGATAGGAAAGTTGAAGTAAATCTATTTTTTTAGGATTAGAAGACTTCTAAAGCATTTATGATGCTCTCTCTCTCTCTCTCTATTTATTTCCTGCAGGATGTTCATAAAGAATACACACAATAATATACACCAAAGGTATACAAAAGATATAGAGTTCTGGGAAACTCTCTTTCTCTTCGATAGTTCTCTCTACCATTAAAGAGCAATCCGAGCTTTTGCACCGTGGAATAAAGGGTGATACTCGATCCTTGTAGTATCACTCCATCGCAGGAATTTTTAGCTGATTTGGTACGTGATCGAGAGTTTGTAATTCATCCACACCAAGGTCGAATTTGGTTTAAGTTCTCAAGGTAACCCGAACCACTTGTTTCCGCACTATGGTTATATTTTTCTAACACTTGCCAACCTAGGTTATAATCACCTAGGATTGCCTTTAAGCCTTAGAAAATCTCCATAATTACCTATTCTTACACCTAGATTGGATTGACATGGCTTTGGCATGTTTAAAGGTGTGATTGGACTAGACCATGGAGCAAAAAAAAAAGTGAGAGAGAGAGAGAGAGAGAGAGAGGGCCAGCCAAGAGGGGAGAGAGGGAGCCAAATTTTTGCTATAAATAGGACCCCCTTCATGCCATTCAACTCACACTTTGAAACCTTTCAACTTCTCTCTCTAGAATTCTTGAGTTTGTTCTTTGTTCTTCTTGTTCTTGAGTTGTTCTTGAGTTCTTCCTAAAGTTCTTCAAGAAACTCATCCAAGACCGCCACTAAACCACCACTCGACCACCCTTTTGATCCAAAAGGTTTAGTAGTTAGTCAAGAACTAGTTTCGAGAGAAACCTTTTCTCTTTCGAAGCTACCGAAGCTTTGTGTAGGAAGTCACTCCATTCGATCGCTAACTTGCTTGTTCGTAGCCACCCTACCGCCAAGAAGAACGGTAGAATATCTCTAATCACTTTCTCTAAGTATAAAGTTTAGTATAAGTAGATTATCTCTACTCACTTTCTCTAGTTAAAAGAAATTATAGTTACTCTTAAGTTTGAAAATCTATCAATATCCTAAAGGAATGTAGTTAGACCTCCTAAAGCCTCTAGACCCCAATCCTTAATTCCTAGATTTTCCACTTTCTTTAAAAACAAAAAAAGACCCCACGATTTTATTTCTCTCACACTTCCTATATTGTCCAATTTTAAAAATAAAAAAAAACCCACGATCTTTTGTTTTTCCATTTAAAAAAAAAACAAAAAACAACTACCCACGTTCTTTTCTTCTTTTTTCTTAAATCCTCAACTGCCCACGTTCACTGTTTTCAACCCTAGCCCCCTTCACTTCTCCAATTCGGCTGAAAACAATTGCTCCCGCATCCATCTCCCTCTCTCTCTCTCTCTCTCTCTCTCTCTCTCTCTCTCTCTCCCTCCTCATTCCTCAACCACCACCACCCCACGCCTCTCTCCCACACCCCCTCACTCTCTCATGGCCTATGCATACCCCATCTTCACTCCTCCCTCAATCTTTCACAGATTTGCTCCGCCGCCAACTGCTGTCCCGCCCTCCGTTCTTGACAGAACAGTCCCACCCCCCCCCCCCCCCCCCCCGATAGAAAGGTTGGACCACTCCTCCTTCCCTCTTTTACTCTCTCTTTTTTGTATTTTCCCATCTAAAATCCTCTCTTTCATCTATTGTTTTTCAGAGGCGAGAGGCAAGAGAGTCAATTGTTGATTACGAGCCTTCAGAGGTTTCTTGAATTCAACCAAGTAAGTTGATTTTCTCTGTGTTTTTTTACACTTAAAATGTTCAGAGGCGACTGCAATAGTTGGATTCTATTTTTTTGTCATGAACCTTGGCAAAAATGTTTGTTTTCCAGAGGATGAAAGAGTTTTTCAGGTGCAAACCGGGTATAAGGTCGTACAACTGTTTGTTGAACGCGTTCGTTGTGGGTAACCAGTGGGACAGGGCGGAGTTATTTTTTAAGCACTAGGAGAAAATGGGTGTGTCTCCCGATTTGGAGACTTACAATGTCTTGGTTATGATTTCGTGCAAGAAGTTGCGATTCAGTGAGGCGAGGGAGTTGTTGGAGTGAATGTGGGCCGGTGTGGGGACTAAAGCCTGATGTTGTCGGCTACGGTACGGTGATTAACAGGCTCGCGAAGAGTGGGGATTTGTAGGGCGCGTTGAAGGTGTTCGACGAAATGCGTGAAAGAGGGGTGAGTCCTGATGTGAGGAGTTATAACATTTTGATTGATGGGTTTTTCAAGAAATGCCTATCCTCTTTGCTTATTGTAGGTCACAAAGACAACTTGAATAAATTGACCATAGCTGTTGCATGAAGTTTAAAAAAAAAAAAAATTTGGTTTTCTGTACTTTTCTGCGTTTCCATTTCAACTGTTTTTTGTTTACCTTATATGCTTGATGGCAAAAGTATTGGCACTCCATAGGCTTACTGTAGAGACCCGGATTTCTTTTTTTTTTAGGCCGTGATTAAATTTTTTATTTTTTTTTCTTTTGTTAGCGTGCGGCCCATCGAGATAGACGGTACGGATATTCGGTGTGACGTCTTTGTGGAAGGATATAAGGGTAATTGTGCAAGAGGTGCACGTGTGAGTGTGTGGTGTGAGAAGTAGGGGATTACTCCCCACCTCTTTTTATTTCTCCAGGAGGAGAATAATCCTCATTCTCTCCCTTTCTCACTCTCGGCTCTCTCTCCTCCACTCCATCCGAAACTTTTTCTCTTCTCTTCTCTCTTCGATTTCATCCACCTAGGGTGTGATTCCGGACAAGGCCCGAGTATTAAAGTTGCTATTCGGAGTACGGGCTTTCCGAATATCCAAGAAAAATCATGATCGGACCGTGTGGGAGCTCGGTTGACTTGGTCAAAGGCTCGGGTTTTGCTCAAAACCCATGAGGTAGGGATTTCTTACTCTTGTTATGCGTTTATACGGTGTTTATGTACCTAGATCGTGCATTGTTTCATTGTTTGAAGTTGTTCTTCCCATTTCTGAAATTCTGCAGAAAACGGGTCACTGTTTATGGGGTTTTTCATTGTCTTAAACTCTGAATTGAATTTTGGTTTCTTCATATGAAATAGAGTAGGCTTAGAGCCCGTTCTAATGCCGCTTGAATCACTCGAAACCGTTGAGAATTGAATTAATGGTGGATTTTAGAAAACTGGTCTGTAATCTGTCTCGTTTTCTGGGTTTCAGCCCACTTTGAACGGCCATAACTTCCCCGTCCGATGTCCAATTTATGAAAACTTTATATCGATTCGAAGGTCTTGAAGTTAGCTTTCGTTTGCCACTGGAATCGCCTAAAAAAACTTAGTACACAGAAAGTTATGACTGTTGGAATGGAGGTGTGTCAGTCTGCCAACTTCAAAGGTTGTTCTCGTTCCGTCGTAATGGCTCCCTATGTTAATAGAACATGTTTAAGTCACTTTCGGACATGATTTCTCTTGTCCTAGTAACTCGTTGTTTGACCTTGTCTCTTGACACCCGTTGGTGTATATTATTAATGTCGTTTGAGTAGGGAATGTATCGTAAGATTAATAGGAGTACCGTGGGCTATAAGGGGCAATGTGGTGACTATTATGGATAGACATGAGCTCGTCTAATAAACCAAAGGATAGTATTGTGGCCCGTATCATCATGCTTCATCTTGTTGATCCTCTTAGGTTCCTTTGGCACTCGTTCTAAAAGATTCTCGTTTCGAAACTAGTCGGTGGTGTCGTGGGATCGTTGTGGGTCCGGTACGTATCATAAGGCGATGTAATAGATTCAGAGGAACAACGTGGGCTTAAAGTATTTATCAATGTGCAATGGAGTGTACGTAAGGGGTTTATATGATTGTTTATGTATAATGGGAAATCAGGTAGTGTAGGTTGTCTCCATGTGTACGTGGTATGTATTTGAATTGTTCTAAATGGTAGAATTATGGAATTTGGAATGTAAGTTCCTTACACGACATTTGTAAAAAAAGAAGAAGATACACTTGAGTTTGTAAATGACGCGCGAACACTCAAGGCCCAACCTTCTAGGTGGGTGCTTGGCAGGGGATATCAGGGTCCCATAATTAGCCTGGCAGGAGCTAATGCTCATATTAAATACTCAAGGCCCAATCTTCTAGGTGGGTGCTTGGCAGGGGATATCAGGGTCCCATAATTAGCCTGGCAGGAGCTAATGCTCATATTGAACACTCAAGGCCCAACCTTCTAGGTGGGTGCTTGGCAGGGGATATCAGGGTCCCATAATTAGCCTGGCAGGAGCTAATGCTCATATTGAACACTCAAGGCCCAACCTTCTAGGTGGGTGCTTGGCAGGGGATATTGGGGTCCCATAATTAGCCCGGCAGGAGCTTCGGCTCAAGACACACACGAAGAGATGACATTGGACATACGAAGGGTGGGAATGGTTCTAGTGTGAGTCAACGGATTTGGGTATTCACGCTCGGATTACGGAGTTTGACCCGTATTGGATTGGTTTTGGTTTTCACAAGTCATTTTGGAGTAAAAATGAAAGTTTTTAAGGGAAAGAGAGTTGATATTCCGTAATGTGAAATTGTGATAGATTGTGGTGTTTACGCATGTAGTAATTGAGGTGGTTGAGAACCTATTGTAAGTTTGTTTGGTTTGATGTGAGCTTAGTATAGTTTTGAGTTTGACATGAGTCTAACAGGAATCACGATAGGATGCTTAGAACATAGAAGTCGATATCCATTTGTCTATTGTGGTGAATCCCTGTTGTTCGTGTTGTTCATTGAAACTTATTCATCTCTGGTGCATAATTCATCTCATTTTCGTATAGCTTGTGTAAAGATTTCTCTACTGGGCGCGTGTTTGCTCAAACCTATTATCATTTCAGGTACAACACTGGGTTAGTGACATGAAGTGCATGGAGTGCATCTTTGCATTGAAAGGGGTTTTCAGGAGCTAAATATATATTTGTAAATCAAATTGTATCGTAATGTACTGGAATGTCTTAATTTGAAACGTTGTATTTGAGGACAAAATTGAGGATTCGGGAACATTATTGTATTTTGGGGTATTGGCTATACTATTGTGAGGATTTATACTTCAAATGGTATTGTTATTTATGTTTAAAATCGAGGGCGCGACAAATTGGTATCAGAGCGTTAGGACTGAATACCTAGAGACCGTGGGGAGACTTGTAGTCTCATGGGTTCAAAACACTGCAACTTTAAAAAAAAAAAAAAAAACAAACATGTGAGTGCTTGCATGACTGATGTGTAGTGATTGCAGTTGCATTTGTAACTATAGTTGTTGTCATTGGTTGCAGTCTTTGTGTTGAACCAACTACGGTAAAGTACCTTTTGATGAGATGAGATTTGGAAAGAAACTGTGGCGATTGAAATGGTCGTGGGTTGTGATGATATTGATATGTGAAAGAGGAACTTTGTTAGCATATGATACGAGTGTTAGAATATTAATATGACCTACGAGTTAAGTGTTAGATGTGATTTCTATGTGAATTGTATGGATTATGTATTTAGTTTTAAGCGTGTTAAGCTTTAAATACTTTTAAGTATTTTTTTTTAAGTGAGAGAGGTGTATCATAGCTAGAGGATTTGAGCTAGTGAGTGTTTTGAATGTGTTCGAATAGATAATGTCTTGTTATGGTAATGATTGTGTTTGGGTAGTGATTTTGAGAATAGGTAAGACAGGTGGAACCCTTGTAAGTATCTGAAGTCGAATTAGGAAGATAAGGGTTATAGGTAAGGTGTCTAGATACAGTATGTGTCTTCTGGACACCCAGGCGACTACCGATGAGATCCAGTTGGAAGAGGCGCTTGATCACCGCTCCTTCTAGATGGAAGTCTCGGGAAGTCAATCGGATACTAGGTTTATATTAGGGGTAAGATCTCTAAGCCTGAGACAGATAACTATACATAGAAATTTCGTAGAAAAATGATGTGTTGTGGTATTGTCGTAGTTATTGTAGTGATTGCCGTAGCGGTAGTGTTATGAGGGGTCGATAGGAGAATATTAGTTGTGTTATTTGGAGATAGGGAAAATAAGACACAAGGAGAACGATAGTGATGTAATTTAAGTCAAGTGGTCAATGTAAGGCAAAGTAAAAAAAAAATTGTTTGAAGTAAAGGCGATATGAGGGCGAACTATTAAGGGTAATAATGAAGTGGAGTGTAGTTGGCGTCCTTAGTTGGAATGGTGTGAAATTCGTGGCGAGTGAAACTATTAGAAGTTATTGGTGTGAGTAAAATTGTTTTTTTTTAAATGATGAGATAGTAGGGGTCTTAGAATATAATGAGAAATATAGACATGTTGTTTGCAACCCTAAAATCTTATGGGTGTTCGGGGATAAGTCTGTCAATTGGTCTTATCGGTATCTTAGTTCTAGCATAAGGATATTTGAGAGTACTGAATGTTTGTTGGTGCAGGTATTGCAAACTTTGTGTAGGTGCCCAGGTGTTGAGATATTGTGAGGTTGTAATATTGTTAAAATCAGAGAAATGATTGGTCTTGATGATATGTTTATCTGTGATATGATGTTTAAGATTATGAATATGAAAAATACGTGATTCGATTTGACTAAATGAATGAGAATGCTTGAGATTGGTAAAGCGAATAGACATTGTGTGAGATATTACGAGACTAAAAAGAACAAGATGACTGTTGGGCTTCCTGAAGCCATGAAATGTGAGTCGGTGGATACTTGGTGAGTTGGTTGGATACTTTGGGAGTCTGTGGATACTGAATGAGTCTGTTGGATACTCTATGAATCTGCTGGATACTGGGTGAGTGTCAATCCGTGGATGTGTCTGGTGTTGTGTAAACTATTAAATTGTACCGTAGGTTTGTTGAAATATTTCATGTATGAAATGTGTTGATATTTCATTTAAGTGCTTGATCTGTTGTGAATCTGAGTGTGTGAAATTTGCCCTTAAGATGCAGTCCAGAATTGGTAAAAAGAGTTATGTGGATACATAGAGGTGTGAGGTAGAGATTATGGCTAGAGGTTTTGATTTATGTGTATTGAGTATCTATGTATGGAATTATCAGTGTTCGGTTAATGGAAGCGTTCTATTGATACGTCTGAAAATCGGGTTAAACTCAAAATTCATTTTTCCTTTACCGAATGAGAATAATGTTGTATGAGAGTTGATTCTTAAATTAGTTCGTTTTGAAAAAATAAAAAAATAAAAATAAAAATGATGATAACGATACAAGTTTGGAGTCGGCTATATCATGATGATGTGTCACCTTATTTTAAATTCGTTACCATGTTATCTAAATTGTTGTATCCTAAAAGACTAGGTGAGGTGCATAAGATTGATTGGTGATGATATCTTTCAAAAAAAAAAAAATTGTAAATGAACTTTTCCTGTTAAATTCTATAAAATTTCGCCACAAGGTGGCCGTGTTTCGATGATTTTTCAACTACGGAAACTAAAATTTTCAATGGATTAAGTTTTTCGTCAAAACTGCTTGGAGGTGTGTGATATTCCACTTTTACTATGTGAATGGTCAGTGGGAAACTCATTATTGTTGTTTAATTCTGATCTCATTGTGTCGGACACATAGACTTTGAGCTAACTTGTGCCTTTAAAAGGGAACTTGTCTTGAGTTAGCGTTAAGGGTCATTAGAGCTTTGCTTTTGTGAGTCTTGAGAGCATGACAACTTGTTAATTGTATGTGGCTTGGCAAATTGTTGAGTTACGATGTCGTGAAGTTCTCCTTTGTGTTTGGATGCTATCCTTAGAAACGAAGCTGACTAATCGAAAAGAGTGAAAATGGATACGGTTTGGGAGACCAAAATTGATTGCTAACACGAGTAAGATTCATTCGAATACGGCAGCTCCTTCATCTGATGTGTGTGAAGCTTGAGATTTGATGATCGTTTTGGTAAGAGGTGATACAAATTGATTGTGGCATTGTAGAGTTCATTGCGTCTTGGACACGGGAGTAGGTGGGTACGAAACGTCGTGAGTGGACACGGTCTGATGGATTGGAGTTTCTTTGATGATGTGTTTTCGCAGGTTTGGTTTAAATTTTGAGGACGAAATTTCTTTAAGGAGGGTAGGATGTAGAGACCCGGATTTCTTTTTTTTTTAGGCCGTGATTAAATTTTTTATTTTTTTTTCTTTTGTTAGCGTGCGGCCCATCGAGATAGACGGTACAGATATTCGGTGTGACGTCTTTGTGGAAGGATATAAGGGTAATTGTGCAAGAGGTGCACGTGTGAGTGTGTGGTGTGAGAAGTAGGGGATTACTCCCCACCTCTTTTTATTTCTCCAGGAGGAGAATAATCCTCATTCTCTCCCTTTCTCACTCTCGGCTCTCTCTCCTCCACTCCATCCGAAACTTTTTCTCTTCTCTTCTCTCTTCGATTTCATCCACCTAGGGTGTGATTCCGGACAAGGCCCGAGTATTAAAGTTGCTATTCGGAGTACGGGCTTTCCGAATATCCAAGAAAAATCATGATCGGACCGTGTGGGAGCTCGGTTGACTTGGTCAAAGGCTCGGGTTTTGCTCAAAACCCATGAGGTAGGGATTTCTTACTCTTGTTATGCGTTTATACGGTGTTTATGTACCTAGATCGTGCATTGTTTCATTGTTTGAAGTTGTTCTTCCCATTTCTGAAATTCTGCAGAAAACGGGTCACTGTTTATGGGGTTTTTCATTGTCTTAAACTCTGAATTGAATTTTGGTTTCTTCATATGAAATAGAGTAGGCTTAGAGCCCGTTCTAATGCCGCTTGAATCACTCGAAACCGTTGAGAATTGAATTAATGGTGGATTTTAGAAAACTGGTCTGTAATCTGTCTCGTTTTCTGGGTTTCAGCCCACTTTGAACGGCCATAACTTCCCCGTCCGATGTCCAATTTATGAAAACTTTATATCGATTCGAAGGTCTTGAAGTTAGCTTTCGTTTGCCACTGGAATCGCCTAAAAAAACTTAGTACACAGAAAGTTATGACTGTTGGAATGGAGGTGTGTCAGTCTGCCAACTTCAAAGGTTGTTCTCGTTCCGTCGTAATGGCTCCCTATGTTAATAGAACATGTTTAAGTCACTTTCGGACATGATTTCTCTTGTCCTAGTAACTCGTTGTTTGACCTTGTCTCTTGACACCCGTTGGTGTATATTATTAATGTCGTTTGAGTAGGGAATGTATCGTAAGATTAATAGGAGTACCGTGGGCTATAAGGGGCAATGTGGTGACTATTATGGATAGACATGAGCTCGTCTAATAAACCAAAGGATAGTATTGTGGCCCGTATCATCATGCTTCATCTTGTTGATCCTCTTAGGTTCCTTTGGCACTCGTTCTAAAAGATTCTCGTTTCGAAACTAGTCGGTGGTGTCGTGGGATCGTTGTGGGTCCGGTACGTATCATAAGGCGATGTAATAGATTCAGAGGAACAACGTGGGCTTAAAGTATTTATCAATGTGCAATGGAGTGTACGTAAGGGGTTTATATGATTGTTTATGTATAATGGGAAATCAGGTAGTGTAGGTTGTCTCCATGTGTACGTGGTATGTATTTGAATTGTTCTAAATGGTAGAATTATGGAATTTGGAATGTAAGTTCCTTACACGACATTTGTAAAAAAAGAAGAAGATACACTTGAGTTTGTAAATGACGCGCGAACACTCAAGGCCCAACCTTCTAGGTGGGTGCTTGGCAGGGGATATCAGGGTCCCATAATTAGCCTGGCAGGAGCTAATGCTCATATTAAATACTCAAGGCCCAATCTTCTAGGTGGGTGCTTGGCAGGGGATATCAGGGTCCCATAATTAGCCTGGCAGGAGCTAATGCTCATATTGAACACTCAAGGCCCAACCTTCTAGGTGGGTGCTTGGCAGGGGATATCAGGGTCCCATAATTAGCCTGGCAGGAGCTAATGCTCATATTGAACACTCAAGGCCCAACCTTCTAGGTGGGTGCTTGGCAGGGGATATTGGGGTCCCATAATTAGCCCGGCAGGAGCTTCGGCTCAAGACACACACGAAGAGATGACATTGGACATACGAAGGGTGGGAATGGTTCTAGTGTGAGTCAACGGATTTGGGTATTCACGCTCGGATTACGGAGTTTGACCCGTATTGGATTGGTTTTGGTTTTCACAAGTCATTTTGGAGTAAAAATGAAAGTTTTTAAGGGAAAGAGAGTTGATATTCCGTAA
Organism: Rhododendron mucronatum var. ripense; assembly: GCA_019656295.1. Lineage (NCBI taxonomy): Eukaryota > Viridiplantae > Streptophyta > Magnoliopsida > Ericales > Ericaceae > Rhododendron > Rhododendron mucronatum. The sequence continues at coordinate 6,004,117 of BPLT01000002.1, read as the reverse complement.
TGTGAAATTGTGATAGATTGTGGTGTTTACGCATGTAGTAATTGAGGTGGTTGAGAACCTATTGTAAGTTTGTTTGGTTTGATGTGAGCTTAGTATAGTTTTGAGTTTGACATGAGTCTAACAGGAATCACGATAGGATGCTTAGAACATAGAAGTCGATATCCATTTGTCTATTGTGGTGAATCCCTGTTGTTCGTGTTGTTCATTGAAACTTATTCATCTCTGGTGCATAATTCATCTCATTTTCGTATAGCTTGTGTAAAGATTTCTCTACTGGGCGCGTGTTTGCTCAAACCTATTATCATTTCAGGTACAACACTGGGTTAGTGACATGAAGTGCATGGAGTGCATCTTTGCATTGAAAGGGGTTTTCAGGAGCTAAATATATATTTGTAAATCAAATTGTATCGTAATGTACTGGAATGTCTTAATTTGAAACGTTGTATTTGAGGACAAAATTGAGGATTTGGGAACATTATTGTATTTTGGGGTATTGGCTATACTATTGTGAGGATTTATACTTCAAATGGTATTGTTATTTATGTTTAAAATCGAGGGCGCGACACTTACTATTGATTTGCTTTCCTTTTTGACTTTGGTCGAGATTTGTTTTTAGGAACTTAGACAAAAAAAAGTGTGAAGGTTTATGGTGCCCGGCTGTTTGTTATTTGAGTCTCTTCGTGCCAATGTTGCTTGGAATCCAGTTGGAACTTTTTATAGTTAAAAATTTTTAGGCTGGAATTTATATATTCAGGATGGATGTGGTGTATGGTGGAGACATAAACGAACAAATAATTAAAGCCAAAATGGCTCGACTCATGCGCAGGAGAAGATTAATGACTCAACGTAACGACCCATTGAACATGTATATACATCTATGCTGCTCATCTTTTTTTTTTGTTATGTAGGAATGTCTCATAGAAAAATAGTATTTCAACTTTGGGAAAATTGTCAATATGAGAGTGCTATGACTGATGAAGTGACAGATGTACAATAGGTAATAAGTAAATTTATTTATTCGATATTGTGTGGCTTATTATTGCATTAAAAAAAAACTGTTTAGGAAATTTTGTAACACTATATTCTTTATCGAATGACAAGTTTCGACTTCATAATCTACACAATAGTAAAGATAGACATCTATTGTTCAAAATGGATGTTCTTCGTGAGAGCTAACACAATTGATTTACGAAATCTTATTGAAGAGTACTTAGGTATTAGATCGTGACAAAATCGGTGGCGGCAATGACGTTAGCAAAACAATGGCGATTAGTTTGTAAATAGTTTCTTAAAACACTTTTTAAGTTGCAAGGACATTATCTATCAACTTTATCATTTAATGCATGATTGCTAGCAATAATTGTGTTTAATGTTCACATACTACCATTTTATTTTTTCATAAACTAGCGTTGAACCCGTTCTATGCACGGGCAAAACTAACCCGTTCTAGCTTTGTGTCCGTTTGAACCTACTTTTTTTAACTGTTCTGTGCATCAAACGGGTACAACGCTAGAACGGGTTAGTGTTGCCCGTGCATAGAACGGGTTCAACGCTAGTGCATGTTAAGGTAAAGTACTAAAAATAGCTAGCAAACTTGTTTTACTAAAATTTTGAAAAAAAGGATCACGTTGAATATCTCGACTTATTTTCTGGAAAAACATATGTTGTTTTGAACTTCCCTAAGAGGAAGAAAGAACGGATTTTCAAAATAAAAACTTGATGGCAAAATATTCGTATTTTGATCTTAAGGATGGTTATGAGAATGTATATGTGATTACGAGGATTACTTGTTTGATGTGTGATAAAGCATAAGTGGTATCCACTCCAAAGGTGTCCGTCCATGTGACACTTTGTTTTAAGTGTGTGGTGATTGTTCGAATGTGACTCTGTGAACATGAACATGACAAAGTAACATAGAGTTGGATGATCTTGCTAGTTTAGTTTCAAGATTACAATGAATGATTTATATTATAGTGTACAAGGGTCCTACCGCAGAGTCTTTGCATCAAAACGAGACACAGAAATCGAGAAAGTAGAAACATGACACCTAGGGTGTGGTTAATGCAAAGACGTGATTTGAAAAAGAGAAATGGTTTAAAAACCACAATGTGGCCGGATGTGGTAGCCCATTGTGTGGTGTGTGTGTGTGCGCGCACCACTGGGAACCCGGGATGGCGGAACCATTGTGAGGATACTCGGGAGACCGGAACGGTAGAACCGAGGTTGGGTGTGTAGCTTGGTTATCAGCGGAGAGAAGCCAATGCAAAGTTTTGTGTGCCAATGGGAACCCGTGACGGCGGAACCATTGTGAGGATACTTGGGAGACCGAAACGGCGGAACTGAGGTTGGATGTGTTAAAACAATTTTAGAAATGTTGATTTGGTAAAGGAAAGGTGAAAATCGTGACACGTTCTACTAAATATCGCATTGAAGAAACTCAGATACCACCGGCACCTACGATAGTTGAATAGTGAATGTGGTTGTGTCATTGTTGATTGTGATATTGAATATACACATGTTAATTGAAATCGCTGATTTTACATGAGTTAGTATACTACTTCTATGCCCTGTTGTTGTAGGCAAGTGTGGGATTATTCTATTGAGCTTTTGTAGCTCATGGTGTTACCTTTGCTGACCCTGATATATTATATTGGTGGCGAAGCTGGTATAATGTGTCAGACCTTGTAGATGAACAGGGTGAACTCTACACCTTGGAGGCTTTCGGAGCCGAGGAGCTTGTTGGATGGAGGAGCATGCGGAGCAGTAGATAGAAACCCTAGTTTCCCCTTCCGTGTTTAATAAAAGTACTCCTATGAGAGTTATGATGTAATAATGAGCCAGACTATATTTAGTTTTCAATGAAAATGTTTATTTAACGTTCCAAAAATTAGGGGTGTTGCAACAATGTTTGTAGCAGAGCAAAGAAAAATATATTCTTTATTGATGTTGAGGGAGACAAGCTTTAGTAAAGCCATGTCCTGTTCAAGTACATTACGTTGTCTCTGTCCTTTGTTAATTCCCTTAGGAATACCCTGGGATAGCTTAGATGTGGGGGTACTGATTTATTTCAGGTACTCCCCCAATCCCTTGAATGTAGGGTTGTTGAAAAACAACTTGGTACTTTTGAGTCGGTGTCTTTTTAGGACTGATCTTATATCGATACTTTGCCTTAGCAGTTTGTTTGGCACACCAATAAATTTTTAGTGGCCTTTTCAGAACTTTTTTGGAGCCGCATTGCATGTCTGGCCGAGCATGCTTTGAGGGCTGTGCATATTTGTAGGCTTTACAAATCTGAGGGAGCTTTGACAAAGTAGGCGTAAGTATTGTGCTTCAATTTTTCGGTTCATATGAATTAGGCCTTCTCGCAAGGCTTTGGCTGGGCAGATATGCGCATCGTGCCCGAATCTTCTACATTTTGGAGGACTTAGCTTTTTGCTAACTAAGCTTTGAGAGCTTTGGGCCAAGCTGAGAATAAGTTTTAGCTAAGTAGGTCGCGAGAGCTGCATTCATATTTTGAAGCCTCTTGGTAATTTTGGCAAAGCTCGTAAGTTTCTACTTCCAATAGGATTCTCAAAATTTTGGTCTCCTAGGACCTTAACGTTTCTGGGGCTTATGCTGAGTTGTGGCCTCGTTTGTTGTTAGCTTCTGTCCCTCAGGATTAATTGACGCTTTATATCTGAGCTGTCCTAGGGTAGTCCAGGCTGGCCCCTAGCCTTAATGTTCTTTCATTGCTTCCATTCCATGGGGCTGACTACCGAGAATATTTAACTCCTATCCCTAGGATCCGTTGATGCTCTAGTATTTGAGTTGGTATGTGAGGTTGATACAAAATTGATGGATGTTATGCCCGTAAAGACCATTGGTCAACATGCCATGATTGAGATGGATCATTTTTCCTTCGTTCTCTTTCGCTTTTAGGATAAAATAGCCTTGTGGGTTGGCCTCTTCTTGGCCTTGTATTGACGATAAGTTAGAGAAATTTTCTAATAGTTCAGGGCCATATAATGGAAACACAACTGGTCTAGCTTGCCAATGAGAAGCGCTACCTCATGGAGCTTAGAGGTGCCATTGGAAGGTCGAGACAAAAATATCAAAACCAAGTGGTATCCCTCAATTTAAAGCTATTGGTACTATCTTGTATGAAGAGCTTAAAAATGCTCGAACTGAGGCGATCTCTCATCACAAGGGCTCTGCTTAGCATATTGAGGGGATTATCCAAAACTTTTAGATGATTTTGAGGCTCTGAGGCATCTACTCACAGTGCCATAACTTGATATCGACTTCTCTGAATTTGAGGTTGATGAAGACCTCTAGTTATACATGAGTGGTAAGGAGAAGGATGATGATGTTGAGCCTGAAGATGTTGTTTTCTCAGCTTAGCCTAAGGAGGTTGACTCCTTAGCCCAATGAGGGCATGTCAGAGCAATTCTAGTTAAGGGATGGCGTCTCAGTCTCTACTGGAGCTGATGAAAAGATGAAAGATTTTCTTTTTCTTTTGCAGTGGAATGCCTTTGGGCACTGTTGGATGTTTGGCCTTGACCTCTGTTTCTGTATATCACCTCGTGCCTTGGCATAATGTTTTTAACATACCATTTCATGTCTTGGCACTTTTCCTAGCCTGATTAGCTTGTAGCGCAAGCTGATGGTAATTAACTTACATTTTTTATATGCTTCAGTTTAGCTCATTAGGTATTCCATTGGTGTTTTCCTTGCATGTGAGTATGCCCATGCTAACTTAGCTCTTGCCTTCTTCCCACTCTTTAAAGTGTCAAGTGGATTTGTCGACTTGTCACTTGTGTCTTGGCACTTGTGCTCAATACTCCTTAGAACTGTCCTTGGGCTATTAGATTCCTCAGGACTTGGCAAAGCTGGTGAGCTTTGCAATGCTTATTTTGGCCAATATTGGGCCTTTCTGTTTGCCTAACTTTTATTCGCTCAAGGATCCTTGTAGGCTAGTATGGTTTGCTTGCCTTGTACTTGTGCATGCTTTACATGCTGCTATCTTGAGTATTGGTTGGGTGTGCTGCAGTGTCCTTCCTACATACACATATGCAGTACTATTTTGCTTTAGATTTCCTCATCCAAACTAACCCGTGGCAGCCCATATTGAACTTTGGTCTTGCTGCTCATCTCCGTTTGGATTTAAAGTTCGAAAAACTTCTTTATTTTTGGGGCTAATTCGGGCTCTTGTCTTTTCCATTTCCCTAATCGTGTAAGTCATTTGCATCCAAGTAGCTTTTACACTTATATTGTTCAGGTCCCTCAGGATACTGATGCCCAAGGTAAGGAATCTTTACTCAGGTTTCATAGTCTAGAGCTCATTGAGTTCAGCTCAAGTGGATTTGTAGGTCAGTCTCTAGTGCTTTTTGGGTTTGGGCCGAGTGGGCTGGTTTGCCACTTTCTCAGACTTATTTGTGTGGTAGCACACACACTTGGTGCTTTGAGTAGAACACCTTGGCACTCAATCTCTTGTATTAGTTGCCTTAGCAACAATACTTAATTTAAACAATTTGAACAGGTTACCATGCTGACATAACTCCTTAGAGTGACTTAGCCTATCTTTTCGATGTGTAATCCCTACTCCCCCAAGTATAAAGGTGTGTTAATAGCTTTGCGCTTGTAAGGTGGGTGGTGAATGCTTTGGCATTGTATGGCATCTATTTTATTGAAGCTGTGGTGGGTTGTGGCTGGGGTAACCCCTTCCCTTAGGATATTGTTGAAATGGTCATGTTTGGCCTTGATTATTGATAACTTTGTACATTTTGGCACAAGTTTCTATTTGTTGGAGGTTTTTGTTTGTTGAACTGCCTCCATATCCTAGTTGTCATGTGCTTTATGCTTCTTGCCTTAGCGTGATTGCCATATGTTTCATGCCTTAGCTCCTCATCTAATATATGAGGTTTTCTAAGTTGGCTGACCTTAAGAGGTTAGGTTTTTCCCATCATCCGTAGATTCGATGGATGGATGACTGAACTGATCCATTGAGGCTAGTTGGCCTTTGGGCTACACTCGAACGGGGAGTTAATGGGCTAGGCCCTGTTGTCCAGTTGGGGCACTCGTTTTGAGGTACTTGTATTATCCTGTAGGATCACTTGTGTTGGCATTTCAGCCACTTTAGACTCCTTAGACGATCTGGATCCTGTATTTGAGTAACTTGGTGCCCTGCATGGCCGGGCTAGTGATTGTATCGATCTTTGACAGTAATGAGGATGATCAAATGATGCTACCTCGGACATACAGTCCTAAGCCTTAGCTTTTGTTTGTGTATTAAAAATTTTCATATTTTTGTCATAGAGGCATGTTATATGTGAATTACTTATTCCTTGCTATTGTCGTGACAATTTTGTGCTTGCTTCATGAAGGAGATCTTGTGCCTTAGCAACTACGTTTTTATGAGATCTGAGTAGACCTCGGTTCCCCAATCTGACTTATCTGATTAAGCTGTGACCTAGGAGGATGGTCACGTTTAGATTTCTAACATTTATGATGTGTTTCGTGCACAGGCCATGCTATGCACGGGCCATGCTCTGTCGTTTGACTTGGTTTGGAATTTTAATTCCTTTGATTTGCCCACTGATTGTCCAAGCTCTGTAAATTTTTGGCCAGGTAGGTTTGTTAGTGGAGCTTAGGCTTGTGACCTCTATCGAAGCTTAAAGGAAGCTCTTTGAGTTTTTGCAGAGCAGGCTTTCATGTCCATACTTCCCTCTACTCCGCCAAGTGTTGAGGTGTTGGGGAAAATAGCTTGACACTTATAGATTGTGTCATTGCTTTAGGCGGGTCATTGGCCGGCATTCCAGTTCAAAAGGACAAGAAAATTATGCATGGTTGATACCTTCATTAGACCACCAAGGGTCATCCTATTTTCCTTTTCCATCAGCCCCAGTCAAAATTGGGGCACCTTTCTATAAAAGGAATTTATTAGAAATGACCTCGTTGGGCTGAGCTAAGGAATCAGCCTCCTTAGGTTGAGCTGAGGAAACGACATCTTTAGGCTCAGCATCCTCATCCTTCTCCTTCTCCTTACCACTCATGAATGACTAGAGGTCTTTATCAGCCTTGAATTTGGAGAAGTTGATATCAGGGCATGAGCTCTTGTGACAAGAGATCACCTCAACTCGCAAAACATGGGCCCTTGTGCGAGAGATCGCCTCAGCTTGAGAGCACTTTTAAGCTTTTCATGCAAGATAGTGCAAACAACGTTAAACTAAGAAACGCTACTGGGTCTTGATATTTTTGTCTTGACCTTCCAAAGGCTCTTCTAAGTTCCATGACGTAGCCACAGTCGCACCCTCCTTGGCCCAGCGCTCCTCACTAGCAAGCTAGACCAGTCGTGTTTCCATTATACTGCCCTCAAGAAGAGGCCATACCACTAGGCTATCTTGTCCTAAAAGGGATCGACAAAGAAGAGAAAAGGACCCGTACCATGACCATCTCAATGGTTCAAAAGCAAAAAGTGTTTCCTCACCTTCACTTATGTTCTTACTCGAAAATAGGGGAGTAGGTGATAGGGAAAAAATAACCTTCCAAGCCCAGCCCAAGCCAAAGAGCCCAGCACAGCCCTAAGGGCTAAGGCTAGAGGCCTAAGAACATGGAATCTAGACCATAAGAATTAGCCTTTATCAACTGGCCCAAGGACAGAGGTCAGCACATGAGCACATGAGTGCAGCTCATAGAAGCATCGAGCTCAGCCTAGAGGGTGAGCTCAGCAAACGTGATAACCAGCAACCAGGAACCAATTATACTGACAGAAGTTCGTATAGTCTCAAGGACTCAGAGAATAGCTGAACTCTTATCCCCTTTTTGTGGGATAAGGCTGCGAATCCTAAGGGATCGCTATGGAAAATCCATGCACTGCAAGGACTCCTAGCCTCGTTAACAATTGTAGAGTCCTATGGAAAGGAGGACAGTCCAACACCTATCTAAGCACGTTACAAATGGATAAGACCCAAGGGTCCCAATCCCAAAGGGACTCCTCCCAAGATGCCTATATACAGATCACATCTCCACATCACAAAGGGACGAAAGACCACATAACTCATACTCAGTCCATACTCTCTTTCGAAACAAATCGACTGACTTAGGCATCAGAGGGGTGACGGCAACAGGCACACCAGTGCCCATAGCTTTCTGTTCTGTTTTGCAAGTTGTCGATTGAGCACATTAGAAGTCGTTCCATCCACTGGAGGGTCAGATGGACGGTTGAGGAACCCCTTCTCCGGAGGTGACCTAAAACTGCTTCATCAATAGGTTAATCATATGGAGAATGTCCACGATTAACACATCATATATGTTAATCTTGCCCATGCAGAGAACGGGTGGAACGCTAGTTTATTAAAAAATATAATGGTGGCATGTGAACATTAAACACAATTACTGGTATTCAACCCATACGGTGACAGTTAAAGAAACAACTCTTGTTACGACAATGATAATTACTCTCGTACACATAAACTGCACCTAAAATAAAACAAAGTTACATATTCACAAAATTGATAGCAATCATGCATTTCATGATAAACCTGATAGCTAATGTCCTTGCAACTTAAAAAGTATTTTAAGGAACTATTTACAAACCATGCAACTGGTAAATGGGTTTACTAGGGTTAGGGTATCCTATTATAAATTTCGTTGTACACAATATTTTGGGTGATATCATCTGGCCATAGTTGTCAATATCGTACGATTCTCGATTCGAATCGTACGATTCGGTTCGATACATGGTAAAATCGATTTGAACCTATACTGAGAATCGTAAATGGGGTAGAATCGTGAATGGAATCGATCGAATCGATTCAGGAATCGCTGAATCGTACGATACGTACGATTCATGTACGATTCAGTTACTGTTAGACCCAAAAGGCAAAAAACATATTTTTAGGGGGGTTTTCTGTGATTTCTTCCTCCAAAGTGGGTCGAAACCCACTTAAAAACACTCGACAGCAATTAAATCGAACTAGGTCCAACCTCATTCCATCATCTAGGGTTTCGAAATGTGCTAACCTGCATTTTTCATTGTTGTTCTGCTCTCCAAATTATTTCGACCTTGATCTGCTCTGGAATCTTCACCGTGGATCTTGCTTGAACTGCTATTTGCTTCTGCTCTTGAAAGAATTTGACTCGATCGAAGCTTTTCATTCCGTAGTCGGCGTAGTGACTGTAGTCGAAGTGTTGAAGAGGTTCTCTCTCTCTCTCTCTCTCTCTCTCTCTCTCTCTCTCTCTCTCTCTCTCCTGTTTTTTATGGGTAAATAGAGTATATGGCGTGGGTTGTGTAGTGGAAGTAGTAGGTCCACTTGGACCACCAAATTTAATATGCTTTCTGCCTTTCTGAGTTTTGTCCACTTCCAAGACTTGTTTTTTTCCTTACTTTTGACTGATTCCACTCTTATACAGTGACTATTTGGTACACTTTATAGAATATAGAGTATTATATGTGCTCCACTTGGACCACCAAATTTAATACAGTGAGTTTTTCCTTTCTTTTGACTGATTCCACCCTTTTGTCCACTTTCAAGACACGTTTTGTTTTTTACTTTTTGGTGACTGATTCCACTATACAGTATAGTAGTATACAACTATACACTTTATAGAGTATTTTACACACTCATAAAGATATGCCACTTGTAAACCAGTCACCATTAATGCTTTGACAAAGTATTTTATTGTTTTGGTATTATTAAATTTGAGTTTTACTTTGTGAGTTGTGACTTAGGAAATATGGGGAAAAAGAAAGAGCGCAAACCTCGCAATGTTCAAGACCCTACATGGGGACATTGTACTCGGGTTAGTGAGGCCAATCGAATGCATTTAATATGCAATTATTGTGGTCAAGCTTTTTGGGGTGGGGTCATTCGCATGAAAAATCACTTGGCGGGAACTCACAACGAGGCATGCGAATGTCCTCAAGTTCCCGAGGAAGTAAAAGATTTTTTCCTTGAGTATCTAAAAGAGAAGAACCAAAAAAAAGCCACGAATTTGGAATGTTTTGATGAGGATGAAGATGTGGGAGTTAATTCCAAAAATATGGCGACGATGGATGCTTATGTTACCAAAGGCAAGAAGAAAGAGAAACAAATTACTTTGAATGAAATGGTAAAAAAGAGGGAACCCGTGATTAGAGATATTTGTCGGTTTTTCTACAAGAATGCCATAGCTTTCAATTGTGTTAAATGCCCTACATTTAAGAGATTGGTAGCTTCAATTGGTGAATATGGGAAAGGGTTAAAACCCCCTACTTATCATGAGGCTAGGGTGACATACTTGAAAAAGGAGGTGGATCTTGTGAGAGAGGGATTAGAGGTGTATAAAAAAGAATGGAAGAAAACGGGTTGTACCCTAATGTCCGATGCGTGGAGCGATGGAAAGTATAGAAGCATTACAAATTTTCTTGTCAATAGTCCACGGGGTACCGTTTTCCTCAAATCTATTGACACATCCGGCATTATCAAGAATGCGGAGAATTTGTGTGACTTGCTTGATGACTTGGTGAAAGAAATTGGGGAAGAGCATGTAGTCCAAGTGGTGACCGATAGTGCATCGGCTTATGTAAGTGCCGGGCAATTGCTAGTGGAGAAAAGGCCTAATTTGTTTTGGAACCCTTGTGCCGCTCATTGCCTTGATTTGATGCTTAGTGACATCGGCGAGTTTACAGTCTTTAAGGATACCTTAGTAAAAGCAAAGGAAGTTACCGTGTTCATCTATAGGCATCAATGGGTACTTGACATGTTTAGAAAATACACACAAAAGAAGGAATTGGCACGACCGGCAATTACTAGATTTGCTACCTCTTATCTCACCATGAAAAGATTTGATGACTTAAAGATTCAAATTAGAGCTATGTTTGCATCGGTGGAGTGGGCTACAAGCTCTTATGGTAATAGTGCGGCGGGGAAAAGAGTGGAAAACATAATTTTATATGATCATAGATTTTGGAAAGCAATCAAATTTTGCATGAAGTGTGTTTTGCCATTGGTTAAAGTATTGAGGCTTGTGGACGGTGATTCCAAGCCAGCCATGGGGTACATTTATGAGGCTATGGATAGGGCGAAAGAACAAATCGCCAAAAACTTGGGGGAAGAAAAGAGAAGGTATGAGAAAATATGGAATGTCATTGATACGAGATGGAATTATCAACTCCATAGACCCCTTCATGCGGCGGCTTACTACCTCAATCCCAAGTAAGTTATTGATTTTTACTTTTGTTTCATGTATGTTTTTTCTTTTTTATTGAAGGTTTCTCGCTTGTTGGTTTGGTCGTTATTGTAGGTTTCAATATAGTGAAACATTTAAAGCCGATAGAGAAGTCAGAAAGGGCTTATACACCACCATTGAGAGGATGTACCCGGATATGGACACAAGGATTATCATTGACGAGCAACTAGAGAAGTTCAAAAATGCCGAGGGTATGTTTGGTATGGACATGGCCAAGCTGACAAGAGATAAGAAGCAACCCGGTAAATTTTAAAGTTTTAATACTTATTGAGTTACTTACAAGTTACATAACTTGCATCTATATTTTCATTTCAAATGATTATGAATTGTACTCTAATAAGTTATGTTTAATGAAAATATATCAATATATCATAGCATTATGGTGGGAGAGTTTTGGAGAAGAGTGCAAGGAGCTCCAAAGGCTAGCAATAAGAGTGCTAAGCAGCACTTGTAGTGCAACTAGATGCGAAAGAAATTGGAGCATATTTGATATTGTACACTCAAAAAGGAGGAACCGTTTGGAAACTCAAAGGATGAATGCATTGGTGTTTGTAAAATACAACATTCAACTTGAGTTGAGGCAAGAGAAGAGGCAAGAGATGGGTGATACATATGATCCAATTTGTTTATCTGATATGGAGTCCGACGATGAATGGATCACTGAAAAAGAAGGTCCAGTACTACCCGTTGATCATTCATGGATGGACATTGAAGAGTGCTTTAAAGATGATGGAACGATTGGGAAAAAGAGAAAGAGAGGTATAATTAAGATCTCTATTATATTATTATAAACTTCTAGTTCATATGAGTACAATTTTACTTAAAGAACTACTTTGAATGTAGGGCCGAGGAACTTGAATGCTTATGGCCGAAAAAAAGGAAAGAAGAAAGCAAGTGAGTTGGATGATGTAGATGAAATTGAAGTGCTTGATGAAAATGAAGTTGTAACGCCCCGAATTTTGGGTACGTTAAATAAAACATTTTATTGATAAAAACGAAGCGAGTCCAACTCGTTATTACAACAAAACTCTCACAGGAGTTCAATATTACAAAAGAGAGGGATAACTAGGGTTTCCTATCTACAGCTTCTCTTGATTCTCCATCCTAGCCAGCTCCTCGGCTCCGAACGCCCCCAAGGTGTACGGCTCGTCCTGTTCATCTACAAAATCTGACACATTATACCGGCGTCACCACCAATATAATATGCCAGGGTCACCAGAAGGTAACACCGTGAGCTACGACGCTCAATAGGAAATTCTTACCCAACCAACCTTACCACAGAAAATCATTTACAACAATACCACAATCACACATCGATAATCGTCTATCGTTGGTGTCCATGATTCTCGTGTTTCTCCTACGCGACTCATCGTAGACCGTGTTAACATTTTCACTTACAAAACATCCTTTTCAAATCATTTGCATTGGCTCCGTACCTCGGATAACCAAGCCTTTCAAAATCTTTTGCATTGGCTCCGTACCGAGGATAACCAAGCACACACACACCCAACCTCGGTTCCGCCGCGCCGGGTTCCCGAGTATCCTCACAATGGTTCCGCCGCGCCGGGTTCCCATTGGCACACATTGCATTGGCTCCATACCGCGGATAACCAAGCTACTCACCCTACCTTGGTTCCGCCGCGCCGGTCTCCCAAGTATCCTCACTATGGTTCCGCCGCGCCGGGTTCCCATAGGCACACACACACACACTTACATAATACCCTCGAGATGGTCATTATGTAGTTTCTAAGATATCTTCTTTTTCAGAAAACATATTCCTCTTCTAACCACACCCTAGGTGCCATGTTTCTATTTCCTCGGTTTTCGTGTCTCGTTATCATGCAAGACTTCGCGGTGTAAAACTTTACCACATAAACAATCCTACGACATTCATTGCAATCTTTAAACTAACATCATTCAACTCCATACTACTTAGCATACTCAAATCAACGCTTAAAGCATAACGCCACATGTTCGGACGCCCTTGGAGTGATAAATCACTTATGCTTTATCGTGTCACAAGTAATACGAGCAATTCATGTATTCAAGCTCATAATCAACGTAAAGATCAAAATACGATTACTTGATATAAAGATAACCTTGTCTACTTTTGAAAGAAACGATCAAAGTTATTACTAATAACATTCTATTCTTTAACAAATGATTTAAAAACAACACTAGAGTTAGGGTAAGAAATATCCTACTTGGAATGAAAGATAAGAAGATCCTACCTTGATCCGAAACTAGTCGGGGCCGAACAAGCTAGTTGGAAAATCCACGGGTGATGAAACTCGCGAATCTGGCCCGAACTTTGGACGGCAGTAACTCGGTCAATCTTTGGCTGAATAAGATCGTTCTTGGGTCGAAATCGAAGATCTCGAAACCCTCTACAACTCTCGTGAAGGAAGTTAATCCTAGAAACTACTTTAGGTTGGAGAAAAATGGGGGTAAAGCAAAAGACAGTAAGCTGTCTGGAATTTGGAAATCCGAATTTTACTGAACTTCGGATGCCAATAACTTGGTCATTTCTGAACCGATTGGGGTGGTTCTTGAGCCTAACTTCAAGGTTTCGAAGTTCTCTACAACTTTCCAGAAGAAAGTTGATCCTAAAAACTACCCTAAGCAGGAGAAAACTGGGGATTTTCAAAGGGACAGTAGGCTGCCCAGAAAATCAGAAATGGTTTTCTAGAGAGAAGGAAGAGCAAAGCTTTGAAGGTGTGAGTTTTGAAGCTTGGTATGGCTTCTATTTATAGGCAAAACATTGGCTCTCTCTCCTCTTCTCCATGGCTGGCCCCCCTCTCTCTCTCTCCCTCTCTTTGACACTTGTCATGAATCTTGGAAGACCAAAGGCAAATCCAATGGCTAGGATTTGTTTCTTGGAAGACTTGGGGGGCAAGAAGAATATTGGTACAAGATTCTTGTTTAAAACAAATCTTGAAGTGTACAAAAAGGACATTGGAAGTTAAGACTTGGCTTGGAAGATCAACCATCAAGAATCTAGTTGTACAATGGAAGATCAATGGCAAGTACTAGCCAAAATCTCCCTCCTCTTCTCTCTCCCAACCAGCCCCCCCCCCCCCCCCCCCCCCCCCCCCCCCCCCCCCCCTCTCTCTCTCCCTATTCGGCTGATCTCTTCTCTCTCTCCCTCTCATTCTCTTGCCAAGGTACAAAAAAAAGAAAGAAACAAATAAAAAAGTAGTACTATTTGTACCATGGATCAAAGTAGTCTTAAAAGGCTAGGATTTTCCAATATACTAATGAATTTAGCACATGGTACTTTAGATAATACTTTAACCATCTTAGTACTTAAATATTATATACATGGTACCCTTGTACAATAGGAAGTTCAAAACCCCATTAGAAAATAATTAAAGGTACTTTAGGAATCTTGGTACTAAGTACCCTCCTAATTAAAATAATGAAGTACTTTCACACATGGTTTAAAGAGAAGGATTAAATTAATAACCCATGGTACTTTGGTGAAAGACTAATCTTTTACCCAATGGGTAATAAAATCCCTAACTTCTATTATCCAATGGACAATAGTTGCTAGGGTAATTATATAGTAAACTAATAAAAAATGTCCATTTTTAAAAGATAAAAGTACTTAGCCAAGTATACTTTTAATATAAACAATTGGGGTTTCTATTATCCAATGGATAATAGTTGCCCTAGCAATCTTTGTCCAATGGACAAAGAATAAAACCAAAATAATTAAAAGAAAAAGAATATTCAAATCTTTGGTCTAGGGTTCAAAAGGTCCACAAGGTTCATGAGGGGCAAAACGGTCATTTAGGGAAAAGTAACTAGATAGCTTCCTAGCTTAGTTACTCCAACTAGCCGGTTAGAGGCTAACTAGGCTTGCTATATGGGCTAAAGCGCAAAGAAATTAAATTTGAAGGGCAAAAACGTAATTTTGACAAACTTTGGAAATTAATAGCAATTACAATAAAATTCAAATATTTAACGAAATTTTCATTGACTGAAAATCAGGGTCGTTACAGAAGTCATTGAACTCGAGGGAGAGGAAGAGGAAGAAGAGTTTGATGAAGCGACTATGGCGGATGATGATGATGATGTTGTGGAGGAACTTGACCTTGAAGATGATTGAGGAATGATCAATCAAAACTATCTTAGAGCTTATTACTAGTTTAATTGTGTTTGAAACTTTGAATGTTCTTTTTTGATGCAACTTGCAAGTTGCAAGTAGCCAAGTACTATCGTTATTTGCTAGGGCTTACGTTACGCTATTAAGTATATGAAATCTTGAAACTTGTGGATCTTGTGTTGATTATAATTGCATGTATGGCATAACTATATTGGTTTTTGAACTTTTTATTGCCATTTATGTAGAAATATAGACCACGGAGGGATTCGGACCCACATCTCTTGCGATAAAAGCAAGTGTCTTGCCTATTTAGACCACGTGATCATCTATTTATCTTTTGACACACTATCTTTATTGATTCAAACATGAAATATACATTTTGTAAGCATTTTAAAAATCGTGACCGAATCGAAGCGATTCACGATTCGATTCGATTCACGATTCGCTACTGGGCCTTTTCGATTCTCGATTCGGTTCACGATTTGACAACTATGCATCTGGCATACCAGGTTTGTTAACAATTAATATCTTCAAGCCCTGTAGAGAGGTGACACATGACGGAGCTACATACAACTGGCCATGAGAGAAACACGAATTTGGAAGATAAAGCCCAATATTTTTCAAAGTCTGCCTGTGACTCTTATTTAATGTCATAGAAAATGCAAACTTGATAGGAAATTGTCTTCTTTTCGTTGTGAACAACGAATGAGTTGAAGAAGGTGATAAGACAGCATAGTGAAGATGGACTATTTCTGTAACAACTCCTATTTTTAGTAATTAAAATCTTGTTTTAATATTTAAAACTTGCTTTAATTGCTTTAAAAATTCTTTTCAACCTTAATAATCCGTCATAATTAGATTTAAGGCTTATAAAATTAAATCCCTTCGCACCGGGCGATCATGTCCTTTTCCAAGGACAAGTATACCTATAGAAGCACTTATATATTTTCCTCGCAAGTTGAAAAAAATCTTTAAATTATATTTCTTGGCTGAAAATCCTACTTGACAAGTAGAATTAGCTTCCAACCGATTAATTAGAGAAACCTAAGTACCTATTCAACCTAGTTATATTCTCCTAACCCTAGATGAACCTTACGAACCTTTCCAACCCTACTTGAACCTTTGGACCAAAGGAAGTCATCATTATGCTTCCAAAAGTAGTAATCATTATGCTTGTCATGCATGCAAACCTAAGATTAATAGCCCTAAACCTAATTACCTCTAAGGTTACTTTCCTAGATTTCCTAAGTACATATATATACTTATATATATGTATATACAGTCATTTTCAAATGAGGAGGTCATTATTTTAACTAAAATAAGGACCTCTCCATTTCTCACATTTTCCGTTTGAATTTCGATGATCCGAGCTGCTCAATGTGTTCAGAATGTGATTTTAAGAGTACTTGAGAGGAATCAGCAAAAAAAATGACCGGGAAGGGCTTCATCCGAGCAGTTTTTATTTGAATCGTTAGATAAAAAACAAACAAAAATGGCTCAGATAAAGCCTTTCCGGACATTTTTTTTTGCTGATTTTTCGCGGGTACTCTTAAAATCATGTTCTGAACACATTGAGCTGCTTGAATCATTTAAATTCTATCTGGAAAGGGAGGTCTTTATTTTATTAAGTTAAGGTGGTCCTTAGGAGAAGGGAACTCATGTATATATACCCCCATAGCCTATTTTAAAGTATGCCTATATATGTCTATATATATATATATATATATATATATGCACTTTCTAGGAAAATATTACCCAATGGACAATGTTCTTGTCATTGGAAGCCACCTTTAATCATTACTCTTTCCTCCTAGGCCTAATAGGACTATGGAGTACCTAAGTATACTTAGCTATACACACACACACACACACATATATATATATATATATATATGTAGAAATCTTCAGGTAATGACCTTATATGTAGACCTCCCCATTTCTTGCCTTTCCCGATCTAATTTTGATGATCTGAGTCGCTCAATAGGATGAGAACATAATTTTAAGGGTACCCACAAGAAATTATCAAAAAAATGATCTGGAAGGGCTTGATTTGAGCAATTTTTTTGAACTGTTTAATAAAAAATTCTTTGGAACTGCTCGGATGAAGCCCTTCGCGATCATTTTTTTTTTACGATTTCTCGCAGGGACCCTTAAAATCACTTTCTGATCAAATTGAGCGGCTCGGATCATCGAAATTCGATCGGGATCAATGAGGTTCTTATAAGGACGTCCTTATAAGAATATATATACATATATACATACGTATACATATATACATACGTATACATATATACATACGTATACATATATACATACGTATATATATATATATATACATATATATATATATGCTCTCTAGTAAACGTTTTGACCACTCATTTCTCTTTCCTAGATTTATAAGGCTATTTAGACCTAAACATGCTTAGTCTTACACACACACACACACATACTGTAACGACCCGGATTTTTGTCCTATTTTTTTTTATAAAGAAATTATTTTTAATCAAATAGTCTATAGTAACCGATTAACTATTTTAAAGTGCGATTAGATTAAACAAAAACCTAGATTATTTTTTCGTGACTAAAATTAGTTTAGCAAAATTTTAATTCAACTTATAACTGTAACGACCCGTACTTTTTATAATTAATAATATCATTTAAAAAGTATTAGTTGCAATAATTATCTTAATTATAATTATCTAGTAGATATATACAAATAAATTATTTTAGTCTTAATTATCTTACTTTTAATTTTTTTTGTTAATTGCATGCATGTAATCGTATCATCCTTCCCTCTCCTACTCAGTCTCTAACTCCACTCGGAGCACGAAAACCGTCCATAATTCGTCCATTCCGAAACCCGATAGAATACAACCTCTTTAAAATCCAATTTCAATCGAAACTCTTCAAATTCTCCTATATATACCTTAGTACGTCGACCTTAGGGCACACCACGAAATTTACCACGCCCCACGAGTCAAAAACGAGAGAAAACCGTGGGCAAATTCGAACTCCAATCAATGGAGTTCTAGAGAGAGAAAGTGAGAGAGAGAAAAGTGGGTTTTGTATCGACGCCCAACCAAAACCCAAATTGACCGTTCCAAATTGTTTTCTCAACCCCAAGCATCGCTAAACATCATCCAATTTGGACCTAAGGTCTCCCGATCGAAGAAACCGAAGTCTCCGTCCAAAAAATTCAAGTTTCGGTTTGTGGATCAATTCAATCCAATCGAGGTATTATAATTCAATCCAAACACTTCTCTAAGTATATTAAGTGTTTTTATGCATAACCCAATAGCCCAAATGGACCCATGCATCAAAAACCGTGGAAAAAAATAACGTTTCTGCCGGATTCACCATTTTGATATTATTTTTGAGCCCGACACTGTAATTGTAATTATTTACGTAGAAGATGACCCTTTTGATATTTATTTTACAATCTTTTGGATATTAAAATAATATAAAACTACTGACTTGATATTATTTTATTACAGTATAATATCATATTAGTATAAACCGTTTTAGTTATATCAATTCAATTTATCTAGTAATTTTAAATGTTCGAAAGTGTTTTGCGACCTCCCAAACACCGTTTTCGACCCTTGAACTATTTTTCCTAGACTTTTCACACCTCAAAGATCATAACTTGTTAAGGTCATATATTTTTTATTTAATTATCTATTTATTAAATTATTTATTAGTTATCGTTCAACGTTTACAAACGAAAATTAGTTACGACCTTTCAATCAATGTTTTAACACTCCAACTAATTTTTTTAGACTCCTTACATATCAAATACAGTAACTTGTCTTATTAAATATTTATTTTATTTAATTCACTATTTATTATTATTTTTAAAGTAATTCCAATCAAAATTACTCTACGACATCATAAACATTATTATTAATACCCGAGTAATTTTATTTAGACTCATCACTGCCCAAATATGAAATTATGTCAGTCTCAACATTTATTTTTGTAATTAATTATTTATTGTCTATTTACTTCACTTTCAGTCATTTTAATTAACGTTTTCTTGTAAATAAATTCTTCGACCATCCAAACCCAGTTTTTGGCACTCAACTGATTGTATGGGACTTTTAGGACTTTTATTAGAGTCATGTTAACTATTATAATAATTTTTATCGAATTAATGTATTTAATTAGTGTTTAGTAAATTTAATTACCTTGTAATAATTATTAAACGCTTAGAAAATATTTTATTAAAATTTTTATAAAAGTTCTACTTTATTATTGACATTGTGGCCATACGAGAATAAGGGCAACGGCCATTCATAAAAGGTTGTGTGATTTTGTTGCTTGTTAATTGTTTTAATTATTAATTGATTTAATTGTATATGGCATCGATATTTGATTTTGAATGCTAGATTGGACCCTAGAGACATGGGATGGTATGCGAGTAGAATTTACCTGGATGATGTTAGGTAATGGATGAACTTGGAAGATTTTATTTTTAGAATGCCTGCAGGCGAGAATTTGAGATGTGATGAGATTTGTGATGAGATTGAAATTGGCGAGAGTCCAATGATGAATTGAAACTGGCGAGAGTCCAGTGATGATTGTGATGATTGTGAGAGTGGTATATAAGATAGGCGAACCCTAGTTGTGATTCAGGCATGATAAGCTTTCCCCTTGTTGTAGTTATTGGGATGCACACTCGGTACATAACTTAGGTGCATCTGCGACAGCAAAGGGAAGTGACCTCATAGGACCGAGCATGACTAACGGTTGGGGAGGAAAGATCTCGCGGAGGAGATCTTAGATTTCACGATAGGTTAATGGATAGTAAAGAATTGGTTTATGTGAAAAATCACTGTTTTACTTCTTCGTATCATGTTATCCTACTGCTTGCTAACTGTAAAGTAAGAGGGGTGGTTGGGTTGAATTATTCTACTGGGTGATTTATCACTCACGGATACGTCTGTATCCTGGCAAATCGTTTGCTTCGGCGATCAATTTGCCAGAGGACGCAGGATTCAATGATGGTGCAGTTCGACGCGGAAAGAATATCAAAAACGAAGATCGAGTTTGCTCGGAATTTGTTTCAAGCGTAGAGTCGGCTCTGAAGTTAATGTATTTGAATTAGTAAATTTATCTTAAGTTTGTAATAGCTAAACTTTATTTTGGAAAATCTGATTTATTTAGCAAAATTTTCCCAAAGAATTATTTTATTTTGCTCCCGAAAAGTCGGGGCGTTACAAATGGTATCAGAGCATAGGTTCAACTCTCGGACTTGGGTAGAATGGGTAGATCACTTTCCGAGAGCGTAACATGAGTTACTAGTTGTGGTTATTACTTATTTTAAATCTAAACTTTAAGTACGATTAGTTGTCGTTTAACTTAGACTTCGAGAGCGTACTGTGAGAAAACATAGGTTCTATATGTTGACTAACATTTGGGCTTTATGTATTACGTGCCTATTGTATATTCGTACTAAAAAGATTTGAGTAGTTGTAGTATATTATTATTATTATTTTTGAAATCATTCCTTGTCATTAGACATAAAACTCAAAATTTTACGATTTCAATTTCAAAATCTTTTCACTCATGCCTTTGGAGAACCAAATAGTTAGAAACCCCTCGCCATAAGAACTAGTGCTGAAACCAATGACTAAGATATCAACGTTGATCGCAATTGCTGCCACGCTTACAACTATGCTAACGTCGATGCCAATGTTAACGTGTACCCTAATGCCACATCGAGAATCCACGAGATCAACAACTTTTAGTAGCCATCATCACCGTGACTATTTTGACTCCTAAACCTCGAGCATCGTAGGGCTTCTTAAAATTTTGGACCGACGGATAAAAGAATGATGATGTCAGAGATCTGCAATTACCGACCACCTATATTGTATGCAAATTGAGCCGACGCGGCATCGTCATAGATTAGAAGATCAAGGAACTACTCGAAGTCATGGACATCCGAGAAGACAGCAAGCTTCCTATTGCATTGAAGTTCTATTCTTTTAAGGGGGATAGAAGAGGAGATTGACGACTATACATCCATCTAATCGTCTTCCTTAGTCAATTGACTATTTTATCACCATTCGATATTTTCAACATCTCTTGATTCATTTCTTATGAGATTCCTTTCGAAACATTTTTTTTTCCCTCTCCTCTCATTCAAGAACAAACCCAAGAGCTTAAACTCGTTGAAATTTTCACTCCAAGTCTCATGAAACTTCTCTTTTGTTAGTTTTGAATTTTAAGAATTCTCCTATTACAAATTTTTTTTATGATTAAATCTCATCCTTGTTATATCAACAATCTACTTAATTATAGGACCATTAGTACAAGATTTGTAAAATTCTCATTTTTCAAGTACTAGATGTATAGGAATATCTCATTATTGTCAAGCCCCTCGAAATTTTTTTTTCCTCCGCATCTGTTCTCTCAAAATTTATAATCATAAATTTAGTATTTTTCTAGAATTCTGAATTTCAAAACACTATATTATTTGTGATACTATTCTTTCTTTGAGTTGTGTATTCTCTTGAATGCGACGCTCGAAGTAATTCAAGATAATTAAACTTCTGATTCAATTTTTGCTTCCTTATCTCGTAATCGTTTCTAGAACTCCGTCAAAATAAATGAGCTCATCTTACAAAAATCATTGTTGTTTATCCAAGACAAGTATCCATTCATCTCATTCGCACGTTTGAACTTCAATAATCATTATTGTAGTTGCACGAACCTTCATCCTTGATTTGTTCTCATTAATTTTATAATAGCCACTCTTTGCTACTCAAATCCCAACTACTTGTACTCAAACTCTTAGAGAACGATATGTCACCCTTTCCATTTGGCATCTCGACCTCCAAACCATTTGGATTTTATTTAAGTTCATCGAATTTTCTTGTTTCTGTATAGGAGAGGACCCACCTTCTGAGAGTCAAAGACCCAACTTTCAAAGATGACCGAGAAAGCGAAGGTGATACGACAATGACGACTCATCGATCAAAGTGAAACCTACACGCAATGGTACCAACGATCTAATTTCGAGGACGAAATTGTTTTAAGGGGGATAGGTTGTAACGACCCGGATTTTTGTCCTATTTTTTGTTATAAAGAAATTATTTTTAATCAAATTGTTTATAGTAACCGATTAACTATTTTAAAGTGCGATTAGATTAAACAAAAACCTAGATTATTTTTTCGTGACTAAAATTAGTTTAGCAAAATTTTAATTCAACTTATAACTGTAACGACCCGTACTTTTTATAATTAATAATATCATTTAAAAAGTATTAGTTGTAATAATTATCTTAATTATAATTATCTAGTAGATATATACAAATAAATTATTTTAGTCTCAATTATCTTACTTTTAATTTTTTTTTGTTAATTGCATGCATGTAATCCTATCATCCTTCCCTCTCCTACTCAGTCTCTAACTCCTCTCGGAGCACGAAAACCGTCCATAATTCGTCCATTCCGAAACCCGATAGAATACAACCTCTTTAAAATCCAATTTCAATCGAAACTCTTCAAATTCTCCTATATATACCTTAGTACGTCGACCTTAGGGCACACCACGAAATTTACCACGCCCCACGAGTCAAAAACGAGAGAAAACCGTGGGCAAATTCGAACTCCAATCAATGGAGTTCTAGAGAGAGAAAGTGAGAGAGAGAAAAGTGGGTTTTGTATCGACGCCCAACCAAAACCCAAATTGACCGTTCCAAATTGTTTTCTCAACCCCAAGCATCGCTAAACATCATCCAATTTGGACCTAAGGTCTCCCGATCGAAGAAACCGAAGTCTCCGTCCAAAAAATTCAAGTTTCGGTTTGTGGATCAATTCAATCCAATCGAGGTATTATAATTCAATCCAAACACTTCTCTAAGTATATTAAGTGTTTTTATGCGTAACCCAATAGCCCAAATGGACCCATGCATCAAAAACCGTGGAAAAAAATAACGTTTCTGCTGGATTCACCATTCTGATATTATTTTTGAGCCCGACACTGTAATTGTAATTATTTACGTAGAAGATGACCCTTTTGATATTTATTTTACAATCTTTTGGATATTAAAATAATATAAAACGACTGACTTGATATTATTTTATTACAGTATAATATCATATTAGTATAAACCGTTTTAGTTATATCAATTCAATTTATCTAGTAATTTTAAATGTTCGAAAGTGTTTTGCGACCTCCCAAACACCGTTTTCGACCCTTGAACTATTTTTCCTAGACTTTTCACATCTCAAAGATCATAACTTGTTAAGGTCATATATTTTTTATTTAATTATCTATTTATTAAATTATTTATTAGTTATCGTTCAACGTTTACAAACGAAAATTAGTTACGACCTTTCAATCAATGTTTTAACACTCCAACTAATTTTTTTAGACTCCTTACATATCAAATACAGTAACTTGTCTTATTAAATATTTATTTTATTTAATTCACTATTTATTATTATTTTTAAAGTAATTCCAATCAAAATTACTCTACGACATCATAAACATTATTATTAATACCCGAGTAATTTTATTTAGACTCATCACTGCCCAAATATGAAATTATGTCAGTCTCAACATTTATTTTTGTAATTAATTATTTATTGTCTATTTACTTCACTTTCAGTCATTTTAATTAATGTTTTCTTGTAAATAAATTCTTCGACCATCCAAACCCAGTTTTTGGCACTCAACTGATTGTATGGGACTTTTAGGACTTTTATTAGAGTCATGTTAACTATTATAATAATTTTTATCGAATTAATGTATTTAATTAGTGTTTAGTAAATTTAATTACCTTGTAATAATTATTAAAAGCTTAGAAAATATTTTATTAAAATTTTTATAAAAGTTCTACTTTATTATTGACATTGTGGCCATACGAGAATAAGGGCAACGGCCATTCATAAAAGGTTGTGTGATTTTGTTGCTTGTTAATTGTTTTAATTATTAATTGATTTAATTGTATATTGCATCGATATTTGATTTTGAATGCTAGATTGGACCCTAAAGACATGGGATGGTATGCGAGTAGAATTTACCTGGATGATGTTAGGTAATGGATGAACTTGGAAGATTTTATTTTTAGAATGCCTGCAGGCGAGAATTTGAGATGTGATGAGATTTGTGATGAGATTGAAATTGGCGAGAGTCCAGTGATGAATTGAAACTGGCGAGAGTCCAGTGATGATTGTGATGATTGTGAAAGTGGTATATAAGATAGGCGAACCCTAGTTGTGATTCAGGCATGATAAGCTTTCCCCTTGTTGTAGTTATTGGGATGCACACTCGGTACATAACTTAGGTGCATCTGCGACAGCAAAGGGAAGTGACCTCATAGGACCGAGCATGACTAACGGTTGGGGAGGAAAGATCCCGCGGAGGAGATCTTAGATTTCACGATAGGTTAATGGATAGTAAAGAATTGGTTTATGTGAAAAATCACTGTTTTACTTCTTCGTATCATGTTATCCTACTGCTTGCTAACTGTAAAGTAAGAGGGGTGGTTGGGTTGGATTATTCTACTGGGTGATTTATCACTCACGGATACGTCTGTATCCTGGCAAATCGTTTGCTTCGGCGATCAATTTGCCAGAGGACGCAGGATTCAATGATGGTGCAGTTCGACGCGGAAAGAATATCAAAAACGAAGATCGAGTTTGCTCGGAATTTGTTTCAAGCGTAGAGTCGGCTCTGAAGTTAATGTATTTGAATTAGTAAATTTATCTTAAGTTTGTAATAGCTAAACTTTATTTTGGAAAATCTGATTTATTTAGCAAAATTTTCCCAAAGAATTATTTTATTTTGCTCCCGAAAAGTCGGGGCGTTACAAATGGTATCAGAGCATAGGTTCAACTCTCGGACTTGGGTAGAATGGGTAGATCACTTTCCGAGAGCGTAACATGAGTTACTAGTTGTGGTTATTACTTATTTTAAATCTAAACTTTAAGTACGATTAGTTGTCGTTTAACTTAGACTTCGAGAGCGTACCGTGAGAAAACATAGGTTCTATATGTTGACTAACATTTGGGCTTTATGTATTACGTGCCTATTGTATATTCGTACTAAAAAGATTTGAGTAGTTGTAGTATATTATTATTATTATTATTATTATTATTATTATTATTATTATTATTTTTGAAATCATTCCTTGTCATTAGACATAAAACTCAAAATTTTACGATTTCAATTTCAAAATCTTTTCACACATGCCTTTGGAGAACCAAATAGTTAGAAACCCCTCGCCATAAGAACTAGTGCTGAAACCAATGACTAAGATATCAACGTTGATCGCAATTGCTGCCACGCTTACAACTATGCTAACGTCGATGCCAATGTTAACGTGTACCCTAATGCCACATCGAGAATCCACGAGATCAACAACTTTTAGTAGCCATCATCACCGTGACTATTTTGACTCCTAAACCTCGAGCATCGTAGGGCTTCTTAAAATTTTGGACCGACGGATAAAAGAATGATGATGTCAGAGATCTGCAATTACCGACCACCTATATTGTATGCAAATTGAGCCGACGCGGCATCGTCATAGATTAGAAGATCAAGGAACTACTCAAAGCCATGGACATCCGAGAAGACAGCAAGCTTCCTATTGCATTGAAGTTCTATTCTTTTAAGGGGGATAGAAGAGGAGATTGACGACTATACATCCATCTAATCGTCTTCCTTAGTCAATTGACTATTTTATCACCATTCGATATTTTCAACATCTCTTGATTCATTTCTTATGAGATTCCTTTCGAAACATTTTTTTTTCCCTCTCCTCTCATTCAAGAACAAACCCAAGAGCTTAAACTCGTTGAAATTTTCACTCCAAGTCTCATGAAACTTCTCTTTTGTTAGTTGTGAATTTTTAAGAATTCTCCTATTACAAATTTTTTTTATGATTAAATCTCATCCTTGTTATATCAACAATCTACTTAATTATAGGACCATTAGTACAAGATTTGTAAAATTCTCATTTTTCAAGTACTAGATGTATAGGAATATCTCATTATTGTCAAGCCCCTCGAAATTTTTTTTTGTAACGCCCCGATTTTCGGAAATAAAATCGGAGGTATTAAATATTGATTTCTAAAAATTTATTAATTAAAATTCAAAATCCAAAACGGATAATTCTCCCTAACGATTCGTCTATTACAAACCTTATTGAAATACTGAAAAATAGTCTTTGTGATAAAAAAAACTAAATAAATTAACAGAGCCGCCTTCTAGGATTGATATGGATCCCAAGCGTATTCTGGCTCAGCTCCCACCTCTTGGTTCTCTTCCGCATAGAATTGTTCACCATCAGGGTTCTGTGTTTTTTCCTGATTTTCTGCAAAATCTGGCACGGAAGCCAGGCAATCCGTACCTGAGTGAAAAAGTTCACCCCGAAGCATAATCCAATCCAACTACCCCTCTTAATTTACAATTAGCAAGTAACATGAATAATAATAATGCGATAAAGTAAAACAGAGTTTATTCCACGGAAACCAATTTATTACTATCCATTTAATCCTGACGTGAAATCTAAGATCTCCTCCGCGGAGTCTTTCCTCCCCAACCGCTAGCTAAGCCCTGTCCCATGAGCTCACTTTCTTTTGTTGTCGCGGATTGCACCTCAGTTATGTACCTAGCGTGTATCCCTCTCATTACAACAAAAGGAAGCTTATCATGCCCGAATCATAACTAGGGTTCGCCTATCTTATGCACCACATCACAATCATCACTGGGCTTACTTTGCCAGTCTCAATTCATCACTGGACTCTCGCCAGTATCAATTCATCAATCACCACTGGGCTTACTTTGCCAGTTTCAAACCATCACATATCTCATCACATCTCAAAATCACGCCTGCAGGCATTCTAAAAATAAAAACTTTCAATTTCATCCATTACCTAACATCGTCTAGTATGAACTCTATTCGCAAATCACCCCATGTCTCTAGGGTTCAATCTAACAGATAAATCAAGCATTGGAGCAATATAAAATTAAATCAAATAATAAATAAAACAATTAACGAGCAATGCAATCACACAACTTTTTATGTATGGGCCGTTGCCCTTATTCTCATGTGGCCACAATGTCAATAATGAAGTACAACTTTTCTAAAAATTATAATAAATAATTTTATAGGCTCTTATTAATTATTTCTAATTAATAAGATTAATGAAAAGCTAATTAAATGCATTAATTGGATTAAAATAGTAGAATAATTAATCATGACCTAATAAGAGTCCTAAAGGTCCTAAATAATCAATTGAATGTCAAAAGTTGGGTTCGGAGGGTCGAATAATTAAATTACAAGAAAACGTTAATTAAAATGACCGAAAGTGAAATAAATAGAAAATAAATAATTAATTATAAAAAGAAATGTTGAGACTGACATGATATCATATTTGGACAGTGAGGAGTCTAAATAAAATTACTCGGGTATTAATAATAATGTTTATAATGTCGTAAAGTAATTTTGATTGGAATTGCTTTAAAAATAATAATAAATAGTGAATTAAATAAAAAAAATATTTAATAAGACAAGTTACTGTATTTGGGATGTAAGTAGTCTAAAAAAAAAATTAGTTGGAGTGTTAAAACGTTGGTTGAAAGGTCGTAACTAATTTTCGTTTGTAAACGTTGAACGATAACTAATAAATAATTTAATAAATAGATAATTAAATAAAAAAATATGACCTTAACAAGTTATGATCTTTGGGGTGTGAAAAGTCTAGGAAAAATAGTTCGGGGGTCGAAAATCAAGTTTAGAAGGTCGCAAAACCGATTCGAAGCGAATTAGTCCAAACCGCAAGGTCTGACCCGTTGACCTTGCGGTGGAGCAGCCCAGCCGCAACCTTGCGTCTGGTTCTTGCGGCCCGATGGTCGCGGCCGCAAGGTCGCGTCCAGTTTTCGTTTTTTTTGGTTTTTCGAGACGGTTTTGATGCATGGGGCCATGTGGGACGATGGGTTATGCTTAAAAACATTAAATATACTTAGAGGGAGGGTTGGAATGGGTTATACTACCTCAATTCGGATCGAATTGGTTTTTGATCGAAACTTAGAAATTTGGGAAGAAGGTTTCGGGTTCTTCGATCGGGAGACTTCGGGACCGAATTGAATGACGTTCGGTGATGCTAAGGATTGTAGGAGGCGTCTGGAATGATCAATTCGGGTTTTGATCGAGTCTAGATCACAGACCCACTTTTCTCTCTCTTTCTTTCTCTCTCTAGAACTCCGAGGATTGGAGCTCGATTCTCTCCTGTTTTTTTCTCTCTTTTCTGGATTGATGGAACGTGAAAATTATAATGGTTTGACCTAGGGTCGGATTGGTGATGTATATATAGGAGGATGGGGAGAGTTTAGATTGAAACGGGATTTTAAGAGGTTGTATCCTATAGGGTTTCGGTATGGACGAATTATAGACGAAAATATAGTCAGGAATAAGGGTTAGAGACTGAGTAGGAAAGGGAGAGGTGGTAGGATATACATGCATGCAATTTAAATAATTAAAAGTAGGGTAATTAAAACTAAATTAATTTTATTTGTATTTATCTCTTAGGTAATTATAATTAAGAAGATTATATTATTACTAATAATATTCTTTTAAACGATATTATAATTATTAAAATTTACGGGTCGTTACAACCTATCCCCCTTAACAAAATTTCGTCCTCGAAATTAAAGAGTACCTTCTGGAGGAAACAGATTCGGGTAGTTCGCGCGCATAGTGTCCGCTCGTTCCCAAGTTGATTCCTCAATTCCTCGATGTTGCCAAAGGATTCGGACGAGTTGAATGGTTTTACCTCGAATGCACTTCTCACTATAGTCTTGAATTTCCACCGGTTGTTCTTCGAGAGTGACGTCCTCGTTAAGTTCAATGTTTTCCCAATTGATGGTATGGGAAGGATGTGCCATGTACTTTTGGAGCATTGACACGTGGAACACGTTGTGAACTCGGTCCAGTTGTGGCGGTAGTGCAAGACGGTACGCTACTTCTCCAATTTTCTCGAGTATCTCAAAAGGGCCAATGTATCGTGGTGACAGTTTCCCTTTCTTTCCAAATCGGATAACTCCTCTTCGTGGTCTAATCTTTAAGAACACATGTTCTCCAATCTGAAAGGTCAAGGGTCTGGTTCTTTTATCAGCGTAGCTTTTCTGCCGACTTTGCGCGGTCAGGAGCCGTTGTCGAATGGTTTGGATCTTTTCGGTTGTCTCTTGAACTAACTCTGGCCCTAACAAGCTTGTTTCTCCTACTTCAGCCCAACAAACTGGTGATCGACAAGGTCGCCCATACAGAGCTTCATATGGTGCCATGTCTATACTGGATTGATAACTGTTGTTATAGGCAAACTCGACTAGGGGCAGGTGTCGTTCCCAACTTCCTTTAAAGTCCAAAACACAGGCACGGAGCATGTCTTCTAAAATTTGGATTGTCCTCTCAGATTGTCCGTCCGTCTGTGGATGAAATGCGGTGCTGAGGCGAAGGTCGGTTCCCAATGCTTTCTGCAGGCTATTCCAAAAGGTCGATGTAAATCGTGAATCTCGATCACTCACGATGGATACTGGTACACCGTGTAATCGCACGATTTCTCGGATGTAGAGTCTGCTGAGGGAGTCCATTGAGTCCGTCATCTTCATGGGTAAAAAGTGGGCGGATTTGGTTAAACGATCGACTATCACCCAAATGGCGGTGTTTGATTGTAGAGACCTGGGAAGTCCTGTTACAAAATCCATGGCGATATGTTCCCACTTCCATCCAGGTATAGGTAAAGGTTGCAAGGTTCCACCGGGCTTTTGATGTTCCGCTTTTACTTGTTGGCAGGTTATTCAGCTACGTCTTTCTTGATTCCAGCCCACCAATATTGTCGGCGGAGGTCTTGATACATTTTGGTACTCCCTGGGTGTACGGCGAAATTGGAATGGTGGAATTCCTTAAGTACTGCTTCCCGAAGGGTACCGATACTAGGTACAAAGATTCTTCCTTGAAAGTGTAGGCTCTTGTCAGCGTGAATTTCCCACCCAGCTGTTGCTTTTCCAATTGAGAGTTGGTATCTGATGAAATCACACTCTTGCTCAAAGGTTTGGGCTAGAAGGATTTCTCGGTGTAAGGCTGGTGTGGCGACCACGGCGAAGAGACAAGCGCCGGTGCCTTCTGCGGTTGGTTGCAGTTTGAAGCTGTTGAGATCCTCCATCATCTTCCATTCCCTCATAGCTAAACTAGCCACGTGTCCTCGATTCTTGCGACTCAGCGCATCAGCGACTACGTTTGCCTTTCCAGGATGATAGGACATCGTAAAATTGAAATCCTCCAAATATTCTACCCATCTCCTTTGCCTCATGTTTAGCTCTTTCTGAGTAAACAAGTATTTCAAGCTTTTATGGTCTGTGAATACCTCAAACTGCTCTCCATACAGATAATGTCGACAAGACTTTAAGGCGAATACCACTGCTGCTAATTCCAAGTCGTGAGTTGGATAATTCCTTTCATGCAGCCTTAACTGTCGGGATCCGTAAGCAACGACTTTTCCATTTTGCATGAGTACAGCTCCTAATCCATCTTTGGATGCGTCGCAGTACACAGTATACTCTGCGTCTCGTTCGGGTATGACCAGTATAGGAGCGCTAGTCAACCTTTTCTTAAGTTCTTGAAACGATTTCTCACATGCTTCGTTCCATTCAAACTTAACTCCCTTTTGGGTTAGTCGCGTCAATGGTTTTCCCAAGATGGAGAAATCTTGAATGAATCTTCTATAGTAGCCAGCCAATCCTAAGAAGCTTCTAATCTCGAACACCGAAGAAGGTCTTTTCCAGTCCATGACTGCCTCTACTTTGCTGTCGTCAACTGCAATTCCTTTTTCTGACACCACGTGTCCTAGGAATTTGACTTCTTTCATCCAGAATTCACACTTGCTGGCCTTTGCATACAAATGGTTGTCTCGAAGTACTTGAAGGACAATTCTCAAGTGGTCTTCGTGTTCTTTCTCCGTTGGAGAGTAAATAAGGATATCATCGATGAACACTACCACAAATTTGTCCAAGTACGGCGTGAAAATTTGATTCATCAGGCACATGAAAACAGCAGGAGCATTGGTTAGGCCAAATGGCATGACCACGAACTCATAGTGTCCGTAACGTGTGCGGAACGCCGTCTTTGGTATATCACCATCTCGAATTCGCAATTGGTGATATCCAGACCTTAGATCAATCTTCGAGAAACAAGTCGACCCTCTCAGTTGGTCGAACAAGTCATCTATTCTCGGTAGCGGGTATCGGTTCTTGATTGTGGCCTTGTTGAGTTGACGGTAGTCGATACAAAGTCGGAGTGTTCCTTCCTTCTTTTTGACAAATAGCGCTGGGGCTTCCCATGGTGAGGTACTGGGTCGGATAAAACCCTTTTCTAAGAGTTCTTGAAGCTGCGTCTTTAAGTCTCGTAGCTCTGCTGGAGCCATACGATACGGGGCCATCGAGATTGGGGCTGTGCCGGGTTGCAGCTCGATGGTGAAATCCAATTCTCTTGGCGGTGGTAATCCCGGTAATTCATCTGGAAATACGTCCTCGTACTCACAGACGACGGGAGGAAGGTTCAACTCCATTCGGTCCGTTTCTTCCAACGAGAGACTCGCTAACCATCCAGCGAGCTTCCTATGCCACTTTGTTTGGTGCGCGTAGGGTGCAGATGGGTCTTGTCTATCCCCCTTAAACTTGAAACACGTTCCATCTGGCGAGTAAGCCGTCACCATTTTTCGATGGCAGTCTATGACAGCTCGGTGTGCAGTCAGCCAGTCCATTCCCAGTATGACGTCAAGGTCCGTCATTTCGATTACTCGTAAATCGCATGTTAACCGTAGGTTCAATACTTCTAATTCGCACCTTCTACAAATTAGTACTATCGGAATCCTACCCCCTAATGGTGAGGTCACATGCATAGTTGTCTTTAAAGGTTCAGTTTCTAATCCAAGTGTAGATACACATGCGGCAGATATAAATGAGTGCGAAGCTCCAGAATCAAATAATGCTTGAACGCATGTAGTATAAAGAGTGAGGGTACCTTGGATTACTGCAAGATCCATCTCCTCTTCTGATCCTTGCAGTGCAAACACCCTTCCAGCATTGGGCTGGGTTGGCCCGTTCGATCCTTTATTCTGAGTTGGTGGTTGGTTCCACCCACCGCGAGGCTGATTCTGTCCTCCGGGTTGGTTACCATTCCAAGCCGGCCTAGCTTGGTTCTGATTCTGACTCCCAATTCCTGCAGCCCTGATCTGATTCTGCGGCGGTTGTCCCCCATGGCTTCCGACTCCATTCAACTTAGGACAGTTGATCTGGATATGCCCTTCTTCATGGCAGAAGTAACAGCGGCGGACTGGGTATTGGTTCTGGAGAAATGGGTTACGGTTTGGTCCAGGATTAGGGTTTGGACCTCGGTTTAGTAGTTGGATCTGGTTTGGATTAGGGTTAGGATTTCGATTGAACCCTGGGTTGGGATTCCTCCAAGCTGGGTTGGATTGTGGCGGTTGTGGGCGAGGGTAGTAGGGTTGAGAGGTTGGGACACTCCTGTTATTAGGGTTGGTGCGGATAGGTCCTCCAACTGCAGGTATTACCTTCTTCTGTTCACGCCTTGTCTTAAAATCTAGGCTTTCTCTCTCCATCTTAAGTGCGCATTGCACCACTTGTGAATATGAGGGGAGCGTCTGCGCCACCACCGCTCGGCGTGTCTCATTGAGTCCCCACTCAAACTTTCTTGCCTTATCATCATCAGTCGGTATGATCCTTGCGCCATAGCGAGACAGTTCTTCAAACCGTGCCGCGTACTGAGTCACAGTCATTGTGCCCTGCTCAAGGTTCATGAATTCAGAGGCCAGTGCTTGTTTGACAGGTGTTGGGAAGTACTTGTCAAGGAAAATTTCCTCGAACCTGTCCCAAGTCATTGTTGCCACGTCATGGGTGTTTTTCATCAGGTCCCACCAATGTTGAGCTTCACCCTGCATCTGATAAGTAGCAAGGGCAATTCGATTGCTGGCCTCCTGAATGTCTAGGGTTTCCAGAATTTTCTTAATTTCCGCCAGCCAAGCTTCTGCAGCTGTGGGATTAGGCTCCCCTTGAAAGTAGGGCGGGCGACGCTTGCAAAATTCATTCAGTGCCTGGCTCCTGGTCATTGGTCCTCGATGAGCGTGTGGGGCTCCACGTGGGTTCTGGTTGTTTGCAGTCGCTGCAGCGATGAATGCTTGCATGAGTTGGAATAGCTCAGTAGCCCCAACTTGGCCATTGGGTTGAGGGCCTCCATTGTTTTGTTCGTTATTCTGGTTGTCTCTGTTTTCCTCCATCTAGATACCGTTGTGTTATAATTTAGTAAGGGGGTTTATTATAAGAACATACATATATGTATATTTATTAAATACGCGGAAATAAAACATCATAAGAAACCTTTCTTTTATTAACAAAACAAAATAAACACATCATTCATGCCAAAACACATTACTTAGATGTGTAGCTACCAAAAGTCAAGATAAATCCTACTATCACAATCGTCTTCCTAAAAAAAATGTCAAGAAAATTCCTACTACCACAATTTGTTTCCTAAAAGAAGAAAAGAACGGAAAAATGTTGTGCGCGAAATGAACAATAGGTGCTAAAAGAATCGATCAATCGAAAAGCCCAGGGAAATGTTCTGCTAGAAGACTCTGCCTTTCGACGGTGTCCTCAGTGAACCCGTAACAACGCCAGGTCACTCGCCATAGTGGTCCCTGCTGTCCTCCATTGGGGTTTGGGTTGTTATAAGGTGTTAGGCTGATGGGTATTTCTGCATAGGTAACGTGATCGGTGAAATCGACATTTTCTGGAATGATGCGATGTTCCTGCTCGGGACGGCGCCTTGCGACTCGTGAATAGTGGATACGGTCGGTATAATGCTCCTGGAATGCTCGGGATACGGCAATGAGATAATATCCATTGTAACATGGGGCTACGATTCTTACTGGCCCTAGGTAAGCGGACTGAGATCGGATCTTGAAGGGACAAGGGTATAGCGGCTCTAGCTGTATGTAGACCCAAGTGCCTGGATCATAGCTGGAATGGTGTCCTACCCATGGAATCCCTGCAGGTCGAGTCATACTAGGACGAGGTGGAGGGTCAGCATCTATGACTTCGCACTCGTTGTCGGACTCCTCTATTGGTATGGGGGCCGGAGAAGGCGGAGGTTCCTGCATCTCGAGCCGTTGACTTGTGAGCCACCACTGTAGTTCAGCATCCATATCCCTTGGTGCGTCTACGGGTAACATCCAGCCATAGTCATCCATCTCTAGATCTTCCAAAAATCCATCCTCATTATCAGTGCCATTTCCCTCATCTCCTTCCAATTCTGGTTCCATGTTTCCCATCTCTTCATCCTGATCCTGAAAAGGAGGCTCTTCTGGGTCCTCTTCCTCCTTAGGGGGTTCTTCAGGATCCTCCTCTTCCTCAGGTGGCTCCTCAGGATCTTCCTCTTCTTCAGGCGGTTCCTCAGGATCTTCCTCTTCCTCAGGCGGTTCTTCGGGATCCTCTCGTGTTCCCATTTCTACCCCCAGGATGTAGCCTAACATTTCTCGTATCTTGTGCTCTTCGACGGTGGAGCGAGTGATGACGTTAAAGAGAGCCGCGATCTTTTGGTGAGCCTGTCTCATCCGATAAAGGGCAGGAAACATTCCCGCTAGGTAGTCATCTCCCATGGGAAAATCCGGGGTGTTAGTCATGAATGCTTTTAGGCCTTCCACTTCAGCAACTAAGTTGGCTGTCTCATCCTCTTCTGAAGTACGGGAAGGGTTTCGGCTTCCGTATAAGGTAGGGATTGGAGGTTGGTTTTCCATATCCCTATAATGGGAATAATAGGGTTCACTCCTGATGTCAAAACCTGGGATGCTTTCCAGAATCTCACGGATTTCTTGCTCCAGAATAGCCCTTCTCCATGGGCTTGGATTTTGGGCCGTGTATACCTCCCTCTGGTTTGGCGCATTCGCCCTCAGCTGTTGATACTGGCCGTACATAATAGGGAACTCAGCTGATACGTAAGGGTCTCGGAAAGAGAAGTTAGATCCTAAAGTATTTTCCAGGAAATCCTGCAGTCTGCTCCACTCGGCGGCTAGTCGGTCTGCAAGCGTGGGGTCCATCTATAAAAGCAAAGAAATTATATTTATCGTTAATTTTCTGTATTTTTCAAATACTATTATTTAAATCTTGTAGGAATATGCATAGTCTATCGTGATCTACCCAATCTACCCAAGGCCGAGGGTTTGAACCTAAGGCTCTGATACCAAGTTGTAACGCCCCGATTTTCGGAAATAAAATCGGAGGTATTAAATATTGATTTCTAAAAATTTATTAATTAAAATTCAAAATCCAAAACGGATAATTCTCCCCAACGATTCGTCTATTACAAACCTTATTGAAATACTGAAAAATAGTCTTTGTGATAAAAAAAACTAAATAAATTAACAGAGCCGCATTCTAGGATTGATATGGATCCCAAGCGTATTCTGGCTCAGCTCCCACCTCTTGGTTCTCTTCCGCATAGAATTGTTCACCATCAGGGTTCTGTGTTTTTTCCTGATTTTCTGCAAAATCTGGCACGGAAGCCAGGCAATCCGTACCTGAGTGAAAAAGTTCACCCCGAAGCATAATCCAATCCAACTACCCCTCTTAATTTACAATTAGCAAGTAACATGAATAATAATAATGCGATAAAGTAAAACAGAGTTTATTCCACGGAAACCAATTTATTACTATCCATTTAATCCTGACGTGAAATCTAAGATCTCCTCCGCGGAGTCTTTCCTCCCCAACCGCTAGCTAAGCCCTGTCCCATGAGCTCACTTTCTTTTGTTGTCGCGGATTGCACCTCAGTTATGTACCTAGCGTGTATCCCTCTCATTACAACAAAAGGAAGCTTATCATGCCCGAATCATAACTAGGGTTCGCCTATCTTATGCACCACATCACAATCATCACTGGGCTTACTTTGCCAGTCTCAATTCATCACTGGACTCTCGCCAGTATCAATTCATCACTGGACTCTCGCCAGTATCAATTCATCAATCACCACTGGGCTTACTTTGCCAGTTTCAAACCATCACATATCTCATCACATCTCAAAATCACGCCTGCAGGCATTCTAAAAATAAAAACTTTCAATTTCATCCATTACCTAACATCGTCTAGTATGAACTCTATTCGCAAATCACCCCATGTCTCTAGGGTCCAATCTAACAGATAAATCAAGCATTGGAGCAATATAAAATTAAATCAAATAATAAATAAAACAATTAACGAGCAATGCAATCACAAAACTTTTTATGTATGGGCCGTTGCCCTTATTCTCATGTGGCCACAATGTCAATAATGAAGTACAACTTTTCTAAAAATTATAATAAATAATTTTATAGGCTCTTATTAATTATTTCTAATTAATAAGATTAATGAAAAGCTAATTAAATGCATTAATTGGATTAAAATAGTAGAATAATTAATCATGACCTAATAAGAGTCCTAAAGGTCCTAAATAATCAATTGAATGTCAAAAGTTGGGTTCGGAGGGTCGAATAATTAAATTACAAGAAAACGTTAATTAAAATGACCGAAAGTGAAATAAATAGACAATAAATAATTAATTATAAAAAGAAATGTTGAGACTGACATGATATCATATTTGGACAGTGAGGAGTCTAAATAAAATTACTCGGGTATTAATAATAATGTTTATAATGTCGTAAAGTAATTTTGATTGGAATTGCTTTAAAAATAATAATAAATAGTGAATTAAATAAAAAAAATATTTAATAAGACAAGTTACTGTATTTGGGATGTAAGTAGTCTAAAAAAAAATTAGTTGGAGTGTTAAAACGTTGGTTGAAAGGTCGTAACTAATTTTCGTTTGTAAACGTTGAACGATAACTAATAAATAATTTAATAAATAGATAATTAAATAAAAAAAATATGACCTTAACAAGTTATGATCTTTGGGGTGTGAAAAGTCTAGGAAAAATAGTTCGGGGGTCGAAAATCAAGTTTAGAAGGTCGCAAAACCGATTCGAAGCGAATTAGTCCAAACCGCAAGGTCTGACCCGTTGACCTTGCGGTGGAGCAGCCCAGCCGCAACCTTGCGTCTGGTTCTTGCGGCCCGATGGTCGCGGCCGCAAGGTCGCGTCCAGTTTTCGTTTTTTTGGTTTTTTCGAGACGGTTTTGATGCATGGGGCCATGTGGGACGATGGGTTATGCTTAAAAACATTAAATATACTTAGAGGGAGGGTTGGAATGGGTTATACTACCTCAATTCGGATCGAATTGGTTTTTGATCGAAACTTAGAAATTTGGGAAGAAGGTTTCGGGTTCTTCGATCGGGAGACTTCGGGACCGAATTGAATGACGTTCGGTGATGCTAAGGATTGTAGGAGGCGTCTGGAATGATCAATTCGGGTTTTGATCGAGTCTAGATCACAGACCCACTTTTCTCTCTCTTTCTTTCTCTCTCTAGAACTCCGAGGATTGGAGCTCGATTCTCTCCTGTTTTTTTCTCTCTTTTCTGGATTGATGGAACGTGAAAATTATAATGGTTTGACCTAGGGTCGGATTGGTGATGTATATATAGGAGGATGGGGAGAGTTTAGATTGAAACGGGATTTTAAGAGGTTGTATCCTATAGGGTTTCGGTATGGACGAATTATAGACGAAAATATAGTCAGGAATAAGGGTTAGAGACTGAGTAGGAAAGGGAGAGGTGGTAGGATATACATGCATGCAATTTAAATAATTAAAAGTAGGGTAATTAAAACTAAATTAATTTTATTTGTATTTATCTCTTAGGTAATTATAATTAAGAAGATTATATTATTACTAATAATATTCTTTTAAACGATATTATAATTATTAAAATTTACGGGTCGTTACAACCTATCCCCCTTAACAAAATTTCGTCCTCGAAATTAAAGAGTACCTTCTGGAGGAAACAGATTCGGGTAGTTCGCGCGCATAGTGTCCGCTCGTTCCCAAGTTGATTCCTCAATTCCTCGATGTTGCCAAAGGATTCGGACGAGTTGAATGGTTTTACCTCGAATGCACTTCTCACTATAGTCTTGAATTTCCACCGGTTGTTCTTCGAGAGTGACGTCCTCGTTAAGTTCAATGTTTTCCCAATTGATGGTATGGGAAGGATGTGCCATGTACTTTTGGAGCATTGACACGTGGAACACGTTGTGAACTCGGTCCAGTTGTGGCGGTAGTGCAAGACGGTACGCTACTTCTCCAATTTTCTCGAGTATCTCAAAAGGGCCAATGTATCGTGGTGACAGTTTCCCTTTCTTTCCAAATCGGATAACTCCTCTTCGTGGTCTAATCTTTAAGAACACATGTTCTCCAATCTGAAAGGTCAAGGGTCTGGTTCTTTTATCAGCGTAGCTTTTCTGCCGACTTTGCGCGGTCAGGAGCCGTTGTCGAATGGTTTGGATCTTTTCGGTTGTCTCTTGAACTAACTCTGGCCCTAACAAGCTTGTTTCTCCTACTTCAGCCCAACAAACTGGTGATCGACAAGGTCGCCCATACAGAGCTTCATATGGTGCCATGTCTATACTGGATTGATAACTGTTGTTATAGGCAAACTCGACTAGGGGCAGGTGTCGTTCCCAACTTCCTTTAAAGTCCAAAACACAGGCACGGAGCATGTCTTCTAAAATTTGGATTGTCCTCTCAGATTGTCCGTCCGTCTGTGGATGAAATGCGGTGCTGAGGCGAAGGTCGGTTCCCAATGCTTTCTGCAGGCTATTCCAAAAGGTCGATGTAAATCGTGAATCTCGATCACTCACGATGGATACTGGTACACCGTGTAATCGCACGATTTCTCGGATGTAGAGTCTGCTGAGGGAGTCCATTGAGTCCGTCATCTTCATGGGTAAAAAGTGGGCGGATTTGGTTAAACGATCGACTATCACCCAAATGGCGGTGTTTGATTGTAGAGACCTGGGAAGTCCTGTTACAAAATCCATGGCGATATGTTCCCACTTCCATCCAGGTATAGGTAAAGGTTGCAAGGTTCCACCGGGCTTTTGATGTTCCGCTTTTACTTGTTGGCAGGTTATTCAGCTACGTCTTTCTTGATTCCAGCCCACCAATATTGTCGGCGGAGGTCTTGATACATTTTGGTACTCCCTGGGTGTACGGCGAAATTGGAATGGTGGAATTCCTTAAGTACTGCTTCCCGAAGGGTACCGATACTAGGTACAAAGATTCTTCCTTGAAAGTGTAGGCTCTTGTCAGCGTGAATTTCCCACCCAGCTGTTGCTTTTCCAATTGAGAGTTGGTATCTGATGAAATCACACTCTTGCTCAAAGGTTTGGGCTAGAAGGATTTCTCGGTGTAAGGCTGGTGTGGCGACCACGGCGAAGAGACAAGCGCCGGTGCCTTCTGCGGTTGGTTGCAGTTTGAAGCTGTTGAGATCCTCCATCATCTTCCATTCCCTCATAGCTAAACTAGCCACGTGTCCTCGATTCTTGCGACTCAGCGCATCAGCGACTACGTTTGCCTTTCCAGGATGATAGGACATCGTAAAATTGAAATCCTCCAAATATTCTACCCATCTCCTTTGCCTCATGTTTAGCTCTTTCTGAGTAAACAAGTATTTCAAGCTTTTATGGTCTGTGAATACCTCAAACTGCTCTCCATACAGATAATGTCGACAAGACTTTAAGGCGAATACCACTGCTGCTAATTCCAAGTCGTGAGTTGGATAATTCCTTTCATGCAGCCTTAACTGTCGGGATCCGTAAGCAACGACTTTTCCATTTTGCATGAGTACAGCTCCTAATCCATCTTTGGATGCGTCGCAGTACACAGTATACTCTGCGTCTCGTTCGGGTATGACCAGTATAGGAGCGCTAGTCAACCTTTTCTTAAGTTCTTGAAACGATTTCTCACATGCTTCGTTCCATTCAAACTTAACTCCCTTTTGGGTTAGTCGCGTCAATGGTTTTCCCAAGATGGAGAAATCTTGAATGAATCTTCTATAGTAGCCAGCCAATCCTAAGAAGCTTCTAATCTCGAACACCGAAGAAGGTCTTTTCCAGTCCATGACTGCCTCTACTTTGCTGTCGTCAACTGCAATTCCTTTTTCTGACACCACGTGTCCTAGGAATTTGACTTCTTTCATCCAGAATTCACACTTGCTGGCCTTTGCATACAAATGGTTGTCTCGAAGTACTTGAAGGACAATTCTCAAGTGGTCTTCGTGTTCTTTCTCCGTTGGAGAGTAAATAAGGATATCATCGATGAACACTACCACAAATTTGTCCAAGTACGGCGTGAAAATTTGATTCATCAGGCACATGAAAACAGCAGGAGCATTGGTTAGGCCAAATGGCATGACCACGAACTCATAGTGTCCGTAACGTGTGCGGAACGCCGTCTTTGGTATATCACCATCTCGAATTCGCAATTGGTGATATCCAGACCTTAGATCAATCTTCGAGAAACAAGTCGACCCTCTCAGTTGGTCGAACAAGTCATCTATTCTCGGTAGCGGGTATCGGTTCTTGATTGTGGCCTTGTTGAGTTGACGGTAGTCGATACAAAGTCGGAGTGTTCCTTCCTTCTTTTTGACAAATAGCGCTGGGGCTTCCCATGGTGAGGTACTGGGTCGGATAAAACCCTTTTCTAAGAGTTCTTGAAGCTGCGTCTTTAAGTCTCGTAGCTCTGCTGGAGCCATACGATACGGGGCCATCGAGATTGGGGCTGTGCCGGGTTGCAGCTCGATGGTGAAATCCAATTCTCTTGGCGGTGGTAATCCCGGTAATTCATCTGGAAATACGTCCTCGTACTCACAGACGACGGGAGGAAGGTTCAACTCCATTCGGTCCGTTTCTTCCAACGAGAGACTCGCTAACCATCCAGCGAGCTTCCTATGCCACTTTGTTTGGTGCGCGTAGGGTGCAGATGGGTCTTGTCTATCCCCCTTAAACTTGAAACACGTTCCATCTGGCGAGTAAGCCGTCACCATTTTTCGATGGCAGTCTATGACAGCTCGGTGTGCAGTCAGCCAGTCCATTCCCAGTATGACGTCAAGGTCCGTCATTTCGATTACTCGTAAATCGCATGTTAACCGTAGGTTCAATACTTCTAATTCGCACCTTCTACAAATTAGTACTATCGGAATCCTACCCCCTAATGGTGAGGTCACATGCATAGTTGTCTTTAAAGGTTCAGTTTCTAATCCAAGTGTAGATACACATGCGGCAGATATAAATGAGTGCGAAGCTCCAGAATCAAATAATGCTTGAACGCATGTAGTATAAAGAGTGAGGGTACCTTGGATTACTGCAAGATCCATCTCCTCTTCTGATCCTTGCAGTGCAAACACCCTTCCAGCATTGGGCTGGGTTGGCCCGTTCGATCCTTTATTCTGAGTTGGTGGTTGGTTCCACCCACCGCGAGGCTGATTCTGTCCTCCGGGTTGGTTACCATTCCAAGCCGGCCTAGCTTGGTTCTGATTCTGACTCCCAATTCCTGCAGCCCTGATCTGATTCTGCGGCGGTTGTCCCCCATGGCTTCCGACTCCATTCAACTTAGGACAGTTGATCTGGATATGCCCTTCTTCATGGCACAAGTAACAGCGGCGGACTGGGTATTGGTTCTGGGGAAATGGGTTACGGTTTGGTCCAGGATTAGGGTTTGGACCTCGGTTTAGTAGTTGGATCTGGTTTGGATTAGGGTTAGGATTTCGATTGAACCCTGGGTTGGGATTCCTCCAAGCTGGGTTGGATTGTGGCGGTTGTGGGCGAGGGTAGTAGGGTTGAGAGGTTGGGACACTCCTGTTATTAGGGTTGGTGCGGATAGGTCCTCCAACTGCAGGTATTACCTTCTTCTGTTCACGCCTTGTCTTAAAATCTAGGCTTTCTCTCTCCATCTTAAGTGCGCATTGCACCACTTGTGAATATGAGGGGAGCGTCTGCGCCACCACCCGCTCGGCGTGTCTCATTGAGTCCCCACTCAAACTTTCTTGCCTTATCATCATCAGTCGGTATGATCCTTGCGCCATAGCGAGACAGTTCTTCAAACCGTGCCGCGTACTGAGTCACAGTCATTGTGCCCTGCTCAAGGTTCATGAATTCAGAGGCCAGTGCTTGTTTGACAGGTGTTGGGAAGTACTTGTCAAGGAAAATTTCCTCGAACCTGTCCCAAGTCATTGTTGCCACGTCATGGGTGTTTTTCATCAGGTCCCACCAATGTTGAGCTTCACCCTGCATCTGATAAGTAGCAAGGGCAATTCGATTGCTGGCCTCCTGAATGTCTAGGGTTTCCAGAATTTTCTTAATTTCCGCCAGCCAAGCTTCTGCAGCTGTGGGATTAGGCTCCCCTTGAAAGTAGGGCGGGCGACGCTTGCAAAATTCATTCAGTGCCTGGCTCCTGGTCATTGGTCCTCGATGAGCGTGTGGGGCTCCACGTGGGTTCTGGTTGTTTGCAGTCGCAGCAGCGATGAATGCTTGCATGAGTTGGAATAGCTCAGTAGCCCCAACTTGGCCATTGGGTTGAGGGCCTCCATTGTTTTATTCGTTATTCTGGTTGTCTCTGTTTTCCTCCATCTAGATACCGTTGTGTTATAATTTAGTAAGGGGGTTTATTATAAGAACATACATATATGTATATTTATTAAATACGCGGAAATAAAACATCATAAGAAACCTTTCTTTTATTAACAAAACAAAATAAACACATCATTCATGCCAAAACACATTACTTAGATGTGTAGCTACCAAAAGTCAAGATAAATCATACTATCACAATCGTCTTCCTAAAAAAAATGTCAAGAAAATTCCTACTACCACAATTTGTTTCCTAAAAGAAGAAAAGAACGGAAAAATGTTGTGCGCGAAATGAACAATAGGTGCTAAAAGAATCGATCAATCGAAAAGCCCAGGGAAATGTTCTGCTAGAAGACTCTGCCTTTCGACGGTGTCCTCAGTGAACCCGTAACAACGCCAGGTCACTCGCCATAGTGGTCCCTGCTGTCCTCCATTGGGGTTTGGGTTGTTATAAGGTGTTAGGCTGATGGGTATTTCTGCATAGGTAACGTGATCGGTGAAATCGACATTTTCTGGAATGATGCGATGTTCCTGCTCGGGACGGCGCCTTGCGACTCGTGAATAGTGGATACGGTCGGTATAATGCTCCTGGAATGCTCGGGATACGGCAATGAGATAATATCCATTGTAACATGGGGCTACGATTCTTACTGGCCCTAGGTAAGCGGACTGAGATCGGATCTTGAAGGGACAAGGGTATAGCGGCTCTAGCTGTATGTAGACCCAAGTGCCTGGATCATAGCTGGAATGGTGTCCTACCCATGGAATCCCTGCAGGTCGAGTCATACTAGGACGAGGTGGAGGGTCAGCATCTATGACTTCGCACTCGTTGTCGGACTCCTCTATTGGTATGGGGGCCGGAGAAGGCGGAGGTTCCTGCATCTCGAGCCGTTGACTTGTGAGCCACCACTGTAGTTCAGCATCCATATCCCTTGGTGCGTCTACGGGTAACATCCAGCCATAGTCATCCATCTCTAGATCTTCCAAAAATCCATCCTCATTATCAGTGCCATTTCCCTCATCTCCTTCCAATTCTGGTTCCATGTTTCCCATCTCTTCATCCTGATCCTGAAAAGGAGGCTCTTCTGGGTCCTCTTCCTCCTCAGGGGGTTCTTCAGGATCCTCCTCTTCCTCAGGTGGCTCCTTAGGATCTTCCTCTTCTTCAGGCGATTCCTCAGGATCTTCCTCTTCCTCAGGCGGTTCTTCGGGATCCTCTCGTGTTCCCATTTCTACCCCCAGGATGTAGCCTAACATTTCTCGTATCTTGTGCTCTTCGACGGTGGAGCGAGTGATGACGTTAAAGAGAGCCGCGATCTTTTGGTGAGCCTGTCTCATCCGATAAAGGGCAGGAAACATTCCCGCTAGGTAGTCATCTCCCATGGGAAAATCCGGGGTGTTAGTCATGAATGCTTTTAGGCCTTCCACTTCAGCAACTAAGTTGGCTGTCTCATCCTCTTCTGAAGTACGGGAAGGGTTTCGGCTTCCGTATAAGGTAGGGATTGGAGGTTGGTTTTCCATATCCCTATAATGGGAATAATAGGGTTCACTCCTGATGTCAAAACCTGGGATGCTTTCCAGAATCTCACGGATTTCTTGCTCCAGAATAGCCCTTCTCCATGGGCTTGGATTTTGGGCCGTGTATACCTCCCTCTGGTTTGGCGCATTCGCCCTCAGCTGTTGATACTGGCCGTACATAATAGGGAACTCAGCTGATACGTAAGGGTCTCGGAAAGAGAAGTTAGATCCTAAAGTATTTTCCAGGAAATCCTGCA
Organism: Rhododendron mucronatum var. ripense; assembly: GCA_019656295.1. Lineage (NCBI taxonomy): Eukaryota > Viridiplantae > Streptophyta > Magnoliopsida > Ericales > Ericaceae > Rhododendron > Rhododendron mucronatum. The sequence goes on along the minus strand of BPLT01000002.1, from coordinate 5,959,450 downwards.
GTCTGCTCCACTCGGCGGCTAGTCGGTCTGCAAGCGTGGGGTCCATCTATAAAAGCAAAGAAATTATATTTATCGTTAATTTTCTGTATTTTTCAAATACTATTATTTAAATCTTGTAGGAATATGCATAGTCTATCGTGATCTACCCAATCTACCCAAGGCCGAGGGTTTGAACCTAAGGCTCTGATACCAAGTTGTAACGCCCCGATTTTCGGAAATAAAATCGGAGGTATTAAATATTGATTTCTAAAAATTTATTAATTAAAATTCAAAATCCAAAACGGATAATTCTCCCCAACGATTCGTCTATTACAAACCTTATTGAAATACTGAAAAATAGTCTTTGTGATAAAAAAAACTAAATAAATTAACAGAGCCGCATTCTAGGATTGATATGGATCCCAAGCGTATTCTGGCTCAGCTCCCACCTCTTGGTTCTCTTCCGCATAGAATTGTTCACCATCAGGGTTCTGTGTTTTTTCCTGATTTTCTGCAAAATCTGGCACGGAAGCCAGGCAATCCGTACCTGAGTGAAAAAGTTCACCCCGAAGCATAATCCAATCCAACTACCCCTCTTAATTTACAATTAGCAAGTAACATGAATAATAATAATGCGATAAAGTAAAACAGAGTTTATTCCACGGAAACCAATTTATTACTATCCATTTAATCCTGACGTGAAATCTAAGATCTCCTCCGCGGAGTCTTTCCTCCCCAACCGCTAGCTAAGCCCTGTCCCATGAGCTCACTTTCTTTTGTTGTCGCGGATTGCACCTCAGTTATGTACCTAGCGTGTATCCCTCTCATTACAACAAAAGGAAGCTTATCATGCCCGAATCATAACTAGGGTTCGCCTATCTTATGCACCACATCACAATCATCACTGGGCTTACTTTGCCAGTCTCAATTCATCACTGGACTCTCGCCAGTATCAATTCATCACTGGACTCTCGCCAGTATCAATTCATCAATCACCACTGGGCTTACTTTGCCAGTTTCAAACCATCACATATCTCATCACATCTCAAAATCACGCCTGCAGGCATTCTAAAAATAAAAACTTTCAATTTCATCCATTACCTAACATCGTCTAGTATGAACTCTATTCGCAAATCACCCCATGTCTCTAGGGTCCAATCTAACAGATAAATCAAGCATTGGAGCAATATAAAATTAAATCAAATAATAAATAAAACAATTAACGAGCAATGCAATCACAAAACTTTTTATGTATGGGCCGTTGCCCTTATTCTCATGTGGCCACAATGTCAATAATGAAGTACAACTTTTCTAAAAATTATAATAAATAATTTTATAGGCTCTTATTAATTATTTCTAATTAATAAGATTAATGAAAAGCTAATTAAATGCATTAATTGGATTAAAATAGTAGAATAATTAATCATGACCTAATAAGAGTCCTAAAGGTCCTAAATAATCAATTGAATGTCAAAAGTTGGGTTCGGAGGGTCGAATAATTAAATTACAAGAAAACGTTAATTAAAATGACCGAAAGTGAAATAAATAGACAATAAATAATTAATTATAAAAAGAAATGTTGAGACTGACATGATATCATATTTGGACAGTGAGGAGTCTAAATAAAATTACTCGGGTATTAATAATAATGTTTATAATGTCGTAAAGTAATTTTGATTGGAATTGCTTTAAAAATAATAATAAATAGTGAATTAAATAAAAAAAATATTTAATAAGACAAGTTACTGTATTTGGGATGTAAGTAGTCTAAAAAAAAATTAGTTGGAGTGTTAAAACGTTGGTTGAAAGGTCGTAACTAATTTTCGTTTGTAAACGTTGAACGATAACTAATAAATAATTTAATAAATAGATAATTAAATAAAAAAAATATGACCTTAACAAGTTATGATCTTTGGGGTGTGAAAAGTCTAGGAAAAATAGTTCGGGGGTCGAAAATCAAGTTTAGAAGGTCGCAAAACCGATTCGAAGCGAATTAGTCCAAACCGCAAGGTCTGACCCGTTGACCTTGCGGTGGAGCAGCCCAGCCGCAACCTTGCGTCTGGTTCTTGCGGCCCGAAGGTCGCGGCCGCAAGGTCGCGTCCAGTTTTCGTTTTTTTTGGTTTTTCGCGACGGTTTTGATGCATGGGGCCATGTGGGACGATGGGTTATGCTTAAAAACATTAAATATACTTACAGGGAGGGTTGGAATGGGTTATACTACCTCAATTCGGATCGAATTGGTTTTTGATCGAAACTTAGAAATTTGGGAAGAAGGTTTCGGGTTCTTCGATCGGGAGACTTCGGGACCGAATTGAATGACGTTCGGTGATGCTAAGGATTGTAGGAGGCGTCTGGAATGATCAATTCGGGTTTTGATCGAGTCTAGATCACAAACCCACTTTTCTCTCTCTTTCTTTCTCTCTCTAGAACTCCGAGGATTGGAGCTCAATTCTCTCATGTTTTTTCTCTCTTTTCTGGACTGATGGAACGTGAAAATTATAATGGTTTGACCTAGGGTCGGATTGGTGATGTATATATAGGAGGATGGGGAGAGTTTCGATTGAAACGGGATTTTAAGAGGTTGTATCCTATAGGGTTTCGGTATGGACGAATTATAGACGAAAATATAGTCAGGAATAAGGGTTAGAGACTGAGTAGGAAAGGGAGAGGTGGTAGGATATACATGCATGCAATTTAAATAATTAAAAGTAGGGTAATTAAAACTAAATTAATTTTATTTGTATTTATCTCTTAGGTAATTATAATTAAGAAGATTATATTATTACTAATAATATTCTTTTAAACGATATAATAATTATTAAAATTTACGGGTCGTTACATTTTTCCTCCGCATCTGTTCTCTCAAAATTTATAATCATAAATTTAGTATTTTTCTAGAATTCTGAATTTCAAAACACTATATTATTTGTGATACTATTCTTTCTTTGAGTTGTGTATTCTCTTGAATGCGACGCTCGAAGTAATTCAAGATAATTAAACTTCTGATTCAATTTTTGCTTCCTTATCTCGTAATCGTTTCTAGAACTCCGTCAAAATAAATGAGCTCATCTTACAAAAATCATTGCTGTTTATCCAAGACAAGTATCCATTCATCTCATTCGCACGTTTGAACTTCAATAATCATTATTGTAGTTGCACGAACCTTCATCCTTGATTTGTTCTCATTAATTTTATAATAGCCACTCTTTGCTACTCAAATCCCAACTACTTGTACTCAAACTCTTAGAGAACGATATGCCACCCTTTCCATTTGGCATCTCGACCTCCAAACCAATTGGATTTTATTTAAGTTCATCGAATTTTCTTGTTTCTGTATAGGAGAGGACCCACCTTCTGAGAGTCAAAGACCCAACTTTCAAAGATGACCGAGAAAGCGAAGGTGATACGACAATGACGACTCATCGATCAAAGTGAAACCTACACGCAATGGTACCAACGATCTAATTTCGAGGACGAAATTGTTTTAAGGGGGATAGGTTGTAACGACCCGAATTTTTGTCCTATTTTTTTTTATAAAGAAATTATTTTTAATCAAATTGTCTATAGTAACCGATTAACTATTTTAAAGTGCGATTAGATTAAACAAAAACCTAGATTATTTTTTCGTGACTAAAATTAGTTTAGCAAAATTTTAATTCAACTTATAACTGTAACGACCCGTACTTTTTATAATTAATAATATCATTTAAAAAGTATTAGTTGTAATAATTATCTTAATTATAATTATCTAGTAGATATATACAAATAAATTATTTTAGTCTCAATTATCTTACTTTTAATTTTTTTTGTTAATTGCATGCATGTAATCCTATCATCCTTCCCTCTCCTACTCAGTCTCTAACTCCTCTCGGAGCACGAAAACCGTCCATAATTCGTCCATTCCGAAACCCGATAGAATACAACCTCTTTAAAATCCAATTTCAATCGAAACTCTTCAAATTCTCCTATATATACCTTAGTACGTCGACCTTAGGGCACACCACGAAATTTACCACGCCCCACGAGTCAAAAACGAGAGAAAACCGTGGGCAAATTCGAACTCCAATCAATGGAGTTCTAGAGAGAGAAAGTGAGAGAGAGAAAAGTGGGTTTTGTATCGACGCCCAACCAAAACCCAAATTGACCGTTCCAAATTGTTTTCTCAACCCCAAGCATCGCTAAACATCATCCAATTTGGACCTAAGGTCTCCCGATCGAAGAAACCGAAGTCTCCGTCCAAAAAATTCAAGTTTCGGTTTGTGGATCAATTCAATCCAATCGAGGTATTATAATTCAATCCAAACACTTCTCTAAGTATATTAAGTGTTTTTATGCGTAACCCAATAGCCCAAATGGACCCATGCATCAAAAACCGTGGAAAAAAATAACGTTTCTGCCGGATTCACCATTTTGATATTATTTTTGAGCCCGACACTGTAATTGTAATTATTTACGTAGAAGATGACCCTTTTGATATTTATTTTACAATCTTTTGGATATTAAAATAATATAAAACTACTGACTTGATATTATTTTATTACAGTATAATATCATATTAGTATAAACCGTTTTAGTTATATCAATTCAATTTATCTAGTAATTTTAAATGTTCGAAAGTGTTTTGCGACCTCCCAAACACCGTTTTCGACCCTTGAACTATTTTTCCTAGACTTTTCACACCTCAAAGATCATAACTTGTTAAGGTCATATATTTTTTATTTAATTATCTATTTATTAAATTATTTATTAGTTATCGTTCAACGTTTACAAACGAAAATTAGTTACGACCTTTCAATCAATGTTTTAACACTCCAACTAATTTTTTTAGACTCCTTACATATCAAATACAGTAACTTGTCTTATTAAATATTTATTTTATTTAATTCACTATTTATTATTATTTTTAAAGTAATTCCAATCAAAATTACTCTATGACATCATAAACATTATTATTAATACCCGAGTAATTTTATTTAGACTCATCACTGCCCAAATATGAAATTTTGTCAGTCTCAACATTTATTTTTGTAATTAATTATTTATTGTCTATTTACTTCACTTTCAGTCATTTTAATTAACGTTTTCTTGTAAATAAATTCTTCGACCATCCAAACCCAGTTTTTGGCACTCAACTGATTGTATGGGACTTTTAGGACTTTTATTAGAGTCATGTTAACTATTATAATAATTTTTATCGAATTAATGTATTTAATTAGTGTTTAGTAAATTTAATTACCTTGTAATAATTATTAAAAGCTTAGAAAATATTTTATTAAAACTTTTATAAAAGTTCTACTTTATTATTGACATTGTGGCCATACGAGAATAAGGGCAACGGCCCATTCATAAAAGGTTGTGTGATTTTGTTGCTTGTTAATTGTTTTAATTATTAATTGATTTAATTGTATATTGCATCGATATTTGATTTTGAATGCTAGATTGGACCCTAGAGACATGGGATGGTATGCGAGTAGAATTTACCTGGATGATGTTAGGTAATGGATGAACTTGGAAGATTTTATTTTTAGAATGCCTGCAGGCGAGAATTTGAGATGTGATGAGATTTGTGATGAGATTGAAACTGGCGAGAGTCCAATGATGAATTGAAACTGGCGAGAGTCCAGTGATGATTGTGAAAGTGGTATATAAGATAGGCGAACCCTAGTTGTGATTCAGGCATGATAAGCTTTCCCCTTGTTGTAGTTATTGGGATGCACACTCGGTACATAACTTAGGTGCATCTGCGACAGCAAAGGGAAGTGACCTCATGGGACCGAGCATGACTAACGGTTGGGGAGGAAAGATCCCGCGGAGGAGATCTTAGATTTCACGATAGGTTAATGGATAGTAAAGAATTGGTTTATGTGAAAAATCACTGTTTTACTTCTTCGTATCATGTTATCCTACTACTTGCTAACTGTAAAGTAAGAGGGGTGGTTGGGTTGGATTATTCTACTGGGTGATTTATCACTCACGGATACGTCTGTATCCTGGCAAATCGTTTGCTTCGGCGATCAATTTGCCAGAGGACGCAGGATTCAATGATGGTGCAGTTCGACGCGGAAAGAATATCAAAAACGAAGATCGAGTTTGCTCGGAATTTGTTTCAAGCGTAGAGTCGGCTCTGAAGTTAATGTATTTGAATTAGTAAATTTATCTTAAGTTTGTAATAGCTAAACTTTATTTTGGAAAATCTGATTTATTTAGCAAAATTTTCCAAAAGAATTATTTTATTTTGCTCCCGAAAAGTTGGGGCGTTACACATACACACACACACACACATATATATATGTATATATATATAAACACATGGGAAATAGGAAGAGAGAGAGAGAGAGAGAGAGAGAGAGAGAGAGAGAGAGAGAGGTGCATGTGTATGCTTGTGTTTGTACACTTACACAAGCTACCCCTTCAGCCTTAAGCCTAATTACAACTTGACAACCCATCCTTAGGTTACTTTAGACACAAAATCTAGCCTTTAATCTTCCTAGAACCTAGCCCTTGATCACCCAGGATTTTGGCTACAACCTAGCCTAGGATTGACTAAACATGGAAAGTCTACTCCTTTGGCATCATTAGACTTGTAAGTCTTGCATCCTAGACCATAATTACCTAGGATATTCCCTAAAATTCCTTAACATCCTATATGTTTATATAGTCTCAAGCCTAAAAATGGAAGTGACAAGTGAGGGTAGGCTTGGCATGCTTGATTGGACAAGACTATGGAGCAAATCCATGAGAGAAAAAGAGAGAGAGAGGGCCGGCCATTGAGACGGGACAGAGAGCCCAATTTTTGCTATAAATAGGACCCCCCCTCATGCCATTCAACTCACACCTTCACCCTTCAACTTCTTTCTTCAGAAATCCTTGTGTTCTTGCTTTGTTCTTCCTTGTTCTTCCTTTGTTCTTGAGTTCTTCAGGAAACTCATCCAAAACCGCCACTAAACCACCACTCGACCACCTCTCGATCTAAAAAGTTTAGTAGTTTAGCCAAGAGATAGTTTCGAGAGAAACCTTTCTCTTTCGAAACTACCGGAAGCTTATCGTAGGAAGTCACTCCGTCCGATAGTCGACTTACTTTTCCGTAGCTGCCCTACCGTCAAGAAGAACAGTAGACTTTCCTTACTCACTACTCTAAGTATAAAAGTAAAATGTTTATTGCTTGTATTGTTTGAATTGCATGAGGATTGAAAAGTGTTTTATTAAAGGCTTGAAAAGAAAAACGATTACGTTGAATAAATCGACTTTATTTTCCGGAAAAACATATGTTGTTTTGAACTTCCCAAAATGGAAAAAAGAATGGATTTTGGAAATATAAACTCGATGAAAAGTATTCGTATTTTGATCTTAAGGATGGTTATGGGCATGTATATGTGATTGCTTGGATTACTTGTTTGATGTTAGATAAAGCATAAGCGGTTTCCACTCCAAAGGTGCCCGTCCATGTGACACTATGCTTCAAGTTGTGTGCTAAATGATTGAGCATGATTGCGTGAACTTAGGGATAATATGAGCATGATAAGTAATATAGAGTTGGATGATTTTGCTAGTTTAGTTTCAAGATTACAATGAATGATTTATGTGTACTTATGTAAAAAGTCATGCCGCAGAGTCTATGCATGCAACGAGAGATAGAAATCGAAAGTAGAAACATGACCCTAGGGCAAGATTAATGTTTTTGAAACCACAATGTAGCTGGACGTGGTAGCTCATTGCGTGGTGTGTGTTGCCAATGGGACCGGACGTGGTAGTCTCATTGGAGGCGTGTCTGGTTATTCGTGGAAAGGAGCCATGAAAAACTGCAATGTGGCTGGACGTGGTAGCCCATTGTGTGAATTATGAAAACCGCAATGTGGCCGGATGTGGTAGCCTATTGTGTGTATGGATTTGGAAACCGTAATGTGGCAGGACTTAGTAGCCCATTGTGCATGTGTTTCCAATGGAGCCAGATGTGGTAGCTTCATTGGTAACATGTTTAAAAAGTGATTTTCGAAATGTTGATTTTGTAAATGCAAACGAGACATGGTCTACGATGAGTCGCATAGGAGAAACACAGATAACAGACACCAACGTTAGAACAGGGAATGTGGATGTGTCATTGTATATTGCTTTATTGAATATGCATGTACTATTTGAAAATCATGAGCTTGTATACTATTTGTATGAGTTGTTGTTTGTAAGTTTTGGGTTCGTGGGTATAGGATTATTCTGCTGAGCTTTTGTAGCTCATGGTGTTACCTTTGGTGAACCTGACATATTATACTGGTGGCAACGCTGGTATAATGTGTCAAACTTTGTAGATGAGAAGGGTGAATTCTACACCTTGGAGGCTTTCGGAGCCGAAGAGCTGGCTAGGATGGAGGAGCAGGCGGAGCTGTAGTTAGGAACCCTATAATTCCTTCCCTTTGTATAAATAATGAACTCTTATCGGAGTTATGATGTAATAATGAGCCAGACTCTTTTTAGATTTTCAATAAAAATTGCCTATTTAACGTACCCAAAATTCGGGGCATTACAATATGGTATCAGAGCTCTAGGTTCAAAAACTCGGACATGGATAGAATGGGTAGACCATAAGATAGTTCGACCGTTGCAAAAACGTGAATTGAGTTTAAATTTACCGTCCCAAATTGGGTGGAATCCTGACAAAACAATCTCCGGATTGAAGTACGGTGTGGAAATTGGCAGTACCACCAAGCTGGAAATTCCCGAACAATTGAATGATGACTTAAATCAAGGATTGAATGTGGAATTCAAAAACTCAAAAGTCTTCGTTAGTGTTAATAAAACTTTGCCTTAAAAATGTTACTAATTAAGGTTTAAAACTCCTTCCTTGTAGACGAACTGCCTAGGCAACCTGTTAGTTGGAGCTCGCCAGTTCAAGGACACCATAGAAAACCCTGACCACCAAATTGATGGAGGATCCCAACTACATACCTGCCGTACTCGCAGAAATATGAGGTTTCAAGAGAGTATAGCTGAATACCCCTATTCCCGTTGAAAAAGACCCCTAATTTTCGGAAATGTTTCCAATCCTGTATGCCTTCCATGGATTCTTCGGTGCCCTACCTCCAATGGAGAATTTTGTGGTTGGTGATGAGGAGAAAGAAGTCAGTGATGAAGAGGACACCAATGAGGTGACTGAGGAAGAAAACCTTATATATGAAGGGAATCTCGAGGAGGGTGAAGCACTAAAAGACTTGTGAGAGCTGTAGACACCCTATTCTGGACCATTTGGATAATGCTGTTTTACGATCTTTTTTTTACCCAATGATGATTATGATCAAGAAACGTTCTGAGATCGATGGTGTGTTTGAGCTTTGAGCGTTCCGAGCCTCATCCAAACCCTTTAAAAAAAAACCATTTCAAAACCTTTAAGTCAGAACCAAATGGCCCCAGCAAAACCAAACTTGCTTACGCCATGGGTGTGCTAACGTATGCCAGTAAACTGCCACGTGTCAGTCATCGACCGTTGACTCAGCTTTTACTAGCGCACGCAAGTCCTATCCTAGCGCACGCCAGTCAAATCCCGTCAAAGCATCACTATTCAACCACGTGCTCGGGACTTTTGTGGCCACCTTGACGTTGTCCACAGTCCTTGATGATTACATTTGGCTGGCCGGCTCCCCCTCTCTCCTACACCACCTTTCAACCCAAGTCCCATGTATTTAATGCATGGGGACTCCTCTCTTAACCCAACCAAGCCCTAACCCAACTGATTAGCCCTCCTCATCAGTCCATGCCTCTCTATAAATACCCCCCTTGCATTCATTTGCAATGGGTTACCAACATCAAGAGCCCATTCTTCTTTTCTCCCCTATTTTGCTCTCTCTTCTCCTCCATTGAAAGAGAAAGAGGTGGAGAATTTTCACACACCCACATCATCATTCAGTCACCATCCAACCTCCATCTTCAGCCTCAAAGTTCAAAACCACCTTTAAGCTTTAAGCCAAAGGTATACCACCTTTGTGTGGCCTTCTGTTTTTGATCTCTGAGTGGAACCAGAAAGGTCCAGGCTGGTAATCAATACCAGTCCTGGTTTTAACTGGGAAAATGTACAGATCGTGTGTAGTGAGAAATGGCACACGCCAGTACCATCAAGACGTACACTAGTCATGGTAATGTGTGTATTACTGGCGTGGGGATCGTTGATCACTCCTTTCTTGCTCTTGTTTTCCTTTCATCACCTTATTGCATGCTAAAAAAACTAGTCTACTGCTGTCTGTACTCTAGAGCTACTTAGCTGTAATGTTCAATACTTGCTCTTTATCTATTTTAGAAGGCCTCTGAGATCTTTCTGGTCATGTTCCAGAGCCCAGATGATGCAAGGCCAATCACTGGACAAGAGACATGACTAGCGTACGGTGTCCCATGACCGGCGTACGGCAGTTACGTCAAGGTCCGGTGGTTGGCCCTTGTATCGTAACTCAGTTTTGGCCTCTTATTGCTCCCCCACACTGTTTATGGGGTGTTCTGTTTATTTTATTTCCTTAGATCCATTCCTGCTATCTGTATTTGCATATAAGGTTGCTCTATAAACTGCGTGGTTTGTCCTCGATGTGCACTGGTCCTTTCCAGAGCCCAGAGGATTGAGAATAAGAGCTGTGAGTTTAGACTTACCGGAGTACGCCAGTCTGTGTGTGGCTTGCGCAGGTCAAGTCTGCATGCAGTGGTTTGACCAGTGTATGCAGGTTTTTTCCTACGCACGTCACTCCAAACCAATGTGCTCCAATCTGTTTAAAATACTCACATAAGTCTGTTTTCAATCTAAAATAACTGTTTTAATAAGTCATCCAAAACATTTTGTCACATAATGCAACTTGTTACAGTTTTAATCCCCATTAATTGTTCCCCCGCCCAATTTGGCTAAAAAAATGATGAATGAGAGAAAAATACAAATGTTTTACAAAATGCCCGAGCAGAGACCGATCTCCGGATTGGGCGAGAGGGGTGCCATAAAACCCTTCCCCTCTTGTAACCTGGCTCCCGAACCTCAGATATTGAAGGTGACGACGGACCGCTCTACGTCTTTTCAAAATCAAACAACGTAGCAAACGTTTCAAGTTCAGTTCCTTGGGTGTTTCACCGCTAGAACCCAGTGGCAACTCTGAATCGAAGCGTTTCGCCACGCTTTTCCAAAAAGGGCCGCACCCAAATTTTTCTTTATAAATTTTCAAGGGTGTGTGCCCACAGTGGCGACTCTGCTGGGGAAAGTCATTGCATTGATCGGTATTTGGTAATTAATACGTGAATGAATAGTTTTCAAAATCTTGTCAAAACAGTACGCTTCGCGCTGCTGAAAAACGGAATGGTAACGTAACAGGATCTTAGCATCCCTCCACTCCGAACTGGGGCTTCTACTATTGTTCACTTGTGTAGTTTTCTCCAAATATTGATTAATAAAAGTGAGCCAAATTCAAAAGGGCGTTTTTCAAAAACTTTGCGTTTCTCTCTCTTTCAAATCATTCTTTGGCGTTCTCCATTTGCATTGATGTTGGTCAGCCCCGTTGAGGTGTTTTGGGTAACCGGCACAGTTTACTGGAGCCCGGGGTCCTCGAACGCCCAACAACCTTGGACGATGATGAGTCGTAATACCGTTCGACCATTGCTTTGCTACACGCGTTGCAGTGGGAGGTATACCGCGGCTCTAGTCAGAGGAACCCCTTAAACCAAAACCGGCCTCTACATGCGTACAAAACACTAGAACTTTTCAACCTAAGACAGGAACCCGCAGGGTAGGATTTACTTGCATCTAACCCCCCCATGAACTGTCTATGTGTTACTGCTTTTCCTATCGCATGCCTGTTCATACATTCATTCCGTTCTGCGTAGGAGCATGCTAGGGCGGCTTTTAGGTAGTCTGTTGTCGAGTTCGCCTTGTGACCATTAGGACGTTGCCTTGAACCGATGAAGAGTCGTGCATCTTGAGGGTGCACATTATCAAATTTCAAAGTCCTTGGATCAAAGAAACTTTGGGAAATCAATGCTTGCTAAGTCCCTGTTTAAACCTAATCAAAGTTTCAAACAGAAAAACTAGGAACAACGGAGTCAATGCCGTGATGCTTACACCATCCAGGTTAAAAATGCTAACCACTTACACCGCTTAGGCTCCGGCACAGTGCTGCTTACGCCACCCTGGTTATGGTATCACGCCATTTACACTGAGTTGTTCCGCTCTCCAAAATTGAAACTTCGAGAAAGGAGTAGCCAAAGGCTTAGACTATTTTGGCATCTTTTAGTGTCAGTCGATTCAATCGACGATACACCGTCGAAAAAAAATCCAAGAATTCTATGGCAGCGTCCGAAAGTCATGAGTTGGACTCCCTCTAGTTCTAGAGTCTAGGAGGACACCGACGACGTTGACATGAGCATTTTCCATTTCCAAGTTCTTTCGAAATAAACTGTTGCAGGTTGTCATTGAACTCTTATATTTTGCTGTCTAGCTGCGCCATGGGAATCTCCGAAATCAAGGGCCAAACCTACTTGGGACCGACCGCCGGGTCTGTTTGAGAAATTGCTTGGGGGTTTGCTTATCGGTTCGTCACAACGGAAGCTCTGGCCTGCACTCTGTCAAGGGAGGATTCACCGCCAACAACTCCGCATGAGACCCCTCCGTCCTCTCCGTCTCCGCCCTCAACACCAAAGTTGGTCAAAACAGAAGTCCTGGACATGGCAGATATCCCACCTCCGAATCTCGCTACTGTTTTGGTAGATCTCCAGCACAACTTGGCCATCATGCAACAAAGGGCTAACCAAGCCGATACCTCCATGGCCAATCTGCAAGCTCTAATTGAAGAGAGGCTCCCGGCTGGCAGGGCCGATGGTGAGAGACAAGAGCGGGAGCCTGCGGGTGATGAGCTTCTTTTGGCTGAACATCCCCTTGCAAATCCAGAAATGGCTGCTTTGATCGCCAAGATGGCCAAACTTGAAGAAACTGTTTCTAAGTCCGAAAGGATTAATGCCGAAGGATTGGACATGGACCGTCTTTGCCTGTTTCCAAATGCCAGGCTGCCTGAAATATTCAAAATGCCGGACTTTGCAAAGTTCGATGGGACAGGGGATCCCAAGACCCATTTGTTGGCTTATCACGGAGCGATGAAACTACATGGGGTCGAAGAAGAAGCCATGGCTCAGTTGTTCCCGCAAACTCTAGCTGGCCTTGCATTTCAATGGTTCCTATCTCTCGACATTTCCAAGCGCCGGACCTGGGAGGATATTGGTGCGGCCTTCAACGCCCAGTATAGTTACAATGCTCAGCTCAAAATGACCACCCGGGAGTTGGAGTCAACCAAGATGAACGCGAAAGAATCTTTTGCTGATTTTATTAAACGATGGAGGGCCAAGGCAGCTGTCATGCCTGATCGGCTGAGTGAGAAGGATCAGATCCGCATTATCTCCCGTAATCTGCAGCCAGATTTTGCCAAGAATCTTGTACTAGTACAGGGGGCCAACTTTGACACCTTCTTCGAGTCCGGTCTTGCCATCAAGGAAGCCCTACAAAACGGGATTCTGCCACGAAGTGATACCTCTTCTTCCTCAGGTTTGAAATCCAAGCCCCGCGCTTACATAGGGAGCAACACTGCTTTGTTTGGCAGCAGCAACTACGCCAATGCAATGACTGCCAGTAATAATGCCACTCAGGGTTCCAACCACATTGCTGATGTTAACCAGGTGCAAACCCCCCCAAAACCCCGAAACCGAAACCAACCCCGAAACTTCGCTAAGTTTGATGCTCCCCTATCCTCGATAATGGAAAGGTTGGTCAAATCCGACCACCTCAGGCCACTGGATCCAACCCCACTTCCCCAGAATCCATCTCCTAGCCATAATCCGAATGCCTTCTGTGCCTACCACCAAATGCCCGGCCATTACACTGATTCCTGCTATCGCCTTCGTCATGCGATACAAGACCTGGTGGACAATGGTACCCTTCTAACCCCTCCAGCTAAACCCAATGTGATCACCAACTCCATGCTTAATCATAACGCCAACCATCAGGTTAACCAGATAACACTTACCTCCACTATAATCCAGCCCAGCTCCACCATATTCAACCCCACTGACCATATAATTAACCTCAGAATGTTACCCCAAACCCGTTGTATCCTTCCCCATGGAATTCAGTGTCAACATGCTGGCAGTTAGCTGGGACATGGAAGATAAGGCAAGAGAATGGGAGGAGCTCGTCAGTGATTGGAACGAGCGGTATCTGTAGACACCCCATTCTGGACTGTCCAGATTAGTCCTTTTACTTCCTTTGTGGACCCAATGATGATAAGCGATCAAGAACAGTTCAGAGTCGACGGATGGATGTGAGCTTTGGATGTTGGACCCTCCACCTTCAAAGCCCACTCTCAAAGCCCACTTCAAACCCTTCAAATCTCGAGCCAAATGAACCTCAGCAAAGCCGTACCTTGCTTACGCCACCTTCTCGTTGGCGTGCGCCAGGTTCTTGCCACGTGTCGGACATCGACCGTTGACTCAGTTTGACCTGGCGCACGCCGGGTTATAGGTGGCGTACGCATGGTCAAGACCGGTCAAATCACTGCTTTTCTGTCACGTGCTCGAAACTTTGCAACCGTCTCAGTACGGCGCAGAGCCCCCTGATCATTGCATTTTGCAGGGGACGTCCCCCTCTCTCTCCTACACAACCCATCACCTAGTCCCATGCATTTAATGCATGGGAGCTCCCTTCTAACCTAACCCAACCACCCTAACCCCAGCTGAGTAGCCCCTGGTCTCAGCCTCTCTCCTCTATAAATGCAAGCCCTTGCATTCATTTGCAAGGGTTAACCCTCATTAAGAACCCAAGCCCATCCCTCTCTTCTCTCTTGTTCTTTGCTCTTCCATTGAAGGAAAGAGAGAAAGGGAAGATTCAGTACCCACTCCTCTCCACTGTCCAGTCACTTCACACCCTCCATCTTCAACATCCAAAGCTCAATCCATCCTCCTATCTCTTGCAACCAAAGGTATACCACCTTTGTGTTGCTTTCTGTTTTCAGTTCCTGAGGGGAACCAGAAGGGTTCTGGCTAGTAACTGATACTGGTCCAGACCCCTCTCTGGTAAAATAAATCAGTCGTAGAGGCCACTTCATGGCGCACGCCAGCTTAGCCATGCCGTACGCCACCTTTGGCTGTATGTGCACAGCTGGCGTGGGGATCATGAACGTCCTTTTATCGCTTATTTTATTTATGTCATCACCTTACAGCATGCTAAAAACCAGTCTATTGCTTTCTGTATTTTAGAACTGTTCAAATGTAGCTTTCAATACTTGTACTTTCTTTGTTCTCAAGGCCTCTGGGGTACTTCTGGTCTTGATCCAGAACCCAGATGATGTAAAGCCAAGCACTGGTCAACACACAAACCTGGCGTACGGCTCCTATAGGTGGCGTACGGCACGCTTGTTAAAGGCCAGTGCCTGGCCCTTACATCCTAGCTCAATCCTGGCCTCTTGTTCCTCCCCACTCTGTTTCTGGGGTCTGTCTTGCTATTTCCCTGGCTACTGGCCATCCTTTATGTCTGTATCTGTGTATAATCAATATTATAGACTGCGTGGTTTGCCCTGGGTGTGCACTGGTCCCTTCCAGAGCCCAGAGGATTGAGAGTAGGAGCTGTAAGAAATTGAGGTGGTAGTGTACGCCAGCCTGAAGGTGGCGTGCGCAGGGTATGCTGGCGTGTCGTGGCTTTGCCATGGCGTGCCAGCACGTCGCCTGCTCACGCACCCGACGGGCAGCGTACATCATCCTGTTGAGCTTCTGGCAGCGCTTGTTCTCAATCTATGTTCTTACATTTAATTCAATTCAAGCAAGCAAACCAGCATCCATAAACATTTTGTCATATAAAACTGCAACGTGTTACAGTATTAAACCCCTATTAACTGTTCCCCCGCCCTAACTGGCCAAAAATGATCAAATGAGAGAAAAATGCAAACGTTTTAATAAAATGCCCGAGTAGAGACCGATCTCCGGATTGGGCGAGAGGGGTGCCATAAAACCCTTCCCCTCTCGTAACCCGGCTCCCGAACCTCAGATATCGAAGGTGACGACGGACCAGTCTACGCCTTTTCAAATCAAATCAAACATTTTTCAAATCAAAGCAAAACGTAGCAAACGTTCTCGAGTTCGGTTCCTTGGGTATTCTTCCGCTAAAACCCGAGTGGCGACTCTGAATCGAAGCGTTTCGCCGCGCTATTTTCCAAATGGGCCGCCCCCCGAACAATATCCATTCGAAACCAAAATCGGGCGATTTTCGGGGCGTGTGTCCACAGTGGCGACTCTGCTGGGGATCATTGCATTGACTAATATTTGGACATTAATACATAAATGAACAAATCTTCAAAAGCCTGGCAAAACAGTACGCTTCGCGCTGCTGAAGAACGGAATGGTAACGTAACAGGATCTCAGCATCCGACCAATCCGAACTGGGGCTTTTACTATTGTTCACTTATGTAGTTTTGTCTAAGTATTGGTCAATAAAAGTGAGCCAAGCTTCAAAGAGCATTTTTGAAAGTTTGCATTTCTCTCTCAGTCAAGCTTTGGCGTTCTTCATTTGCATCGATGTTGGATAAACCCCGTTGAGGTGTTTTGGGTAACCGGCACAGTTTACTGGAGCCCGGGGTCCTCGAATGCCCAACAACCTTGGACGATGATGAGTCGTAATACCGTTCGACTATTGCTTTGCTGCACGCATTGCAGTGGGAGGTATACCGCGGCTCTAGTCAGAGGAACCCTTTTAGCCAAAACCGGCCTCGTCATGCGTACAAAGCACTAGAACCTTTCAACCTAAGACAGGAACCTGCAGGGTAGGATTACTTGCATCTAACCCCCCATAAACTGTCTATGTGTTACTGCTTTCCTTATCGCATGCCTGTACATACATACATCCCGCTTTGCGTAGAAGCATGCTAGGGCGGCTTTTTAGGTCTGTCTCGAGTTCGTCTCGTGATTGTTAGGACCCTGCCATGGCCCGATGAAGAGTCGCGCATCTCGATGTTGCGCGTTATCAATTTCCAAAATCCTTGAGTCAAGCGAGACTTTGGGAAATCAAGACCGTTTAAGTCTATTGTCCAAACCTAATCGAAGTTTCAAACAGAAAATCAGGAACAACGGAAAGCATGTCGTGATACCCACACCACCCCGGTTAAAGTGCAAATCACTAACACCATCAAGGCTCCGGCACAGTGCTGCTTACACCACCTCGGTTATGGTATCACGCCGTCTGCATCGAGTTGTTCCGACCTCCAAAGTTGAAACTTCGACAAAGGAATGGTCAAAAGACTTAGGTCTTCTTGACATCCTTTAGTATCCATCGACTCAAATAAGGATACACCATCGAAAAAGAAATCCGAGGATTCTATGACAGCGTCCTAACAGCATGAGTTGGACTCCCTCTAGTGTTAGAGTCTAGGAGGACACCGACGACGTTGGCATGATCATTTTCTTTCATTTCTTTTCAAAATAAACTGTTGCAGGCTGTCATTGAGCCCATCTATTTTGCTGTTTAGCTGAATCATGGGGAGCTTCGAAATCAAGAGCCAAACCTACTTGGGACCGTCTGCGGGGATTGTTTGAGGAATTGCTCTGGGGTTTGCTTTTGGGTCAGTTACAACGGAAGCACAGCTCTGCACTCTGTCCAAGGAGGATTCGCCGCCGACCACTCCGCACGAATCTCCTCCATCCTCTCCATCTCCTCCCGTAACTCCGAAACCGATCAAGACAGAAACTCTAGACATGGCAGATATTCCTCCACCGAATCTCGCAACCCTTTTAGCCGATCTTCAGCACAACCTCGCCATCATGCAGCAAAGGGCTGACCAGGCCGATACCGCCATGGCCAACCTACAAGCTCTTATCAATGAGAGGGTCCCAGTCGCAAGGATAGAAGGCGGCCGGGAAGAACGTGAGAACCCAGCTGGGGAGGACATCCCGGCCGAACAGCCTGCTGCAAATCCCGAAATGGCAGCCTTGATCGCCAAGATGGCTAAACTAGAAGAGTCGGTCGCCAAGTCCGAAAGAATCAGCGCCGGAGGGTTGGACATGGACCGTCTCTGCCCCTTTCCGAATGCACGGCTCCCGGAAAGGTTCAAAATGCCCGACTTTACGAAATTCGACGGGACGGGTGATCCAAAGACACACCTGCTCGCTTACCACGGCGCGATGAAACTGCATGGGGTTGAGGAGGAGGCAATGGCCCAATTATTTCCTCAAACTCTGGCTGGCCCAGCTTTCCAGTGGTTCTTATCTCTTGACGTGTCCAAGCGCAAAACATGGGAAGACATCGGTGCGGCCTTCTTCGCCTAGTACAGCTACAACTCCCAACTCAAAATGACCACCCTGGAGTTGGAGTCCACCAAGATGAACCCAAAAGAGTCCTTTGCGGATTTTATCAAGCGTTGGAGGACTAAGGCTGCAGTCATGACCGATCGGCCGAGTGAGAAGGATCAGATCAGAATCATCTCCCGTAATCTGCTGCCCGACTTTGCTAAGAATCTGGTGCTCGTCCAAGGGGCCGATTGGGACACTTTCTTTGAATCCGGCCTTGCCATCGAAGAAGCACTCCAAACTGGGGTTCTGCCGCGCAGCGACCCTCCTTCCTCCTCCTCGGGATCCAAAGCTAAACCTCGCGCTTACTCAGGGAGCAGCGCTGCGTTGTTCGGCAGCAACAGTTATGCCAACGCCACCTCTGCCGGTAACAGTAACACTCAGGACTCCAACCACATTGCTGATGTCAACCAGGTCCAAGCCCCTCCAAAACACCGAAACCGTAACCAGCCCCGGAACTTCACCAAATTTGAAGCTCCGCTCTCTCAAGTGCTAGAAAGGTTGGCCAAATCCGGTCACCTCAAACCAATGGATCCAACTCCACTACCCCAAAATCTATCCCCCAGCCACAATCCGAATGTTTTCTGCGCCTATCACCAAATGCCCGGCCATCACACCGATTCCTGCTACCGCCTCTGCCATGCAATCCAAGATTTGGTGGACAACGGCACTCTCCCGACCCCTCCTAAGCCTAACGTCATCACCAACTCCATGCCGCAGCACAACGGCCACCCTCAAATCAACCAAATCAGCCTTACCTCCACTATAATCCAACCTAGCTCCACTATTTCAACCCCACTGACCATATAGCCCCAGCACATCACCCGAAACCTGTTGTGGCCATCCCGGCGGAATTCAGTATCAACATGTTGGCAGTCGGCTGGGATATGGAGGACAAAGCAAGGGAATGGGCAGAGCTTGCTAATGACTGGAACGAGCAGTACTCCTTGGGATTCCCTCAGGCGCCGGTTGTCGATCAAGCTCAGTTAGACCAATGGGAGGAAGACTGGAACGCAGCAAGGACGGATCCACTCGACGGCCTGTCACTCTTTATGCTTTTCTACCAGCCTGAGCCCGCTGCGGCCGAAATCGAGGAGGAATACGTGTGGGACCCGGAACCCGTTGCTGCACAGTTAGCCTGGAACCAGAACTTCCACATGGAAAAGGAGAGCGATGATCAAGATTTGGGCGAGCAGTACTTGGATTGCTACAGCCAAGGAGAGATCATCTCTGACGTGCGTCGGCAGCTGGGGGAAGCATGGCCACTGTTCAATTCCATTTCCAACGCCGTGCATGCAGGCGATCCGACTGTCGACATCGTGCCTGTGGAACAGCCGCGTCCGATCGTGCATCCCAGGGATGACTGCTCTATTATGGTTCTGAATGCGCCACCCGATGATCTGTGGGATGTTGATGAGATCGTCGATCTTAACACAAGCCCGCTGCCTGCTGATTTCTGGGACGACGATAAAGTGGTCGACATTCAGGTCGGGAATGAAATCTGGACCGTCGATACTGCTTTAGTAGACGGAGGCCTTTGGGATGTGCCATTCGTCACTAATCCGGGGACACCTTTTGAGGAAGCTGCCACACAGGATCCGGCTCCTTGGGAAGGACATGTCATGAGTGATCTGGAATGGGTTATGGCTTCGGACCAGGTTGCGTCGATCGACAAGGGGAAGCGCAAGTTAGAGGAAGTGCCTGCTGATTTCTGGGATTTTGTGGACACATCACCTTGGTGGGAGATCGCTAACGTCACCAGGAGCGGCCGAGTCTTCCAACCACCCAATCTTTCGGCTGGAAGCTCGTCCAATCCCGGTGGTGATCAAAGACCCACTATTCCCTCTGCACAAAAGAACACTCCGGCCGTTCCTAGCGGGGTGCCTGAAGAGGATGCTATTCTGAAACAGCTGGAGAGGATCCCTGCCACCGTCTCCGTCTGGGGTCTGATATCGTCGTCAAAGGAGCATCGAGAAAGGCTGTCTGCCGCACTCGCTCGCCTTACTGTACCAGCGGACATCACCGCGGAAGCCATGGTCGCCCTAGTCTTGCCATTGCTTTCCAAGCATTCTGTCACTTTCACCGAGAAAGATCTGCCTGTCGATGGGACTGCTCACAACCGCCCGTTGCACATTACTCTCAAGTGCAGAGGACATTGGGTTCCAACCGTGCTGATCGATAATGGATCTGCAATCAACGTCTGTCCAATGAGGGTTGCTTACCGTCTGGGGCTCACTAAGGCTGACCTCACGCCTTCCAATCTCGCCGTCAAGGCCTATGACAACACACGCCGCGTGGTCGAAGGAACTCTCATGCTGAAGCTTGATGCCGAGGGTTTTGAAATGGACGTAGAGTTCCACGTGGTCGACATCCCTGCCACCTTCAACCTGCTGTTGGGAAGGCCGTGGCTGCATAGGGCGGACATCATGGCTGTACCGTCAACTCTCCACCAGAAGGTCATGCTGGGGCTACCTACCGGGACTCTAACTATCTGCGGCGACTCTGGGATCCGCCCGCTCCAGGATGATGGGACGCCTGTTTTGGGGATCATGCACGGGGAAGAAGATTCCGACTTTGGAGGATTTGCTTTCGACACTTCCGGCTCAGTCCTGTCCATCGTCATGGATGATGACTTCATAATCAGCTCTACTGCCCTCGAAATCATGAGGAAGATGTCATTCATGCCTGGCTTAGAACTCGGGATCAACCAGCAAGGGATCGCTGAGTTCCCTGTCTTTCCCTTTACCGAAGGCCGCTTTGGCCTGGGATACACTCCCCCCACCAAAAAGGCCAAAATAGGGAAAGGCACGGGAAAACCTCGAACCCTTTATGGTAACCCCGATAGCTATTTCATCCGTGAAGGAGGAGGCACTGCTTATCTGGGGCAGGCTGAACCGTTTTGGGATCAAGTGACTAGGACTTGGCTTCCGGGTTTTGAGATCTTCGCCGCCGACACCTGGTCTGATGACGAAGAGGAAATTGCGAAGGAAGAGCTGGCCGCAAAGGAGTTCAAGAAGCAGTTGGTCGCAATCAAGGAAAGGGCTGACTGGCTGGTTGCTTTTGATCAAGGGGGTTTAGAGGAGCTGTTCTCCCAAGTGGGTTTGGTCGGCAAGGAAGATGAGGCTGAAGTGCTGATGCTTGGGCCCGACTCTCCAGATCTTCTCAACGATCCAACCTCCCTCATCGTCGAAGCAGAGGGTAGAGTTAATAACTGCATTTTTACTCCCCGTTTAACATGCATTGACGATATATCTGAATCTGACACGGAGTCTGTCGAGTCTAAGTCTAGCTCAGAGTCGGAGTTTGTGCCTTTCGGCCCTCCACGTCATAGCTTTTACTTCGAGTTTGAGTCGACTGTACTTGGCAACCCCTCTGGGTTTTATGAAATGAATGATCCTGCTTCTGATTACTTTGCTGACTTTTACATAAACTGTGTCGACCCCGACGATGAAGGAATCGACTTTGACGGGAACATCCCGGCCGAGTTGCGTTCCCTCATCGAAAGGGAAGACGAAAGGCATGCTCAGCCTCTAAAAGAAGAAGTAATTTCAATAAATCTGAAAGATGAGGGTGACCCCCGTATCATGCAAATCGGTTCAAACTTATCCCCGGAAAATCATGCTGGTACCATCGAGGCACTCAAAGAATACTTCGAGGTTTTTGCCTGGTCTCACGCCGACATGCCTGGTATCGATCCTGAGATAGTACAGCACCGAATCCCGTTAGCGCCAGGGGCAGTTCCTGTCAAGCAAAAGCTCCGAAGAATGAGGCCGGACTGGGTTCAGAAGATCAAAGAAGAGGTCACCAAGCAAATTGACGCAGGGTTCCTGAGGGTTGCTGAATACCCCCAATGGGTCGCCAACATCGTACCTGTACCCAAGAAGGATGGAAGGATCCGAGTTTGTGTCGATTTTAGGGACTTGAACAAGGCAAGCCCCAAAGATAGTTTTCCCTTGCCTCACATTGATGTGCTTGTGGACAACACGGCGGGGCATGCCTTGCTCTCCTTTGTCGACGGGTTCGCAGGATACAATCAGATCTTCATGGCCCCAGAGGATCAGGAGAAGACAACGTTCGTCACAGAATGGGGAACCTACTGTTACGTGAAAATGCCTTTTGGACTCAAAAATGCCGGGTGCACTTTTCAAAGGGCCCAAACAACTCTGTTCCATGACTTCATCCACAAGACGGTCGAGGTGTATGTAGACGACATGATCGTAAAGGCAAAAGAGGAAAAGGACTATCTCCCCTCGCTCAGGCAGTTTCTCGAAAGGCTTCGAAAATACAACGTGCGTCTCAACCCGCAGAAGTGCACATTTGGGGTTACGGCAGGTAAAATGTTGGGGTTTCTGATCACCAAGAGAGGAATCGAGGTCGACCCGTCGAAGATCAAGGCAATTCTCGAAATGGAGCCCCCGCAATCCGAGAAGGGAGTGCGGAGTTTTCTGGGAAAGGTTCAGTTTATCAGCCGATTCATCGCCAAATTGACTCCGACTTGTGAACCGCTGTTCCGCTTACTCAAGAAAAATGTCCCGTTCGAGTGGACAGACAAGTGCCAAGCCGCTTTCGAGTCAATCAAAACCTACTTACAGAATCCGCCAGTGCTGATGCCGCCTACGCCGGGACAACCACTGATTCTGTACTTATCTGTGACACCAACGGCAATGGGGTGTCTGCTAGCGCAGGAAGGGGAAAACAGAGTCGAGAAGGCCATCTACTATTTGAGCAAGAAAATGGTGGGAAGCGAAGAGCGATATACCCCTTTGGAAAAGACATGCTGGGCGCTAGTTTGGGCTACTAAAAAGCTTAGACACTACATGCTAGCCCATTCGGTGAAGCTGATTTCTCGGATGGACCCCATCAAATATCTATTCGAGAAGCCAGCGCTCACCCATAAGCTAGCACGTTGGTTGCTTCTGCTGGCTGAGTTCGATCTCCAGCATGTCACGAGGAAGTCAGTAAAAGGCCGCGCTGTGGCAGAATTCTTGGCAGATCACCCAGTTGAGGGGCCAGAGGATGTGAATTTCAATTTCCCAGACGAGGATGTACTAACCGTAACTGAAGAAATATGGACGCTGTATTTCGACGGGGCTGCTAATCAGAAAGGGTTCGGAATCGGGGTGCTGCTAATCACGCCCGCTGGCGCTCATATTCCGCTTGCGTTCAAACTGAATTTCGATGTTACTAACAATCAAGCCGAGTATGAGGCCTGCATTGTCGGAATGGAGGCGGCAATTGCACTAGGAGTTGAGAAGCTCGAGGTTATTGGAGATTCGAACTTGGTGGTATCCCAAGCCAACGGAGATTGGAGGGTTCGCGAGGAAAAGCTGAAGCCTTATCACCAAGACTTGGAGGAACTGATTCCTCGCTTCAACAAGGTGACTTTCACTCATGTCCCTCGCTTGAGGAATCAGTTCGCCGATGCCTTGGCGACCTTGGCTTCAATGATCGAACTGCCGACAGGGGTCAAAATGCGGCCAATTGTGATCGAACAAAGGGACCTGCCCGCTTATGAATACGTCAACGCCATCGATGATGTCGATGATGGCCTACCATGGTACCATGACATCTGGAATTTTGTGGAGCGCGGGGAGTTTCCCGCTGGGGCTACAAGGAAGGATCGGATCGCTTTGCGACGTTTGGCCGCTCAGTACATCATCTGTGGGGGAAAGTTGTATCGAAGGTCTCACTGCGGAATGCACAAGCTGTGTGTGAATGGCGCCGACGCAACACGGATAATGGAGGAGATTCACGAAGGGGTCTGCGGTCCTCACATGAGCGGCGTCATGCTCGCAAGAAAAATCCTCAGGCAGGGTTATTATTGGTCTACCATGGAATCTCAATGCATTGACTATGTGCGACGTTGCTATAAATGCCAAATCCATGCTAATCTGCAGCATGTTCCTCCAACTGAACTTTTTGGTATGACCTCGCCTTGGCCTTTCTCAGTGTGGGGAATCGACGTCATCGGGATGATCAACCCTTCTGCTTCGAACGGCCACAAGTTTATACTAGTAGCCATCGACTACTTCACTAAGTGGGTCGAGGCTGAATCTTATAAGACCCTGACAACTGTTCAAGTCGCGCAGTTTATTCGAAAGAACATCATCTACCGGTATGGGGTACCTCAGGCGTTCGTTTCAGACAATGGAAGCCACTTCAAGGGTAGGGTTTTGGAGCTGTTCGAGGAAGTTGGAATCAAGGTCCATCATTCAACAGCCTACCGGCCGCAGACGAACGGGGCTGTCGAGGCTGCCAACAAAAATGTCGAGATGATCATCAAAAAGACTGCTGAGTCTGCAAGGGATTGGCACGAGCTGCTACCGTTGGCCCTCTGGGGGTACCGCACTTCGATTCGCACTTCCACAGGCGCAACTCCGTTCTCTTTAGTCTATGGAATGGAAGCTGTACTCCCCATCGAGCTTGAGATTCCGTCGCTGAGAGTCATGGCTGAAAGTGGGCTCGAGGAAGCTGAATGGTTAAGCGGGAGGTTTGTCGAGCTCATGTTGTTTGATGAAAGAAGGCTCCGTGCTCTGTATCATGTTCAAGGGTATCAGCGTCGAATTGCCCGGGCATTCAATAAGAAAGTGAAGTCGAGAGGTCTGGTCGAAGGGGATATGGTCACAAAGGAGATCCGGGCTCCAGTGTTCGATCCTCGTGGGAAGTTTCGGCCAAAGCGTTCTGGGCCGTACATCATCAAAACCATCTTATCTGGGGGTGCTGCCAAGCTCATCGACCTCGACGGCAATGAATTCAGTACCTTGGTCAACCTGGATCAGCTCAAGCGTTACTATCCCTGAGAGATGCTCGTTGGATCGAAAACCACAAGGGTGGGCGATTCCAAGCAAAAGTTAGAGCAGCCTGCTAGACCGAAAACCTAAGGAGGCGGTCTAGGCAAAAATAAATAGGCAAAGTCAAAAAGCTCGCTAGACCGAAAACCTGTTAAGGCGGTTCTAGGCAAAAGTTAGAGCGTAAAAGGAGAGGTAAAATACACGAGCGAACCCTTGCCTGAACTACGTTCTGACCTGATTCCCCGCAAAGGGATACGTAGGCAGTCTCACAATGAGACCCGGTCATATCCTATCAAGCTGATCCACGGTCTGACATTCTGGGTTTGCACCAAGGCTGAGATGGTTCAAAGAATTCAAAAGGCGGACTGGAGTCATGTGGGAGAATTCAAAAGGGGGGAAACCCTTCATCTTTCAGCTTTATTTTGAAAAATTACTATTCCTAATACACCAGCTGAGCATAAAAGCCTTAAAAGAAATGAAGCATGAAAAACAGAACAAAATGCTTGAGAAGCCTCACGGCTCACAGCTTATTCTAAGTACAGCAAAGTGGTTTGGAGTCAGCCCATATTTGTTCTTGCATGCACATCTGCTCTCAGCCACTGTCTGTAGCGATTCTTTAGCCGAGGGTTGAAATCTGGCATCTCCGCCTGGAGAATCCTCAGGCCCCAGCGCCTTTGATAACCGCCCAGCGTCTGAGCATTGAAGTTGGGAAGACGGAAGCCCCCGGTACTGATTCGGGTGTTATCCTGTGAAGCGCCTAGTTGGCGAAGGATCCGCCCAGGGATGTAGAATGTGAAGCTGGTCAGCCCCGCGATGACCACCCTGTCAAAGCCGTCAGAATGGAGAGTCATGTCTGCAAGGTCTAGCCACGGACACCTCCAAGCAATTTCATCGGGCTGCATTTCCCGCATGAACTCGTACCAGCCCTCCACATCCAAGTCGGGATACCGCATTTCCCTCTGATGAACCCGTTTTGGAAACAGGTTCCAGCCCGCTGCCGGTGGATGCAAAAGGCTCAGCTTGTCTGACAACCACAGCTGCATGAGTGATAAAACAAGTAAGCAGCCAGATAAAGCCTGAGCGAAAAGACAAGTAAGGAACTAGGAAGCAGCCTAAGCCGAGTGTCGAGGTAAAACGAGAATGTGCGAAAAACCAGAAAAAGGTGAGCTGAGTGAGTTTACCTGAAGCAAAAGTGGGCTCCCGCTGAAAACGGCCGATTGGCCCGTACTCACTAAATCCAAACCTATGAGTGTCTCAGCCAGGACCATGGGAATCACGTTCTTTCGATCCCCCATTTGAGCGGCCACGCTCACCAAGGAAGAGTTGACCCGCCCGTCGGCAGGAACGAACAAATAAGCCGCAAGCAGGCAGATAACCAAGGCAAAGCGCCGACGCGCTTGAACTTTGTCGCTGTTTGGGCTATTCAAGTCGACATCCGGGCTGTACATTTCAACCAGCCGGATGACGTTCACCTGGCCACCATCCAGGATTGTGTTCGCCAACCCTCGAGGAATTCCAAGCGAGCTAGCCAGCAGCTTTGGCATGCTCACTTGGTATGGAGGAACAACGAGCGTCGAGGACGCGTAAGTGCGGAGGTACGCCTGAAATTCCTCCACCGTCGGGCACATCTCATCATCGCCGAAACGGAAGACATGGACGTCCGGGTCCCAAAACCTCAAGGCAGCCCACAGCAGCGCCGGGCGGATCGGCACATGTCGAAGAAAGCGGAAAGAAGAAAGCCCGTGGTATTGAAAGTTGAGCCAATCAACACCCAAAAAGGACACTAGCCAAGGCCTGAGCAGTGTTGGGAGGGGATTATCCATGGACAGGGCAAATGCTAGAAAAGAAAAGGGGAGTAATTGGTGCTGAGAATGCCCTGAAGGAGGCATCCCAGCTTTATAGGCTTCAAATGGCCGTTGTAAAATACTTGGAGAATGGGGTCAAGCAACTAGCTTCCAAGAGAGCATTATACCAAGTACCCTGTCTCCCTGAACTCTCAGAAACCGTGGGGAAACCGTGTGGGGGTGAAAACAAAACGCCTTCTGAAAAAGGACAGTTGGTCAGTCAAGTGGACCTGACTCACGGGAACTTGGCGTACGCCAACCTAAACCTGGCGTACACAGGGTTTCCACAATCCTGGCGTACGGGCTCAAGAACATGGCGTACGGTACGCCTATGCACCAGAAAACCAGCTGCCAGCAGCAACTGCCCTCGCATGGTCGTTTTCAAATCCAAGGCTTGTTTTGGATTTTTCTGGATCCCTACGAGTTTCAAACATCATTTGGGACTGCAGCAAAGCATCGGTGCCCAAAAGCCGCGCCCATTGGAGATTTTGGACCCCCGGAGGCCTGTGTCGAACTAAAATCAAGGATACGGAGGGTCAAAAATTCGTTTTGTAGGGTTTTGCCAAGTTCTGTTACACCGTACATGTCACATAGGACTTGTGTGACTGCACGGGGGTGTCGGTTTCGGTCCGGGACCATATCGAGTCGTCTTTTGCGTCTTATGTCCATTTTTGCGACATTTTTAGCCTTTTTATGGCATTTTTCCCTGAACCGGGACGTTTCTACCGGTTTCAATGGTTTGTACAGGACATTGTACATCTATATAGTCTTTTCCAGGTGTCAGTTTCTTCTGTTTTGGAGGAATATAGAATTTGGTCTATTAATACCAATTTTCCCGTATCCTCCGCGTGTCTGGGGTATATCTCGTATCCCGAGGCTTTTCTGTACCTTTCTCTTCGAGCTAGACCCATTTTTGCACATATGCAAGCGTCTGTGTCGATTCAGAACTATCATCAATGCATGTTAGATGTTAGGGGATGGTTTGCTCGCTCCTTGAAACACAAAATTCAATAACTAAAGGAACTGACAAACAGAAAATGCAGATATTATTTCTACCATGTGTAATATGTCAAAGTCCTAAAGAGCAAAAGGTGGGAATATATCAAGCGGCACAACGGCCCGAGCAGACTCAAAATGTACTAATGCACACTCGCCTACAAGTCAAAAGGCACGCAGGCCCAAATGTCAACGAATCAGTGTATCAAAAGCCAAACAGCAAAATAGACTAAGGCTCAGTGATAGCCCTCAGTCGTCAAAAAGGTCCTCGTCGTCCTCCTCCTCCTCGCTCTCTACCAGCTCGCGCGGGTCTATCCGGAACCGAGGGTCCTCCACGGAGTCAGAGTCGCTGCTGAGGGATGTGCTCTCCTCCTCCTCTTCTGCTTCTTCTTCCTCTCTCCTTTTCTTCTGCATAGGCCCCTCAGCAGGCCTCTTCTCCGCAGACCTTTTCCTCAGTTCCCGGCGGAATGGGAGATCCTCGCTAGCAGTCGCGATGTGTACTCCTCTCTGAGCGCTCGCTGCTGGTCGAGATGAGCTCGGTGCTATCTTCTTCTGAGGCGGTGGCCTCACGCTCTTCCTCCTAGGAGCCGCCCTAGCCTGCCCCTGCATTGCATTTAGCTTGTTAAACATTTGTGTACATATTGCATATATACATATTGAAATGTGAAAGCAGGACTTTATTCTATCAAAGTTTCAAAGTCATACCTGAGGCCGCACAGTAGGAGCTGGAACTGGAGGTGGATAGTGCAGCCGCAATTGGGCACCGCTGGCAATTCTATGGAACTCTTTCTCCATGGCCTTCATCAGGCGCACCGCCTCTCTCACCCACTCCATCGGGGCCTGTATTACAAACAGTGATCAAGTCAGTTTGCGAGACAGGTATACATATGCAAATCAGAGTAAACAAGGGAAATACAAGGGATGCTATAGTATCGTACCGGTCCTGTGATCTCCTCGGGCTCTCTCCTAGCGGGCTCGAACTGAACGGCCACCTCCTCTCCTTGAGCATCCCGCACAGCCAGTGTCCAAGAAAGCCGAGGAAGGCCCGTCGCCCTAGCAGGCTCACTCCTCTCCCTCGAGCGGGCAGACCTGCCTTGCCCGCGCCTCTCCTCCCCAGCTGCTCTAGCCTCAGCCTCCACAGCTCCGTGCTCGACTACCCCAAGTGGCCCCGCCAAGTACTGCCTCTGGTAGACAGCATAGTCACGCTCGGGCCTCAAGAAAGCACTAAGGCCTGCCGGGACGGTGAAGCGCTGCAGCTCAGCCAGCGTGTACTGGTCCGTGTGTGAAGCGCGAGGCGGAAGTGGACCCGGCACCACGAACTCTGAAGCCTCAAGTGACTGCCGTGTCACTCGGTCCCCTAAGTACCACTGCCACCCGAAGATCGACTCCAGCAGCACGCGGCTCGCAGCCACCACCCTGCTCCGGGAAAGGTACTCCGGCTCAGCCTCTGTGGTCCTCCAAGGGTCCCACTCCACCTGCAAGCATTCAACAATCAAGCAACAAACAGTCGATCAGCGACAGCATTGAAGCAATTCAAAGGCACAAGTAGGCAATAAACGGTTGAGTTCTACCTGGGTGCTCGACAGCTCGTCGAGATACGCCCGGAAGGCCTGGAGGCTACCTCTTGCTGCCTTCTTCCCTCTGTACTGTGGCCCCCATATCAGAGCACGTGGGAGCGTCTTCAAGTTCGGGCAGGAGTTCTCCGGAGGGTACATCTTCAGCACTTCATATGCCCATAGCTGCAAGTTCAAACAATCAAAGCATCAGTATAGCAGTCGAACTTCAAAAGAAAGGACAATACTCAGGAAAGTAAAGGTTACGAGTTTGTTTTTCTTACCTCCCACACCCTCCAAAGGCCGGCTATCGCCTTCTTCCGCCGAGAGAACTCTCCCATGAAGCCATAGCACGTCCCCAGAGCAGCACCTCCCCAATCGTACCTGGCCGCCGTGCGCAAGTCAAACAGGGCCGGCAAGTAGGCCAGGTGCACTGTGGACCTCTTGTTGGGGTACAGCGACGCCCCGAACAAGTACAGCAAGTAGGCCCTCGCCATCTGCTCCTCCTCCTGCTCCGAGTGCGGGACCCTGTCCTTCAAGCGCCAATGGAACTGATCGTGGGTGAATGTCTCCGAGATACCCACGGGCACGAAGCCCAAGAACCACTGCAACGCCTCCGGGTCTCTATGGATCCCTGTATCAAACGGGATAGGCTCCCCTCCTACCCTCAAGCCTGTCAAAGCAGCAAAATCCGCCGGAGTCACCGTCATCTCCCCGATCGGAAGGTGGAAAGTGTTGGAGGCATCCCACCACCTTTCAGCCAGCGCCGTGAGCAGGGCGTGGTCGCTGAGCGTGGCCGTCTGTGTGAGGATGAACGGCCTGAACCCTGCAGCATCAACCAAGGACCTGACCCGCTCGGGTAACCCTCTATACAGCTCAAGGGAACTCGCAGGACCACCGTGCCCCCGTGTACCGCCTCTCGTCCTCTGCACACCATAAAAGCAACAGAACAAGAGCTCCCGTTAGCAGACATGTTATAACAAGCAGTCGAATCTAGGTTCAAATCAAAAGGGCATTCAACATTCTACGTTCAATTCAAGGTCCGTGTTTACCATGATGTCGAAGCAAGTTATTTCAAAAGCATGATATTCAATTTACAAAAGGCATTCTACTCAGTCGAATCAAAGGCATTGGTGTTCTATCAGTCGAATTCAAGTTTCGAAATATTAACAAGTCGAGGCAGCCTACAGTCGATTCAAGTTCGTTATCACGCAGTTCTATCAAAATTCTGCAGTCAAGTTCAAGCATGTTCTACTCAAGGTTCTATCTATCAAGTCAAGCTATCCGGCATGCACATGTCACTATGCTATCTAACATCATGCACAAGTAAGCTAAGTACAAGCACAATAATAAAGGACTACAACAGAATCAAAAGTGGAGTTCAAAGGCATACCTGCGCCCAGTCCACCGACAAGTGCCACTCCGGGTCTCTCAGCACGAGCTCTGCGTCGTAATCATCACGTCGGGGGATGTAGCTCTCAAACCCGGACGGTATGAACAAATGTGACTCCGGGGGAACATAGGCCCCTGCCTCAAAAGCCGGGCGGCCCGCAGCCCGCATCGTCTCTGCCCGTGCCACCGCTCGCTCACGAGCTAGGCCACCCTCCTCCTGGGCCTGCTCGACTACCTCAGTCTCCTGCACTAAGGCGTCCTCCGCAGCCTTGGCCCTCTCGGCCTCGACCCGCAGGCGCTCCTCCTCCTGAGCCTGCGCGATCTGTCTCAGCCTCTCCTCCCGGGCTGACATCACTGCTTCCACCACCATTGGGTTCTCGCGCAATAGCCGGTCAAGCACCTCCTCGGTCACAAACTCAGCGAAGTCCCCGCGCGTAATGGGAACATGCGCTGAGGACCCCGCCGTTGGTCTGAACTCTACTGACCCTGTGGGTCCCCCAATGAGAGCATCCCTCTCCGCCAAAATATCCTTGCCCCGAGCCGGATCTCTCCTCGGCGTCTCCGGCCGACTACTGCCCTCACCAACATCGCCACCGCCTCTGCCGGCCCCGACTGAGCCCATGCCAGTCACGATCAAGCCCTCTACACCACTCTCGAAGTCCAATCGCCGCACGTGTGGGCCCCCTGTCTCAACGACGGGTGGCGTACGGTCAGGCAACCCTGGCGTACGCCGCCCGTCGCCGTCGACCTCCTCCGCTGCATGGCCACCATCGCCATCTCCGCCGCCCCTGATCACTGCACCGACGCCCGACGGAGGCTCGCCTGGTGTCTGATCGTCGATTCGAGGCCTCTCGGCCTCGTCTCCGCCCGTTCTCGGCCGTCCGCCACCATTGCTGCCACCATTGCCGTCGCCACTGCCGCCACCACTACCTATCTCAGCCATGGATGAGTGTGGGTGAGGAGATTTGGGAGAGAACGAGTGGGATTGAAGGAGTAAGAGTTTGGGATTTCAAAACCGTCGCTTAGAGCGGTTTCTGCATTCTGCAGCAGTTTATACGACGTAAGGACCGTGCTGGGCCGGGTCTGGGCTTGGGTCTGGACCGGGCAATAAAAGATGTCTGGCGTACGCCAGGTTGTGTATACCGTACGCCATGTTTTGTTGGGCCGTGGGCCCAAACGCCATGGATCAGGTTTTTCTCTCCTCAAATGGGGACTCAAATGGTCCAAAAGGTTATTCGTACCACTGGTGAGTTTACTCCCCAAGCAGAGTCCCGTCCGATTTCAATTCAACGACGGTCCACCCGTCCCATTTCAATTCAACGACGGTCCACCCGTCCGATTTCAATTCAACGACGGTCCACCCGTCCAATTTCAATTCAACGACGGTCCACCCGTCCGATTTCAATTCAACGACGGTCCACCCGTCCCATTTCAATTCAACGACGGTCCACCCGTCCCATTTCAATTCAACGACGGTCCACCCGTCCGATTTCAATTCAACGACGGTCCACCCGTCCAATTTCAATTCAACGACGGCCCACCCGTCCGATTTCAATTCAACGACGGTCCACCCGTCCAATTTCAATTCAACGACGGTCCACCCGTCCCATTTCAATTCAAACGACGGTCCACCCGTCCAATTTCAAATCAACGACGGTCCACCCGTCCGATTTCAATTCAAACGACGGTCCACCCGTCCGGTTTCAATTCAACGACGGTCCACCCGTCCAATTTCTGCCCTCCGCGAGCAGCAGTCTTTCTCAAAATAATATGTCGAGATGAACTCATCGATCAGGTTCTTTAAGGTTCATGTCTTCTTTATCTTGCTCAGGATAGTCAAGAGTAGGGTGTCTAGACAACCTTTGACGTTACTTGTCTCCACTCAAACAAATGGTGCTCCAAGTGCCGTCAAAGGGGGGCTTCTGTAGACACCCCATTCTGGACTGTCCAGATTAGTCCTTTTACTTCCTTTGTGGACCCAATGATGATAAGCGATCAAGAACAGTTCAGAGTCGACGGATGGATGTGAGCTTTGGATGTTGGACCCTCCACCTTCAAAGCCCACTCTCAAAGCCCACTTCAAACCCTTCAAATCTCGAGCCAAATGAACCTCAGCAAAGCCGTACCTTGCTTACGCCACCTTCTCGTTGGCGTGCGCCAGGTTCTTGCCACGTGTCGGACATCGACCGTTGACTCAGTTTGACCTGGCGCACGCCGGGTTATAGGTGGCGTACGCATGGTCAAGACCGGTCAAATCACTGCTTTTCTGTCACGTGCTCGAAACTTTGCAACCGTCTCAGTACGGCGCAGAGCCCCCTGATCATTGCATTTTGCAGGGGACGTCCCCCTCTCTCTCCTACACAACCCATCACCTAGTCCCATGCATTTAATGCATGGGAGCTCCCTTCTAACCTAACCCAACCACCCTAACCCCAGCTGAGTAGCCCCTGGTCTCAGCCTCTCTCCTCTATAAATGCAAGCCCTTGCATTCATTTGCAAGGGTTAACCCTCATTAAGAACCCAAGCCCATCCCTCTCTTCTCTCTTGTTCTTTGCTCTCCCATTGAAGGAAAGAGAGAAAGGGAAGATTCAGTACCCACTCCTCTCCACTGTCCAGTCACTTCACACCCTCCATCTTCAACATCCAAAGCTCAATCCATCCTCCTATCTCTTGCAACCAAAGGTATACCACCTTTGTGTTGCTTTCTGTTTTCAGTTCCTGAGGGGAACCAGAAGGGTTCTGGCTAGTAACTGATACTGGTCCAGACCCCTCTCTGGTAAAATAAATCAGTCGTAGAGGCCACTTCATGGCGCACGCCAGCTTAGCCATGCCGTACGCCACCTTTGGCTGTATGTGCACAGCTGGCGTGGGGATCATGAACGTCCTTTTATCGCTTATTTTATTTATGTCATCACCTTACAGCATGCTAAAAACCAGTCTATTGCTTTCTGTATTTTAGAACTGTTCAAATGTAGCTTTCAATACTTGTACTTTCTTTGTTCTCAAGGCCTCTGGGGTACTTCTGGTCTTGATCCAGAACCCAGATGATGTAAAGCCAAGCACTGGTCAACACACAAACCTGGCGTACGGCTCCTATAGGTGGCGTACGGCACGCTTGTTAAAGGCCAGTGCCTGGCCCTTACATCCTAGCTCAATCCTGGCCTCTTGTTCCTCCCCACTCTGTTTCTGGGGTCTGTCTTGCTATTTCCCTGGCTACTGGCCATCCTTTATGTCTGTATCTGTGTATAATCAATATTATAGACTGCGTGGTTTGCCCTGGGTGTGCACTGGTCCCTTCCAGAGCCCAGAGGATTGAGAGTAGGAGCTGTAAGAAATTGAGGTGGTAGTGTACGCCAGCCTGAAGGTGGCGTGCGCAGGGTATGCTGGCGTGTCGTGGCTTTGCCATGGCGTGCCAGCACGTCGCCTGCTCACGCACCCGACGGGCAGCGTACATCATCCTGTTGAGCTTCTGGCAGCGCTTGTTCTCAATCTATGTTCTTACATTTAATTCAATTCAAGCAAGCAAACCAGCATCCATAAACATTTTGTCATATAAAACTGCAACGTGTTACAGTATTAAACCCCTATTAACTGTTCCCCCGCCCTAACTGGCCAAAAATGATCAAATGAGAGAAAAATGCAAACGTTTTAATAAAATGCCCGAGTAGAGACCGATCTCCGGATTGGGCGAGAGGGGTGCCATAAAACCCTTCCCCTCTCGTAACCCGGCTCCCGAACCTCAGATATCGAAGGTGACGACGGACCAGTCTACGCCTTTTCAAATCAAATCAAACATTTTTCAAATCAAAGCAAAACGTAGCAAACGTTCTCGAGTTCGGTTCCTTGGGTATTCTTCCGCTAAAACCCGAGTGGCGACTCTGAATCGAAGCGTTTCGCCGCGCTATTTTCCAAATGGGCCGCCCCCCGAACAATATCCATTCGAAACCAAAATCGGGCGATTTTCGGGGCGTGTGTCCACAGTATCACACGAGCTTTCCTCAGGCTCTAGGTGTTAATCAAGCTCAGTTGGATCAATGGGAAGAAGAATGGATTGCGGCATGGGCAGATCCGTTGGACGGCCTATCACTGTTTATGCTCTTCTATCAACCTGAGCTTACTGCAGCTGAAGCAGAAAAAGAGTATGTGTGGGATCCAGAACCAGACGCTGCGCAGCTAGCTTTAAGCCAAAACGTCAGCACCGATCACGACATAGCTGAGCAGTACCTGGATGGTTACGCCGAAGGGGGGATTGTTCCCAACATACATCGACAACTTGGAGCAGCACTGCCACTAATAGATGCCATCTCGAACGCCGTTCATACAGGCGACCCAACTGTCAACATTGTGCCTTTGGGAATGCCGCGTCCGGTAGTGGCTCCTCGTGATGATTGTTCGATCATGGTTTTAAACGCACCACCCGATGACCTATGGGAGGTGGATGAAATCATCAACCTTAACAAGAACCCCCTACCGACTGATTTTTGGGAGGATGACAAGGTTGTCGACATGAGCGTAGGGGATGAGGTTTGGACTGTCAACACTACTTTGGTAGATGGAGGATTCTGGGATGTGCCATTCGTCACCAATCCGGGGACACCTTTTGAGGAAGTTGTTGCTCAGGATCCATCTTTTTGGGAAGGACTGGTAATGGAAGATTTGAAATGGGATACAGCTCCGGATCAGGACTCAGCAACAACAATCGCGTCAGTCAACAAGGGGAAGCGCAAGTTAGAAGAAGAGCCTACCAATTTCTGGGATTTTGTGGACACGTCTTCCTGGTGGGATGTTGCAAACGTTACAAAGAGCGGCCGAGTCTTTCAGCCACCAAATCTGTCGGCCGGAAGCTTATCCAATCCTGCTTGTCAAAGCCCCACCGCTCCTGCCGCCCAAAGGAACACTCCGATCATTCCTAGCGGGGCACTGGAGGAGGATGTCATTCAGAATCAACTCGAGAGGATCCCTGCCGCTGTCTCTGTTTGGGGTCTGATATCATCGTCAAAGGAGCATCAAGAAAGGTTGTCTGTAGCGCTAGCCCACCTCACCGTGCCAACAGACATTACCCCCGAAGCATTGATCGCTCTGGTCTTACCTTTACTCTCCAAGCACTCTTTTACCTTCACTGAAAAGGATCTGCCTGTCGACGGGACTGCCCATAATCGCCTGCTGCACATAACCATCAAATGCAAGGGACACTGGGTGCAAACTGTGTTGATCGACAACGGGTCCGCACTCAATGTTTGCCCAAACTCACCAAGAATGATCTTACACCCTCCAATCTGGCAGTTAAAGCTTATGACAACACGCGCCGTGTGGTAGAAGGGACCTTGATGTTCAAGCTCGATGATGAGGGCTTTGAGATGGATGTAGAGTTTCATCTGGTCGACATCCCTGCTACTTTCAACCTGCTGCTGGGCAGGCCTTGGCTTCATAGGTCAGACATTATGGCTGTACCCTCGACTCTGGACCAAAAGGTTGTGCTGGGGCTTCCTACCGAAAATTTAACTCTCTGTGGGGACTCTGGGATCTGCCCACTCAAAGATGATGGGACACCTGTTCTGGGGATAATGCACGGAGAAGAGGATTTAGATTTTGGAGGATTCGCTTTCGACACATCCGGCTTAGTCCTATCCATTGTCATGGACGACGACTTCATCATTAGCTCAACTGCTCTCGAAATTATGAGGAAGATGTCATTCATGCCTGGTCTAGGACTTGGGATCAACCAACAGGGGATCGCTGAGTTCCCCGCCTTTCCTTTCACCGAAGGCCACTTTGGTTTGGGATACGTTCCCCTTGCCAAGGATGCCAAAAGGAGGAAAGACGTGGGAAAACCTCGAACCTTTTATGGTAATCCTGACAGCTACTTTGTCCGCCAGGGAGGTGGCACCGCTTACCTGGGACAGATCGAGCCATTTTGGGATCCTAAGATTCTCACTTAGCGGCCGGGTTTCGAGATCTATGGTGCAGACACCTGGTCTGATGATGAGAACGAAGTAGCTAAAGAGCAGCTGGCTCAGGAAGAGTTCAAGAAGCAGCTGGCTACGATCAAGGAAAAGGCTGACTGGGTACGGACTCTTGATCAGGGGAGCTTGGAGTTGCTGTTCTCCCAAGTAGGTTTGGTTGGCAAGGAAGAAAAGGCTGAGGTGCTGATGCTTGGGCCCAACTCTCAAGACATTCTTAATGATCCAACCGCCCTCATAGTCGAAGCAAATGGTAGTATTAATAACTGCATTTTTACTCCTCGTCTGACATGCATTGACGATGTATCTGAATCTGACACAGAGTCTATCGAGTCTAAGTCTATCTCAGAGTCCGAGTTTGTGCCTCCCGGCCCTCCACGTCATAGCTTTTACTTCGAGTTTGAGTCGACTGTACTTGGCAACCCCTATGGGTTTTATGAAATGCATGATCCTACTTCTGATTACTTTGCTGACTTTTACATAAACTGTGTTGACCCCGACGATGAAGGAATCGACTTCGACGGGAACATCTCAGCTGAGTTGCATTCCCTCATCGAAAGGGAAGACGAAAGGCATGCTCAGCCTCTAAAAGAAGAAGTAATTTCAATAAATTTGAAAGACGAGGATGACCCCAGTATGATGCAAATTGGTTCGAATCTGTCCCCGAAAAACCACGCTGGTACAATCGAGGCACTCAAAGAATATTTCGAGGTTTTTGCTTGGTCTCATGCAGATATGCCCGGTATCGATCCCGAGATAGTGCAGCACCGAATTCCATTGATGCCAGGAGCAATTCCTGTCAAACAGAAACTTCGCAGAATGAGGCTGGACTGGGTTCAGAAGATCAAAGAAGAGGTCACCAAGCAGATTGATGCAGGGTTTTTGCGAGTTGCTGAATACCCCAAATGGGTTGCTAACATTGTGGCCGTTCCTAAGAAAGATGGGAGGATTCGAGTCTGCGTTGATTTCAGGGACTTGAACAAGGCAAGCCCCAAAGATAGTTTTCCCTTGCCTCACATCAATGTGCTTGTGGACAACACGACGGGGCATGCCTTGCTCTCCTTTGTCGACGGATTTGCGAGATACAATCAGATCTTTATGGCTCTAGAGGATCAAGAGAAGACAACGTTCATCACCGAATGGGGAACTTACTGCTACGTAAAAATGCCGTTTGGGTTAAAGAATGCTGGATGCACCTTTCAGAGGGCCCAAACAACCCTGCTTCATGACTTCATTCACAAGACGGTTGAGGTGTATGTAGACGACATGATTGTAAAGGCGAAAGAGGAAGCTAATTACCTTCCGTCACTCAGACAGTTTCTCGAAAGGCTTCGCAAGTACAATGTGCGTGTCAACCCGCAAAAGTGCACATTTGGTGTCACCGCAGGCAAAATGTTGGGATTTCTGATTACGAAGAGAGGGATAGAGGTAGACCCATCCAAGATCAAAGCGATCCTCAAAATGGAGCCCCCACGGTCTGAAAAGGGAGTGCAGAGTTTTCTGGGAAAGGTTCAGTTTATCAGTAGATTCATCGCCAAGCTAACCCTCACTTGCAAGCCGTTGTTCTGACTGCTCAACAAAAATGTCCCGTTCGAGTGGACAGACAAATGCCAGGTTGCTTTTGAGTCTATTCAGAATTACTTACAGAACCCTCCTGTACTAATGCCGCCTACGCCAGGTCAACCTTTGATTCTGTACTTATCCGTGACTCCGACGGCAATGGGGTGTTTACTAGCACAAGAAAGGGAAAACAGAGTCGAGAAAGCCATCTACTACCTAAGTAAGAAAATGGTAGGATGCGAGGAGCGCTATACCCCTTTGGAGAAGACATGTTGGGTGTTAGTTTGGGCTACCAAAAAGCTTAGACACTACATGCTAGCCTATTTGGTGAAGCTGATTTCTCGGATGGACGCTATCAAGTATCTATTCGAGAAGCCGGCGCTCACCTATAAGATAGCACGTTGGCTGCTTCTGCTGGCTGAGTTCGATCTCCAGCATGTCACGAGGAAGTCGGTGAAGGGCCGTGCCGTGGTGGAATTCCTGGCTGATCACCCGGTTGAGGGCCGGAGGATGTGGATTTCCTTTTCCAGATGAGGACATACTGGCTGTCACGACCCAAACCCGTGGTTAAAGGTCTAATGACCGGCCAGTGAGTTTACGTCACCCTAGGCCTATCCTAATAAGATAAGTTTAGGGAATTTATAAAATCCTCTAATTAAAATAGTTTTCCTTAAGAAATTCAATAAACTGCAAAAACACAATTTCAATAGTTCCAACATATTCCAGAGTTCTACGTGTAAAGATAAAAATAATTGCTTAACAATACCTGCAAATAATCACAGCATAACCTGACCATAACAAGCCAGCTATCAAAATTCATAAATCTTCAAATCAAGTCCTCACGGCTCTATACTCTCATCAGAACAGTACTACTATATACATATAAGAACTGATCACCAAAAGACTTCGGCTTGAGAGAAAAGCCAAGTCCAGCTATTGCTGCTAACCTGAAAAGTATGATTTTTGAAAAACTCCATAAGCTAAAGCTCGTGTGAAACATGGCATATCCAGTAGACACATTAAATCATGGATACAACTAACATCTTATAAAAAGCGTAGTCATACTCTTCAGTTCCAAAACATATAAAATATACTTCCTTTCAAAGATATTCAAATCTCAAGTCCATAATAAAATGAGTTCAAGTCTTTCAATAGACTTACGCTAAAAGCAATAATTCTCAGTCATCAGTCCATCAGTTCATTCACAGAATGAAATCCAACTTTTCAGGGCAAAGTAGAAAACCATCATGATATTCACAATATCACATTTCATAATACTCGTCGATTTCGCACATCTTTCATGAACAAGTTTCAACCAGAATCTAGAGGAGCGACCTCTAAAGTATAAAGGGAATGACGTCAAACCATCAGGATACCTGGTTAATATCCCCCAACCTTATAACTCCAAATCCACTTTGTCTGTTTAAAGTCCTCAAGCACGGACACTTGTTCAGATGTATCGACAGGAAAAATATACATTTCATCAAATCATTTAGCAAGTTAAACAATATCCATGATTCTATAGAAAACATTTCTAAAATATTTCAACAATGAAATATTTAAACAACACATGTAAACAAGATACGCATGTTTCACCTTGATCCTGAAGATGCGGCTAATCTCTACTCGAGTCTTCGTGTATTTCATACTAACGATCACACAGACCTAATGAGAATATCATAAATGTCCAAGTATGAGTACAATTAATGTACTAAATCCGAATAATCCAATTCTAGTCATCTAAGTCATGGCTTAGAGCCGATATGTTACTAGGAGTAAAACGGTCATTTTACGTTCCAGGGTCAATCTATCCAAGCGCTATGAACTCAGATCTCTCATCTTATCGAATCTGATCCAAAAATCTTAAATTACTCAAAACTCAAGTGTAAAACTCAGTTTTAAAACATTTATGACTAAAAATGTCATTTTAGCACACATCAAATCCCAAGGGCAAAATAGTCATTTTAAATCTCTTAACTACAAAGTGTAAAATTTAAGTACCCTAATTATTCAAAAATTACAATCCTGTAATTTTTACAAAAATCAATAAGATTTTATACAAAGTCCATTTTTGGCGTAGAAACACAACACAATGGATTGGAGGTTCAACAACCTCTAATGGTAAAATGGTAAACACAATTCCACCTTAAGATCACATGAAATTTCTGGGTAAAAACTTAGTTTTGTCAAAAACTCTCAAAAACTTATGCATGCATGGTATTTTAAGAAATAAAAACAATACTTTGTTCATTTACCAAAATCTGTCACACTTTCTTTGAAAAATCATAACTTATTCATGTATGGTCCAAAAATACTAAAACCAGTGCCCAAACTTGCGTAACATCCATGTGTATCTACTGTAAAAATTGAAAGATTAGTTATCAACTAAATATTCTCCAAATTTCAAAAGAACAAGCTGTTCTACAGGAAAACAGGGCAGCTAAACATGTTTTGGTAGAAAATTCATAACTAATTCATTTCAACTCCAAAAATGTTGAAACCAACGCTCAAAGTTTCAAAACATAAATTATTATTCTCAGTAAAAATATCATGTTCGTAAATTGAAAGGATGTTTCCTCGGAAAACAAAAGAAAACGGATTGATCACAGTTTATGTCCCTGTCAGACAACTCTACTTTAAAAATTTACCAAATATTGTATATTTATCCAAATGATTTGATTCCAACGCCAAAATGTTTCCAACTTAAACCTCTAGTCCCTGGAAAAGAAACCATAGCCATGCAAGTAGGGAAATTTTCCATAAATTTAAAAGAAGACAGACACAATCAAATTCGGACACACAGGAGACAGTCAGTATTCAAAAATTCATAACTAATTCTGTGTTGATCGGTTTTGCATGTTCTTGGTACCAAAATCTTCGTCTTTAAACGTGCTTTAAAAGTTATGAAGACTTCAAAAATTGAATCATAGTAGAAGGGTTCTCAAAATACGAATTTTTGATGATCCAGAAAGCTGACAGGAAGGTTTAAGAAGTTACCCTCAAGATTTGATGGAGAACCTTGGTGTCTAAGGGCTGGTCCAGAGCTTGGAGGAGCTAAAATGGCTTCTCTTCTTCTTCTTCTTCTCTCTCTCTCTCTCTCTCTCTCTCTCTCTCTCTCTCTCTCTCCTGCCGTGCTCTCCTCTCTCTCTTTTCTTTTCATTGAGTTTTTTTTTTTTTTAACTAATAACTAATATATGTATAATTATGCTAGTATACACTTGGCACATAAATAAGCTAATTGGGTGCCAAGTGTTGGTTTGGTCTTGACACCTAGCCATGCATGCATGGTTAATTCCGGAGCGCGACTCGCGCGCAGTTCGAAAAATTGTCCAGGTTTCGAATCAGAAAAATATGAAACTTGCACAGTACCCTAAATAAATTATTCTAAGAATAACCCCATTCTCGGAATTTCAAAGAAAAATCCAGAACATAGAGATTTGAAATGCCCGGTCGATTGACTTGTAAAATGTGCTTGTGACCTCGTCCGTGACCAATAATTAAAGTTAGTGACGAATTATCATCGTACTAATTATTTTTAACGTGAGGGCTCTCACACTGGCTGTAGCCGAAGAAGTATGGATGCTTTATTTTGACGGGGCCGCTAATCAGAAGGGGTTCGGTATTGAAGTATTGCTGATCACGCCCGCCAGTGCTCATATTCCGCTCGCTTTCAAGCTGAATTTCGATGTCACTAATAATCAAGCTGAGTATGAGGCCTGCATTGTCGGAATGGAAGCTGTAATTGCACTAGGGGTTGAGAAACTTGAGGTAATTGGAGATTCGAATTTGGTAGTCTCTCAAGCCAATGGAGAGTGGAAGGTTCATGAGGAAAAGCTGAAGCCTTATCACCAAGATTTGGAAGAACTGATTCCTCGCTTCAATAAGGTGACTTTCACCCATATTCCACGCTTGAAGAATCAGTTCGCCGATGCTTTGGCGACTTTGGCTTCAATGATCGAACTTCCGATAGGAGTTAAGATGCGGCCAATTTTGATCGAGCAGAGGGACCTGCCTGCTTACGAGTATGTCAACGCCATTGATGATGTCGATGATGGCCTACCTTGGTACCATGATATCTGGAACTTTGTGGAACGCGGAGAGTTTCCTGCTGAGGCCACAAAGAAGGACCGAATCGCCCTGCAGCGTCTGGCTGCTCAGTACATCATCTATGGGGGGAAGTTGTATCGAAGGTCTCACTGTGGGATGCACAAGCTATGTGTGAACAGAGAAGAAGCAAAAAGGATAATGGAGGAGATTCATGAAGGAGTTTGCAGTCCTCACATGAGCGGTGTTATGCTCGCTAGGAAGATTCTCAGGCAGGGATACTACTGGTCCACAATGGAGTCACAGTGTATCGACTATGTGCGGCGCTGCTACAAATGCCAGATCCATGCTAACTTGCAGCACGTTCCTCCATCCAAGCTGTATGGCATGACCTCGCCTTGGCCTTTCTCGGTGTGGGGAATTGATGTCATCAGAATGATCAGACCCTCTGCTTCAAATGGTCATAAGTTCATACTGGTAGCTATTGACTATTTTACCAAGTGGGTCGAGGCTGAATCCTACAAAACCCTGACAGCAATTCAAGTTGAACAGTTTATTCAGAAGAATATCATCTACCGGTATGGTGTCCCTCAGGCTTTCGTGTCGGATAGCGGGAGTCATTTCAAAGGTAGGGTTCTGGAACTCTTCGAGGAATTCGGGATTAAGATCCACCATTCAACCACCTATCGTCCACAGACAAATGGGGCAGTCGAGGCCGCAAACAAAAATGTCGAGATGATCATCAAAAAAATCGCTGAATTTGTAAAAGATTGGCACGAGCAACTACCTTTGGCCCTCTGGGGGTACCGAACGTCAATTCACACTTCAACTGGTGCAACTCCATTCTCCCTAGTCTATGGAATGGAGGCAGTACTTCCCATTGAGCTTGAGGTTCCATCTCTGAGGATCATGG
This sequence comes from Rhododendron mucronatum var. ripense, assembly GCA_019656295.1. Classification (NCBI taxonomy): domain Eukaryota; kingdom Viridiplantae; phylum Streptophyta; class Magnoliopsida; order Ericales; family Ericaceae; genus Rhododendron; species Rhododendron mucronatum. The sequence goes on along the minus strand of BPLT01000002.1, from coordinate 5,916,097 downwards.
CTAAAAGTGGTCTCGAGAAAGCTGAATGGCTAAGTGGAAGGTTTGTCGAGCTCATGTTATTTGACGAGAGAAGGCTCCGCGCTTTGTATCATGTTCAAGGGTGTCATCGTCAAATTGCCCGAGCATTTAATAAGAAGGTGAAGTCGAGAGGGTTGGTCGAAGGGGATATGGTTACAAAGGAAATCCGGGCTCCAGTGTTCGATCCTCGCGGGAAATTCCGGTCGAAGCGCTCTGGGCCGTACATCATCAAGACCATCCTATCTGAGGGTGCTGCTAAGCTTATTGATCTCGACGGAAATGAATTCAATACCTTGGTCAACCTGGATCAGCTCAAGCGTTACTACCCCTGAGAGATGCTCGTTGGGTCGAAAACCACAAGGGTGGGCGATTCCAAGAAAAAGTTAGAGCAGCCTGCTAGACAAAAAACCTAAGGAAGCGGTCTAGGCAAAAAAATAAATAGGCAAAAGTCGAAAGCTCGCTAGACCGAAAACCTGAAAAGGCGGTACTAGGCAAAAGTTAGAGCGTAAAAGGAGAGGTAAAATACACCAGTGAACCTTTGCCTGAACTACGTTCTGACCTGATTCCCCGAAAAGGGATACGTAGGCAGTCTCTCTCTGAAACCCGGTCATATTCCATCAAATCGATTCATGGTTTGACATTTTGGGCTCGCATCAAAGGTCAAAAAGCTCAAGGACAAGTTGAAGCTGCATTGGAGAATCAGATGGGGGAAACCCTTCATCTTTCAACTTTATTTGCAAAATTATTATTTCTAATACACAAGAATAGCATAAAAGCTTAAAACAATGAAGCACGAAAAGCAGAACAAAATGCTTGAGAAGCCTAACGGCTCACAACTTATCCTAAGTACAGCAGAGTAGTTCGGAGTCAGTCAATGTTTTCTCTTGCGTGCACATCTGCTCTTAGCCATTGTCTATAGCGATTTCTCAGCCTTGTCGAAAAGCCTGACACTTTTTCCTGGAGAACTCTAAGGCCCCAGCACCTCTGATAGCCATTCAGTGTCTGAGGAGTGAAGTTGGGAACGCGGAAGTTTCCAGTGCTGATGCGGTTATTCTCTTGCGGAGCGCCCAGCTGGCAAAGAATGCGACCATGAATGTAAAAGGTGAAGTTGGTCAGCCCTGCGATAACCATTCGATTGAAGCCGTCAGAATGGACGGCCATATCCGGAAGGTCTAACCAAGGGCACCTCCAGACAATTTCCTCAGGCTGCATCTGCTGCATGAACTTGTACCAGCCCGCTACATCCAAGTCAGGATATCTCATATCCCTCTGATGAATCCTTCTTGGGAACAAATTCCAGCCTGCCACCGGTGGATGCAGTAGATTCAGTTTGTCTGATAGCCACAGCTGCATGAGTGGAAAGACAAGTAAGAAAGTCAGATAAAGCCTGAGCGAAAAGACAAGTAAGGAGCTATGAAGCAGCCTAAGCTGAGCGTCGAGGTAAAATGAGAATGTGTGAAAAGCCAGAAAAAGGTGAGCTGAGTGAGTTTACCTGGAGCAAAAGCGGGCTCCCGCTGAAGACGGCCGACTGGCCCGTGCTCACTAGATCCAAGCCAATAAGAGTCTCTGCCAGAACAAGTGGGATCACATTTCTTCGTGCCCCCATCTGAGCAGCCACGCTCACAAGTGAGGAGCTGACTTGCCCGTCAGAAGGCAAGAGCAAATAGGCGGCCAGTAGGCAGATTACTAAGGCAAAGCACCAGCGCACCTGCACTTCATCACTGTCCAAGTCACCATTCGGACTGTATAGCTCGATCAACCGCATGATGTTCACTTGGCCACCCGCGAGAATGGTATTTGCCAAGCCCCGAGAAATATTGAGCAAAGAGGCTAGCAGCCCGAGCATGCTCACTTGATACGGCGGGACAACGAGTGTTGGGGATGAGTAGGTTCACAGAAATGCCTGGAATTCCTCAACGGTTGGGCACATTTTGTCATCGCCAAAGCGGAAGACGTGGACATCGGGGTCCCAGAACCTGAGAGCGGCCCATAAGAGGGTTGGACGGAGCGGTACGTGTCGAAGGTAACGGAACGAAGCAAGGCCGTGATATTGGAAATTCAACCAATCGACGGACAAGAATTGCATGAACCAAGGTCGGAGCAAAGTTGGGAGGGGATTTTCCATGAGAAGGGCTGAAATATGCTGAAAATACGGGGAGCAGTGGAGCTGAGAATGCCATAATATGTTCATCTCTGCTTTATAGGCCATGGCATCTTTTCTCGTTTCACATGGTCCAAGCAAACAACATGCTAGCCTCCAAAACTACACCATAGCAAAGGACTCTGCCTTCTGGGGGCTTAAAAGCCATGTGCAAACCGTGTGGGAACAAAAACAAAAAGCCCCCTGAAAAAGGACTATTGGTTAGTCAAGTGGGTCTGAATCTCAGATACCTGGCGTACGCCAGTTTCTTACTGGCGTATGCGTGTCCCCCACTTACTGGCGTACGGTGCCACACTCATGGCGTACGCTAGTAAGGTTCACCAGAAACCAATTGCAGCAGCTATTGCCTCCGCATGGTCGTTTTCAGTTTCAGGGTTTGCTTTGGCCAATTGTTGATTCCTACAAGTCATAAATGACATTTGGGACTGTAGCAAGGCGTCTTATTCCAAAAGCTATGCCCGATGAAGGTTCCGGACCCTTGGCGGCCTGTTTCAAGCTCAAATCAAGGATACGGGTAGTCAAAACTCGTTTCAGGGGCATCCGCCAAGTTTTGTTATACCGTACACGTCATGTAGACCTTATGTGACTGTATGGGGGTGTTGGTTTCAGTCTGGGACATAATCGAGTCTTCTTTTGCGTCTTATTTTCGTTTTTGCGGCATTTCTAGTGTTTTTCGGTTTATTTCTCGCTGCGGGGCGTTTTCTCCAGTTCTGTTGGTTTGCACAGGTCATCATACATCTATTTGATCTTTCAAAAGTGTCAGTTCCTTTTGTTTTGGAGAATTTTGAGTTTTGGTCCATTAATGCCCAAAATCTCATTATTTCCCCGCGTGTCTGGGAATACGTGTCGTATCCTAGGCATTTCCATCCCTTTTCCTTCGAGCTAGAACAATCGTATGTGTGCGCAAGAGTCTCTTGTCGATTCGGATAATTTGTCAATGAATGTTAACATTGTGGGATGGTTTATTCTTTTCCTTTGCAAAAATTTCATCACAAAGGGAATTAATAAACATAAATTGCAGATATTATATGCTATCAGGTCGAGTGTTCAAAAAGCGAAAGCGAATTTGTATCAAAGCAACACGATGGCCCGAGCAAAGATCAAAATGTACTAGGCACACTTGCCCGAGAATCAAAAGGCACGCAGGCCCTGTCCCAAAATATCAAGCATCAAGTATCTGAATATCAAAAGACAAAAAAATAGACAGAGGCTCAGTGATAGCCCTCAGTCATCAAAAAGGTCCTCAAGGTCATCGTTGTCGTCCCAAGGGTCCACCCGGAACCTAGGATCGCTAGCGGAGTCAGAGCCGCTGCTGAAGGACGATGGCTCCTCCTCCTCTTCTTTTTCTCTCTTCTTCTTCTGCTTTGGTCCTTCAGCAGGCCTCTTCTCTGCGGGCCTCTTCCTCAGTTCCCGGCAGAACTGTGGCTCGTTGCTGAGAGAGACTATCTCCACCCCTCTCTGTGTGCTCCCCGCTGGCCGTGAGGTGTTCGGCGCCACCTTCTTTTGTGGAGGAGGCCGCACGCTCTTTCTCCTATGAGCCACCCTAGCCTGTCCCTGCATTTTCGTTCAATCATTTAGCATTCGTTGTACATATTGTATATATTGAAATGCTGAGTGCAGGAAATGTTAAAAACAATTCCCCCAAATGGCTGAATAAAAGGAAATACCTGAGGCTGTACAGCAGGAGCTGGAACTGGTGGTGGGTAGTGCAGCTGCAGAGGAGTGCCGCCGGCTATCTTGTGAAACTCCTTCTCCATGGCCATCATCAGGCGCACTGCCTCCCGCACCCACTCCATTGGAGCCTGTATTATAGTTTTGACAAGATCAGAATGCAAGCCAGATATACATGCCAAATACGAAGTAAAGGAAAGTGCAAAGAATGAAAGAGCATCATATCGGTCCTGTGATCTCTACTGGCTTTGTCCTGGCGGGCTCAAACTAAACTGTAGCCTCCTCTCCTTGTGCATCCCGCACTGCCAATGTCCAAGAAAGTCGAGGAAGGCCTGTCGCTGTAGCATCCGCTCCTCTCCCTCGAATGGGAAGCTCCACTGCTCCGGCCCCGTCTCTCCTCTCCACGGCTCTGTGCTCCATCACCCTAAGTGGCCTCTCCAAGTACTGCCTCCGGTAAACAGCATAGTTCCTCTCAGGCCTCAAGAAAGCTGTCAGCTCCGTCGGAACAGTGAAGCGCCGCAGCTCAGCCAAGGTGTACTGGCCTGTGTGCGAAGCACGAGGCGGGAGTGGCCCAGGCGTGACAAACTCAGACGAGTCAAGTGACTGACGTGTCACCCAATTGTCCAAGTACCATTGCCACCCGAAAGTCGATTCCAGCAGCACGCGGCTCGCAGCCACCACTTTGCTCTGTGCAAGGTACTCCGGTTCAGCCTCTGCGTTTCTCCATGGGTCCCACTCCACCTGCAAAGCAAGCAACAACTAGACGACAAACAGTCGATCAACGACAGTATTGAAGCAATGCAAAGGCAGTGATATGAGGTATAGGTTATGTTTTACCTGAGTACCCGACAGCTCGTCGAGGTACGCTCTGAAAGCTTAGAGGCTCCCTCTCGACTTCTTTTTGCCCCTGTACAGCGGACCCCATATCATGGAACGAGGAAGCATCCTTAGGTCCGGGCATTTATTCTCGGGAGGGTACATCTTCAGCACCTCGTAGGCCCATAGCTGCAAAGTTCAAACAATCAAAGCATCAGTCCAACAGTCATAATTCAAAAGAGGGGAGAACGCATGAAAGATTAATCTACAAGTGTTATTTCTTACCTCCCATACTCTCCAGTATCCGGCAATCGCTTTCTTGCCTCACGAGAATTCGCCCATGAAGCAGTAGCATGCTCCTAAGGCAGCTCTGCCCCAGTCATATCAGGCAGCTGTGCGTAAGTCATAGAGGGCTGGCAAGTAAGTCAAGTGCACCGTGGACCGCTTATTGGGATACAGCGTAGCCCCGAACAAGTACAATAGGTAGGCCCTCGCCATCTGCTCCTCCTCCTACTCCGTGGTCGGAACCCTACTCGTCAGGTACCTATGGAACTGGTTGTGGGGGATCGTCTCTGAGCTGCCATTCGGCACTTGTCCCAGTAACCACCTCAGCGCCGCGCCATCGCCATGTATCCCCGAGTCAAATGGGATAGGCTCTCCTCCTACCCTCTGGCCGGTCAAAGCCGCAAAGTCCGCCGGAGTCACCGTCATCTCCCCGATCGGAAGGTGGAAGGTGTTGGACGAATCCCACCACCTCTCAGCCAGCGCCGTGAGAAGAGCATGGTCGCTCTTTATCGCTGTCAGGGTGAGGATGAACAGCCTGAACCCTGCAGCGTCAACCAAAGCCCTGACCCGCTCGGGCAGCTCTCTGTACAGCTCAAGGGAACTCACAGGACCACCATGCCCTCGCGTGCTGGCTGCTCCTCTCTGCATGTCACAAAGGTAAGAATAGGAAATGGTTCGTCAGTATGTATGATTCAAGTATAAACAGGCAGTCGAATCAAGAATTCTAAGGCAATCTTACGAGTCAAAGCAATTAAACCAAGTTGAAGACGTTTAACAAATTGGTTTTGGAGCATAACAACGTTGTGCAGTCAATTCAAGCTTGTCGGTCATTGCACAAGGTTGAATCAAGGCATGGGCATAACATTGGTCGATTCAAGCATCTAAGGCATCCTAAACAGTCGATTATCTTCTCAAAGGAACATTATTCAGTCGAATCAGGCAAGTATGGCATTTTATCAGTCGACTTCAAGTCCTACAAATGTGTTATCAAGTCGAGGCAATCTACGGTCGATTCAAGTTCATTATCAACGGTTCTCATTAGGGTTCTAAGCAATCTATAGTCAAGTTCAATCGCTTTTCAGGAATTCTATTTGTCGAATCAAGCTCTAAGGTACGAGTGTCACCATGATATCAAGTTCATACATAGTAAGATACATGCAGATACGGTAAATACAGAATTGAAAGCTAAGGCAAGTTCAAGGAAATACCAGTGCCCAAGCCACGGACAAGTGCCTCTCAGGGTCTCTCAGAATCAGCTCCGCGTCATAGCTCTCTCGTCAGGGCACATAGCTCTCAACCCCGGACGGCACAAACAGATGTGGCTCCGGTGGGACATAGGCCTCCGCCACAAACGCAGCACGGGGTGCACCCCGTATGGACTCTGCTAGTGTCACTGCGCGCTCATGCACCCATGCCTCCTCCCCTGAGCCTGCTCAGCTGCCTCGGCCTCTCGCACTGCCTCCTCCCCGATTCTAGCCCCCTCAGCCTCGGCTCTCAGGCGCTCTTCCTCCTGCACCCGCTCAATCTCCCTCTGTCTGTCCTCCCGGGCTGCTATCACTGCTGCTACTACCTCTGGATGCTCCCGGACCAATCGCCCGAGCTCCTCCTCGGATACAAACTCTGCAAAATCTCCGCGCGTGATGGGTATGTGCGCTGAAGACCCCAATGCGGGCCTGAACTCGGCCGACTCAGCGGATACCCCTCCGGAAGTCTCCTCCACAACAACGTGACCCTTGCCCTTCGCCGGATCTCTCACCGATGTCTCCGGCCGGCCATCATCATCACCATCATCACCACCGCCACTACCGCTATAACCGGCCTCAGATGGGCCCATACCGGTCACCACCAGCCCCTCTATACCACTTTGGAAGTCCAGTCGACTCACCCGTGGGCCCCCCATTTCAATCACGACCGGCATATGCCCTACCGTCCCTGGCGTACGCTGCCCGTTGCCGTCATCACCTCCTCCTGCATGGCCGCCATCGCCGTCGCCTCTGCCTGAACCCTCTGCACCAGCAGTCGACTGCACTATGGGAATCGACTGATCGTCGATTTGAGGCTCCAAAGTCCAGATTTCACCCCGTGCTCGCCGTTCCTCCTCTCCGCCACCACCATTACCGCTGCCACCGCTGGGCTTCGCCATGGAAGAGTGTGGGTAAGTGGGTTATGAGGGAAGATGAGAGAGTTTGAGAGAGATATGGAAGTTTGAGAGAGGTTGAAGGATTTCAGAGTTCAAAAACTGATTGAGGGCGGTTTCTGCACTCTTACAGAAGTTTATACGAGATGGGGCCGTACTGGGCCGGTTTGACCAGATTCCTGGCGTACGCCAGTAGGGTGATGCCGTACGCCACTAGCGTTTGGGCCTCAGGCCCAACTCTCTTAAAAAGACAGAATTTGTTTCCAAAATCAAGGCCCAGTGTTGCATTGGACTCGCCTCGACGGTCCACCCATCCAAACTCAAATCAACGACAGTCCACCTGTCCAATTTCAAATCAACGACGGTTCACCCGTCCAAACTCAAATCAACGACGGTTCACCCGTCCAATTTCAAATCAACGACGGTCCACCCGTCCAATCTCAAATCAACGACGGTCCACCCGTCCAATTTCAAATCAACGACGGTCCACCCGTCTAATTTATCTTCTTCTTCCAACAGAGTCGATGCCTTGGATGATTCCCCAGGAGAGTCCATGTTCTATGATTGACCCGTCAAGTCACAAAGCGGCGATCCATCTGTCCATTCAAATTCAAAATCGAACAGGTTCTTTAAAAATTCATGCATTCTGGATAGCCTCGAAAAGGGTGTCTAGAAAACCTTTGACGTTACTTGTATCCAGTCAATGGTACTCCAAGTGCCGTCAAAGGGGGGCTACTGTAGACACCCTATTCTGGACCATCTAGATAATGCTGTTTTACGATCTTTTTCTTACCCAATGATGATTATGATCAAGAAACGTTCTGAGATCGATGGTGTGTTTGAGCTTTGAGCATTCCGAGCCTCATCCAAACCCTTTGCCTCATCCAAACCCTTTCAAAAAAAACCATTTCAAAACCTTCAAGTCAGAACCTAATGGCCTCAACAAAACCAAACTTGGTTACGCCATGGGTGTGCTGACGTACGCCAGTAAACTGCCATGTGTCAGTCATCGACCATTGACTCAGTTTTTACTGGCACACGTAAGTCCTATCCTGGCGCACGCCAGTCAAATCCCATCGAAGCATCACTATTCAACCACTTGCTCAGGACTTTTGTGGCCACCCTGACGTAGTCCACAGTCCCTGATGATTACATTCGGCTGGCCTGCTCCCCCTCTCTCCTACACCACCTTTCAACCCAAGTTTCATGCATTTAATGCATGGGGACTCCTTTCTTAACCCAACCAAGCCCTAACCCAACTGATTAATTAGCCCTCCTCCTCAGTCCATTCCCCTCTATAAATACCCCCCTTGCGTTCATTTACAAGGGGTTACCAACATTAAGAGCCCATTCTTCTTTTCTCCCTTCTTTTGCTCTCTCTTCTCCTCCATTGAAAGAGAAAGAGGTGAAGAATTTTCACACACCCACATCATCATTCAGTCACCATCCAACCTCCATCTTCAGCCTCAAAGTTCAAAACCACCTTTAAGCTTTAAGCAAAGGTATACCACCTTTGTGTGGCCTTCTGTTTTTGATCTCTGAGTGGAACCAGAAAGGTCCAGGCTGGTAATCAATACCAGTCCTGGCCTTAAACTGGGAAAATGTAAAGATCGTGTGTAGTGAGAAATGGCGCATGCCAGTACCATCAAGCTGTACGCCAGTCATGGTAGTGCGTGCATTACTGGCGTGGGGATCGTTGATCACTCCTTTCTTGGTCTTGTTTTCCTTTCATCACCTTATTGCATGCTAAAAAAACTAGTCTACTGCTTTCTGTACTCTCGAGCTGCTTAGCTGTAATGTTCAATACTTGCTCTTTATTTGCTTTAGAATGCCTCTGGGATCTTTCTGGTCATGTTCCAGAGCCCAGATGATGCAAGGCCAAGCACTGGACAAGAGAAATGACTAGCGTACGGTGTCCCATGACCGGCATACGGCAGTTACGTCAAGGTCCGGTGGTTGGCCCTTGTATTGTAACTCAGTTTTGGCCTCTTGTTGATCCCCCACACTGTTTATGGGGTGTTCTGTTTATTTATTTCCCTAGATCCATTCCTGCTATCTGTATCTGCATATAAGGTTGCTCTATATACTGCGTGGTTTGTCCTGGGTGTGCACTGGTCCTTTCCAGAGCCCATAGGCTTGAGAATAAGAGCTGTGAGTTTAGACTTACCGAAGTACGCCAGTCTGTGTGTGGCCTGCGTAGGTCAAGTCTGCATGCAGTGGTTTGACCAGTGTATGCAGGTTTCTTCCTGCGCACGTCACTCCAAACCAGTGTGCTCCAGTCTGTTTAAAATACTCAAAGAAGTCTGTTTTCAATCTAAAATAACTGTTTCAATAAGTCATCCAAAACATTTTGTCACATAATGCAACTTGTTACAGTTTTAATCCCCTTTAATTGTTCCCCCGCCCAATTTGGCTAAAAAATGATGAATGAGAGAAAAATGCAAATGTTTTACAAAATGCCCGAGTAGCGACCGATCTCCGGATTGGGCGAGAGGGGTGCCATAAAACCCTTCCCCTCTCGTAACCTGGCTCCCAAACCTCAGATATTGAAGGTGACGACGGACTGGTCTACGCCTTTTCAAAATCAAACAACGTAGCAAACGTTTCAAGTTCAGTTCCCTGGGTGTTTCACCTCTAAAACCCGAGTGGCGACTTTGAATCGAAGCGTTTTGGCGCGCTTTTCCAAAAAGGGCCGCATCCAAATTTTTCTTTAAATATTTTTAGGGGCGTGTGCCCACAAGAGCCAAGGACACTATTTAGGCACTCTCGAATAAATCTAGCAACAAGTTGTAATCCTTCGGGATATAGGATGTTGGAGTTAGGATCGCTGCTATCTGTCTAATATCTCCTTGGTTGTACTCTTCCTATGTTTGATAATAAAAGACTTATATGACGCTTTTAGTGTTTAAACCACCATCCATGAACACGCTTAACATCGTGCCTATCTACTGTTCATAAACAATTACACCTTACGACATTAAGTTGAATATATAGTTCCCTTACTATTTTAGATGTCGAACGTGCGACAAGGAGGATGCCCACATTGCATCCCACAAGTCTTAGCCGACTATTGGTCATTACTGACAACTGAGTACATGGGACCAACACCCACACCTGATGATGACCTGGGACTCTACGAAGTCCCAATCACCTGGGAGTTGCCCCCACCAGCTGCGACCCCCGAGAACCTTCCACCTACCGAAGTCCCGACACCACCTATTAAGGACTTCGAGCTACCATTCAACTTCCCTATGTTTGAAATGGAGACTGGCCCAGAATTGGAAGCTGCCATACTAAACCTCTCCCAGTACTACCTAGAACTGGTGGAGGAGCCGCCCATCCTGACTAAGGAGGAGCTACTTATGCAGGAGCGGAAGTACTTTGAGAAAACTGAGACCATTGCTAAAAGGAATTACATGGAATGGTTAAGAGAGGTTTACAGAATTATTCTACTTTAGAGTGGAGTAGCAGTGGCGTAGAGCAAAACCTGACAACCTGTAGGACCATGTAGTAGGAGTATGTAGGATCGCTTCCTTGCATTAGGAAATCTTGTTCTATGTCCCTACTTGCCATTGTAGTGGAACTCTATGCTTACGATTGTATGTTTTTGATTATCTATGAAAATCTCATTTATTTAGAGAGTGTTGTTGCATACTACTTGGAAAACTGCTTTCAATTCTAGAAGGAAACACCATTTGCAAAAAGAAAATTGTTTTAGTAGGCTAAAACCTCCCCCTCATGATTTTTCCCTCATAGATGGTGAATACATGCCGCGGATTAGGATATGAAAATGGAGAATCCTCTAACACTAACCTCGACCTAACCCAAATCATGCAAGCATTCATAGCCGCTTTGAACGCTAACCGTCAAAACCAAAACTACGACGACGGATCGATGTCCTGAACTCAAGCAAGGACTCGAGCAATGAACGAGTTTTGCAAACGCCGACCCCCGACCTTTCACGGAGACACTAACCTTGTCATGGCCGAGACATTGCTAAACGAAGTCAAGATGATCCTTAGAACCTTATGAATTACACGCGACGGAGATCGTGTAGCCTTAACCACTTACCAGCTAAAAGGACAGGCCCGCTATTGGTGGGACCTGATGGAAGCCACCCATACCATAGCCACTATGACCTTCGCTGAGTTCAAAACTTTATTCCTCAACAAATACTTTCCCACACCCCTCCGCCTAGCCAAGGAACAAGAGTTCTTGAACTTGAAACAAGGAACAATGACTGTCACCCAGTACACGGCTAAATACAAGGAGCTATCTCGCTACGCCCTAGACTCCATCCCAACCGAGGACAAGAAGGCAAGGAGATTTGAGTGGGGACTAACGACTGGTCGAAGGGCTGTGGTGGCACAAGCTTTTACCACCTATGCAGAAGTGGTGAAGTGTGCCCTTCGGCTAGAGAGTGAGGAAATAGACTTCAAAACCCAATGGAGGATGGCGAATAATAACACCGGTGGGCCGATCTGAACCCAACCACCGAGCACCAACCGTGGACCCTACCCCACCAAGCCCTCTAACCTGTCGCAAAATAACCAACCCTGGAAAACTACTACCCCCGGGCGTGGCAAACCACAGAGAAATGGTCGGGACATAATGACAGTTTAGTGCTACAACTGTCAGGCTATGGGCCACTACTGGCAGCAATGCCTGCAACCTCAAAAGGGGAGGAATGAAAGCTTTGGAAATCAGAAAACTCAACAACCCGGACAGACCAGTTTTGTGAAGCAAAACCCTGGAGGCTCATCGCAACAGCAGAATGGGCAAAATAAGGGAAGGCAGCCCATGGGAACCCAACAAGGTACTTGTGGGCGTATCTTTGCGCTGCAGACTAAAGAACATGACCAAGATCCCTCTATGATCCAAGGTACGCTACTATTATACAGTACCTGCTTACAAGCTTTGTTTGATTCTGGAGCATCGCACTCATTCATATCTACTGCATGCGTAACTGCTCTAGCACTTGAAACAGAACCCCTAAGTACGAGTATGAGAGTAGCCTCACTGTTGGGGTGAGTATAGCTGTTAGTCTAGTGTGTGGAGGGTGCGAACTAGAAGTAGCCAACCTGCGGCTAACTTGCGATCTTAGGGTGATTGACATGGCGGATTTCGACGTAATCCTAGCTAGGGATGGACTGGCTGTCAGCATATCAAGCGGTCATAGATTGCCATCAGAAGATGGTGATAGCTTATGCCCCAGAAGGGACTCGTTTCCATTTTAAGGGGGATAGACAAATGGCGAGTTCGGTGACAAAAAGATTAAAGTGGTAGAATCAACTATTTGGATGGCTAGCTAGCCTCCAATTGGAAGAAGCCGATAGCATTGAAGTGGGATTACCACACATCGTTTGCGAGTATGCCGATGTTTTCCCTAAAGAACTTCCTGGCTTACCACCCTAAAGAGAGATAGACTTCTCTATAGAACTCAAACCTGGAACCGCACCGATCTTTATGGCGCCATACCGAATGGCCCTTGCAGAACTAAAGGAGCTCAAGACCCAATTGCAAGAGCTGTTGGATAAGGGGTTTATCAGGCCGAGTACGTCACCATGGGGAGCGCCCGCACTGTTCGTAAAGAAGAAAGAAGGGATGCTTCGACTATGATAGACTATAGGAAGCTAAATCAAGTCACGATTAAGAATCGGTATCCATTTGCCAAGGATCGATGACCTATTTGATCAATTGAGAGGAGCAACCAGCTTCTCTAAAATTGATCTCCGATCAGGCTACCGTCAGTTAATGATCCGGGATGAGGATATTGCAAAGACAGCCTTTCGCACCAGATATGGACACTACGAGTTTGTAGTGATGCCATTCGGACTGACTAACGCTCTGGCAGTATTCATGTGTCTCATGAACAAGATCTTTTAGCTCTACTTAGACAAATTTGTAGTGGTGTTCATTGATGACATCTTGATATACTCCGCCAATAAGGAGGAGCATGAAGGACAACTTCGGATAGTACTACAAATACTCTGGGATAATCAACTCTATGCCAAAGCAAGTAAATGCGAGTTTTGGTTGGAGGTGGTTAAGTTCTTGGGGCACCCAGTATCCAAGGACGGAATCGCGGTGGACGAAAGTAAGGTCGAAGCAGTGTTGAATTGGAAACAGCTGACCTCAGTGTTTAAAATAAGGAGTTTTCTAGGATTGGCTGGATATTACCGTAGATTCATACAAGATTCTTAACCCTTGCTAAGCCAATGACAAGGCTAACTAAGAAAGGAGTTATCAGATTTGGGAAAAAGGGAAAGTTATCTCCACGCTATATCGGACCCTTCGACATTGTGGAGAAAATCGGGAAGGTTGCATATCTTCTAACACTGCCGCCACAGCTAGATAGAGTACATAACGTGTTCCACGTTTCAATGCTTTGCAAGTATCTTGCATTGCCCACACATGTCCTCCATTGGGAAGACGTCACCATCGACGAAGATGTGACTTACGAGGAAAAACCAATAGAGATTTAGGACCGAAGTGAGAAGATAATCCAAAACAAAACGATCAAACTAGTACGAGTGTTCTGGAGGCACCGTGGATGGGAAGAGACTACAAGGGAAAGAGAAGAAACCATGAGAGCAAATTATGCCCACCTATTCGAATCCGAGCATATACCTAATTTCGAGGACGAAATTGTTTAAGGAGGATAGGTTGTAACAACTCCAATTTTTAGTAAATAAAAATCTCGTTTTAATATTTAAAACTTGCTTTAATTGCTTTAAAAATTCTTTTCAACCTTAATAATCCGTCATAATTAGATTTAAGCTTTCAAAATTAAATCCCTTTGCACCGGGCAATCTAGTCCTTTTCCAAGGGCAAGTATATTTGTAGAAGCACTTATATATTTCCCTAGCAAGTTGAATAAAATCTTTAAATTATATTTCTTGGCAGGAAATCCTACTTAACAAGTATAATTAGCTTCTAACCGATTAGTTAGAGAAACCTAAGTACCCATTCAACCTAGTTACATTCTCATAATCCTAGATGAACCTTATGAACCTTTCCAACCCTACTTGAACCTTTTGGACCAAAGGAAGTCATCATTATGCTTCCAAAAGTAGTAATCATTATGCTTGTCATGCATGCAAACCTAAGATTAATAGCCCTAAACCTAATTACCTCTAAGGTTACTTTCCTAGATTTCCTAAGTATAAGTATATATATATGTATATATACCCCATAGCCTATTTTAAAGCATGCCTATATATGTCTATAGATACATATATGCACTTTCTAGGAAAATATTACCCAATGGACAATGTTCTTGTCATTGGAAGCCACCTTTAATCATTACACTTTCCTCCTAGGCCTAATAGGACTATGGAGTACCTAAGTATACTTAGCTACACACACACACACACACACACACACACACACATATATATATATATATATATGCTTTCTAGGAAACGTTTTGACCATTGGGTATTATCTAGCACTTGATCGCCTTAACTTTAATCATTTCTCTTTCCTAGACTTAAAAGGCTATTTAGACCTAAACATACTTAGTCTTACACACACACACACACACACACACACACACACACATATATATATATATGTGTGTGTGTGTGTATAAACACATGGAAAATAGGAAGAGAGAGAGAGAGAGAGAGAGAGAGAGAGAGAGAGAGAGACAGGTGCAAGTGTGTGCTTGTGTTTGTACACTTACACAAGCTACCCCTTTAGCCTTAAGCCTAGTTACAATTTGGCAGCCCATCCCTAGATTACTTTAGACACAAAATCTGGCCTTTAATCATCCTAGAACCTAGCCCTTGATCACCCAAGATTTTGGCTACAACCTAGCCTAGGATTGACTAAACATGGAAAGTCTACTCCTTTGGCATCATTAGACTTGTAAGTCTTGCATCCTAGACTATAATTGCCTAGGATTTTCCCTAAAAATCCTTAAGATCCTATATGTTTATATAGCCTCAAGCCTAAAAATGGAAGTGACAAGTGAGGGTAGGCTTGGCATGCTTGATTGGACAAGACTATGGAGCAAATCCATGAGAGAGAGAGAGAGAGAGAGAGAGAGAGGGCCGACCATTGAGAGGGGACAGAGAGCCCAATTTTTGCTATAAATAGGACCCCCCCTCATGCCATTCAACTCACACCTTCACCCTTCAACTTCTTTCTTCAGAAATCCTTGTGTTTTTGCTTTGTTCTCCCTTGTTCTTCCTTTGTTCTTGAGTTCTTCAAGAAACTCATCCAAAACCGCCACTAAACCACCACTCGACCACATCTCGATCCAAAAAGTTTAGTAGTTTAGCCAAGAGATAGTTTCGAGAGAAACCTTTCTCTTTCGAATCTACCGGAAGCTTATCGTAGGAAGTCACTCCATCCGATAGTCGACTTACTTTTCCGTAGCCGCCCTACCGCCAAGAAGAATGGTAGATTTTCCTTACTCACTACTCTAAGTATAAAAGTAAAATGTTTATTGCTTGTATTGTTTGAATTGCATGAGGATTGAAAAGTGTTTTATTAAAGGCTTGAAAAGAAATACGATTACGTTGAATAAATTGACTTTATTATCGGGAAAAACATATGTTGTTTTGAACTTCTCAAAAAGGAAGCAAGAACGGATTTTGGAAATATAAACTCGATTAAAAGTATTCTTATTTTGATCTTAAGGATGGTTATGGGCATGTATATGGGATTACTTGGATTCCTTGTTTAATGTGTGATAAAGCATAAATGGCTTCCACTCCAAAGGTGTCCGTCCATGTGACACTATGCTTTAAGTTGTGTGCTAAATGTTTGAGCATGATTGCGTGAATTTAGGGATAATATGAGCATGATAAGTAATATAGAGGCTACACTGGACAGCAAGGCTGCCATGGTAGGTCGATTCACTGCCACACCTGTTTTGAGGACGACAACGGTGGAGCCAAGGAGCGGGGACAGTGGGATAGGTGCTTCAGCGCCAGTTCCTTTTGCAGAAGGTGATTTCTTGGAGTCTGCAGACCCGCGGGATATTTTGGATGCCCTTGGAGTTGATCCTAGGGCTACAGACATACTAGGAGAGGTTAGGTCTCCAGACGTACGGGCGGCAGCCACTTTACTGAGGGTTATACTGAGCCAGGGTGATGGCGAGGAAACTAGGACGTCTGAGGGAGGTCCCGAGTCAGAAGAGTTGGTGGAAGAGCAGGTAACAGCGGTGGATGAAGCGAAGGCTTTCGCGAGGGAAACTTGTCCTATTTTTTCTCCTGCGACATATGCCCCGCGATTGCACTGCTTCGAGCCGGTGGGAATAATTGGCTATACCTCAGGTAATGTTGATTATCCAGGAGACATGCTTTTGATAACACACTTCAATTGTCAGAAACACCCTGAAATGTCTTTTGATTTGCTAATTATTATGCGAAGAAAATTGTTCTGAACTGCTCTTGATTTTCTTGTAATAGCGAACAACGAATTTGTATGGCCACGAGGGCTCTGCCAAATCCTTGGCGTACTTCAAGTCGTTACCTAAGCGCGTACGAGAATTGGTAGAAGCAGCAGGTTTTGGGCCCTTTATACGGCTACTAACGATAGTTAGGATTGATTATGCTGTGCTGACTGCACTTACAGAGAGATGGTGGGATACCACCAACACCTTCCATTTTTTATTTGGGGAGATGATGGTGACATCCCTGGACTTTGCAGCAATCACAGGACTTAGGGTTGGAGGAGAGCCGATCCCCTATGACACGGGCTTGGTGAATGATAATGCGGCTTTGATGTGGTTTCTCGGGCGAGTTCCACTCCATAGCGGTGGGATGGCAACAGACGGTCAATTTGCTAATTATTGGGATCACGAGCCGGAGAGCGACAAGGAGGCGGCTCAAATGGCCCGAGCTTACTTGCTATACCTATTTGGGGCTTCTCTATTCCCAAATAGACGGACATGAGTGCACCTCAGCTTTTTGGAGGGCCTGGTTGATCTGAGGCAAGCAGGGAGATATAACTGGGGAGGTGCTGCGCTGTGCACACTCTACTGCTTTCTCGGGGCTTCCTCTCGCGGAGTTGGCAATACCGTTGGAGGATATTGGAGCATAGTTGAGGTACCATTTCAATTTAACGCATGAAATTGATTTGAATTTTGAATTGAATTGACTTGTATTTTGAATTTTGAAACAACGCAGCTTTGGGCCTATGAAGTGTTGGGGATGTTTCCACCCGAGAACACCTGCAAAGATCCAAATTTGTTTCCTTGAGGCTTAGTTTGGAAGAAAGAGTATAGGAAGACGAAAGAACGAAGGGGTGAGTTGATGACATTCTAACGCTGGTTAGATAATTTGACAGGTGTTTCGGTACGTGCTATGCCCTACATGTTTTCAAATAATGCTCAACCTTTGCTTGATTGTCGACATGAAAATCTTGAACGCAGGTTCATTGGAGATGTTGGGATAGGCTTGGAGTGCTTGGTGAGAAGCCAGGAGGTGACGAAAAGTAAGGTACTACTGGAGTGCCCTTTGGGTTGGCAATGGTATCTTGGGGATCGGGTGACTCGTCCGTCGCTTGGTCTTTCGACGTTCGTAGTACCAAGGTCACTTCCTCCCAGAGTGCAGAGGACTGATACCTATACTCATGCTGAGCTTGAACAGTTTACTGTGCCTGACACCAATTTGGAGGGGCTTCTGAGGCGAACAATGGATTACGACGCTAATAAGGAAAGGTATTTGGCCATGAGTCTAGGCGTGGAGCAAGAGCTCCAAAGACGCGTGGCTGAAATTAAGGCTAGGAGAGCTATTTCTGGAACTGTGGCTGGAGGAATGCGAGATCGTGGTGGTCGCTCTCAAAGAGGTAGGGATCACGGTATCAGCTCCCGCAGTTGGGGGAGAGGTGGTGCAGAGGCTACAACGAGGAGCGAGGATGCTCCAGAGGCATCTGGGATACCTGATTTGAAATGGGAGATTAGTGTCCGAGATCGGACAAGCGCTCAGGCGAGTGTGGATATTCCACGCCTAGGGCTGTAAATGAACTGAGCCATTCACGAACTGTTTGAGGCTCGATTTGGCAAGAGCTCATTCAAGTTCGATTCGTCTGCTAAACGAACTGAACCTGAACCTCAATTCTAGGCTCGTTCCGTAAATGAGCCGAACCTGAGCTTAATGGTATTCGGCTCGGTTAGGTTCGTGAACCTATACTTAAATTTAATTAATAATTCAATAGGGGTCTATTTGTAAAGGTAAAAATTTTAAGGTTGTATATATAATTCAATACTTATTTTTCTCCCAAATTCTATACGATCAATGAGAGAGTTTGGGTTCGCTTGAGTTTAATGAGCTGAGCTGAACCAAACTTGAGTCTTGACAAGCTCAATTTGAGCTTAGATTCGGCTCGGCTTGATTCATTTGAGTTTAACATGCCAAACTCGAGCCAAGATGTTCAAGTTCGAATTGAACTCGAGTCGAACTCGAGCCAGACTAGTACCTTAACGAACCCAACCGAGTCAAACCCGAGCCTTGAAAAATTTTAACTAGCCAAACTCATACCTTAACGAACCCGAGCCGAACTTAACAGGGTTCGGCTCGATTCGGTTCCTTTACAGCCCTATCCACGCCTACCTCGCTCGAATATGAACCTTCCAGATCCAGTAAAATGAATGATTTAATAACATACAATTCGACTCGTGATGTTTTGACATATGCTTTCTGACTTGTACGCAATTTTCAAGTATCGCGAGAATGAGCCGAGTCAACGATCATGAGAAATGCTGGGAATGCGCAAGCTTTTACGCAATTGTGTTAGAGGGAAGACGCTACAGACTCGTCCTGCCCCTGAGCCAACTACTACTCCAGTCGCGGAGCCACCACAGGTATGATACTCATAACTTGTATTTTATTCTAAGAATTCGACTATTATTGATGCATTTAGGTCATGCAGGTACAAGTGCAAATGCAAACTCGTCGTACGACTAGAGCACATTCCCAGGCAGCCACCGGGTCTCCAATGCCTAGGGTTACACTGGCAGAGGGTCGCCAGTTTGAGTTGTGAGCACGACCGAAGGTCCAGAGGCAGCCTGAGCCTGAAGAGCCAGAAGAGTCAGGCTAGACAGAGGGATCAGAAGAGTCACTGGGGGCTTCTGATTCAAACACCGACTCTGGTTTGCCTGATCCTTCTGACGGTGACAGTGATAGTGACAGTTCTGAGGAGGAGGATCCACCACAGAAGACATCTCGACGCGTATTGTAACGCCCCAATTTTCGTAGGAATTTCGGAAGCATTAACCCCAAAATACACTGAATTATATAAACTACTAGGCCCCTATTTGTCGTTATACAAAATCTACATTAAAAATATCTAACATTTTATTTAAAAATCTTCAGAGCGACTCTAGTGTTGATACAGATCTCAAGCATCCTCGGTCTTCGCCCTTGATATTCGTCATATGTCAAACAACTCCACCATTGAACCCTGCACCCTTTGGCAAATTGATCGCCGAACCAAATGATTTACCAGGATACAAACGTATCTATGAGTGATGATTCACCCAGTAGAATAATCTCAATCCTACCAACCCCTTACTCTATAATTAGCAGATCAACAATATAACAATTCACAGGTTGTACAGAATAACAGCACGTTGTCCTTTTCTTTACTATCCATTATCTTACATGAAATCTAAGGATTCTCTCCACGAGATCCTTTCTTCCCACATCCATCAACTTTGATCGTCCCATGGAATAACTCTCCCTTTATTTGTCATGCACCAGGGTTCTAAGCGAATACTACTAAATTATGTATTCAGTTTGGATTCACCTACAACCATAATAAACGAATAGCTCACCATGACAACTCAGCATTAGGGGTCGCACTGTCTCATTGTCAGGATCCTTTACTGTCTCCCAACTCTACACACTGGGTACTTTACCATACTCCTAATCTACACATTGGGTACTGTACCGTATTCAGGGATCCTTTACCGTTTCCCAAAATAGTGTACCCGAAGTCCTTTACCGTCCTTCACACACACTGGGTACTGTACCACATTTAGGATCCTTTACCGTATCCTAAATCCTGTACCCGGAGTCCTTTACTGTCCTCCACACACTCTGAGTACTTTACCGTTCCCCAACTCAACTAAAGGTACTTTACCGTACCAGGGTCCTTTATCGGCACCCAACATCCTCAATCAACCATTTTATCCTTTACTTAAACATTGTCTACGTGAGTCACTACTCGTAACGACCCAGGAATCTAAGTCCATTCTAGCACGTACAACTTGATACAATCAACAACAGCTCAAACATGATACATCTCAGTTAGACAACAATATAAGAACCTAACAATTGATAGGTGCAAATAATTAAACACATAAGGAATTTGGATTGGGCCAATGCCTTTTGGATTGTTAAAAATTCTTTATCAAACAAGTAGTTAGTTATAGTATTAACTTGAGAAAATCAACTAATTGTTTTGTACGCCCTAGAGTGTTTTAGTAATCTCTAATAATAATAATATGCCATGCGTAGTTTGTTGAGCTTTTGAGGCTTCTAAGTGTAATCTAATGTCTATAGGGAATTAGTTTCAATTGTACCGACTTTTTGTAGTAGTCAAGTATAACTTAATCGATTTCCAAAGTGGTCTAATAAGTTATGTAAATATAGAGTTTAACTGAATGGTTTAACTTGTAACTTTATCCATAAATTTTTGGAAGCCTAGATGTAGGTGTCAACTTACAGACTTAGTGAATACTTAAGTAGGTTAATAGTTTTATGAATCTTTATCTACTTGTTACTTAACTAATACAAGAGTTGAACATCTTATGTTATAGTAATTCTAGTTTCTAATAATTCTGAGCTTAGTCTTAATCCTTGATGTAGATTAATTTATTAATATATTAGGAACATATAATATCACATGCACATTCTTCACAGTAATAGTAATTTCTAGTAACTCGTTTCATAAGTCAGTGGTCAATTTAATAAAATGGAAAATCTAATAATTCAATAATAACAAATTCCAGGGGTGAAATATAAACTTTTATAACTCAGGGGGCCATATGTAACATGTTATTAATACATCTGGGCAGAAATCAATACACTAAATAATCAAGAGGACTAAAGTATTATTTGAACAAAATATTTCAAATCCCACTTCGTGGGTCTACTGTTCACAACCGAGGAAAATATGAGAACTATCGGCTTCGGCCATGCGACACCTCTGATTGTTTTATTTTATTCCGGAACGTCAGAAATCAATACGTAAGCACTTAATATACTTAGGAGAAAGTAGGGAAGCGATTATTCTACCTCGGTTCCGGCCGAAAAAATGAGTAACGATTCCGGACAGTTTCGAACCATCGGAGAAGACAACAGTGATGAGGGACCTCGGGGCTGACTCAAAATGATTGGAAGGTGGTTTGTGGATGCTTGGTGATGTAGTGGTTGATTGGGAACCTAAATATGATGTACGGAGGGATTTTATGTAGAAATCCATCTCTCTCTCTCTCTCTCTCTCTCTCTCTCTCTCTCTCTCTCTCTCTCTCTCTCTCTCTCTCTCTCTCTCTCTATTCTAGAGTCAACAATAGAATTGGGAGAGAAATAATATACTGATGTTCAATTTTTGGATTTATGTGGGTATGTATAATGAGAGAGAATAAGGTAGTAAGAAGGTGAAAGGATAAGTGTGGAAGTGGTGAAATGGGGAAGGAGAATGAAGGAGAGGGATACTGATAATGATAAGAACGATAGGGGACAAGTGCCACATTTGATGGGGTTTTCTTTAATTCTAATGTATGTAGACGCGTGTATGTATAGGGTGAGAATGTATGTGGACGCGTGTACGTATAGGATGAGAGAGAGAGAGAAATAAGGGAACAAAATTCCTTAAATGTGGGTTGTAGTTTGAAGGATAAAGATGGAGGTGTTAGAGTGTGAGAGGGAAGTGGATAGTTAGTTTGAATAGAGTTCTAGTTAGGGTTTAGATAGGAAAGATAAGAGATGAATATGAATCCCTGATTCCCTGTATATCTAAAGTATAAATATATATCTTATACAATAGTGTAATTAATATCAATTGTACACATAATAATATATTTGAATTATTCAATCTAATTAATTATTGAATTAGGAATTTAACAATATAAATTTGTATTAAAATAAATTGGGTCGAAAATCCGGGTCGTTACACGTCTGAGCTATTTTTACTTTGCTAGATTTTACGTGAGCCTGCGTGCCGCGAGTGGTTATAGGTTCCAGGCCTGCGTGCCTTGGTTTTTGTTTTAGGCTTGCATGCCCCAGTAGATTGCAGGAGTATCCCTCTTTTGATTATTGTACATGCTACTTTTTATTTATGAAAAATGCACTTTTATCTTTTAAGCTCTTGCACAGCATTGAGAATGCATCGGACGCCATCATCAACTAGCCTGAAAAGGATGTAAAGGGCACACGAATTTATAATGACTCCCTTAAAACGAATGATAACCCTCATGGACTCACAAAAAGCAGACAGTGCGGTTAAGTAGACAAGAATACCCCAAACGCGGAATTTATAGCACTTGAGTGCGAAAAATGACAAATTCGGTCTTTTGTGAGGTGAAAATTACAATCGGGCCTCTTTATTCAAAACTAGTTGCATCATTGTAACGCCCCTAATTTTAGGTTCATTAAAGGGATAATTTATTACAGAAATAAAGAGAGTCACTGCTCATTATTACAACATAACCCCCGTAGGAGTATTTAAAACACAAAATAGGGAACTAGGGTTCCTAACTACTGCTCCTCTTGTTCCTCCATCCTAGCGAGTTCTTCGGCTCCATACCCCTCCAAGGTGAAGAGTTCGCCCTGTTCATCTATCAAATCTGACATATTATATTGGCGTCGCCACCCATATAATATGTCATGGTCACCACAAGGTAACACCATGAGCTAATAAGGCTCAATAGTAAAACCCTACTCACCTAACTTAACTACAATCAATAGATTATCATAAAGTATCGATTTCCACATGATACGTGTATAAGCAGCTACAAAGGCAATAACATTTAGCACATCCACAATCGCCTTACAACTAACATTGGTGTTGACTCATCGTTAACCGTGTCATTTTACTACCTTTCTTTTCCAAAGACTCTTTTTAACTCACCCAACCTCGGTTCCGCCGCGCCGGGTTCCCGAGAATCCTCACAATGGTGCCGCCGCGCTAGTTTTCCATTGGCACACATTTACTTTGGTTCCTCTCCTCGGATAACGATGTTACTCACCCAACCGTGGTTCTGCTGCGCCGGTCTCCCAAGTATCCTCACTATGGTTCCGCCGCGCCGGGTTCCCATAGGCACACACACAACTCACATAATACCCTTGAAATGGTCATTATGTAGTTTCTAAAATATCTTTTTCTTCGGAAAACACATTTTTTTCTCGTTAAACCACACCCTAGGTGCCATGTTTCTACTCTCGTTAAACCACACCCTAGGTGCCATGTTTCTACTTTCTTGGTTTTCGTGTCTCGTTCTCATGCAAGACTCCGCAGTGTAGGACTTTACATACAAACATGCATTTCATAAGACTATTCAACAAGATCATCCAACTCTAAGCTACATAACATGCTTGAAACACCTTGAAAATAAACCATGCATTTCCAACATTTACTAAAAGATAACCTTATCCACTTTTGAAAGTAATGATCAAAGTTGCTACCAATTAACATTCTATTCTTTAACACATGATTCAAAGCAATAACAGAGTTAGTGGGGCAAGATTAAATTACCGTTCTTCTAGGCGGTGGTTGGTTATGGAAAGTTGGTCGTCAATTTTGAAATCGGCGGCGTAACGGCTCCGGTTTTCTTCGAAAGGAAAAGAGTTGTACTTTTTTTTCCTAGAAACAACTTTACTAACTCAAGTAGACTTCTTTAAAGATCTGAGTGGTTTTGGAAGTGGTTTGGTGGTTTTGCTCAAGAACTCAAGAACAAAGAAAATTCTTGAACTAAGAACAAAGAACTCTTGGAATTCTAGAGAGAAGGAAGAGCAAATGCTTGAAGGTGTGAGTTTGAAGCATGGAATGGCCTTCTATTTATAGGCAAGGCTCCCCTCCCTCTCCCTCTCCCTCTTGGCCGGCCCTCTCTCTCCCTCTCCCTCTTGGCCGGCCCTCTCTCTCCCTCCCATTCCTCCATTTTTTTATTTCAAAAAGTTGTGTTCACATGGAAGATTAAGGTCAAGATCCTAGGTTTGCATGGCTAGGGTTGGTAATTAGATTTGATTCTTGGAAATTTTGTGGTGAAAGAGAAGTTTGTACAAGATTCTAGGGTTAAACAATTGGAAAATGTACAAGGAAGGACATTGGAAGTTAAGTTTTTGCTTGGAAGAGAAAAATCCCATGGATTTGAAGTACAAAGAAGATCAAAGGCCAAGTACAAGTCCAATCTTTCTTCTTTCTCTCTCCCTCTCTCTCTCCTCTCCTCTCCCTCTTGGCTCACTCTCTCTCCCTCTCCCCTCTCTCTCCCTCTCTCCTTCTCATGTACTAACATATATATATATATATATAAATATATATAAGATACAATGAAAGAAGAACAAATAAAATAATAGTACTTTTGTACTGAGGATCAAAAGTAGTCTTTTAGGTCTAGATTTTCTATTAAACTAACAAATAAACACATGTGTACTTAGGTGTTATTTAAACCATCTAAGTACTTATATAATATATCCATGGTACTATTGTACACTAGGAAGAATCAAAATCCCAAAAGAAAATAAATAAAGGTACTTTAAGAATCTTAGTACTAAGTATCTATCTAATAAAATAATAAGTACTATGCCACATGGGTTTAAAGGAAAAGACTAATTTAATAAACCCCATGTACTAGGTGAAAGACTAAGCCTTTAATCCATTGGGTAATAAATCCCCTAACTTCTATTATCCAATGGACAATAGTTGCTAGGGAAATTATATAATAAACTAATCAAAATGTCCTTTAAAGTATTTATAAAAGTCTATTTTTTATAAAACTAGTACTTAACCAAGTATACTTTTAAATATAAAGAATTGGGGTTTGTATTATCCAATGGATAATAGTTTCCCTAATATTTATTGTCCAATGGACAAAGAATAAAACCAAAATAATTAATAGAAAATGAATAATCAATTTCTTAGTCTAGGGTTAAATAGGTTCACAAGGTTCAATGATGGGCAAAAGGGTTCATCTTTGGTTAGGGAAAAGTAACTAGGTAATTTCCTAGTTTAGTTTCTCCAACAAGCCGGTTAGAAGCTAACTAGGCTTACTAAGTGGGGCTAAAGTGCAAGAAACGAAATTTGAAGGACTAAAGCGCAATTATGACATACTACAAGAATTTAAGGTAATTCAAGCAATTAAAATAAATAACTCGAATAAGAAATAAATTTCCATTTATTGAAATTCAGAGTTATTACAATCATACAGTCACTATAACCAATTATGACTAATGGGACTCGACCAAATTACCAAAACGCACTTGGAACGAAATTTGACATATCCAGGTGAGTGAAAATTTTAAGAAATGAAGAGATTTTAGGACAAAAACTTGAATTTGAACGGAAACTGTACATGGAAATTGTTGTATTCCCCTTCATATAGATTGAGATTGACTTTGATCATTGAAGCCACGCACGTGCCCCATATTAGAAACTTAAAACTACCCAAAATCAATCAGCCAGAACATAGCAGCACTCCCGAGCGCTTAGGTCTGCTGCTGTCTGCAGATCTGAACTAACTTCCAAAATGGTTTTTGGCTCATTGCACCTTGTCTCCACTTGCATGAATTACTCTTAGATGTGTATTGGCTTTATCTGCATCTTCATCTCCGATTAAATAATCCTTTCAAACAAAACTTATGTCTTCTTTATACTTTTTATAGTTTACATGCATGAGATGATTTGCATGTGGCATTACAAAACCATGAAAACTCCGTCAGAACCTCTACAAATACTCAGTATAGCCCTTCAACAAAACTGTTCATACTTTTTTACTTGTATTACGCCACTTTCTTTTCTTCAAACTTCATTCTTCATGGCTATGCTTAACCAAGCCTTGCTCCATCCATGGCTAGATAGTCTTGAAGGCATCGACTGGCTGAACTTTCGAGGGCATCACCTTCATGCTCTGAAATACCTTCGAAAGGTCCGTGTTCGACCCGACTTACTGCATGCGGGGGTTCATTTTTGGGATCCTGAGGTGCATGTCTTCAGGTTTGGTATCCAAGAACTTTGTGCGATCGTGGAGGAGTTTCATGCGTACCTCGGGAGTCATGATTCAGAAGAACCCATGGTCCCAATGGTCCGGGACAGCGTGAAAAAGCTTCTAAAGACGAAACTTGGAGTTAGCAGCGGAGTTGTAGATTTTCTCATTCAAGATGGTGCCGTTAAGATCATGCGTCTGTTCAAAATGTTTAGTCCACAAAGAGATTTGACAGATTTCAAATACCAAGGTCATTGTATGACAGCTTGTTGCATTTGTCTCTTGGCAGCCTTCCTGTTGGTTCCCTCTGTTGGTGAGCCAAGCTCCTTGCTGGTGGGGGTTGCAGCTTAAATTGCGGCGCGCAAGGATGTGGCACCACTAGCACTCGTTAAAACTCTGATGGGACTTGATGCGTGTAGACACCCTAATCTGGGCTTCCAGATTCGTTTACTTACGGTTTTTGATTCCCCGATGATGAAATGGATCAAGAACACCCTGGGAATGATAGCGTGTTTGAGCTTTGAGTGTTTGCAAAACCCTTGAACCTAACCTAGCCTAAGCCACTTCAAAAACCAAAAACCCTGAAGCGCTCTAGGGCGTGACCATCATGCGCCGGGGCGCACCATCGTGCGCCACACTGGCTCCATCGCGCGACAGAGCGCCAGGGCACACCATTGCGCAACAGGCTGACTCCGTCGCTCGACGATCCAACCTACCACCAACTTTCTGAAGGAGAACAGTTGGCCACCAATGCAACTTCAGCCAGCCTCGTGGACTGGTTGAACTCCTCTCCTGGCACCAACCAGATCCACCATTCCTCCCTATAAATACCCCACTCTTTCTTCCATTGAAAGGGTTCCAAAAAAAAAAAGAGTTTCAAAAGGCTTAGCAAATCCCAATTGTCAAAGAACATAGCTTGTTCTTTTTCCTCCATTTTCACACCTCAATCAACTTTAAACCTCAAAGCTCAATCTCTTTCAAACTCAACCAAAGATATTGCTTACCTTTGTTTTGTTTTCTGTTCTGATCCCTAAGGGGGGCTGGCAGGGCCAAGGCTGGTGATCAATATCAGTCCTGGTCCTAAAGCTGGCAAGGTTTCAAAAACCATCATGATAGGAACCAACGCGCGATGGTCCCACTCTCGCGCGTGACTATCTCAGTCCATCGCGCGATGGACCGCGTGGGGATTGGTGTCCTACTGTTTTGCATTTATGTATATATAGATCACTCTACAAGCATGATAATAATCAGTTTACTGCTTTCCTTAGTATAAACTGCTAGTCTTAGTTCAATATGAGTTTCTGCTGTTATGGAGTACCCCTGGGACCATTCTGGACCTATCCCAAAACCCAGAAATGTGTAAACCAAGCACTAGTCTGGTTGCGCCAGGGCCACCATCGCGCGCCAGACTGGCTCCATCACGCGACAGAGCGCCAGATTGGCTCCTTCGCGGGACAGAGCGCCAGGACGCACCTTTGCGCGACAGACTGGCTCCGTCGCGCGATAGTCTGCCTCTGACCAGTGAGTGGCCTTGCACGGGTAGCTTAGTTTTAGGCCATTATTTTGTCCCCCACTGTTTAGGGGTTGCACCTTATTTCTGTTGATCTTGTTTGTAATAATTATTTACTTTGAACACATATAAACTGCTTGGTTTGACCCTGGGTGTGCTCTGGTCCTTCCAGAGCCCAGAAGGGGATAAGATTCAACCTGTTGGAGGATACCAACTCTCGCGCGATTGTATGAGTCTGTCGCGCGATGGTGGACTTGCATGCATGAAAATCCATGCATGCAAGCTAGCCATTGTTTGTGCCAAACTCATATAAACGCACTGTTTTGATATCCAATAACAGTTTTGGATTTTATCTCGTTTATTTTTCAATATTTCATCCATCCATGCTACTTAGATCACATCCTGCAAGTTGTTACAGTTTTAATCCCCGATTACTGTTCCCCGCCCTAATTGGCTAAAAATTGATTAATAAAATAGAATTGCAAATAAACATTTTTTGCAAATGCCTAAGTAGAGACCGATTTCCGGATTGGGCGAGAGGGGTGCCATAAAACCCTTCCCCTCTCGTAACCTAGCTCCTGCCAGATATGGTTATGACGGACTGGTTCCTTAACTTTTTCAAATCAAACAGTGCGGCAAGTGCTTCGAAATACGGTTCCTTGGGTGTCGGACCTTCAAACCCGAGTGGCGACTCTATATTTTCGCGAGCGCTTGTCGTCCAGCTTAAGCGCTCCGGCGAACCGGCATTTTCTTTGGGAAGGGAACAGAATCCCTTCCCAAAAAGAAAAGGGCACGCCACCCACAACGCGGTTCATGCTGGCCGAACTCAGACTTTCGGGGGTAGCCCGCTTTTGCTGCGGGCAAGGGACCTCTCTCAACTTTCCTTTTTCTATTTCTCACATTCATTTTAACTCGACGCTCGTCTTAGGTTTTATCTGGTTTCTCAATTGTTTTCTCTCTTTTTGCTTTGACAGATGTGGCTTTGTGATCAGCTGAATTTGATGGCACCTCCTCTTGAAAACTGGTTGTATTGACCAAACGAGTGGAATCGTCCTCTTGGTGTAACCGAAGATTGGGACGACTTCCTCGCGTTGGTTGGTGAAGAAGATATTTCTTGGCACTGTCCTTGGTTAAGATTGCCAGCAATGACCACAAGCAATATGGGTTCGCAACAAGTGTGCTTGGCTGGATTGACAGGCTTCACATTTTACATGCCATTTCACATCCTTCACCAACTCGGAATTAGCCAATGCATGCCACCTCCAGGATCTGAAGTGCTTTGTCTCCCTCCGATCTCTATTTCAGATCTGCGAAACTATGTTCGAACATGGGTAGACCGCCAAACCACACCCAGTGATTCAAACTCTGAGACTACCTTGACTGGGAGACATAGAAAATGGCTACGGAGGGATGTGAAAGCACAAATGGGTTGACTACTTACTTTGCCACTTTTTGAAATAAAAAAGTGTTTTGCATTTTCTTTTTCGTTCTCAACATGTAATGAAGAAATGTTCAAAATAAAATTGATCGACCCCACCCCCCCCCCGGTTCATCAATAAAAGTGCCCTTGTTTTGACCAATTCATTTGCCAATTTGGAATTAATCTTGATGATTTATGACCGAACCTCAGAGTGAGGTTGCCTACGTATCTCTAAAAAGAGAATCAGGCCAATATGTAGTTCGGGCTAGGGTTCGCTCGAGTATTGACGCTCTCTTTTTGTGCTCTAACTTTTACGTAGAACCGCTTCGGGTTTTCGACCTAGCGAGCTTTTTTATCTTTTGCCTTAACTTTTGCCTAGGCTGCCCTTTTGGGTTTTCAACCTAGCAGGCTTTTTGTTCTAAGTTTTGTCTGGCACCGCCCGCCCTTGCGACTTTCGGCCCAGCGAGCTCTCTCAGGGGTAATAGCTTTTGAGCTTGATCCAAATTAAAAAGACTGGAAAATTCATTGCCATCAAGATCAATTATTGACACAGCTCCTCTGGAAAGAATTGTCTTGATGATGCACGGCTCAGCCCATTTTCGTCCAAACTTGCCCCGTAGATCAAAAACTAGCGCACGTATCTCTTTAACCACCATATCCCCCTCTTGCAGGTCCCTCGGCTTTACCTTTTGATTGAATGCCCGGGCAATCCTTCCCTGATAGCCTTGAATGTGGTACAATGCCCACAATCTCCTTTCATCGAATAGCATAAGCTCCTCAAACCTTCCACTGATCCATTCAACTTCATTGATCCCTCATTCGGCCATGAATCTTAGCGATGGCACCTCTAGCTCGATGGGGAGAACGGCCTCCATACCATATACCAGAGAATAGGGTGTTGCCCTTGTTGGTGTAACGGATGGATGTCCAGTATCCCCACAAAGCTAGCGGTAGTTGTTCATGCCAATTCCTAGCTGACTGTGTAGTTCTTTTGAGAATGGTCTTAATGGTCTTATTCGCTACTTCAACTACTCCATTTGTCTGTGGACGATAGGTTGTTGAATGGTGAATTTGTATTTTGAACTCCTCAAACAGCTCCAGAACTTTTCCCTTGAAATGAGATCCATTATCTGATACAAAGGTTTGAGGGACTCCATATCTGTAAATGATAGTTTGCTTGATGAACTGTGCAACTTGAACCGTCGTCAGTGTCTTGTTAGATGCGGCTTCGACCCATTTAGTGAAGTAATCGATAGCTACGAGGATGAACTTATGACCATTAATTGGAAGATGCTAGAGTGATTTTCCGATGACATTGATGCCCCAAGCTTCGAACGGCCAAGGCGTTGCCAATGGGTGTAGCTCCGATGGAGGAACATGGATGAGGTTAGCATGCGTTTGGCATTTATGGCATCGTCACACATATTCAATATAGTCCGTCTCCATGGTCGACCAGTAGTACCCTTGTCTCAAGACTTTCTTAGCGAGCATCATAACATTCGTGTGGGGACCACAAATTCCTTCATGAATTTCTTCCATCACTTTCTTTGCATCGTTTCCATGAATACACAACTTAGGAACACATGAACACCACACAGAGATCGTCGGTACAGTTGTCCTCTTCAAATGATGTATTGAGAAGCCAACCGTTGTAATGCAATCCGATCCTTTTTAGATGCTTTTGCAAAAAATTCTCCTTTCTCAACAAAATTCCAAATATCATGATACCACGGTAAACCATCATCTGGTTCGTCGATGTTCATGACATACTTGTACACGTCTACCCCTTTGTTCAATGCAAGTCGCTAATGACTTCCAACACCTTGACTCCGATCTCTAACGCTGCTTCCAACCCTACGATACAAGCCTCGTACTCTGCTTCATTGTTAGTCACCTCGAAATTCAACTTGAATGCAAGAGGGATATGTGACCCCTCCGATGATACCAGTAGGATACCGATGCCAAATCCATTTTGATTAGATGCCCCATCGAAATATAGAGTCCATGTTTCATTTCTCGTTTCCATTATTTCTTCATCTGGGAATTGATATTCTGTGTACTCCGGTCCTTCGATTGGGCGATCCGCCAAGAATTCCGTGACTGCTCTCCCTTTTACTAATTTTTGAGTGACGTACTTGATTTCAAATTCGGCCAGTAAGAGCAACCAATGCGCTAACTTACCGGTAAGTGCTGGCTTTTCGAACAGATATTTAATTGGATCCATTCGAGAGATCAGTATTACCGAATAAGCCAGCATGTAGTGTCTCAACTTCTTTGTGGCCCAAACAAGTGCCCAACATGTTTTCTCCAGCGGCGTGTAACATTCCTCACAACCTACCATTTTCTTGCTGAGATAATAAAGTGCCTTTTCAACCCCATCTTCTCCTTCTTGTGCGAGCATGCACCCCATTGCTGGGGCGTGACAAACAAGTAAAGGATCAAAGGTTTTCCTAGAATAGGCGGCATTAAAATCGATGGATTCTGAAGATACTTTTGAACGGCTTCAAAGGCTTGTTGGCACTTATCATTCCATTCGAACTTCACATCCTTCTTAAGCAAGCGAAACATTGGTTCATAAGTTGAAGTCAATTTAGCGATGAACCGGCTAATGAACTGGATCTTTCCTAGGAAACCACGTACATCCTCTCAGATTGCGAAGGCTCCATCTCAAGAATTGTTTTGATCTTGGAAGGGTCTACCTCAATCCCACGAGCTGTGATCATGAACTGTAGAGACCCGTAATTTTCTTTATTTAATTTTAATGTTTATAATTGAGGAAAAAGGGTGAAAATGACTTAAATGAGGATGTGGTGGTTAAATGTGCAAGAATGTGAAAAATATGGGTGTTAGTGTATATTTTGCATGTGTGTATGTGTGTGTGTGCCAGGGAAAAAATTTCCCATTTCCTCCTCTCTCCATCTCTCGGTCTCTCACGCTCTCTCTCGGCTCTCTTCGTCTCTCTCACTCTCTCACCCAAAAACTCATCTCCAAACTCAAAACCCACAACAATCAACCTCAACTCCATCTTCTACTTGCGTATTCGGGCTCGTATCGCGTTGGATAGAGCTCGGTTCGGTGTATTTAGCTCGGTTTGGATTCCGAAAGCTAGGGCTTGCTCAATCTCTTCTGTTTCGGCTTGGATACTTGAGGTTGGGAATTCTACCTCTCTTTATATGTTATTTGAGTGATTCTATGCTTTGTTCGAACTTGTATTAGTTTTTATCGAGATTGGATCGAAATCTGAAAAATCCTATCAAAATTGCCTCAAAAACACTCCACCTTCTTGGTAGGAACTTTTCACCTACCGGTAGGACAAGTATGAAATTTTTCCTCAACCAGCTCAAACGTACAGCAGCAGCTCAACGTAACCATTCGCCTACCGGTAGGTCAAGTACAAAGTTGTCTCATGAAAATCGTTGGCCTCTCTGTTTCCAATTTCTATCGGTAGGAACTTTCACCTACCAGTAGGACAAGTGCAAAATTTCTCTCTTCTACCAGTAGGACTCGTTCACCTACCGGTAGGTAATTTGAGGTGCTACAGTGTCTTTCAGCAGCTTTTCCTACGTTCTTCCAAATCACTTATTGAAGCTTCTCGTCGACTCCAATGGGTTTGTTTATGCATTCTTTCAAGTGTTTTGGAGAGTGTTACTTATTTCACACTAGAGTGGTATCCAGCGGACAAGAATGAACTCGTTGAGTTAAGAAATGTGAAATATAAGTTGTTGCACTTTGAAATACGAATGATACATTTGAGTAAGTGAACGACGAGCGAACACTCAGGGCCCATCGACGGGTGGGTGCCTGGCAGGGGATATCGGGCTCCCATAATCAGCCCGGCAGGAGCCAATGCTCATATTGAATACTCAAGGCCTAACCTTCGAGATAGGTGCTTAGCAGGGGTAGGGCTGTCCACAGGCCTGACCCACCTGACCACCTGACCCGACCCGGCCCGACCGAAAAATGAAGGCAATGGATGGATCTGATCAACCCGATCGGTCGGATTCGGGTCCATTTTCTCGGATTTTCTAGTTGGTCGGTCGGGTGTCCGATGCACCAGATTATTTCTCGGGTGATCCGATCCGACCGACGGATTTAGTATAAAACTGAAAAAAAAAACCCATAATCCCCATTTCTGCCATTCCCCACTTCTCTGCTCCCAGACGCAGCCGACACCACTCCTCACCAGACGATCGAATGGCGTTCTCCTCCACTCCTCCTCCATTTCCCACAGTCCAGTTCTTCTCCTCCCAAACGCCCGCTACCACACACCCCGCTAGCTTCCCCACCAGTCCTCTGCCGGCTTCGGTGGCGTCTCCACCTCGTCCTCAATGACGTCGAGAAGGAGAAGAAGAAGAACGAAGGTTTGTACTTTGTAGATCTGTTTTAGACCGAAGGATTTTAGAAAGAGAACTAAGGTTCGTACTTCGTAGTCGTTCCTCGTCTTCTGGGCTGCTATAATTTTGGAATCAAAAATTTGATTTTCAGATTTTGTTTTGTAGATCTGTGATTGTTAATCATGATTTTGTAATATTTTGTTGTGAATCGTGATTACGATTTGGTCTCAGTGGTTTGTGATTGCAAAGTTTCCAATTTTTTTTTTGCTTTCTGGCTGAAGAATGGAATTGTTGTTCAGGTGGATTTGGTTGAAGAATGGACTGCAAAGTGCCAAAGTCTGCAATTACACTCTGGAAATGTTTGGGCGTTTGGCCCAACCCGCTAACCCGACCGAACCCGACCAAAATCCACCCGACAAGAATTCGGTCGGAGCCCAACTACAAGTTCGGTCGGTTTTGGGTGAGTGTTTCAATAATCCGACAAAAGTCGGATCGGGTCCAACCCGACCCGAACCCAACCAAGCCCGACCCGTGGACAGCCCTAAGCAGGGGATATCGGGGTCCCATAATCAACCCGGCAGTTGCTTCGGCTCAGACGCACTGATGATATCAGCTATTAAGACACGAATGAAATGAATAAGATATAAAAGTATGTCGAGAAGAAGGATTGGTGATAAACGGACACTTTGACCATGATAGGTTGTGCTTACATCTGTTGTCGTTTGATTTTCCTTCGTTTGTTTATCTGTGCCACTCATTTGCATATAGAGTTTGCGTAGACTTTTCTACTGAGCTAGTGTAGCTCAAGCCTTATATTATTTTCAGGTGCTAACCCAGATCACTAGCTTGCATGACTGGAGTGCTTGAAGTGTGGACATTCCTTTTTGAAAGCTAACCGAAGGAGTTACCAATTCATCTTTGTAAACCTCTTTTGAAAGATGCATTTGTAACTAAAATTGTAATTCTTTTGATTTGGAATATTGTAACCCTTAATCCTCTTTTGAAATTTGATACTTATGATAATTTGGGGCCATCGAGCCTATGTTGTAATATTTTGGAAATCTTGTGAGCTTGAAAGGACTGTTATGGGAATGAGAATACAGTAATCTTTTGGGTACCATACGGATATTTGTGAGGATTTTTATTATGAAAATCTTTTATAATTACGCTGAAAATTGAAGACGTGACATGAACCCTAACATTTTCCCTGCTGTAACTTCAAATGTACACTTTAATGGATTCAGACGCATTCTGTACTTCTGAATCCTTTCGAAGAACTTCCTTAATATAGGGAGATGATCCTCCCGCTTCTTTGCCTTAACAATCATGTCGTCGACGTATACTTCAACCTCTTTATGGATCATGTCATGTAATAAAGTCGTGGCGGTCCTCTGATAGATTGGTCCTGCGTTCTTCAACCCAAACAACATGACACAGTAGCAATAAGTCCTCATTCAATGATGAAAGTCATTTTCTCTCCATCCTCCGGAGCCAAGAGGATCTGATTGTACCTAAAGAAACCATCCATAAACGATAACAGAGTGTGTCCTACAGTATTGTCGACAAGCACATCTATGTGCGGCAATGGAAAATCATCTTTAGGACTTACTTTGTTCAGATCTCTAAAATTGACGCAGACCCTAATCCTTCCATCTTTCTTGGGAATGGGAACGATGTTCGCAACCCAAGTTGGATATTTAGTTGCCATTAGAAAAACCGGCGTAAATTTTCTTTGTGAGTTCCTTTTTTATTTTTAGAATCCAATTGGGACGCATCTTCCTTAATTTCTATTTGACAGGCTTGGCATCAGGGAAAAGAGGGATCTTGTGCTTGGCGATTTCAGGTCGATTCTGGAGATGTCAGCATGAGACCATGCAAAAACATCTTTGAATTCTTTGAGTAAATCTAAGAGCTTTTGAAGCTCATCTGGATTCAGCCCGGAACCAACTTGAACCATCCGAGGGTTCCCCTCATCGCCCAAGTTTATTGAGACCATTTCTTCTTTTAGAGGTTAAGTATACCTTTCATTTTCTCGTTCGATGAGGGAACGGATTTCTTTAGGGATGTCCCCGTTGAAATCTATTCCTTCATCATCCGGTTCTACACAGTTTATTTCAAAATGCGGCAAGTAAGCAAAAACATCATTCATTTCATTAAACGACTCCTCAGCGATAAGGAATACAGCAGTTGACTCGAACTGGAAATAGAAACTTTGACGGGGGGGGGGGGGGGCAATAAGCACAAACTCTGACTCACAGCTAGATGCGGAATCGGCAACCAATTCAGACTTAGACCTAGTAGCGTGAGCATGCTTTACAAGAGGGATGAAGACACAATTTTCATAACAGCCAGTAGCATCTACAATGAGCGCAGAGGGATCCTCGCTAGCGTCTTCTTTTTCGAGCATCATCACTACTGCTTCCTTGTCCATACCATTTAGATTTTCGTCCCCGAACATTAATCGGAGACTGCCCTGATCAAAAGCCTCGACCTAGTCAGTGTGCAGTGCCCCGATAAGTTTCTCCCTCTTTTCAGCTTCATCCTCGCTATCCCAAGTATCCTTGGTGAAAATTTTGAATCTAGGGTATTCCTTCTTTGTTTCCACATCAAAGTAGGGTTCCGGCTGCCCGTGGTACAGGATTTCCTCTTTTCCAGATACAAAATTGACCTTCGGTCTTTCTTCAGCAGTAGCACAGGCGCGAGCACGGTTACGCCACCTTTTCATAGGATCGCTCTTCTTTGAAGTGTATCCCAAGCCAAACCGTTCATTGCTTCCAGGGAAATGAGGGAACTCAGAAACCCCCTGCTGGTTAGGACCCAAGCCCATGCCTGGTATATAGTTCATCCTTCACATGATTTCCAGTGCTGCAGAACTCACCAGGAAACCGTCATCGGCCCGAATGGTAAAAACCTTAGCTGTTATTACTGCAAGGCCACCCATAGCTCTGTCCTCTTCACTGTGCATGATCTCCGATAGTGGCAAGTTGTCTTCAGAATGCAGTCGAATTCCAAAATCTCAATGGATGATGAGTGTTCCTAAGTCCAGTCCCAATATAAGCTTTTGATGAAGAGTGCAATGTACTCCCATAACATCAGGACGATGAAGCTACGGCCTTCCCAACAAGAGGTTGAATGAAGCCAGGATCTCAGGGACACAAAATTTCACAGCTGTCTTGAACTGTCTCATCACTAACTCAAGGTTGACTGTTCCAATGACGTCACGTTGCGTGTTATCATAGGCACGGACACCCAGAGATGATGGCGTGAAGTCCTTATTTTTGAGACCCAAGCAATAGGCAGTTCGAAGAGGACATACGTTGATAGCAGAACCATTGTCGATCAAGATTGTCGGGGACCCATTTTCCAAGGCACTTCATGGTTATGTGTAGGGGTTTATTGTGATCAGCACCCTCCAGTGGGAGTCAGTGAAAGCTAAGGTATGTTTGGCAAAGTTAGGGGTGATGAGTGCAATCATGGCTTCTAGGGTTATGTTAGGGGTGACTTCGAACTTGGTAAGAGTATTGATAAGCCGACAACGGTACTCACGGGAAGATGCCAATACTCCCCAAATTGACAAAGGGGCGAGGGTTTTGTCAAGCTGTTTTATGATAGGGTCGACGTCTGGAACTGGGTTTTAGTGCTGGGTAGTTTTGAGATTGGTGAAGCTGGAAGGGTTAGTGGAGCTAGAAGGGTTATTTTGGGGAACAGATGTCAAAGGGTTGTTTGGGTCGGTAAATTGGTTTGGAGTGGTTGGTATAGCAGAGCTAGATGATTGGATTGTATCATTCTGAGGTGGTGGGGGTGCTCGAGACGAACTCCCCTTCTGCAAGTTGGAAGGCTGATAGATTTATCTGCTTCTAGTGAGGTCACTGATGGTTTTGGGAGAAGGTTCCACCCAGAAATCTAGCAAATCGTCCCACAAGTTTGAGAGATCGGTATTCACTTTCCTTTTACCTTTATCCAACCTCGTCTTCTCCAATGTTTCATTGAGTAGTTCCATTTCAAGAGTGTTCCACAGGTTCTCCTCCTCTAGGGAATCCCAAAAGCTATCACTTTTAATTAAGCCCTCATCAACCATTGCCTTATTAACCGTTAGCTCTTCTCCGTTGACCCAAATAGTAACCAAATTGGCTTTCCCCCAAAGGTCTTCAGAATTAAGAACAGCAACGTGAGGTTCGTCTGGATCGTCTGAGGTTTGCATAACATGCTGCGAAAGTGTCTTATTGATGATATAGTATTAAGGGTAATCAATGTTCTGCTCAACTGGTCTAGTCCAGTACTCAGAGTAGTCATCCAAATCTTCTGTTACTGTATCAAGGGTTTCGTCATGGAACTGCGCGAAAAGGATTCGTGGATTGAGCAGACCAAGTCTTTGTTGAGTTTCTTCTGTATGGAAAAGAAAGGGTAAGGTTGTGATATCAAGAGGGTCCTCGTTTTCTATTGGACGCCACATGGTAGGCTCAGCTTCCCATTCCCAATCTTCTTCCTCCTCATCAGCCAATTCCAATTATGAGAATGGAGCGTAGAAGGAATATCCATCGAACGAATCTGCTTATCTTTCCTCTCATTCTTCCCTCCATGCTCCATTTTCCAATTCTTGATTATTCTCAAGCTCTGGGGCTGGCCACACACCATCGATTAGAGCCCGATTTTCTATGTCCTGAAATGTTTCAATTGTAGATTGCCACCTTAATTCAAACTCCCAATCTAGAGTCTGGATCACATAAACAATTTCTTCTGTTGGCACCCCAATGATCGGCTTTGGCTGGGCAGCGGGTACAATGTATTGGCTTGGGTCAAAGGGTGGTTTGAAGTCAATGCAATTTATTTGGGGGTTTGAATGCTTTGGTAGTGGGTTAGAGACAATGTTGGGTTTTTGTGGTGGGACTAGGATGGTTTTGTTGTCGATAAGATCTTGGATAGCATGTCGGAGTCAGAAGCAATTGTTGGTGGGGTGGCCTACGTTTTGGTGATAGGCACAATAAGCATTGGGGTTGTGGGAAGCAGGAAGTTTTTGAGGGAGTGGGGTTGGGTTGAGAGGTTTAAAGACATCACTTTCCACTAGTTTTTCGAACACTGCAAAGAGAGGTGCCGAAAATTGGGAAAAAACACCGGGTTGGGACCGAGGTTGATTACTTTGGGTGACAATCTGGTTGACAGGTTCGGTTTGAGTATTTATGGAGGTATTGAGGAGGTTGGTGAAATTGGAGTTACCAAACAATGTGTTGCTGCTGGCAGAGTAAACCTTTTTGGTTTTAGATGCAGGTGGCACAGGCTCAGGTTTATCGAGGATGCCAAGCTGGATTACTTCTTCAACGGCCAAGCCTATGTCAAAGAAAGTTTTGAAATCCAAGCATGCCTGAGCCATGACCATGTGTTTTGCAAAAGTTGGTTGCAAGTTTCGCACTATCATCCGGATCTGATCTTTATCTATTGGCCTATCCTTCATTTGAGCTGCTTTGGCCCTCCACCTTTTCACAAAATCAGTGAAGGATTCCTTAGCTTCCATCTTGGTAGATTCCAAATTCACAAGTAGTCACTTCTAGCTGGATATTGTAATCATATTGTGCTATAAAAGCTGCACAAATATCTTCCCAAGATCGCTTTTTCCTCTCATCGAGCGATGTAAACCAATGATGGGCATGACCCACCAATGTTTGGGAAAACATGTGAGCCATCGCATCTTTTTCTACACCCCACATGGAAAGAGCTCCTATGTATCCCATCAAGTGAGCCTTTGTATCTCCTATTCCGTCAAACTTTGTAAAGTCGATGGGCCTGAATTTCTCTGGAAGCTTTGCATTAGGGAAGAGACAAAGCTTATTGATGTCGAAACATGTTGCAGCGATCTTGTCACTCTTGGCTACAGACTGCTCCAGCTGGGTTATCTTGGCTAGTATGGCAGTCATTTCAGGGTTTTGAGGGTTTTCAACTTCATCAAGGTTTGGATTGGGATTGGGATTCGGATTCAGATTAGGATTGGGATTGGGAAGTCGTCTTGCAACTCCAGTTATCATAAGCATGAGCTAGGCAATTTGGTTGTCGGTACGTTCTCCCAACCTTCGGATGGCTTTTCGGATCTGTCCTGCTTCATTCAATCCTTCTGGATTCAGATTCCACCATTATCTTCTCCTGCTACGTTCAAGTTTTCAGGATTCGGATTCCCTGCTGGTTGTTCCATGTCCACCCAGAGATCAAAGACGCTGACAGTGTCGCGCTGAGATTCGAGCCGAATCAACCTTTGTCTGAGGGGTCTTGTCCAAGAGGGTATGGTCTTCTTCTTTGGCACAATTGTTCAGGCATTCTAGCAAAGTAAAGATGGAGCTCAAACATGATTTCTGCTTAAAAACTCATTGATGAAATTGAAAACATGCTTTATCATCATAATCGCTGACACCTGGGACTCTGAACTGTGATCAGCCAAAGGCTGCCATGATCCTTTGAAAGTTGAACAAAGATTCGACTAAATAAAATCTTCCAGAGCGGATTACATGATACCTTTAACCAAAACAACATGGTACTATGACCAAAATGGTGTCAATATCATGGCATTACTCCGAGCATTGATTTATTTGAAAGGTTGAATAATAGTTGAATCCTTAATCAAGGACTTGATATCTCATTGGATCTTGGCAACCTTCAGCGAGTCGCGCGAGTGAGCACCACAGCACGTCATGAATGCACTGCAAGATGCCATGCAGCATTTAGATAAGATATATCACATAACCCTAGCCTGTAGGTTCCTGTCCTAGCTTGGATGGTTTTACGGCTTGCTAAAAAGGATCCCCGGACTAGAGTCAAGGTATGCCTCCCGGCTATTGAGCGTATACCCAATAACGGTACAAACGGCAGGTATGACTCATCATTGTCAAGGGTTGCCAATGTTTTGGGATTCCCTGTCATCGGCAAGCCGAGTAGGATTGCCAAAACGCAACAATGGGGTTGAACAAAGCATATAAATGCATAGAACGATAGACAATGCAACAAAATGTTTTTTTTTTTTTTGAAAATCCCGCAAATGTTTTTCAAGCCTAGCTTACCGGTTTAACCAATACTTAATGAAAGCAAACGTGCGGACAAGTAGTCACAAAGTCCCAAGTTGGAATGGCCGGATAGAAATCCAATTAGAATCACCATTTCCTTCCTTCGGCAAGCATGGAGCATTGTTGTTTTTGACAGACTTTTGAATGACCATTTTGCCAACGCACCAACTTTTCTCAAGTATTAGTTAAACTTTTTCCTCAGCAGAGTCGCCACTGTGGGCTACCACAGCCCCAGGTGGATCGGGGCGGCCCAAAAAAAATATGTTTTTGATTTGAAAAATTGAAGAGTCGCCACCCGGATTTATGGTTTGCCACTCGAGAAACCGTTTTATTGAAAATGATTAATTTGAATTGAAAACCAGAGATCGTTTAAGAGTTCGAAAGCCATGTTACGAAGGGGAAAGGGTTTTACGGCACCCCCTCACCCGATTTAAAATCGGTCTCTACTAAACGTTTGCAGGATTTTTAAAAAATATTTTAAAATACTTTTTGTTGCATTGTCTATCTTTCATTGAGCAATTAGCACATACTGAAAAATATATCAAGTAAGGCAGTGTATACATGTGCTGGTGTACAATGTATATTATTGAAATGATGCAAAAGATGGGATAATGCATGAGAAATGGAGATCAGCTTCTAAGGTCATTCTCGAGCGCACTGGAATGCACTCCTGGGTGCTCAGGAGTACTGCTACCTTCTCCTGCAAATCATAGTTAGACAGACAATAGCACATGAAATAATGCTCAGCAAGGGGTTTAAATGTCCTGGAACTGGTCTGAGCCATTTAAATTCCCATGGAGAATTTTGTTGACCTGAGCGCTCAGGAATAAGCCAAAATCTGCGGTTTTGAAGATATGTCCCGAGCGCTTGGAAATGCTTCTGAGCGCTTGGGATAGATTTTGCCAAATTGATTTTGATTTTGAAAATCTAAGAAGCAAGGTCTAATTGTAGCCAAGGCTTGTTTTAATCCCAATTCATCATCGGGGGGCCAAAAAGCCACAAATTAAGAAATTTCAATAGGTTCAAATTGGGGTGTCTACAGGTTTTGAGTTTGGAGATGAGTTTTTGGGTGAGGGAGTGAGAGAGGTGGAGAGAACCAAGAGTGAGAGTGAGAGAGAACGGGAGAGAGAGAAGAGAAATGGGAAATGAATTCCATGTCACTCACACCACACACATATATATTATATTGCACTAACACTCATACTTTTCAAACTCTTGCACATTTAACCACCACATTCATTTTCACGTCATTTTCATCCCTTTTGTCTCAATCACAAACATTAAAATTAAATAAAGAAATTTATGGGTCTCTATATGGAAGGATAGCGTATTATCAGGGAGTCGATAGCATATTTTCTAGATGTCAACAGCAAAGGGTGATGCAGATCAAGCTGGGCAAGCTTGCTTGGATCTTGGGTTAGTGTTGCACATAGAACCATCTTCACAAGCCTAGTGTAAGCTTTACCCTTAAAGCCCCTTTCAACACCCCTGTAACATATTAAAACCAATTTTAAGTACAAATTAACTGTCACATGTTAAATACTTTGCTAGACATTTAAATAAAACTAAATGGGAAATTTGAACAAAAGTTACATTATTATCAAAGATCCATTAGGCCTTCGGGGATACATTTAAGTGTCTGTATTAGACTTGTTAACTGTGGGTTCTAATACAAATCATTCAAACCAAAATTTGTGATAGCTGGTATGAAGAACTCAAATTTGAGCGAGAAATAAAAAAAAAAATTCAGAATTAGGAAGTACACATCCAAAACATTGCTCCAAATATCACGAAAGTATATTGACAACCCTCACAAGTTTATGAAACCACCATAATTGGCAATTCACCAAGAAACCAATAGTTGAATACATATGATCGGATCCTGGATACCTGATTGCAGTTTCATCTAAGGTGTATCTAATGCTTGCAGCACATAGCACTGACAAAAAATTGCAACATTGCTTGTGGGGCATGCCCAACAGTGAGCAAGTTTCAACTATTCCAAGGAGGTGAAGAAAAATAGAACTCACGATCTCTTTGTGGTTTTTAAGGATCCAAATGTGGAATGAAGGAGGGAAGAGGCTTCTGAGATCCCCATCACTGGAGCACGTTAAGAGAGTGGATAGGATAGCTCTAGGTAGCAATGTTACGGGGAGGGGTAGACCTAAATTGACATTAGATGCTGTAGTACGCAAAGATATGAGTCTAATAGGTCTATGTGAACAAGTGGCTCTTGACAGAGCTCAATGGAGGAAACGGATTCATGTAGCCGACCCCAAGTGATTGGGACGTAAGGCTCGGTTTGGTTTGGTTTGGTTTGGGAAGCCAAGATTGGTTTGCTCCCCTGAGTAATCGATCTATTTCATCAACCTAAAATATTGACCTCGTCAAAGGATACTTTTTCAGAGAAACTCCAAAATTAAAAGCAATGAATTTTAAATTGATATCCACTGCTAACAACAAGTATACACAATGCTTGGTAAAGCAAACTTATTCATGTTCATCTTCTTTTCAACCAAGTTATTCGCCTTCTTCTTGTTCGCCCTCTTCATGATAGGGATGGCATTAGGGGCATTCAGGGCGGAAAATGGGTATTCCATACCCGATCCCCGAACCCGAACGGGGAAGGAAGATTCCGACCGGCCATTCGGTTATCGGGTAATTCCCGAACCGAATGGAATTAGAATAATACGTTCACCCGACCCGACCCGAACTGAACCGAGATATTATCAATTTTCAAGCATTACAAAAAACTGGGCCAACTGGCCACTATTATCAATATTATCAATTTTAAACCGAAATATTATCAATATTGGCTTATAAAAAAACTGGCCACAAAAGCAAGAATTAAACACCAAAATAAAAACCAACATTACAAAACATGGTCCAACATATTTAACATGAACCTAATAGAGCCACTACAACATGGTCCGAAATATTATCAGTTTTCATCACAAGATTATATCTCCAGATTCCAACCCACCTGCTCTTGCATCCAGCCACTCTCCCTGTTCTTGCATCCAACCATCCACAGACCACTCACTACAATAATACAACTTAGAGTTCATCCACACACCACAATAATACAACTTAAAGTTCAGTTACAAAT
Organism: Rhododendron mucronatum var. ripense; assembly: GCA_019656295.1. Lineage (NCBI taxonomy): Eukaryota > Viridiplantae > Streptophyta > Magnoliopsida > Ericales > Ericaceae > Rhododendron > Rhododendron mucronatum. The sequence continues at coordinate 5,872,437 of BPLT01000002.1, read as the reverse complement.
TCAAATTATTCAACCACACCCAACTAAAAATAGGCCACACATAGTCTTCCAAAAAAAACAACAACTGCAGTAGTGACATGCCAGTAGAACATAAAAGATAACTCCCCCAAAACAACTTCGTTTTGAGATTCAAATGCCAACTTCATTTGTAGAATTCATATCTGTTTAAATGGACAACAAAAAATTCAATTAATATGAGCAATACTTGCAAATGTTAAACCACAAGAAACGTAAGACAAATGACAATTACCTCACGAGTCACACACGAATCCCCCGTTCCGCATCATCATATATAGTGGTGTACCCTGATGTGAATTCACCTAACAAATATAAAAGAAACAAATTCATAATACTAGTTTTATTTTACTAAAGGTTGAAAAATACTTGATACTAAGTTGATTACCTTTCATTTCGTCAGCCCACAACCAACTTTGAGCACACATCAAGGCATCCATTGTATCGGGATGAAGTCTACTACGATGTGGACTCACCAACCTACCACTCGTGCTAAATGTAGACTCAGAAGCAACCGTCGATACCGGAATAGCTAACAGATCCCTAACCATGGCTTGTAAAATTGGATACTTGGGTTGATGTGATTTCCACCAATTCAAGACATCAAATCCCACGGATTTTGGCAAGGCAGCTTCCGACAAATAATGATCCAATTCCAATTTTGCAGTATCAATTGTCCTACTTCTCTTCGACTCCCTAAGCATATAGACATCATACTTTGATAGTGACTCTTCTTCAACGGAACTTAATTGGGAAGAAGAGTCGCCGACGCCCTCCATCATTGCACTAGGACTTTGATACTTCTTAAGCAATTTATAACAAAGTGCACGAACTTTCTCTACTTCTTCCTTGTAAGTTGTTGGAAACAATAATTTACAGTAAAACTCTAACACATTGATCTTGTAACTAGGATCCAACGCAGCAGAAACCCCAACAACACCATTTACCACAGATCAATACTTGTCAAATTTTTCCACCATTCTTTTGGCCATTTCCCTAATCACCTGATTCTCAAAATGGAGCCAATCTCTCAATTCAAGTCTAATCTCACATACATTTGGAAAGCATTGATTAGTAGTGGGGTATTTAGTTCCAGAAAACAACTCTGTCACCTTAAAAAAAAAATTCAACTTCTAACAAACATCTTTAGCAAACCGCCACTCACGTTCACTTGGTAAGGACTGATATTGAGCATCCCGTTTGCTTAAGCGAATGAACACATTCTTATAAAGTAGGGCTGTTTGAAGCATCAAGAATGTTGAATTCCACCTAGTCGCACAATCAAGTCCTAATTTCTTAGTACTACCCATATTCAATTGGCGAACTATTTCTTCAAATTTTTCCTCTCTTTTTGGTGACGCTGTCAAATAAGCTACGTTATCTCGGATTTTCTCAATACCCACGTTGATAACATCCATCCCATCTTTAACAATAAGATTAAGAATGTGTACACAACAATAAATATGAAACAAATTTCCACCCAATGTGAGTGATGTACTATCAAGTTTGTCCCACAAAAGATCAATCATGACATCATTGGTAGAGCAATTATCAACTGTTATGCTTAAAATCTTTTTATCAATGCTCCAAGCCATCAAACAATTCAACAATTGTTCACAAAGAACTTCTTTTGTATGTGGACATGGCACATTTATGAACCTAACATGCAACATTGATATTTAATTAAAAATGTTTCTATAAAAATTTACATTGAATAAAGGAATAAAGATAACGATGTTAGTTAAAAAATACCTCAAAATGCGACTTTGCAAAGTCCAAGAATCGTCAATAAAGTGTTGTGACAGCCATGAAGCCTTTCTTTTGATTACTCGAAGTCCACATATCCGTTGTGATAGCCAATCTACTTGTATTACTCACCACCAAACTCAATGTCTTCCCCTTATGGTGCTCATAAATCTTGAATATTTCACTCTTTATTGTGTTTCTACATGGCACCTTAAATAAAGGTTGAAGTGCATTTGAATACCTTTTAAATCCAACATGATCCACAATTGAAAGAGGATACCCATGCATGATTATGGCATTTGCAAGTTCTTTCCGTGCCGTACCATGATCAAAGCTATATGAAGTTAGTGGGTGGGGGGTGAGATAGTCTTTCTTCATAAAATTGTTTGTTAGAACTTGCTGCCTCATGGTATCCTTCTTTTGGTGTTTCCGAATATAGTGTTGTGATAAATGCAAGGTTTCATTCTTTGTTTCTCCATTTATTTTGTCTCCACAATACTTGCAAATGGCCTTGTAAATCCCTGCAATTTTCACCCTATTATAGTGAGCCCAATAAGGACTCCTTAGCTTTTTATTGTCATCATCATCATAAACTTTATCTGATAGTATTTCAACGTCTTCACCCACATTTTCACTTGTATGGTTGTTGAGAGGGGAATCTGATTGTAAGGGGCTACTAGTTGGTTGTGATGGTCCAAAAGAACCAGAAGCATCAATCAGATTTGTTGAATGAGAACTCGAACCAACAGGTGATTCAGACATGTTTAATCCTAAGAAAACACCAAATGATTCAACATATAAAGCTTCCAAAGTACATAGCTAAATGCATTCCACTAATCTAATATTGACTTTTTGGGGGGATATTAAAACAAGAAAGGAGTTGATAACTCGATAAGGAACACGCCTGTATAAATTGAGATCCTAAGATGCCAGCAGCATCTGGAAACTTTGAAATTGGCGAAAGTGAATTTTCTGGACATCTGACAGCTAAACAAAACAAACTGTAGGGGAAACTCTCACTTTAATGAGGCACCTACCACTAACAATATGAAACAGAGGCTCAGCAAAAAAAAAAAAAAAAAAACACACAATAGGAAACAGAGAAGCCTCAAACAGATTCTCATAAAAGCACACTAGTATTGCAGTCCACGACAAGTGAATATATCAGTAATTTCAATTTTCAGTTGCCTCCCAGTCCAAGGACATGTTTCTTATAGTGCAAAAAATTAACGCTCATGCAATGCAATCTAATAAATAGCTAACAGACTAACAAACTAACAGACTGGAGGGGCTAGGCCGCCACCTCAACTCAGCAAAGTAGCAAACAGAATATGCGAGGGGTTATGCCACCACCTCGGCTAAGCAATGCAATCAAATAAAACTAACTATACTAACTAAAAACAAACTCAATATTTAGCCTGGCTTCATTACACCTCAGGTTTGGCATAAAACCAGGTTAGAGGTATCCACCAAGCTAAATACGAGCTAATAACACATAAACTACTAGAGATTGGGTAGTCAATGACTCACTATTCACCTTCCAAGAGCGAGAGAGAGAATGGATTCTGGAATGTTGGAAGGGCACTTGCTGGATCGAAAACAGCTACCACAAAAGCTATCCCAATACACTATTCCATATGCACACATCAAACGAAATCCATGAGTAAGTGCGAAAACACAAGAATTTTTATGATTAAAATCAAAAGTTAGGCGTATCAAGAATGTAAGACCCTCTCGAATCTTTACTGTTTTTTTGTGTAAATTCGAATCTTTACTATTCTTAGATTCAAAACCATTTGAGTATAAAATGGTTTTAACCAGTTTTGTTGAGAAACTTAATGCTCCAATCTTTACTATTTCACGTATTTACTTTTGGTATTCAAATAGATCAAACTGTGTATGTCATATGATAGATTGGTATTCAAACAGATCAAATAGGAAATGGGTTTTATTTCCGGCTAGGTGTGGCCGAAAATACTTACTTCGTCAAATAAGGGAGAAAAAATCAGACAAGGAAGAAAAAAACACTTATTTCCGGCTGGGTGTGGCCGCGTGGGCTCGAGGTGAGAGCTCTAGTTGTTCCAATCTTAAATCGGAGTTGTAAACTGATGAGAGAAAGGGAGAGAAAGATTACCTTGGAGAAATGAAGGGTCTTGAACCGATCTGAATCAACTGATCTGGATTTCTTGAATCAACTGCTCGACGCAAAGAAATTTTTCTTGAATGATTGAGCATCAGAGACAGCCGACTAGAAACCTATTCAACACAAAGAATTACAAGTGAGAGAGAGAGATCAGATCTGAAATGGAAAAATCGCCGCGTCCCTCACCGAGGTCTGAGAAGTGGGTGAGAAGTAAAAAATGAAAATTAGACTGGAGTTTTGGAAAACCCTAAAACCTATGGGTATATATATAGGCAAGGGTATTTTTATAATTTATTACTACTTCGGGTCGGGGTTCTGGTCGGGTCGGGTCGGGGGTCGATTCGGGTATCTTCTATGCCAACCATACCCGTACCCACGGGGATAATTTCGGTTATGGTTCGGAGATAATTTCGGTTATCAATTCAGGTACCCATCGGTTCGGTTCGAATTGCCATCCCTACTTCTTGATTGCCCCGTTCTTTTCTTCTTTCTCATCAAATTCTCAATCATTGTTGCCCCGTGGCCTTTTCGACCAGTTTTTCATTAGTCAAGAAGTTAATATACATACGTAGCAATATATTCTTAAACAAGCCAAACTTTCTTTAGCAAATGTAGTAGAATGAAAATCCAAGCAAAACAATAGAATACCTCATCATTAGCCCCAGATCCATACCCCCAAAGCAAAACAATAGAATACCTCATTATTAGCCCTAGATCCATACCCCCAGAGCCATGACAAACCAGCAAGCGTCAGACCAACCTCTCCTTCATTGAACCTTTCAAATTTTATTGACTTGAAGCCGTTGGGTCACATCCTGTTGCCTCAACGTCACAAACCTTAGACCCTTGCAATGCGATCATATGTCGATTTAGAAAGAACCACACACAAGTTGCATTTTTGTCTTTCCTATCTTGAAAGAGAAAGGGAAGAAAAGCAATCAACTAATAAAGACATACCTTTAGAAGGAATGCTGCTACATCTTTCAATGGCGAAAATTTTGAGAATACCAATTCGGAACTGAACATCAATCTAAAAAATCGAGAACTATTTTTGATTAAAAAATTCTCGAAGATGATATATAGCATGTCTCACATCCCAAACTTGTGTACAAGACTCCACATACTCATACCTTGAGAATAGATAATCAAAATGTTGTTTACACGTAGTTTTCTGGCCCTAGATCTTAGGTCTGGACGTCCTCTGTTTTTGCCTTTGGTATTTCGGCCATAACTTTCCCATTGGACGTCCGTTTCACTCGATTCAAAGTGCGTTGAATAGTTAATTTGGTTCTCTACAACTTTGTTTAAATACTTCTTTGAACAGTTAATCTTGGCTTTGATTTTTCTTGGTAGGGAAGTAAGACAATAAGTGAGGAAAATCTGGAGGAAAGTTCTTACATGTTCTCCTTCTTTTAAGGGATTGATTTGTCCTTCCCCTGAAAATAAGGGGAAAGAGTTTGTCCTTGAGATTACTGTAGTTACGGCTTAGAACTGTAGAAAAAGCACAGGTTATTGAGTGAAGGAAGCAAAACATAGAATACCTAAACTATCATCAGCTCAACACATGCAAGAACCAATTGGAGGGCAAACCTTGCGAGGGCAATTTCGTATTTTCATGGTATGTCTTGGCTTACCATCCTTGTTTCTTTTATTACAAGTGTAGTGATTAGAACTTTAGCTGCTTAACTCTATTTTCCAGACTTTATAACTTCAAAATAATTTTGGAAATATTAAATCAAGTGAAAATGATTTAACTAATGTGTCCGAAAATTGAGGCGTTACAAGTAATCCCTCTCGTTCACAAGAAACGTGACATAGTTGACGATTACATAATTCGAACAATTTTGAATTCGCCTCATCATAAAAGGCAATGTAATAAAACATCAAGACTTATTCATTCATAATGAAATGAATCTGTTCGTAGAATCGAACAAAAAAGAATCATCAAAAAAATGACTTAGATAATCGAGTTAATATTAAAAATATATTTACTAGAAATATATAAAACTATTCCACTAAAACAAAAAACTCCAAATCCACGAATTTTGGAAAAGACTGACCAACACATAAGTATCTGTTACCGTTTCACGGAAGTACAAGCACAACATCTCACATCATCCTTAAAGAGTAACTATTCCATAGTCTTGGGACATCGTTATGTGTAGTTCCGCCAACACTTTTTTCCACCATGCATATTTGTGGAGTTGTATTGAACCCCACACATAAATGTGCGTTGGAAAATGGGGCAAGACTAGGGAATAATTTCTTCATAGTTAAATCGCGTTTGGCACTTTTTCCATCCCAGTGTAGATCCGGCGCGTAAGCATACTCCCACTGCCTTTGAGTGAGCAATAATGCTAGCCACACAGACTCCACACACAGATCTTGCACAGCCCATGAGGTGGCTAGCTGAGTTGGGAAAAAAGGGACCCACTCACTATCATTTTGCATTCAAAGACCGGGAAAATGGAAGCTAAAACTAGAAGCCTAAAACAGTCTCTTCCAAATTTCTCCCCCAAATTCACCTCCACTTTTGCCCTCCTTATGAAATCCTCCATCACCATTACCACCACCGACAACCCCCACCTCACCTCTTCTGGGTCGCCACACCCGGACCACCCACGCCTCCACGGACTCTTGCAATTCCAGAACCGACAACCCATCGCTTGGTGGGCCTTGTACAATGTAATATATCTTTGGGACAATTAGTCACCAACGATCGGCGAAACTCCATCGGCGATTTGGACAGTCTTCTCTCTCTCCGTAAGATGTACAGCTTTCCACCGAAACAAGTCTGCAGTGATGATTTAATTAATGAAGTGTAATCTTGATTTCTTCGTTCGTACCAGAACTAATTTTGGTTCTTTTTTTCTAAAACCATTTTTCCTTGTATTACCATTAAAATGCAGAAAATTTGTATTTGGTTGTGAACTGGTTTTGAGTTCATATTTCAACCACTTTTCAAGTAAGATACAATAGGGAAGTAAATATGAACAAAAGTTCTGGGTTCAGAGAAACGAAAAGGGAAAAAAAGAAAGGAAAATGGAGTATCAACGCTAAGAAGAAGGCCAAGAATGGTAACTCCTTCAAATTGCCGGTCGTTCGTGACTAATTGTCCCAAAGATTAGATTGTACAGGGCCCACCACGCGTCAGGTTGTGGGTTTTGGAATTGAGAGAGAGGAGCCAGGTAGAGAGAAGGATGGTGGTCGGTGTCCATGGAGATTGGAGGCGTGGGTGGTCCGGGTGTGGCGAACCAAAAGAGGCGAGGTGGGGGTTGTCGGTGGTGGTGATGGAGGATTTCACAGGAGGGCAAAACGTGGAGGTGGATTTGGGGGAGAAATTTGAAAGACCTTTGTTTTAGCTTTTGCATTTTCCGGTCGAAAATTTGGAACCATTTTTGAATGTAAAATGACAGTGAGTGGGCCCTTTTTTTTTCCAACACAGCCAACCACCTCATGGGCTGTGCAAGATCTGTGTGTTGGAGTCTGTGTGGCTAGCATTATTGGTGAGCGAATATTCTTCAATTCTAGTTTAGTATTCCATTTCCTACTCAAACCTCAAGGCCTCACAGATATATATCCCTCCATTGCAGATCTGCATATCAGTTTGTGGATTCACATTATAGCGAGGCTGACTCAAGGGACGCTTCCTTTCGTACCAGTGTACCACCAAATTTTGCTGAGGTAATCTTCCTTTCGGTCATTTACTCATTGTTCTGTGAATCGGTCACTGAGTCTTATTTCTGTGGGTTTTAGTAAATGGGCTTGCAATTCCAATGGGTGAGAGTGATTTTCCTTCCAAACAAAGGGTGGGTTTTGAAACTGCAATCAGTTTAGCGGTTCCCCGGAGATTTGTATTGTATAGATTTCCTAGTTTTACTGAGTTGAGTTGGCTCACTTAAGTTATGTTGCATATTTTTGTTAACTTGGCTGAGTTCGGTATGTGGAAGCGCGGCGGCTCTAGACTTTTAGTTTAGCGGTGACAAAAACATGAAGATTTTTTTTTTGTACAAATCTCTATATAAAATGAATAGTTTTATAATTGATTGAAAATGATTGGACCTAATTTATTTTGTTTTGTTGAGCTATATTATCTACGTACTCACAAATTTAAGTGAAGTTTCTTTTACTTTGGCTACTTATGGACAATCCAGTGTCGACAGTATGACAGAAAGATCCAATTATGTAAACGGTTACGAAATTTTAGTGCATTTTTCCAGCTCAGGGGGTTCCCTCATTTGTAGGTGGAGCCGCCCCTTTGTGGAAGACAACTTTCCTCTCTTTTTGAGTGGTATTTGCTTTGACAGTTAGTGATTTGATGAGAAACCATAAGAAATTATGAGAATTCAAAGTCTTTGTCTTTTTAATAACCCAGATGTTAGTCTATGGAGAGCTAAAGATCCCTCATGATGCTTCTTGGACGGTACGTAAGCTCTTGAAGCTTAGGGATATGGCTCAACCTTGGATTCAATACGTGATTGGTGATGGTAAGTCTACTTGTCTTTGGGCTGATAACTGGCATAATTTGGGTCCCCTTTACAAACGTTTTAGTGATTCTAAGGACTTCATTGTGGGTAGACCTTTATCTGCAAAGGTCTCTTCAATTATCCATAACGGTGCGTGGAAGTGGCCTCGACCACGCAGTGCTATTACGCGAGAAATTGTCTCAAATACTGACCCATCTTTGCTTCCTAACGCTTCTGTTCCTGATACCGTGAGATGGACTCTTTGTAAATCTGGGGTATTCTCTGCTAAGTCAGCATGGCAGGAGATGAGGCACACTTTCCCTTTAGTTCCTTGGGCTAAATGTGTTTGGTTCTCTCGTCACGTGCCACGCTGGGCTTTTATTGAGTGGTTGGCTTTTTTGGGTCGTCTCTCCACTAAGGATAGACTTTATAGATGGGGGGTGGTGGGAGACCAAAGTTGTCCTTTTTGTCAAAATACAGATGAATCACATGATCACTTATTTTTTGCTTGTGAGTTTTCCAGAGTGGTATGGGATATTCTCTTGCAGCGGAACAATGTTAGCCGGAGGAGCTCTGGGTTGTCTGTAGAGATGGCTTGGGTTATGACTCACAGGTCTGACAATTCGTATTCCAGTAGAGTATATAAACTTTCATTGGCTGCTGCTATCTACTGGATTTGGAGAGAAAGAAACAAAAGAATCTTTCAGGGTCGTGGTGTTTCTTCTTCAGTTTTGGGTGGGCTGAGTATTGATGAAGTCCGTGCTTGTTTATGTTCCTGGAGGGGCTTGAGGCTATGTGATGGAACGAGGTTGTTAGCTCGGTCTTGGAGTCTTAGTTCTCGCATTTTTTCTCTGTGAAATTTTTTTTTTTTTCGTTGTTGGGTTTGTTTTCTGGTTTTCCTAGGCAGCTAGGTATGTGTTAGTTATGCTTGGGTTCCCGTTGTATGTTGGGATTCTCCTTTGTTCTTAGTTGGTTTGCTTTATAAAAAGGTTTAATTACCCAAAAAAAAAATAACCCAGATGTCCCGACCAGCTTAAGTCAACTAATCCTGCCATCCACTAGCGAGGTGCTTATTGGAAGCCCGTGCAAAGTCATGTATGAACTGAGATAGTACCTATTTCGAACAAGTGATGTAGGAGCCTAGGAGGGAACAAACTTCTAAGTTGTAAGCCTTGATCATGAGGCCAGCCCATTGGGGCTAGGAATAGAACTGTTTCATCTTTGGAGTTTGGATTGCCATTTGGCTGAGTAAGAGAGAGACTAAGATAAAAATGAAGAAATTTATTTCCAAAAAGAAATGAAGGAAAGGAAATGTAATTATCATGCTTTGCATTCTCACTCATCCAACCATGTTGGTGAGGAAACACAATCCTTCTTCTCTTTTCTCCTAAATATTTCTTTCTTTTCTTTTCCCACCTACTGCACCAAATTTACTGACTCTTCTTAAATTTGTGGTTCTGATGGCAGAAAGTTTCTGCACTGCAATGGCAGCAAGAAAGCCTGGATTAATTGCTTTATTTGATGTTGATGGAACTCTTACTGCACCACGGAAGGTACCAATTTCTTCTCTTATTCAAAATGTTTGCTTGAAAGCGTGATTGATATTGTTCACGGCGGTTGAGTTTCTTTGTTTGATACATTGGAAGAACATCCTTCTATATTCTAGCTCAATGATCAGTTTGATTAACCAGAGACCATTAGAAACTGATGGAAAGAGGAGAACAAAGTAACTTTTCACGTGTTTGATTAGCTAGTAAATAATAAAAGTTAAGAGCAAAAAAAGTTACTTTCCTGTTTTCTCCGGGAATAAAAAACGAAGAGAGCTGGGTGTGAAAGAGCAGGGAATACAACCCATGCACAATACAGGCCAACTTATTAGCATCTTCTCAGAATGCTTGCTAATTGGGGATTAGCTATGTTGGTCCTCATTCTTCAATAAGCTTCCGACTAGTTTAGTGAAAAAACCGGACGGTAAAAAGGTTTAGTAATTTACTGTTTCAAGAAAATAGAATTAACTCATTCTGAGTTGATGAGGTACCCTGGTGTTTAACTTGCATTTTGGAATGAATTCTTAGGCAAAATAATGTTTACTCTATTTGTGATTCCTAATTGCATGCTGAACTAACAAGTGCTCATAGCTGGGTCTACGTTTGAAAGACGATCGAGTTTCCAGTTTAGTAAGGCAGTTGTTTATCATCCTATGGGTATTCCATGGTTATCTGGTTGGTTAGGCTGTCTTGAACCAATATAGAGACCGCTATAGTGAATGACATAAAATTTGCTTATTTCAATGCCAGGTGGTTACTCCAGTTATGTTGAAGTTCATGCAGGAACTTCGAAAGGCAAGTGATAGACTATTTGGAGTGGTGTTGATAAGGGCTTTCTTGGTTCATTATTTCTCTTTCAATTGGTGGATTTCCATATGATGGTTTCTTTGACAATGATCTCGCTGCAGGTTGTTACAATAGGTGTTGTTGGAGGGTCGGACCTTGTTAAAATACCAGAGCAGCTCGGGAGTTCAGGTTCATCGTAATGTCAACTAGGCTTTGAAAGATAGTAGCTTTATGAAGCTAGAGAATTCAGATATTTTATGGCTATTTTATTGTTCCATTTGGTCTAACCCTTACAAGTTACAATTCAACTTCATCCATGCGGCAATAAGTTGCAGTTTATCCTTTGTTGTGCACTTAAGAGTTTCACAAAGTTTCCTATCCTCCATCAACAATTGCCTAATTGGAGATTGAATAGGAGTATCAATAGTTCTTTTTTAAGGAGGAAATCAATAGTTTCCATCAACAGTTTCCTATTCTCCATCAATAGTTCTTTTTTTTTTTTTTTTCTTTCTAAGGAGGAAATCATAGCAAAGCTTGTGCCGGTAATTTGGCTATGGGGATCTTGCTTGCGAACTGAAGTGATTTGTTTCCAAAATTTATTGCACATGTTGCAGAGTGAGAATATGGATTGCTAACTATTATTTGACATGTATATCAGTTAAATTTTCTATGAGTAACCTTGCGGTTGAAACTTAGTTGATGCCTATCAGCCCATGCCTATAGGAAACACAACTCGGGCAACCTTTTGCTCCTTAGAATGCTGGTAAGTGATAGCTTGCAAAGGAGAGAGAACGTGGAACAACGTAAGGAGAGAGAACGTTCTATTGCATAATACGATTCAATATAAGAATAAAGTAACAAGCTAGGTTAAATAGAAAACGGAAAAATCCTAACTAAACCCTAATTAACGATATGACTAAACTACCCTGGAAATAATATAACATTTACAAAAATATACATTCACACCCCCCCTCAAACTCATGATGCGAGGCCGGAGAGCATCGAGAGTTTGCCAAGGAGGAAACGAAAGCGAGTAGAGGTGTGCGTCTTAGTGAAGAAGTCAGCCAACTGAAGAGTGGAAGAGACGAAGGGGAGAGCAATGGTGCCGGACTGAAGATGATGGCGAACAAAGTGACAATCAATTTCAATATGTTTGGTGCGCTCATGAAAGACCGAATTGTGGGCAATCTGGATGGCACTCTTATTATCACAATAAAGAGGCGTAGGAGAAGAGAGAGTGACACCCATATCCGATAAAAGCCAACGCAACCAAACAACCTCAGAAGTGGCATGAGCCATAGCACGATACTCAGCTTCAGCAGTAGAACGAGCAATAACAGATTGCTTTTTGCTTTTCCAGGAGATAAGAGAATCACCTAGAAAAACACAGAAGCTAGATGTTGACTTCCTATCAGAGACATCCCCAGCCCAGTCGGCATCCGCATAAGCCCGAAGTATCAAGTCTGAAGAAGAAGAGATAAGCAAACATTGGAACATAGTGCCACGAATATAGCGCAGAATACGAAGCAAAGCAGCCCAATACGTAGAGCGAGGAGCACAAACAAATTGACTAACAATATGCACAGCGTAGGCAATATCTGGCCGAGTGACCGTGAGATAAACAAGACAACCAACAAGCTCGCGATACTCAGTCGAATCAGCAAGTGGAACCCCATCTGTAGGAGAAAACTTAACATGAAGCTCAATAGGAGTATCGACAGTTTTGTCATCGGTAAGCTGAGCACGATGAAGAATGCCAGTTGCATACTTAGTCTGAGACGAGATAACCTTTAGGAGAGGAGGCAACCTCAATACCAAGAAAATAGCGAAGGGGCCCCAAATCTTTCATTTCAAACTCCTGAAATAAATGACGTTTGACCTCACTAATAGCAGTAGAGTCCGAACCAGTAATGATCATGTCGTCAACATAGAGCAAGATTAGAACCAAACCATGAGGAGTGCGGCGAACAAAGAGAGCAGATTCATGAGTGCTAGGCTGAAAACCAATCTGAAGCACTACATCATGAAAACGTGCATACCAAGCACGGGGAGACTGTTTGAGACCATACAGAGCACGGCGGAGATGACAAACCAAGCCAGAATCATGAGAGAAGCCTGGAGGGGGGCGCATATAAACTTCCTCAGACAGATAACCATTAAGGAACGCATTTTTAACATCCAACTGATAGAGAGGCCACTGGTGCGTAGCAGCAACAGAAATCAAAGTACGAACAGTGGTCATCTTGGCAACAGGAGCAAAAGTCTCCTCATAATCAATACCATATTCCTGAGAGAAACCCTGCGCAACTAAGCGGGCTTTATACCACTCCAAAGAACCATCAGAATGAGTCTTAACTTTGAAAACCCATTTGCAGCCAATAAGATTCTTACCCTTCGGGAGAGGAACCAATTCCCAAGTTTGAGTATTAGCAAGAGCAGTGAGCTCGTCATTCATAGCTTTCACCCAATCAGGATCATTACAAGCTTCTTTATAGTTTCGAGGTTCAAAATAGGTATGTATAAGAGATAAGAAAGAACAATAGGAAGAAGAAAAACAAGTATTAGTAAAACCAAGTCTTACCGGAGGGCGACGAGCACGAGTAGGATAGCGGTGGTCGGGCGGATCAGAGTCTGTTGAAGCAGAAATAGGACGACGGGTATAGTGCTGAGGGAAGGGAGGAATAAGGTGGGAATCAGAGGAGGCAGGGAGAACAACAGGAACGTCAGACAATGCGAGAGTATGAACATACTCCTCGACAGGGACTTCCGATGGGAATGGGTCAAGATGCACAAGATCCGCTTTGGTGACTGTAGCAGGTGCGGATGGTAGAGAGAAGAAAGGGAGATGCTCAAGGAAGGTGACATGCCTAGACACATACAGTTTCTTGGACACAGGATCATAACAACGATAGCCCTTTTGTTGGAGCCCATACCCCACGAAAACGCATAAAACACAACGAGCACTGAGCTTAGTGCGATCGCGCTTAGGAAGAAGAACAAAACAGGTAGAACCAAACACACGGAGGAGAGAATAGTTAGGAACCTGACCATAAAGATGTTCATACGGAGACAAGCCAGAGAGAAGAGGAGTAGGCATCCGATTCAGGAGATAAGCTGCAGTAAGGACAGCCTCGCCCCAAAAGACAGCAGGCATATGGGAAGACAGAAGAAGAGACCGTGCCGTGTTAAGAAGGTGACGATGCTTGCGTTCAGCACGCCCGTTTTGAGCGGGAGTGTCAGTACAAGAAGATTGATGAATTGTCCCGTGAGTGGCTAAAAAATCAGTAAATTCACCCAATGAATATTCTCCACCCAAATCGGAGCGAAGGATTTTGATTTCTGTTGAAAATTGAGTTTGAACCATTGCATGGAAAGTACGATAAACTTGGAAAAAATCAGATTTGCGTGTCAACAAATAGACCCATGTAAACCTGCTAAAATCATCCACAAACGAAACATAATACTGAGAACCACCTTTTGTTGCAATGGGGGAAGGTCCCCACAAATCTGTATGAACAAGTTCAAATGGAGAAGTAGAGACAGAAATACTTTTATTAAAAGGTAAAGCAGACATTTTGGCAAACTTGCAACCACTACATTCTGAAATATCACTCACTGAAATGTTTCCCAAATGACCAAACTTAACCAAAAGTTTCAAACGTTCACTAGATAAATGACCTAATCTAGAATGCCAAAGATAAAAAGGAGAAGACTGTTGATCTAAACTAAAAGACGACATGGCAGTGGTGGTAGTGTCAATGGGAACATGCAAACTCTCCAAAACATAAAGATCTCCAACCCTACGCCCGGTCCCAATCTGCTTCTTGGATATCCGATCCTGCACAACACAACCAGAAGAGGAAAAGAACACATCAAACCCAGAGTCAGACAATTGACTAATTGAAAGAAGGCTAAGAGATAATTGGGGAACATAAAACACATTTGGAATAGACACCGAAGAAGATGAGGTGGGAAGAACAGAACCAACAGAAACGACATGCATAAAAGAGCCATTGGCAGTAGAAATACTAATTGGAGAGACAGGAGATACACAATTACTAAGTAAAGACAAGACAGGAGTCATATGATGGGAAGAACCGGAATCGAAAATCCATGTGGTAGATAAGATACCTGTGGTATAAGAACCATGCAAACCTGACTGACTGGTGGTGGTGGTTAGGGCAGAAGCTTGTGAATGACCCCCTTGAGTGGCAACCACAAATGCACGAAACTCCTGATACTGGTCAAACAATGGAAATAGTGGAGTACTCGCACTAGTAGGAGCTGCAAGGGCAGCAGGAGAGCGAGGATACTGCTGTGGTGGTCGAGAATACTGCTGTGGGGGTCGAGAATACTGTTGTGGGGGTCGAGATGAGGAGGCCTGCATTTGAGGAGAGTTACGTCCATTCATCTGTAAAAGTTTAGGGCACACATGCTTCCAATGTCCCTTCTGACGGCAGAAGCTACACTCATCCATAGCAACGCGAGGCTTAGGCTTGCTTGTAACCTGAAGCAAGTGTGAAGCTGGAGTGGGCAAGAGCGGTGCTGAATGCACAATATGTGGAGCAAGTGGAGTGGCAAACACAGATTGAGAGGATGAAGCAATAGACCCCACCTTGAATCGAGTTTCCTCAGCTATAAGTTCACGAACTGCACCATTAACTGAAGGTAAGGGAGAACGATGGAGAATAGCCCCACGAAGGGGCTCAAATTGCCCACGAAGGGCCATGAGAAACTGTACAAGACGCTGTCTCTCACGGTACTCCATACAAGAAGAAAGTGTCTGAAATTCAGCAGGTTCCATTTGAGCTAATTGATCCCAATACCGTGTCATCTCATTGTAAAACTCCTGAATAGATTTATCCTGTTGGGTGGCATGCCGAATGGACATTTCGAGTTCATACTGCTTTGCAAAGTTTGACTCAAGGTACAAATCCCGCAAATAATCCCAAACTTCCTTAGCCGTATCATACTTGGAAAAGTTCATACCAATGCTTGGTTCGACAGAATTATGAAACCATGTGAGCACTCTTCCGGTTTCTAGTTCCCACTTCGCAAAAGCAGCTGCATAACCTTCCGCTTTACGGTCAGAAGGCTTTACTATAGATCCAGTAACATGGCCCCACATACCCTTGCCAACGACAAAATTCTTCATAACACTTGCCCAATATGCATAGTTATCCCCAGTTAAACGAATACTTATCCCTCTATCCTCAGCCATAGTAATAGAACAAAAATATTCCAATACTCACAGACAACTCAAACTCAGTTACCAGATCAGGTGCTTAAAAGTAGGTAAAATAAACCTAACAGAGTCTCCAATAACTTCAACAGAGCTTCAAAGAATCAATAGGAACAATAACACCCCCAAACAGTGCTCAAAACTACAGATTAGGGCCAAACAGAGACAATAATACCTTCAAACAGTGCCGAAATAGGAGTCAGAAAAACTTCAGAGAAGTTTCGAGTGCCAATGGAGGTCGCCAGTGGCCGGAAAACAATCGTCGGTGGTCAGCGAGGGTCAGAAAACAGTCATCGGTGGTAGGCAACTACTGGGCTTTGCATGTCGGTGGTTGGCAGCGGCAGTAAGGTGATTGTTGGAAGTTGTCGATATAGTAGGTGTTGTTGGAGGTCGTCTGAATATGTAGAGAGGGAGAGAGAGGGAGAGAGAGGGAGAGAGAGAGAGAGAGAGAGAGAGAGAGAGAGAGAGGTGCGATCAGCCCCTATCGGGCTTTGATACCATGATAGCTTGCAAAGGAGAGAGAACGTGGAACAACGTAAGGAGAGAGAACGTTCTATTGCATAATACGATTCAATATAAGAATAAAGTAACAAGCTAGGTTAAATAGAAAACGGAAAAATCCTAACTAAACCCTAATTAACGATATGACTAAACTACCCTGGAAATAATATAACATTTACAAAAATATACATTCACAGTAAGAAGTGTTGGTGCAAAATCTGGGACCGTCAAAATCTAGAGCCTTGCGGAACTTGAACAGCCTGATGGAATCCGCTTCGAGTCACATTACAATGTCGCTTTCCAAAAACAGTATTCGCCCCCACCAATTGGTTGCAGAGAATCTGTTCTGAGAATAAAACGAAGCCCGAGCAATAATCTTTTGCCTACGTCTGCACAAACGAAGGACAGACAGAATACCGAGCCTAAAAGAATCAAAAGAACCAAGGGCTGTTAATTACGTTTCTGCAGAATAACGGAATAACGGCACTGAAAGCAACAAATTAGAGAGGGAGAGTTTCTTGAATTATCATGTCCCAAATGACTTAACCAATAGCCTATTTATAGACTTATAGGCACCCTTACCTCAAAGGTTGTCTTTAGTAAACACACATTAGGAAGGGTCATGTCTTTTGAAGACAATTAATTAATAGAAAGGATCATGCCTTTTAATTGGCACCCTTTCATGAAAACAATTAATTAGTGAGGGTCAT
This sequence comes from Rhododendron mucronatum var. ripense, assembly GCA_019656295.1. Taxonomy (NCBI): domain Eukaryota; kingdom Viridiplantae; phylum Streptophyta; class Magnoliopsida; order Ericales; family Ericaceae; genus Rhododendron; species Rhododendron mucronatum. The sequence continues at coordinate 5,855,281 of BPLT01000002.1, read as the reverse complement.
ACCTCTTGGAGGCACCCCATGTTTCACATCCCTTCCTAACAATCACACCTTTTCTAACAAGCACACCCTAAATTAACAGGTGTAATAACTATTCACATAAAGTCATAACCTATGTGAAAAGGTGTTGCACCTTTTCACAAAAAAACCTCTCTCAAACATTCATGTTGGGATTTGTCCCACATTGGTTAATTATCTCCTCCAAAACTAATATATGAGCCTGAGCAGCCTCTCCACTCTTTGCCAATTGGTTTGGAGTTGGATGCTTTAACAATTCCTTTTATTTTGAAAAATCTCCAACAAATAGGCTAGAAGTTAGTGTAATTTTTATGTCAATGTCTTCAGAACACAGAAGAACATAGTAGTAGATCTATAAACTAATTGAATGACTCTAGTGAACTATATGCTTCAGCTCTGCTGTGGGCTATCACATTCCATGATTTGGCATAGCATAAGCTTTACTAAACCCTTTCTGAAAGCTTCTTTTTGTCACATTTTTGGCTTTAGTCGTAGTGCTTTACTAAAACCTTTCTAAAAGCTCTTTCTGTTGCATTTTTGGCTTTAGTCGTAGTTTGGAGGAAATAAATTAATGATGTGGTTGACTGCATCCCTTTTTAGCCCACAGTTTTTAAAATGTAAATCTGGTGCTTGTTTCCATGCTGTCTGCAGTAATAAATGACTATGATTATATATTTGCGGAAAATGGCCTTGTGGCCCACAAGGACAGGAAGCTTATTGGGACCGAGGTACTTTTGAGATCCAATTCATTTTTACCAATCCGATCTTAACTTAAAACCCTGGGTATGTCCCCCTTTTGTTCACATGCAAGCTCTTACCACAGTCTCTTATCTCAACTCCAAAATTCGTACGACACTTTAGCTATGTTTGGTTTGATGGAATGGAATGGTTATTCCTATGGAATGTCTACTCCGATGTTTGGTTCACTAAAAATTAAAGGAATAGCCATTCCACGTGGAATTATTATTCATTCAAACAAAGGATTAACTATTCTATTTGAAAAGTAAAGAATTACAATTCCATTCCACCATCCCTATTTGGATTGTTAAAATCACTCACATAACTACTAATGCCACTCCAAAATTTTCTGTTGCCACTCCAAAATTTGTTGTTGCCACTCCAAATTCCATTCCTTTGAGATGTGATTCCAGCATACCAAACACAGGAATTGGATTGCGAATTTCATTCTTGCTATTGATTCCTAGCAACAAGCAAACATGGGAATGTGAATGATTATTCCAATCTCAATTCCTCCAATTCCATTCCCTTCTTAGTTCCATTCCAATTTATATTCCATTCCATCCAACCAAACGCACCCTCAATCTAAATGCATTGGCAATTATCCACATGGTTCCTCTGGACAGCCTAGGTCTGGGTATTTCACTCATAATGCAGACTTCCATAGGAATCATGAAAATTTGGCTTCCTAATTTGGCCTCTTAAATGCCAAATAACCCTTGAACAGTGTCTTGATACAAGTGATTCTTTTTGGTTGTGCTCTAGCACATTCTACAAGTGAAAAAGGAAGAATAGACTAAAACTAAATATTTGATGACTTGATGATTGACCTATGGGTAGTAGAAGGCTACGGGTCCTTCAAGCCATTGTCCAATGTACTAAATGGCGGCCGCCGTGGTGCCTAGGCGCTCGGTAGTAGGTCGGTGCCAAGATTTCACCCTCAGCGGCTCGTTCGGCGGATTTGGAGATTTGGCGGAGCTTGGCGGCTAAGATCTGGCAGAGCTAGGCAGCGTCTCAGCGGGCTTGGCAGAGCTAGGAGGCCATCTTGGCAGGCTTGGCGGAGTTTAATTGCCTTAAAAATATTAAAAATATATATTTTTTTAAAAACGACGAATCGCTCGGCGGCGCCTAGGCGCTTGGCTGCAGGTCGCCGCCCGACTAGCTCCGAGCGCCATTTAGAACACTGCCATTGTCTATATGCTTAGCCTCCACTGTAGTATCTTTCTGTTTTCCTTGTTTGGATTGCTTATTGTTTATTGCTTCCTCAACGGGTTTTCTCTGCAGAGCTTGAAGTCATATTTGGGAGAAGATAAACTCAAAGTAATATGTTTTTCCTGCTCCTTGCTAGTTTTCTTAGTATATAGATATTGTGCCTCTGATTAAGACATGGAAATGTATATGATTTGTATGGAATAGCATAGCAAAGTGCAAATTCTTGAATAATTAATCTGCTAGAAAGCAAAGGGCCGTAAATCAGGAAACTGTTTATTATCTGATGACATCATGGTTTACACTCAGGAAAGAAACAAGAAGGTCTTATCTCCACCTTTGGTCAGATTACTGGTCACGAACCGTATTAGAAGCATCCATTTTTCCCCCAGGAAGTTTATTTTATAGGCGAATAATAGCAGGAGAGCGGAATTATTTCTTCTGGTCAATTTAGATGTGGAATTGCTTTTCTAGGTTGCAGCCGTTGAATTGTAGGCTTGAACTCTGCACTGTAGAAAACCTTTACAAGTTTAATACTTGTATATTGATGTAACATTTTACTGATGGTATGCAGGAGTTTATAAATTTTACCCTACATTATATAGCTGACTTGGACATTCCAATAAAAAGGTTAGTGGATTGGAAGCATGAGTTTTTGGTATCCATTATTTTTAGCATCTGACCCCTTTCCTTATCCGGTTTCTACTTTAGAGGAACATTTATAGAATTCAGAAGCGGGATGCTCAATGTATCACCAATTGGCCGAAACTGCAGCCAGGAAGAACGTGATGAGTTTGAAAAGTATGACTAGGCATGATATCTTAATTTGTGCCAATGTTTGAGTATGCAGTTTGGGTCTTTATAATAATCACTTATCATGTGAGATTGCTTGAAAATTTAATGTACTGAAATTACATCCAGGTTCAAAACATACACCCCAATATGGTCTCTGTGCTCCGTGAGAAATTTTCCCACCTTAATCTCACCTTTTCTATTGGTGGACAAATAAGTTTTGATGTGAGTGGATTTCATTGCTTGTCTATGCTTTTATAATTCTTATGCTCCGCTTAAGTAGGCAGCCGGTCATTGCCAGCTAATTTGACATTATGTTTTCTTTGGTGTAGAAGGTGTTTCCTCAAGGTTGGGATAAGACTTATTGCTTGGGGTACCTAGATGATTTTCGTGAAATTCACTTCTTTGGAGACAAGACCTACAAGGTAAAACATATGCCTTATCCATTTATTTGGATTTTCCCTCCTTTTCTGATGGCGATGTTTTGCTCCCTTGCTTGGTATTTCCTGTGAGCCCACTAACTTGTTATTGAACCTCGGGTTCCCTGTAGTCATGTCTTGTAATGTGTTTTAATAGATCATGTGAATTTTTTTTGGCTGAATATTTTGTAATACTCCATTAGGACTGACATGCTTGGGTGTTTGTTTGAGCAGGGAGGAAATGACTTTGAGATATACGAATCAGAGAGAACCTTGGGCCACACAGGTCCGCCCTATATTTGAGCTTATTGATGCAATTTAATGTACCTGGGAAATTTCTATTTGCCATAGCATCTATAGGACCAAATGTGTAATTAGCAAAGTTTTTGCAAAGAAAGCTTCAATCAAGTCGTTTCATTTTGTATTCAATCATATCCACATGTATCTATTCATCTGCCAGAATTGAATGACTGCAAAAAATTGGATACATAACTCAAAATACATAATTGGCAACATTCTATTCATTGCAACTATTCATTTTGTACAAGATGGACTTAATGTTTCGCTAGAGAAGGAATACTTTAATTTTCATTTCGCATCCAAATGACCGTTTAATTTGATTTCAGTGCCAACGTTGCACTGGCAGTGGTTTTGGTTTGCCTGGTGGGGTGGACGGCGGCGTGTTGGTGGTTACGGCGTTTGTTGTGCTGTGCTGGGCTGTTAGGGTTTGGGTAGGCTTGGGCCTCTTGGGTTTGGCACTGCCTATGTTCTCTATGGGCATGCTTGTGTGGGTTTGGGCTTATTTTTATATCTGGGCATTTTAGGCCTTGTTTATTTTGAGCTGTATTGGTTTCAAATCTGGGCATTTTGAGGACTAAAGGGTGTTTTTTGGGCTTCGCCCTGGGTGTTCGGGCTTGGCCCGCTTTTTAGGGCTTTGCCCCTCATGTGCTTGGGCCTCAGCTCATTTTCCAACCTTTGATTGGATCCCCATCCCCTCTCCCCCTACTTGATGTACCCCTATCAAGTTTCTTAATAAATTTTGTCGCGTTTCAAAAGAAGAAAAAAAAAACGTCGCTCCCTTTATGTTGCTATTTTTCCCCCTCATAATCGCTAAAAAACTGAACTTGTTTGTTCTGTTGACAGTTACCAGCCCTGAGGATACGATGAAGCAATGTACAGCACTCTTTCTGACCAAGCAAGTTTGATGTCCTCGAGGTTATTTCAACGTTGTTTCCTTTGGCTTCTATCCATTTGTAATTTAGATAGCCCCGATAATTGATAGCAGAAATATCTGTTTCAATCCATAATGACTTTCATAGTTCATTATTGTGTTCAAATGGAGAGCATTTTTATGTTCCCATTGTGCCCTAGGAGTTTCAATATATCATTCAGTCAGATGATAGACTGACGTTGCCAATAACTTGTACTCCTAGTATTAAGCTAGATTGTATTCAATTTATGGAAGCACAAATGTCATTGATGTTTTTTCCCCCTTCAAACCACTATATGTCTACGGTCTGTTTTTGTCATATTTTATAGGATAAATTTTCGTAGTCGTCCCTCTAGTTTAACGGTTGCCTCAATTTTGTTCTTCTAGTTTCAATTGTCTCAATTTCGTCCCTATAGTTTATTTTACGTTCCAAATTGGTAAAATCGTTAACGCCGTTAATGAAACTAACGGAAAAATATTATTAAAAAATTAAGTGCTTCAATCTTCAATCTGATTGAACTAGTGCGAAGCTCTTTTTTTTTTATCATTTTATCCTGAATGGTCGTAATGAATTTTTGGCTCTAAGGCTTTTCAACGAGCACCCGAAGACTCTTTATTTAGTTTCAGGGCTCTCTTCGGGTGCTCATTGAAAAGCGTTAGAGCCAAAAATCTATTATAACCATTTAAGATAAAATGATTAGAAAAATAAGATCTTCGCACTGGTTCAAACAAATTAAAATTTGGAATACTTAATTTTTTAACTATATTTTTTAATACTCCCTCCGTCCCTTCTTTAGTGTCCAGTATTCCATTTTAGGCTGTCCCTTAATAAGTGTCTATTTTGTAAAGTTATGGGGTAAAAGTTGATGCATTGTCTATTTTGTCCCTAAAAGTATATTTTATTTTGAAAAGTTAGTGAGTAAAAATGTAATGATGATGGGTAACTAGGGAAAATAGAGAAAAAGGTTGATGTGAATGTGTAATTATGATTTCTTTTTAATAAGTTGGAGTTACGAAGCAGGACATTTAAAAAGGGACGGAGGGAGTATATAAACGGTGTAAAAAATAAGTGTTCCAATTTTCAATCCGTTTGAACCGGTGCAAATATCTTAATTTTCTAATCATTATCTTGAATGGTTATTAATGGATTTTTGGCTCCAAACCCTTTCAATGAGCACCCTAAGAGAGCCCTGAAACTAAATAAGGAGTCTTCGGGTGCTCGTTGAAAGGCCTAAGAGCCAAAAATTCATTACGACCATCTAGGATAAAATGATCAAAAAAATAAGATTTTCGCACCGGTTCAACCATATTAAAAATTGGAGCACTTAATTTTTTAATCATATTTTTTCGTTAATTTCATTAACGGGCGTTAACGATTTTACCAATTTGGAACGTAAAACAAACTACAGGGACGAAATTGAGACAATTGAAACTAGAAGGACGAAATTGAGACAACCGTAAAATTAAAGGGACAACTACAAAAATTTGCCCTATTTTATATCAATGAGATTGTAATAATTTCTATCGGCAATGAGTAAAAATTGGGGAGGGATGCAAGTTTTCTTTGAATAATAGTAATGGGTCTTGGCTAGGGAACAGAATTGTTAGTAAGCTCTCCCAACCAGGTTGAATAATAGTAATGGGTCTTGGCTAGGGAACAGAATTGTTAGTAAGCTCTCCCAACCAGGTTTTTGCACCTGAAAAGTTACACCTATTTTTATGTTCAGTTTAGAAATACTTGGCACATATCCATCTCTCCCCTCATTGTCAATAACAGATCTTGTTACCAAAATGGCGTAGATTTAGCCCAAACAAACGAATAAGAACGCAAGCAAATGGAATTGGTGAGTTTTTTCGTTTTTTACCCCAAAAAAAAAAAGGAATTGATGAGACTCTTGTGTTCTAATCCAACTCTGTAGATTCCCTCAATTTGGATTTCTCAGTGGTTGAGATATTGTCCGGTATACCCAACATATTACACGCCAATTCTGGACCACATTGTAATTACCAAGAGGATGTTTTGTTTTTGGTTTTTTTTCTTTATCTTAGATTAGAGACTGTCAAGAACTTATTAATAATACTGACATTATAGTACCAAGAACTATAACAGCCCCTTTGGATGGTGAGATAAGCAAGGGGGGCCCTTTCTTATAATCTCACCATTTTTGGTGAGATTGGATGAGAAAACGGAGAAACCAGTCAAAACATTTCATTTCTGTTCTTTTCTCTCAATTTCTTACCAAAATAGTCAATCCAAACAAGTGATTTGGCTAGAAATCAAACCCTTTCTTTTATTCCTTCTTGAAATCACTCCATCCAAAGGGACTGTACCATAAAGAACTGACTAATTGTATAAGAAACTTATTGCATAGAAAACAGTGGCAAAAGCACACTGTCAGTCGCCTCCATTGATATTATCAACGATAAGAAATCATGTGACGATAGGAAATGGGACACATGCATTGGTGAGGGATAACAAGGCAAGGGTCCCGACACAAATTTCCATGCAACCTAAAAGTGATAAGCTAAATACAGTGATTCCGCCAGCAATCTCTCCACAAAAATCTTACCTATAACAACCTATGTCGAGCAACCGAGGTAGACACATGCATCCTAAACAGCCCGTTTTGGCAATCCGTCAATAAGAAAATTACACCGACAATGAGCAAAAAAACCAGAGAAGATTCGCTTGCCACCATCTTATACATTTACTGAAAGGGTTTTACAAGAGTATTTCATGGACCATTCTTATACTGCAACTCGAATAATTTACTTGTGCAGAAGAACATAACTTCCAATTCTGAATCATGCCATCAGAAAATTGGCAAAGCCTTCTTTATAGTCAAAATAAAAAATACAAATTTGTGAGATCATAGTATGTAACAAAGAGTTCCTGCGTACGAAATCGATTCCCCTGCGTACCTTTTTTCTGAAAGAAAGCACCCAGTTTGCAAGCACTTACCTCCTCACCTTCTCTTCAATCAACATATTTACGAAGCACCCAACCTCACATGAACTACTACCCTTGTCTAGCCTATGCCAATATTCATATATTGGAAATGGTAAACAAAGAGAAATCGAAAGGCACTCACGCAAGGGCTATGTTTGGATATAAATTTGCGGTGGCCAAAAAATATTTTGTGGAGATTTTCTCAAAATCAGTTAACAAATCCAAGATCCAAGCACTGTCTAAACAGGTGCTTGAGGGGAATGGGGTCGTATAATAACTGAACAACGATGAATCCTTCTCCCTCATTTGTAGTTGTGCATTCTCTTTGCTGAGCTGAGAGTATTAGATAGAAGCATTGAAATAGTTATGGGTCCAACTCCCCCGGGAACTGGAGTAATAGCTGAAGCAATCTTGCAAGCCTCCTCATGACATACATCTCCAACCAAACGATACCCTTTTGCACTTTTCGCATCCTGTCACATAAAATGCACACAGAATCAGCTCAGTGCTACTAAACTCAAACTGCAAAGCAACTCTCTAACACACACATCCACAACACCCACCCACCCCCCCCCCCCCCCCCCCCCCCGGTGATGTAAGCATGTGAACATTGTGAAGAAGCCAAAAAAAATATCCAGCTCACCTCAACTGGATCTCTCTCTCTAACATTGTGAAGAAGCCAAAAAGACCCAGCTCACCTCAACTGGATTAATTCCAACATCGATAACAACAGCAGCACCAGGCTTTATCCAACTACCCCTCGCCATGTTTGCTTGCCCTACAGCAGCAATGATGATATCTGCTTGTCTTGTGATCTCCTCCGGATTATTGGTTCTGGAATGGACAACGCTGACAGTAGCATCTTCCCTCTAGAAATTAGATCACATCAAGAAGTTAAAAAGGGAAAGAAACAAAATTAGATACAAAAATAACATTCAGTTTGGTGAAGTAACTTGGACAGAGGCTGACATAGTAAAAATCCAGGAACCATAAGATTACCTGCAGCAATAGAGCAGCTGGCGTTCGAACAATATTGCTCCTGCCAATCACAACAGCCCTCCTTCCCTTGATATCCATGCCATATCGATGTAGCTGCTCTATGCATCCAGTAGGTGTACATGAAACAAATAAGGGCTCTCTACCGCGCATGGCAAGGCGTCCAATGTTAAGTGGGTGGAATCCATCCACATCTTTCTCAATGCAAACGGAATTCAAGATATTCTGCTCATTCATATGCTGGCACACAATCCATGAACAAAATCAGAACTGTAGACTTTAGTCTTAATGACAGTTATAAATTATGTAGCATGGACACGGATATGGACACGGCAATTCTAAAAAAATAGAGATACGGACACGGCGAGGGACACGCCACGTGTATAAATAAGTGTGTGTATATATACACACACACACATTTTTTCTTTCTTCCATGTCTGTTGACGAAGACATGTCCCATATGAATGTATGAGATTAAAATGGTTCAAATAAAGGCATAATTATAGTTTAACCCAAATGTTTTGAATAATTTCATATTAACCCCTAAAAATTAAAAATGATACATTGACTCCCAACCGTGTCCCCTATCAAAAAATAATAAAAATTATTGGACACGCCACATGGCATGTCCAATACGTATTTGGGCGTGTCCGCGTGTCCAATACATGGACACAACGCCCTTTTGGAGTGTCGGTGCTTCATAAGTTATAATTAAGGCCTTACCATACACTTGCCACAACTTGGTTTATTTGCAAACTCCATGCAGTGTTGGCTAGGCAAAAGATATAATCTCACTGCAGAATAATGCTATAGGGCTAACCATTTATTGACCATACCTTAATATCTTTGTTTACTTGAATTTCTAAAAATGCACAAACCAAACATAAATGCATGTTTTCTATTGCCGTTGTTTCATTTAAAAGGTATGTTCTCATAACAAGGTTTAGAAAAAAGAGAGTAAAATGCAGTACACAGAATAAGGAACTCACGGAAGGAAGAGGTAGCTGAACAAGAATTCCATGTTCATAGGGATCATCATTGAAGCCTGAGAGCTTAAGCACTTCCTGTTCTGTGGAGTCTTCAGGCAAGTGCACTTAATAGGAATTGATCCCCACAGATTCACAAGCTTTCTTCTTGTTGCGTACGTGATAAGTGCCGAAATATTGATATTTTGATTCTTCAAACTACACTTGTTAGTTGTTTATATTTGTTTATTGATATTGATTTTGCTTTTATTTTGTTTATAGGTTGCTCGAGCTCATTGCCCAAGATTTTGGATAAAAACGTGATTTGAAAGAACTGCGAGGTTGAAATACGGAGTTACTCAAAGCTGGGGAATCAACTAATTAATACGCGAAGTTTGAAGGGCCTTTATGCAATTAGTTCTTTAGAACCCTATTAAAACAATTGAAACCTACTGCCTTTCGGCAGTCAGTTTTGGGGAACGACAGTCGGCTTTTGGGGTTCTCTGCCGTGAAGAAATTGGACGAGCGACGAGGCTTCGAGTGGAAAATTCAACATCATCCGATTCATCTCTTTCAATGGCCGGCTAAATCCTCCTTCTAGGGTATAGATGAAGCTCGAATTCTGAGTAACCTTTTTATGTTTTGATTTAGGTTTTATTATTCGAATCACGGTTTTTTGATTTTCAATGAGTTATTTATGATATTACTGTTTTCCAGCAAATCTTGTGTATGAAATTCTAGGATTTATACACGTTCATACAACAGTTTGAATTGTTTTGTGATAACTGGTTAGATGGATTATACTATGTAAGACGAGTCATGCTGATGAGACGATCTGTGCTTGATTAGAGACGGTTCGTACTGGTAAGACGATTCGTGCTAGGCAGAGATAGTCCATGCCGATTGGTGATTCATAAATATCATTAGGCGATACCGTGAGGGCCCATGAACCCTAACGATATCCGGATTGATTCGAATAATTAACCTTTATCATCGCATGAATATTGTTACAATGGGTCGAGTGGATTCGAAACCCTAGATTCTCTTATAAACTCTCTTTACTTTTAATTGCTTTGCATTAATTTAGTTTGCATAATTTTAGAAATCAAACAATCAAATCCTTTTCCGAATTAAGTTAGAAGTCAATTGAAATAACTGCAATTTAGCCTTCGTAATCCATGAGGACAAAACTCGGAGTACTTACCGCTATCTTTTAGGTAATAGTAATATTTTGTTTTATTAATTATTTTTGATACGGAAACGATCCGATCAAATTTTGGCGCCGTTGCCGGGGATTACAAGCACGGTTGCGTTGTTTCGATTAATTTTTATTTTAGTTCTCAGCCTAGATTTTTTTTTTCTATCATTATTTCTCTTGTTTTTGTATTAGTTTTATTTAGTGCAGGCTTCTTGACTTTGCTCGAGATTATTCTTAAGCTCACAATTGCTTGGTGTCGGAGGAAGTCTGCTACGGTTACTGAACTTTGACCCAAAAGAACGGTAAGTTTTTGTTATTCTTACTTTTTATTTTCACTTGTTTTAGTAGAGTAGCGTGCATTTGAGATTTTTTTTTTTTATTTCATTGTAAAAAAATTTTAAAAATGGAATTTGCTTATACTCCCCAGTGTTCTGAGTATGTCCAAGAGCAATTTACTTCTACCCAGTGGTTTCCTGAATCGAGTTATAATTGTTACTCCAACATTTATAATTCTGGATGGGAAAATCGCCCCAATTTTACATGGACACAAGAACCTTTGAACCAATGTTATGCCTCATCCCCAAGGCTAGCTTTTTCTAATTCTTTCGATTCCTGTGCTAGCTACCCCACTTCTCTGCAGCAGCCATATCAACACCAAGCTCCCCCTCCACCTCAAAAATATTCTATTGATTTTCAGGAGAAGATGTTGCAAGCTTTTGAAGAGTTTAGGGCTTGTAAACAAGAGCGTACCCAACTGCTTCACTCACAATCCCAATCTTTATCAAAGATAGAGGCTTATGCGGACCAAATAGAAATTGCGATTAGTGGATGGGAGGAGAAAATAGTATTGAATAATGAGAACGTAGTAATGGACACAGTATATGAGGAGGATGCATGGGAGGAAGAGGACATTGAGCAGGTAGTAAGTACAGAGTATGGGGAGGATGCATGGGATGTGGGAGAGTCAATCACCATCTTCGAAGATTCTAGGATTGGAAAGGTGGTGTTATCAAAGGAGAGCATCGATTGCTCTTCTCCTGCATTGAACTCTACTTTTGAGACCATGTCAAGTGACCAAATGCTAAATCTTCAATTACAAGTTCTACCAAAGGAAACTGGGTATGTACCATTGGGCCCAGTAGAAACTTTCACCATGGTCACACCTTTACATGTGACTCAAACTAATGGGAAGAGAGTAGATGGCGAGTGTCAAGATTTTCAATGTAAAGTTGGGTGGGATTTTGTTTTGGGGTGTGATCCTTTGATTCCTACTCATCGAATGAGTACAATGACACTACTAGTCAAGGACACATTCCCTTGGTATGCTGATCATGTTCATATTTTAGGTAAGATTAAAATTTTGACTCACATGTTTGAACAATTCACTACACAACTTTTATTTGAGTCAAATAATTTTTCTTGGCATGATCCATATATTGTTAATTACAGGAAGCGACTTAAACTGATTTGAGCTTCATTGATGTCTGGCTGAAGACATATAACTTAGCGCTTCTTGGAAGGCAATCCAAGTGTCATTTGCCGTTTAGTATCGTATTTGAGTTTTTTTTTTTTTTTTTACTGTCTTTTTTTTTTTGATGAGTTTTTTTTTTACTGTCTATTATTCTTTCTTTTTGAGTTTTTTCTTTCTTTCTTTTCCCTTCCTCTCTAATTTTTTTTTTCTTTGTGCGTCTTGGAGGCTAACATTTTGCAGGTTATTCAATTCAAGTTGGGGGGTCTCTCTCTTGCTGTATTTTAGCCTGCTTAGTTTCTCCTATTCGAGGTGATATCTTTCCTCTCTTTTCTGTTTTTGTCCTATCTTTTCATTTTCTTGCTTTCAATGCGGACATTGAATAGTTCAAGTTGGGGGGAGAGATCATTTTGTTCTTTTTGCATAGTTAAAATTGAAAAAATAAAAAATATCGTGAGATCTTTCTTGCATGGGACTTGGAATTTGCGAGATATTTATTAGTTGCTTGAATTGAGGCATGTTGGCATTGTTTGGGTATTTTGTGGACTGTTAGTTCTTTATGCTATCTTGTTAATGCATGTAGCTATGGCACTTGCACCTCTGCAATTCACGTTTATTTGGACTTAGTTTGCTTGTGAGTGTAGTTTGAACGTTCTCAATGGCTAGATTAGTGGAGACTTATGCCCTAGTGAGCTTTCGAGCCTTATCTTTTATTGGAGTGGTGTCACGTAACTTCTTAGTTTGTCACGAGAAGAGTCGATTTGTTGATGGTCTCACTATCTTTGATAATTGCTAAGTGTTGGAACTTGTTTGATCTATTACTATCTTGGGTTTGGTTAGACTTATGGATGATTCACCCCTTGGAGAGGATTATAGGCCATCTTTGTTATTATTTGAGCCGGTTCGTTCATTTGTTTTCACATTTACCTCTTGCAAGCCAATTTGAGCCTTACACGATTAGCCTTTTCTTGGTTAGCTCCACCTTCCATATTGTGTTTGGAGAAAGGCAAGAATGTAAAGGTAAAATTTTTGGGTAGTTTGTGAATTTTTGTGCCTGAATTGGTGGTGTCCCTTAAAAAAAAAAAAATACTACAAAAGAAAAAAAGAGAATAAGAAGAAGCAGAAAGGGGAACCAATATATTTGAAAGGGAGGAATTGTGCTTTATGGTTGAAAAATATTGAAAGGTTAGAAGGAGAGATAAGGTGGAGTTGAAAAGAGAGAAGAAAATGGGCGCACATTATTAAGTTTGCCCTAAGTTTGTTTGCCTATTCTCAGACACGTGATGTTTTTACTGTAACCTTGAAATATTTTTCCTCACCCCACATCACAACCAAAATTAAAGTCCTGTTTGATCCTTGGGGTGATGGGAAGTGGATTGATGGATGTGAGAGTGAGTTCCAATGCTTGGTGTTTTGTCCATGAGACCGTGTGTCCACCATAGTAAACGTTCTTTTAGTATCATAGTGTGCGAAGTGTTTTGCTTTCAATTGCATAACTTCCAACTGCACACTTGAGAGTTTATAATGCATCTTGTTTCGAGAGATTTTATTTGTGAGTGTATGACATTGTCAGCATTGAAGTCGAAGCTCGGTCCGGACAGAACTTTGAGTGGCATGTCATAAGTGACTAAGTCCAAGTGTTCACACACGCTAAATTAGGTGCCATGGTTTATGTGCATGTCTTCATAGCATTTTGAACTGATGTTGCCTAATATACTTGTGCAATGACTTTGTGCCTTGGCTTGAGAGACTGATGAGTTACTTGCAGGTTGTGAGTCTCATGTAAGGGGATTCACGGTGTTTTGTGGGTGATCACTACTGAAAACCCTCACGAGACTTCACTCGTCCTACCGGGGCCGCCCGGGGGTTTAAAAGAACTATCTATTTTAATTTGTCTTCATTAGTTTTTCTATTCTTTTCTTTGCTAGGGACTAGCAAAGTGTAAGTTGGGGGGCGTGATAAGCGCCGAAATATTGATATTTTGATTCTTCAAACTACACTTGTTAGTTGTTTATATTTGTTTATTGATTTTGATTTTGCTTTTATTTTGTTTATAGGTTGCTCGAGCTCATTGCCCAAGATTTTGGATAAAAACGTGATTTGAAAGAACTGCGAGGTTGAAATACGGAGTTACTCAAAGCTGGGGAATCAACTAATTAATACGCGAAGTTTGAAGGGCCTTTATGCAATTAGTTCTTTAGAACCCTATTAAAACAATTGAAACCTACTGCCTTTCGGCAGTCAGTTTTGGGGAACGACAGTCGGCTTCTGGGGTTCTCTGCCGTGAAGAAATTGGACGAGCGACGAGGCTTCGAGTGGAAAATTCAACATCATCCGATTCATCTCTTTCAATGGCCGGCTAAATCGTCCTTCTAGGGTATAGATGAAGCTCGAATTCTGAGTAACCTTTTTATGTTTTGATTTAGGTTTTATTATTCGAATCACGGTTGTATGATTTTCAATGAGTTATTTATGATATTACTGTTTTCCAGCAAATCTTGTGTATGAAATTCTAGGATTTATACACGTTCATACAACAGTTTGAATTGTTTTGTGATAACTGGTTAGATGGATTATACTATGTAAGACGAGTCGTGCTGATGAGACGATCCGTGCTTGATTAGAGACGGTTCGTACTGGTAAGACGATTCGTGCTAGGCAGAGATAGTCCATGCCGATTGGTGATTCATAAATATCATTAGGCGATACCGTGAGGGCCCATGAACCCTAACGATATCCGGATTGATTCGAATAATTAACCTTTATCATCGCATGAATATTGTTACAATGGGTCGAGTGGATTCGAAACCCTAGATCTTTTCTCTTATAAACTCTCTTTACTTTTAATTGCTTTGCATTAATTTAGTTTGCATAATTTTAGAAATCAAACAATCAAATCCTTTTCCGAATTAAGTTAGAAGTCAATTGAAATAACTGCAATTTAGCCTTCGTAATTCCTGAGGACAAAACTCGGAGTACTTACCGCTATCTTTTAGGTAGTAGTAATATTCTGTTTTATTAATTATTTTTGATACGGAAACGATCCGATCAGTACATAAGTTGCAGAATCCTTCATGTCACCCACTAGAATAACTGCTAATCCTGGAACAACACCAACCGTATCCTTCATCCTCGATATTTCAACAGTTATCTCATCTCTGATTTCCTTTGCAGTTGATTTTCCATTTCAGCAGCCATTGCAGCTGCACAACAAATCAATGAAATTTACAAACCACGAATACCTAATACAAAAGACGAACTACCAGTTCCACATTTCAATGGAAAAGCCAAAAGAATACAACACCCAAAATGCTCCCAGCACAATAAAAACAGAATCGGATATCAAAAGAGAAACTTTTTTCCTATTTTCTCCTTGCCCTCCCAAAAGCCCATTCGCTAAAGCCACTTCCCGCTTTACCAAAACAAAATATCTCTAGGTGTTTCAATATCTGAAGCATTCCAAATTGGACATGAAAATAGTGAATACTTATACCCATATTAGTCTTCCAAATCCAACGCAAGAGATGTACTCAACAAATGTGCCCAACAAAGAAAAGTAATGAATTTTTTATCATATAAAGAAAATCTGCTTAACCTACTCATTTACACTATTCAAATGAGTGAAGCATCCGAGATTAACAAACCATGGAACTTCTTAGCTTCCTCAAGAAAATACAGCTGGATTATCCTTAAGGTCTGAGAATCTGATATGAAGATTTCTCTTAAAATTAAAAGGCCGTCTAACAAAGAATGTGAAACAAGATTTAACTCACTATTGTCACATCACTTCTTGTTCATACTCTTAAGGAGAAACAAGAATAAAATATCATACTTTCATTTATGGATTCAACAGGATATCTGACTAGTAGGCTCTAAAGAACACCCTACATATTGTGAGCCACAAATTCTAGTTATGGAAGAGAGGCATGTCATTTTCTTCATCTTCCTTTATAGTTCAGGAAACAACATTATAGAGAAAGAAACCCCATCCTTAATCAGCACTTGCTTTATGAAAACAATGACCTGTGGTGTAGCCATACAAAGATTTGAGGGGCATATATGAAATAACTCTTAGTTCAAACAGCTGTATCTCATACATTATTCATTGGCGCAAGAACCCCCTTCCGCCCATGGGTTGTACAGAGAACTTGAAGCATTCAACTTGTTCAACAAAACGCACTATCATTCATTGGCGCAAGCACAACTAATACTAGTAACTAAATGAAACCCTAACCATGATGTATACAAATTACAACGTTTCACGTCCACGAGGGCAACATCACCTGTAAATAAATTGAAACACATAAACTGGTGGAGAACAACGCCAAAAAAAGAAAAGAAAAACACATTAGATTGTAAGTGTAGAACTACAACCAACACATGCCCCATAAAAAGTGTGAACCCGCCTTCCCTCAATAAAAACAAGGATCAGGAAACTTCTCTCAAAAAAAAAAAAAACCCTCCAGCTTTCACAATGATTAGGAATGATAAACGAACCAAGCTACCTGAGTACAAGCTTGTGTTGGTACGCTGAACGCTCGTTCAAGATCGACTTAACACATGAACAAACTAAAACATTTTTCTTTGAAGCTTTCAAACCAAACATGGACAAGCTAAAACTCAGCTTATGATGTAGAAAAAATTCAAACACCTCAATCGACTCGTGTTGGGCTCGATTAAAGCGCTTCGAGATAGGCTAGTCTCGTAAACGAGATAAGCTAGAACATGTTTCAAAACTAATTTTATGTTTTCAAACCGAGCTTGAACGACTAACTGCTCTGCTCATTCGGCAGGTTAATCAGCCCCAACAAGGATAACAGGGAGGATTTGCTTTATCCAAAACAAGAATGGAAGCGATTATGAAGGAGAAGTACCGGTGACGATAGAGGGAGAAGTTGATGCGTGACTGATGGTGCCGGTGGTCCTGAGCAGGATAGGTTTAAAAGGTGCGAACGGCAGGGGGATCGACCGGAGAGAATGAAGGACGCTGTGTCGGACTCTGTATCTGCTTGAGGGAAGAAGACGAGCCACGGCCATCGTAGATGATGAACAGTCCGTGAACATCACCGACGCCATTCTAAGTAGTAGGATTCTCAGCCCTAAGCTTAGAACTAGGGTTTGAAGCAGGCAGAGAGAGGGGGGGGGGGGGGGGGGGGGGGGGGGGGGGGTGGGGTGTTGGTGGTTGATTTTTGCGAAAAGCAATGGCAGCGGTGATGAACGGCGCCGCATGGGCCCCTCTTGCGGCTCGTCGGCAAATTTGGAACTTTATCAAAGATTATAGGGAAAATTTCATGTAGGCACCCGACATTTCACACAAATTACACATAAGCATCTGATCTTTCTTAAATTTCATATAAACACTTGAACTTTCTAAAAATTCATCAATTCAACACCTAACCTTTATTAAATTTCATATAAACACCTGAACTTTCTAAAAACTCATCAATTTAACACCTAACCTTTATTAAATTTCATATAAACACCTGAGCTTTCTAAAAAACTCATCAATTCAACATCTACCATCACCGTTTGGTCTAAAACCAAACAGGAAAAAAGTTAAGTGCTCCAATTTTTTATTTGTTTGAACCAGTGCGAAGATCTTATTTTTCTGATCATTTTATTGAAAGAATCATAATTAATTTTTTACTCTAAAGCTCCTTGTTAGTCTGCCTTAAGAAAGTCATAGAATCAAATATCTCTTAGGGCTAACTAACGAAAGCCTTAGAGTCAAAAATTAATTATGACTTTTTAGGATAAAATGACCAGAGAAATAAGATTTTTGCACCGGTTTAAACGGATTGAAAATTAGAGCAATTAATTTTTTAACCATATTTTTTAATATATAAACGATCTATACATGGTTGAAAAATTAATTACTCTAATTTTCAATTCGTTTGAACCGATATGAAGATCTTTATTTCTTTGATCATTTTATTTGGCTCTCGTTAGTTGACCCTAAGAAATATTTGATTCTACGACTTTCTTAAGGCTGACTAACGAGAGTTTTAGAGTCAAAAATTAATTATGATTTTTTAAGATAAAATAATCAGAAAAATAAAATCTTCACACCGGTTTAAACAGATTGAAAATTGGAGCACTGAATTTTTTTAACCATATATTTTTAATATATAAATGATCTATACATGGTTGAAAAATTAATTACTCCAATTTTCAATCTGTTTAAACCAGTGCGAAGATCTTATTTTTCTGATCATTTTATTCTAAAGAATCATAATTAATTTTTGATTCTAAGGCTTTCGTTAGTTAGCTCTAAGAGATATTTGATTATACGTCTTTCTTAATGCTAACTAATGAGAGCTTTAGAGTCAAAAATTAATTATGATTCTTTAGGATAAAATAATCAGAAAAATAAGATCTTAGCACTGTTTCAAACAAATAAAAAATCGAAGCACTTAATTTTTTTTTCCGTTTGGTTTTAGACGAAATGGTGATGGCAGATGTTGAATTGATGAGTTTTTAGAAAGCTCAGGTGTTTATATGAAATTTAATAAAGGTCAGGTGTTAAATTGATGAGTTTTTAGAAAGTTCAGGTGTTTATATGAAATTTAATAAAGGTCAGGTGTTGAATTGATGAGGTTTTAGAAAGTTCAGGTGTTTATATGAAATTTAAGAAAGGTCAGGTGTTTATGTGTGATTTGTGTGAAAGGTCGGGTGCCTACATGAAATTTTCCCAAGATTATAATAAAAGGAGAGTGATTTTATCGGACAGAGGGTGTGTGCTGCGCGGCCTCCCGGCGCCGCCTTGCCGGCATTGGTTCGACGATCGGAGACGTCCACTGCGTAGAGCTCGTCGAATACTACAAGTGTACCAAAAATCAACCCGATCAAATAACGTTAAGTACTTCATCGGAATACATATAACTTGAAAAAAAATGAATCTTAATGGATACGAAACACTGGATCAAAACCACTGAATCCATTCTTTTTGAATTATATGTGTTCCGATGAGACACTTAACGATACTTGATCGGGTTGATTTTTGGTACACTTGTAGTATTCGACGAGCTCTACGCAGTGGACGTCTCCGATCGTCGAACTGATGCCGGCAAGGCGGCGCCGGAGGCCGTGCAGCACGTTGCGCAGCACGGGGCTGCGCAGCACACTCCCCGGGTCCGATTTTATCACTCTCTTTTCGTAAATGTCACTCCCTTTTGTGTTTATATTAGATGGTTTGTTTTGTGAGAAAATAAGAGTGACATTAGCAAAAAGAGAGTGGCAAAATCAATTCCATAATAAAAGTCGTTTTTATTAGCAACCTACTAATTTAGGGGACTAAACAACAATGCTAAGACCACACACACACTCATAATAGAGGTAGGTTCAGTGTGTGTGGGGCCTACCTCTATTGTGAGTGTGTGTAAATATTTGCGTATTTTCGTGGGATTCTAAACTTATTGTTTACTAAATAATACTTCATCCGTCCTAATTTACTTATCCAGTTCTATTCTTATAACGATCCTAATTTTTTATCTTTTTTTTTTATTAAAAATATATTGCTATCCCCAATTTTTTTTATTAACTATTATTATGTCGTAAAAAATATTAGGATGACTTTGTAACGTTCCGAAGCTTTCAATAATTTTTTTTAAAACAATTTATTTTATTAACGGGGAAATAAAAAAAATATAATCCTAATATTATTTCTAATAATATTAATTAATATTAGTAAATAGTTTAATTAAATTATATACACATACACATGCATGCCCACACATACATACCTCCCTCCTCCCTCTCTCTCCTCTCCTCTCTCCCCCCCCCCCCCCCCCCCCCCCCCCCCCCCCCCCCCCCCCCCCCCCCCCCCCCCCCCCCCCCCCCCCCCCCCCCCCCCCCCCCCCCCCCCGCCTCCCTCTCTTTCTCTCTCTCTCTCCCACCTTCCTAGCCATTTTTCTTTTCCACCAAGAAAACCGCCACCTCCCCCTTCTCCAACACCTTTTGCCACCACCCCAGCCCTATCCCCACCCCAAGGGTCATTTCTATCTCTTTCCCTCTCTCTCTCTCTCCCGAGTTCTCTCTCTCTCCTCACCTCCATAGCCTTTTTCTTCCTCACTAAGAAAACATCACCTCTCCTCTCACCAATAAACTCTAGCCACCTTCTGCAACCCTACCCCACCCTCTGCACCCCTAACCTGTCCCTTCAACACCCTAGAAGCTCCACCTCCATTAAATGCCATCTTATCCCCTTCAGAAAATTCGCCTATATAAACCCCCCTCACTGCCATACAAGAACATACCCATCTTCTCCACCTTCCACCACTACCAAACGTAGGGGAAATTAGACAAAGGAAGCTCCAATTCAATGGAGTTCTAGAGAGAGAAAGAAAGAGAGTAAAAAGTGGGTTTAATAGCTACACCCAACCGAAACCCAAATTGATCACACAAATCATCTCCTACGACCCAGAGTATCCAAAAAAAGCACCAATTCAATCCCAAGTTCCCTCCATCACCATAACCGAAGTCACCTTTCTCAATTCTTCAAATTCGATTTCAATCCAATTCAACAAATTCAAGTTATTATAATCCTATCCCTCCATTCTCTAAGTATATTTAAGTGCTTTTAGGCCTAACTATAATCTCCCCAAGGTCCCATGCATCAAAACCGAAGACAAAACAAAAAAATAAAAAGTTAGCGTAAACCTTGCGACCACAAGGTTAGAGCCGCGAGGACCAGAGATTTCCTGGCAGACCGCAAAGTCTGACCAAGTCAGACATTGCAGCCGCGACCCCCCACCGCAAGGTCAGTTTAGTTTTGTTTAAAAATCATTCCAAAGCCATTTTCAACCTTCCGAACAACGTTTTTTGACACCCGAACTATTTTTTGCTAGACTCCTCGCACCTCAAAGATGATATCTTGTTAATATCAATTTTTTTAATTATCTATTTATTAATTGTTTTACAAAGTTTTCAATCAAAATAACTTTGCGACCTTATAAACCATGTTATTATTGCCTGAATAACTTTTTTTTAGACTCTTATTAATCCTAAGATAAAATTCTTAGACTCTTATTAATCCTAAGATAAAATTTTGTTAGCCTCAACATATTTTATTTTTTAGATTATTTATTTCCTAATTATTTTACTTTTGGTAATTTTTAGTAATATCTTTATTTAAAATAACCTCGCGATCCTTCGGACCCAATTTTTGATATCCGAACATGTTGCGTAGGACCATTAGGACTCCTATTCAAGTCATGATTATTATTATAACATTGTATTCTATGTGATGTATTTAATTTAGCAATTCTAATATTTTATTTATATAGATATTAGATTAAATCAAGTATATACTACTAAATCCTTTATTTTGTTATAAAAACTCATTATTTAAATCAATCTTTTTTTTAAGCCACAATAAATAAAAGTAAAACGTATAGGACCTTGGCAATATAATGTGCATAAATGATGTTCAAATATTGATATTTTATAAGTAATGATAATGTAACGGTCCTGATTTTCGGTAAATAAAAATTTTATTAAATATTTGAATTTTATTTTAAATTATTTGGTATTACTTTTAAAATTCCTTTTTAATTCTCATAATCCGTCATAATTAGATTTGAGTCTTACAAAAATTTAATCTTTTAACCCCTGACAATATGGTCCTTTTATAAAGATAAGTATGCTTGTAAAAGCACTTGTATATTTTCCTAGTGAGTGAAATAAAATCTTTAAAATCATATTTCTTGGCTAGAAACCCTACTTAGCAAGTCTAGTTAGCTTCTAACCGACTGGTTAAAGAAATCGGACTACCAACTCACCTAGTTACAATTTCATAACCCTAGATGGATCATTTTGACCATCTATGAGCCTTGTGAAGCTTTCCAACCCTAGGTTAGAAAATAATTATTTATTTATTTTCTTTTATTATTTTAGTTTTCTTCTTTAACCATTGGACAAGAAAAGTTAAGGGAACTTTTCTCCATTGGATAATAGAAACCCTAAATTTTATATTAAAGGTATTCATTGCTAGATTTGGTTAAGTACTAATATATAGTAAAAACAATAGATTTTATACATGCTTAAGAAGGACATTTTGATTATTTAAATATAAAAATTTCCTTATTACTTTTGTCCATTGGTCAATAAATACTAGGGGATTTATGATCCATTGGGTAATAGGGTTAATCTTTCATCTAATACAATGGTTTATTTAATAATTCATTTTCTAGATTTCCCATGAGATGTTATACTTATAATATATTTTGTATGTACTTTATAGACTTAAAACCCTAGATTTCTTATGTACACTAGTATGATTTTATATTGGGGTTATGTACCAATTTGGATTAAGTTAATGGGGAGTTGTGATCTACCTAGATTACATAGTACTTAGTATTATAAATATGTGTACTTGGATGAATATATATATTACAAGAACACATGTGCTAATTAGATTGTTTAATAAAAAAATCTTGGTTTGAAATCTCCTCGATTTCAAAGTACCATAAGTACATTATTTATTTATGTTCAATTGTACCTGGTAGTGTGTGTGTGTGTGTATATATATATATATGTATGTATGCTTGTACTAGGAGAGAGAGTGAGAGAGAGAGAGAGAGAGAGGGAGATAAGAGAGAGGGAGATTTGGTTGTACTTGTCTTGATCTTCCTCATCCTTCCAATCTATGGCAAAATCTATCTTTCAATGTCCTTTTATGTTCTTTTAATCACCAAATCTTGTATAACCCTCATTTCTTCCACAAATCTTTCCATAGTCCAATCCAAGGTACCAAATCTAGCCTTGCATGCCTAAGAATTAGGTAGAAGTTGTACAAGCAATCCATAGCCTAACCTATCAAGCTTTCAATCAAGAAAAGATGAGAAATGGAGGGAGAGATGGGGGCCGGCCTTGTGAGAGGGAGAGAGAGCCAAGGTTTTTGCTATAAATAGGGCCACCCTCATGCCATTCAACACACACCTTCACTCCTTTGCTCTCACTTCTCTCTAGAAACCATTTTCGTTTTTCCAGACAGCCTACTGCCCTTCACAAATCTCCATTTTTCTCCTGCTTAGAGTAGTTCTTAGAACCAACTCCCTTCGGGAAAGTTGTAGAGCACTTCAAGACCTTCAAGTTAGATCCAAGGACCACCCTAATCGGTCAAGAAATGACAAAGATATTGACATCCGAAGTTCAGTAAAAATCCCGGATTTCCAAATTCCAGACAGCTTATTGTCTCTTCCTTTATCACCGTTTTTCTCCTACCTAAAGTAGTTTCTAGGATCAACTTCCTTCACGAAAGTTGTAGAGTGCTTCTATAGCTTTGATTTCGACCCAAGAACAATCATATTCGGCCAAAGATTGACCCAGTTACTGCCATCCAAAGTTCGGTCCAGATTTGCGAGTTTCACCGCCCGTAGAATTTTCCAACTAGCTTATTCGGCCCCGACTAGTTTCGGATCAAGGTAGATTAATCTTTACTCATTCCCCCTAGTATGACTCTCTTAATCATTTTCTTTAAAAGTAGATAAGGTTATCTATCGTTTATAATAGTTGAAATGCATGATTGTTAACATCGGATTTTGTTAAGTAGAAGTATGAACATGTTGAATAGTTATGAGTATAAATGTGTAAATTGCTTGTATTACTTGTTGATAAAGCATAAGTGATATTCACTCCAAGGGCATCCGTACATGTGGCGTTATGCTTTAAGTTGTGATTTGAACATGCTAAATAATATAGAGTTGGACGATCTTGCTAGTTTAGTTCCAAGATTTCAAATGAATGATGAATACTTGTGTGGAAAGTCCTACTGCGGAGTCTATGAATGAAAACGAGACGCCAAAATCAAGAAAGTTAGAAACATGGCACCTAGGGTGTGGTTAACGAGGAAAAAGTGTTCAAAGAAGGAAATATTTTGAAACTACATAGTGACCAATTTTGGTGGCGTTATGTGAGTTGTGGGTGTGTGTGTATGCCAATGGGAACTCAGAGCGGCGGAACCATTGTACGGATACCCGGGAACCCGGAGTGGCGGAACCGAGGTAGGGTGTGTGGCTTGGTTACCGCGGAGAGGTGCCAATGCAATTGTGTGCCAATGGGAACCCGGAGCGGTGGAACCATTGTGCGGATACTCGGGAACCCGGAGCGGCGGAATTGAGGTTGGGTGTGTTAAAAATAAATTTTGGAAATGTTGATTTGGAAAAAGAAAAGTGGAAAATGGTGACATGGTCTACGATGAGTCGCGTAGGAGAAACTCCGAAATCTTGGACACCAACGATAGTTGAATAGCGAATGTGGAAGTGTCATTGTTGACCGTTTTATTAAATATGCTTTGTACCTTTGAAAATCGTTAACTTATGATCTGATGTGTGTAAATTTAAGGGTTAGTGAGTTTAGATTATTCTATTGAGCTTTTTAAGCTCATGGTGTTACCTTTGGTAACCCTGACATATTATATCGGTATATTATATCGGTGGCGACGCTAGTATAATGTGTCAGACCTCGTAAACGAACTGGGTGAACTCTACACCTTGGAAGCCTTTGGAGCCGAAGAGCTAGCCAGGATGGAGGAGGAAGTGGAGCAGTAGATAGGAACCCTAGTTCCTTCCCTATTTAAATAAAAGTACTTTTGTAAGGTTTATGATGTAATATTGAGCAAGACTCTATTTAAATATTCAATAAAATTGTTTATTTAACGTACCCAAAATTCGAGGCGTTACAGATAAGGTTATTTTTCTACTGATAATTCTACTCCAATTTTTCGCAACTTACACGTTATAATTAGTCTTATAATTGCCTTAACTTCTTTTTTTTTTTGTATAATCAAACTTGTAAAATCTAATTAGTTGTTTACATCCAAGATTAAGGGCAACGGTCCATTCATAAAATGTTATGTGATTTTATTGTTTTATTATTCTTATGGTTTCAATAATTGTCATCTTATTGATTATTATCGTGAATATAAGTGCTAGAGCGGACTTAGAGACATGGGTTGGTATATGCTAAAAATCACCTAGACGTTGTTAGGTAAAGAACAAATTGAAAAGTTTCAGGATTAAGAGGTTGCTTACAGGTGTATGTCGAGTGGTGATTGTTTTGAGATGGATGCTAAAAGGGGCCCAATGATGTGATTTGAGACAGGTGCTAACAGGGGCCCGATATGGGTGCTAACAGGGGCCCAGTGGTGAAGTTTAGGCAAATCCTAGTCATGTCATGGCATGATAAGTTACCCCTTTATTTGTGGTTGATTTGAAATCACAACGAACAAAAGAGAGTGATCTCATGGGACAAGATATTGGCTAGCGGTTGGGGAGGAAAGGATCTTGGGGATGAGATTTGAAGATTACACAACAGGTTAAAGAATGTAAGAAAAATAGTATGTGTTATCGATCTGTACCATTTCATATCAAAATTATATTGCTTACTTGCTAGCTATAAAGTAAAGGGATAAATGGGTAGGATTATTCTACTGGGTGAATTATCATCACAGATACGTTTGTATCCTGGTAAATCAGTTGCTTCGGCGATCAATTTGCCAGAGGGTGCAGGATCCAATGGTGGAGTAGTTTGACTCAGGAGAAATACTAGGGGCAAAGACCAAGTACGCTCGGGGATTTAGTTAATTTATTTAGGGGTTGTAATAATTAAACCTCTATTTTTGATAAATTGTACTTAATTTGTCATGGATTTTTGGTGAATGAAGAAATCCTTTTCGAGAAATAAATGCTAATGCTGCCAATATTCGTTTAAAATATTGGGCCGTTACAATGGCGTCACAATTATTACAGGATAAAAAAAAAAAACTAGTTATATCCTTTAAATTGGTAAATGAATTTTATATTAAATATGGATCTTATTTGATAGATATAAATTACAAGATATAATCAATTAAAAAATGGCACGAACTTTCAAAAAAGACAATTAAATTAGGACGGGAGGAGTACAAATTTAAAACAAAAATGCCCTTGTATATAATGACCATTTCATCCCTGAAACTTTCTCTGTCCTCCCTAAACTACAATCTTATCTTCTTCCCTCCAACTCTACAAACCCTAGTGACCTTTTCACCATCAGCTTTCTCCCTCCATCACCACCAGCAGCTAGCTCCATCACCACCCATCACCATCAAGCTCCATCACCCCCTCCCGTTAGTCCCTCTCTCCTATCCACCACCCCTCCGATCACCCCGTCGTTTACTGTAGGCAACACCACTAGGATTCAATTAGTATGTCCCAAAATTGTCATATTTTAGAATATGAACGTTGCACATATTTTTTAATTTTAAAATATGTAACGTGCAATAAATTCCAGGTGATGGGACATTCTTAGGAAGCAGCTAATCCCTGGATAGTTCCTACTTTTTCTCGTCTAACCTTTGCTGTTGAAAATTGACACACACACACACAAAAGCTCTACAGGTTGCATTATGTGCATACCATCTTGCAAAATTACAGCAAAACCAAAGATAACGAGGCAGAGCTGGAATGAAGTTTATAGGAGGAAACAAATCAAATCAAATCAAACCGAGACTCAAGTTTATAAGAGAAACTTGCGCAAATTCTGGAATGCATTGATTAACGAGGCAAAAGGTCTTTCTACACAATTTTAGGGAGGAAACCCCAATCAAAATTTATCAAATGAAAAGGTTGGGAGTAACTGATCATTGTACCCCACTGCCCCTCTACTTCAGCTATATTTTCTGTACATCATATACATATGGAAGTAAACTGCTATACAGTTGTTTCAATTTCCTGTCTTTTCTTATTCCGGATGACGAGTTATATTGCTAGTGTTCCTTCAGTTACATCATCTGAAGAATCGGAGGGTTGGGATTTGGGTTTCGTCATGATCCGAGAATATCCATAACCGAGAGAACTTCCTTTTGATTCACAGAGCTGCATGCAGTAATTGGTTATAGCAACTGATGAGTCAAAAGGCAAATACCAGAGAGAGAGAGAGACAGAGATAGAGAGAGAGACTAAATATTCCAAGTATTCCAAGTCAAGCTTAATAAAAAGAACATTAAGTACCTCAGTGAGCTCAGAAAGATGGCGAGACCTAAACTCATTGATAGTTGCAGCTATTTCTGACATTGGAAGTTTAGCCTAACATAAGAGTACAAGAAACGTTACAAGCATAAAAGAAGAGGCAAAACAGAGAAACTACCTTTTGTTCTTCCTGTAATACATTGCAGAGGTTAACAATTTTACTTGCACAATTGCACACATGAAAGCAAATCATATCACAAGAAGGGGATAACTCTTTGGTCTTGCAATGGCCACTTTCTGCTTTACGACTACAACAATCGGAAAACTCAACAGGAACACAAAAAAGGTTCTCAACCTTTTATTTGGCAAATATAAAATTGGTTCTTATTTTTGAAGGGTGACGTAGGTAATTGATTGAAACTGAAGGGCAAGCATGTAATAGGTTATGAACTCCTCTTATATTTCATAATGAAACACATGAGAACTTATGTTGGAATGGTTACCTTTGGATCTCATATGTACGAAGCCAAAAGGAAACAAAGGATATAAAACAACTAGTGCCCATTAACATTTCTAAGGGCCACCAAATATTGGAAAATGATATTAGCACTCCAAAAATTGATGCAGACACTCCAAAAAACAAAGGAAAGTGGCTTTGGAGTTACACTGCTTTTGGAGTGTCTTGCATCAATTTTTGGAGTGCCAATATCATTTCCCCAAATATTATATGGATTTGTATAAATGCCAACTAAATTCTATCAATTCCTTTCCCTTCTTGTCCCCCCTCACAAAATAAAGAAACCTATTAGCCTATAAGATCCAAAGTAGAAGATGCATCACAAAGATGATAGAAAAGGAGACTTAATTATATGAACCTGCAATTCAAAATTAATCATTTTGACTTTGTTTGCATATATAAAATAAGAATTAAGAGAGAAGATGGTGATGGTACGTTTCAAGTGTTGGTATATCAAGCAGATGGAAACAAATCTTCACCTTCATGATTGGTCACTATCTGACCACACACTACGAGTAACCATTTATGCAAAAGTGTGGGTTAATACTGTTTCTTACCTGTGCAAGAACAGCAGCCGCTAGCTGGAGACTCGGTTCCAAGGTCTCAGGGACAACCTGTAGAAATTTCGA
Source organism: Rhododendron mucronatum var. ripense (assembly GCA_019656295.1). Lineage (NCBI taxonomy): Eukaryota > Viridiplantae > Streptophyta > Magnoliopsida > Ericales > Ericaceae > Rhododendron > Rhododendron mucronatum. Next base: position 5,827,227 of record BPLT01000002.1, on the reverse strand, counting down.
CTTAAGCTCAACTCATGACAGAGACGCTTTTCAAATTTGAACATTCAGCAAATCTTTGCATAGATAAGGCAATAGATTACAATAATGATGACGAGTTCTAACAACATAACTGAATAAATGCGAGTGCAAGAGAACCTATATAGCAATGGGGGAGTAAGTGAAATAACTAAAATCAATAAGTAACAGAAAGGTACCGCTGTTGCTCCGGCCTTTTCCAAATTGAGGCCATGATCAACATCATGAGCACGGACAAATGTCTTAACATTTGGGAAATGCTTGCTCAAAGCCCAAACAGTTCTATAGTTTGCACCAGGGGAATCTAAAGTTATGGCTGCTGCACATGCTCTTCCAGCACCAACTTTGTGAAGCACCTGGTTGCGAGAAATGCAAGAGGTGTGTCAAAAGTGAAGCAGCAGAAAGTAATTTAAGTTTGAGCAGAATTTGCTATACCTCTCGACTACCAGCATCTCCAAAATACACAGGAAGATCAAGCGCACGGCCGACCGCTACTCGTTCACTGAAATTAAGGATTAAAAACTCAGTTATCATTTATCAGGATGCTGCCGGAAAAGATGCTCATGCATCCATATTTTACCCTCATTCTCAGCAAAGTCATAGACACTGCAGATAACATTATTTTTTTACATTCACTTCCTTTTCATTAATTTGCAGCATCATCAAATTAACAAAGAGGGCAAACTCCAAAGAATAACTACATGAATTAGTTTCCAAACTCAACTAAGTCACCTGAAGAAATAGCTGGTGTGGCTAAAGCTATATGGATCACCAAGTGATAAGGCCACCTCTCCCTTGTCAATTGTCAAACCCCGTTCCCACTGCTGACACGCAAACCAATCACACGATCTAAGAATCTTAGGGATGGCAATTTACCCTGAATTGATGGGTATCCAAACCGAACTGCTCTTTTTTCCCTGAACCATAACCGATTCACACCCCCCCCCCCCCCCCCCGGAGTAAAGGTAAGGTGGAGGCTAAGGTATATCCGTTTGGATTCGGTTCGAACTGATACCCGAGTTACATACCCAAACCGAAACCTTTAAATTACAAAATACCCCTTCATATATATAGGGCGATTTTAGATATTAGCCCTCATAAATTCTAGGGTTCTACTGAAATTTTTCTTCCACAGAGAGTGGCCTCTTCTGGCTTCTCTGACCCACTCTGCCGTCGTCGATCCATGTCACCGTCAATCAACTTCGAACTCCCTCTTCTCCGGTCCACTTCGTAGTCGTTCCCCCTCTTTTTCGTCAGTCGGTCGTTGATTTAACTAAGGCCGTAACTTACGCAACATACTCGTTCTGTGTTTTGTTGTAAGCTGTCGACAGCGTTTGGTGTAATACTAAAGTGAAGTATGTTGAAACAACGTTTTCTGGGTACACTGTCAACAACGTTTTCTGTATTATTGAACCAATACATAGAAGTTAATCTGGGTTGTTGTTAGTCAAACTAAAAAGGATCAAGTATGGTGAAACCCACCCCAGTAAACAAAGTGCTCTTTTTTTCTTGAGCATTTCTTTGAAAAATGTTGACAGATCTGTTCATCTGTTTATTTGATCTTCCGATCCCACTAAGTCTCCCATTCGGTTCGGAGAATACCCGAAATCCGTTCGGTTTGGTTATGGGGACATCTCTCCTCCCCCATTCGGTTATCAGGGCGGATTCAGTAGGGTTATATTTTCGGGTATCGGGTACAAATATGCCAATATCCGCCCCAATCCGCCTTGTTGCCATTCCTAAAGAATCCTACCCTGAACAAAGGAAATTGAGCTACCTGTCCCCGGATACTCGCACCTCCTGTGCCTTAATCTTTCTTTCAGTAAGCCTCCACAACCTCCTGATCGTGTATCATTGAGCTTTACCCAATATTTAGTCAACAAGTTACACTCTCTCACAGTTTGAAATGGACTTCATTCCACTAATACCAGTGCTCTGTGATGTAAGCATACCTTCTGACATCAAGAGCGACAAACGGAATAAGTCGTTCGGAAAGAAGCTGTGCAATGATCTGAGAGAACCATGAAAGCATGTAACATCGTCAGAGGAAAAATGAAATGCATATATCCATACATAAAGTACAACAACGTCAAATTCCCAACCTTAAACAGTTTAAGTCATTCATCAAATTGGATAATAGATACTAAAAATACCTGGCCAACACGTCCAAACCCGCAAATAATGATATGATCCTGCAAATCATCTGTCTGGAAAAAGCAGAAGCCATGGGAATCAAGAAATAAAGCACTGCCAATAGATATTCAAGAAAGGATTACGGGCAGTCATTGATTCTTTTTAGATATCATGACATATTGATGCATGATAGGAAAGGGGTTATTCATTTCAAATCTGAATAGTTTTCATTACTTGAATAGATTCTTTTGGGCATTCAATGAAAGGAGAGCTTTTTTTGGCCCAACAAAAGCTTAGGATGAAAAGATGGGAAGGAAAAGTTCGATATCAAAGTCAAGGAAGAGAAGTACGACAGAAATATGAGAGACGCGGTTTTTCCAGTCTTGCTGGGAAAGAAGAGATTGGGGAGCCCCTGAGCCTTCCTCCAACTCAGCTTATTACACTACCTAAGTGGCTAAAAGTTGATTTTAAAATCAAAAAATCATACATGTACTCTCCGGCATTAGGCCAATAACCGTTAAGAGCTCCTATTCATCAAGATTTCATGAGCGCATGGAGTGCCACACCAGTACACCTTCAGTGTGTCTAAGGCATTTATATCAACTATACACTGAAAAATATCTTGTATAAGTAATGCACAAACTTTAGAGCACAGACTTCAAACTTTAGAGCACAGACTTAATTGCAGCCACTTATTCTTAACCACCTTCATCATCATCACATACATTTTTTAGGAACTCAAACAGCTAGACTTTGTGAAGGAATTGAAACCCCAAAATACCAACTATGGGCCAGTGTTTTACCAAAGATTTTTGTCAAGTGTGTTGGCATGGCTGGTGTACAGAAAAATAAGCCCAAATCAGTTAAATCAGTTCATAGAGTAAATTGGTTCAAGAGAAAAAAAGATCCCACGATGTTTTCCCGAGAGAGACTTCTGAGAGCACAGTATATCTCAGTGCAATAACTAATCAAAATGCTGATGATAAAGAGATGAACACTAATTTATCTTCCAAAGGAGTTTGGAAGTGATGCAGAACAATGATAGAAAAGGGAAGGGAGGGGAGGGGAGGGGAGGGGAGAGAAACACACAATGGCCAAAGCCCTAATTCTGAACTCTCAATCTTTGATTAATCAAAGTCTGATGATTATAATCTTAAATCCTCTTATTCAAAGACCAACAACCTAAATAATGGATGAACTCAACATGGCAACAAATTGATAATCCTCTTAAAGCATCCAACTCAAAATCAATTGGCAATGAGTGGAGAGGCCGTCCAGACTCATATATTAGGTTTGAAGGTTATATTTAACCAACATGGAACAAGCTCTAACATATCCTATCCCTATCTTCAATCTAAACAAATCCTATACTAGTATAAAAATAAATAACTAAACTACCAATCAAAATTGTTGGACCAAATTATTTATAATTTCCACGTGACTTGACCCGAGACCTCCAAAGAGGATTATTCTGCTCCAACCAAGTAAGGGCTGCGCCATCAGAAAGTCACTTGCTCGCAGCATGTCTACCTAATTAACAAAATAAATCTCCAAATTGTGTATGGACAACTATGCTCCACAGTACTAATTGTCAGATTGAGAAAGCATGCATTAACTAAACCAGTCCTTGCAAACCACATGTCATTTAATGTGAAACAACTGCGTAAGACACCAATGTCACTGGTTGATCAGATACCGCTCGTAACACTACAAAGTAAAAACTTGAACTTAAGATTTTATTTTTACCTCACTCTCTACAGGTAATAAACTCCGCACATCATGCAGCTCAAAACGAGAGGCTATTAACTGGCCTCCAGCAGCTAACCAAGGGGTGAGGGCCATTGAAATCCCCACCACAAGATAAAGCAAAGATGACATCTGAGAAGACATGATACCCTGCAAAAAAGGTCAATTAGCAAATAATTAGTTGCATTAACATTTACCAATAATAGAGGAAGTACCGTAGTAGCAAAAGCTTTAAATTGCTTTGTTTAATTAATCTAGTTAGCAACAATAGTCTGCCTCCTACCTAAGCCATTAACGAACAAGATGCTACCATGCCACAAAGCTTCATAAAGTTAAGGTTACGGACAGTGGCGGCTCCAAGATTTTGTATTAGGGTGTTCAAAAATTATCTTTCTGTTAAGCCAACCACATATACACAAGTAACACAGTCTCATGTGTGAGTATGAATGATGCAATCAAAAAGTTCCTCAAAAATTGTCCACTATGCCACACAAGAACTTAAAAAAGTTATTCTAGGTAAAAAAAAAAATCCAAACCTTTTTTGGCAATGGCAAGTGAGTAGATAACAATGAGTTTTTTTAGGTTACAAAAAAATTAAATTTTAAAGTTCCCGCTTCACGTTGTGAATATTTTTTTGGAGCGGAGGGAGTAAGATTTTACAATTGTCTTAGGTAAGTTGTCATAATTTGAGATAATGTTAAATCGGTGCATTATACTACTAATATTTTTTGAGAGAAATTGTGGCGAAGAGGTTAGGGTGGACTTTTTTAAGAATGTGCTCTTCCTATTTAGTTCCTACCATTAGATTTTCTATCATAGCCTTGGATCTGAAGAAAGATTGTTCAAATCAGTAGGGTTTTGTAGCGTAGTTGAATTTCTTTTAAGGTTATCTGTGATCTTATAAACTAAACTAAAAACAAATTTAAATTAGTCAGTGCCGTAATACTTAAAATTAGTATGTTTAGACACAGTGGACATGTAGAAGGAAGACAGGGCACAATACCTATAGCAACAAATCTTTTTTTCCCTTCTCCATCTTTTCAAATTCTTTCAATGAGTTAATGTTGAAGAGAGATTTTCCCGAATAGAGGAAACACAGTCTAAGCACGTGCATAACACATGACCACATCGGAGCACTACGTGAGGGTGCACGGTATTGCCTAACAGGTGTGCTGGTATGCGGCACCATGCGAGGGTACCTAACAGGTGCGCTGGTAGGCGGCGCCATGTGAAGGTGCTACGTGATAGTGCTTAATAGGTGCGCTAGTAGGCGGCGCCATGTGAAGGTGCTAGTTGATAATGCCTAACAAGTGCGTTGGAGGCGGCACCATGCGAGGGTGCTAGGACATGATGGTGAACACATACGCAACACCTGAGGTTGCTAGACAGTGACGCCGAACAGTGTCAGCTGCACCACATAAAGGTGCTCATTGGTATGGCCAAACACGTGATATTGTTCAATGAGTTAGCCTAACACATGGTACAGGTGCACCGTAGTAACTGTGCACCACCGAGGTACATTGGACCAACTCTATCTGGACCGCTGATGTGGTGTGGCGGAATGTTCCAGAAGGTTCTAGAAAGGAAATCCTACGTGATAGGCAAGTGCCCCATGAATGAGGGATTATAATTGAGTTACCATATGGGAGGGAATTCCATATGGATTAGGACTTAGGATTCCTAATGAGATTGGAACCCTAGGCAGAGAAGGAGACTTGGAGAACAAGTAAGCCTACATCTATAAATAAGAAGTAACATCCATGAAGGAAGGTATGTTGATATACATTATTTTACCTACTGTGAATTAGGGTTTCATGAGTACGAAATACTGACTTTGGCATCAAAGGGCCTTTGCCAACGAGAGGCAAAGGTGCGCTCACGGTGTCTTGTTTTGCAGAACTAGGGTTCCGGTAAGAAGGCATGCACGTTGATCTCAAGAGGTGTTGAAACAATAATAAGCGGATTTTTTTCCCGTTACAATTGGCGTTGTCTGTGGGAAACGAAGTGGTTCTCTGAGATCAACAATGTCATAAGGAAGTCAAAGACTCCACAAATGGAGGATGATCTAACAAGGAAAAGGAGAGGACACCCTCTCCAGTTGGTTCTCTAGAGAACGCAGAGAATGGGGCTATCAGCAAGTCTGTTGATGTTATATGCTCCAATGATTGGGGGAGCAGATCAAGATCTCTAAATAAAAGACAGATATCTGGTTTGACCATAGGCAACAACGCAAAGCAGTCTGAATCTGCTAGGCGATCTTAAGGAGCAGTCTGAATCAGCTCGGCAACAGCACAGAGCAATCCGAATCTGCTAGGCGATCTTAAGGAGTAGTCTGAATTTGCTCGGCAGCAGCGCAGCGCAGTTTGAACCCACTAGATGATCTCGAAGAGCAGTATGAATCTGCTAGACGATCTCGAAGAGAAGTCTGAATCTACTAGGCGTTCGCGTATAGCAGACTGAATCTGCTAGGCAGCCGCATAGAGCAGTTTGAATCTACAACGCAGTGCAGTCTGAATTTGCTAGGTGATCTTAAGGAGCAGTCTGAATCTGCTCAGCAACAACACAGAGCAATCCGAATCTGTTAGGCGATCTTAAGGAGCAGCCTGAACCTGCTCGGCAACAGCACAGCGCAGTCTGAACCTGCTAGGCGATATCAAAGAGCAGTATGAATATGCTAGATGATCTCGAAGAGAAATTTGAATCTGCTAGGCATTCGTGTAGAGCAGTTTGAATCTGCTAGGCAACAACGCAGCGCAGTCCGAATCTGCTAGGCAGTCTTAAGGAGCAGAATGTGCTCAACAGCAGCGCAACACAGCCTGAACCTGCTAGGCGACCTCGAAGAGCAGTATGAATCTACCAGACGATCTCGAAGGGCAATCTGAATCTACTAGGCGTTTGCTTAAAGAAGTCTGAATCTACTAGGCAATCGTGCAGAGCAGTCTGTATCTGTTAGGCGATTGCGTGGAGCAATCTGAAACTGCTCGGCAGCAGCGCAGAGCAGTCTGAATCTGCTAGGCGTTGACGTAGAGCAGTCTGAATCTGCTGGGCAGCAGCGCAAAGGAGTCCAAATCTGCTAGGCACTCTTAAGGAGCAGTCTGAACCTTCTAGGCGACCTTGAAGAGCAGTATGAATCTGCTAGACGATCTCGAAGAGCAATCTAAATCTGCTAGGCATTCGGTTAAAGAAGTCTGAATGTGCTAGGCAATCGCGCAGAGCAGTTTGAATCTGTTAGGCGATTGCGTGGAGCAATTTGAATCTGCTTGGCAGCAGCGCAGCGCAGCCCGAATCTGCTTGGCGATCTCGAAGAGTAGTTTGAATTTGCTAGGCGATCGCGCAAAGCAGTCTGAATCTGCTAGACGATCTCGAATAGGAGTCCAAATCTCATGAATCTGCTAGGCAACCGCATAAAGCAATTCAAACTTGCTATGCAATTGCACTATGTTAGGCAATCGCGCAGGGCAGTGCAAATCTGTTAGGCGCCCACGAAAGGCCTAACTGAACTAGTTAAGAGACTACGAAAGGCACACCTGAACCTGTTAGGTGCTCACGACGGCCTGTCTATATCTGTTAGATGATCATGAAGACCGATCTAAGTTTGTTTGGCGATCACAACATAGTCAAGACTACGAAAGGTCTCGAAGAGAAAGAACGTGATATTGAAGAAATTGCTTATCGTATGAAATAACGTGAGCAAGAAATCAAGTACTTAAAGAAATGCCTACAATAGGTGGGGAATTCTGGTAGTGCTCGAAAAGGCGACAATTCGAAGGGACGAGCACCTTTACGGACAGAAACCTGGAAACTGTATAGTTACCACACAACGATGCTCTCGTAATAAATCCACAAATGAGAGATTACGATGTAAGAAAGAATCCGCCGAGCAAGATCAAGAGGAGTGAATATTATATGTTTACAGTTCAAGATTCAGGAGCATGAATCATGATATGCTCTCCTAAGGGTCTGGTGCTAGAGTTGGCTGTTTGGCTGAAGCTTGGTGCTTCGAATAATGTGGTAGAGTACGAAGCCTTGTTGGTCTAAGGGTACGATATGATAAACAATGGGTGGTTAACCAATCATTTAGGGAATACACTGCCAGAAGCGAGAAAGTGGCAGCCTAAGATCTGCTAGACAAGTATGAAAGGATCTACAAGCAATAGACCAGCTCGGGGTGGAATGCCCATGTGGATTCTTTGGCATGCCTGGCTTCAGCACTTCCAATTGACTACTTGGATGAACCAAGTATAGGAAGAGCAGTGGATATGGTCCTAAAAGTGGACCTAGGACCAAGATGGATGGACCCCTTATGGAGTTTCTACAAGATGGAACACTCCCAGGGGACAAAGAGGAGGCCCATACTGTTAAAACTAAGGCAGCAAGGTTCTGGCTTCCACGTGAAGGGAAGTTGCATCGAAAGTCTTTACAGGGCTGTACTTGCTCTGTGTGCATCTTGTGATGGTACAGAAATTTTATGAGATCCCACGAATGGGAAGCTTGGACCGAACTGGGAGGGACCATACAAGGTTACAGAGATAGTTGAGATTGAACACCTAAAAGATACGGATGAGAACCCGGTGCCAATGCCATGGAATATACAGATAAGTAGTGGAATTACTTATTGCAATTTATATTTTGATTAATTAGTTATGAGTTGCTATAGGGGAGTTATGAACAAAATTCCGTAGAAAGTATTGCTTCTTGTGATTAATTAGCTATGAGTTGCTATAAGGGAATTATGATCAGAATTCCATAGAGTATTGTCTATTGTTCTTATTAAGCTACGAGTGGCTTTATGATGGAATCATGAAATTTCATTTTATTTGTGTTCAGTCCTAGCACGAATAAGCTAAGTATGGACCTGTCGACACCCCAATTTGGCCTAACGATTATTTCAAGTTCCACCTTGGGGACCATCCCGATGATGAATGGATATAGTGATTGCTGATTGACTTCTCGTGAACCCATGGACTTATTATGATGAGTACTTTTAGCCACTTATAGGACCCAATCCAGAGCCAAACAGCCTTTTAGACAGAAATACAGAATCCTAGGAAAATCTATCTTTCGGCCGTAACATTGATCTCATGGCCTTAACTTCATTCTTCCACCCGTGAAACATGTTACTTGAAAATCTCCCTGAGAGAACGATTCCTCGGCAGCCAGATCTATTCTTCGGCCGCCTAATCCATCCTTCGGCCACCAGATCCTTTAACCGGCCGCCCTTAACCAGCCGCCAGATTGTCTATTTTCCAGATTCTGGAATATTCTGTAATACGTTTGATCCGATCCTCAAAACCCTAGCAGTCTTTCTCCGTTGCGTTCGGGCTACGAAAGCAGAATCGTCTAGAGATCTTATTACCCTAGAATTCCTTATTGATTCATGCCATTTGATTGGCCGGAGTGAGTCACTAATTGCCGATATAAAGAGGCCTTAGGGTTCCAAAATTAATGTTCAATTCCTTCATCTCATACCTCCAAGCTCTGCAAAAATCATCTCTCATATCCTCTCTACAAAAGCCCTAACCTTTGTGAGCAGCCGCATCCTGAGCGATCAAACCCCAAAGTACAAACCCTAATCTTCGAGAAGAAGATCAGTCAATCACCCTCAATCCGAAGCAATCAAGCACTGAGGGATCAAGGTGGTGGGGCCCAGAGGCCTATGGTTTGATTCATATTATGTTTTATACTTTACTTGTAGTGTTTTAATTCCTAATTAACTCTTCGTTCTGGTGTGAGGAAGAACATCGGCAAGACATTGTTCCCATGGCCGATACATTGAACCAGTGGGATTCCACGGCCGTGAGATCCATTCACCGGCCATGGAATCCATTTACTGGGACAGTCCATTGTTTCTTATTTATTTTGATGCATGTTTTACTTACTGTCCTGGCTCACCATATTAACCGTTAAAGGCCAAAAACCAGTCTATGTTTTTAGAATTAAATAAAGCAAGTAATAATCGTATGTTGAATAATTATGGGCCTGTCTCATAACTGAGCAAAGAGGAGTGCCTAACACCTTCTCGTTATTGTACTTTTGGCTCTCGTACCCAAAATCTCTATATGTTTTTCCTAGTTTTCTATAAACTAGGTGGCGACTCTATTTTGATGATAACCGTTATCATGTGGCGATGTTCCTAGCCATGAGAATATCCACGATCTTGGTTTATGAAGTGGAACCAAACAAACTTGATCAATCTGTATGGCGATGCCCCATTTGGGAGGGGTCTACAATTTTTGGCGACTCCACTGGGGACTTGAGAGACATAACCAGAAAGTTCGACATAGGATTAACACTTGCTTTATCTAATTCTTTTATCATATGCATCGAGTGGACAACCTCGTTGAGTTCACCTAATATCTCGGCATGTCATGGGCTATGTTAGGGGTTCCAGCAAACTCCACAGTCACTTGTACTTAGTGGTATATCAAAAAGGGAATCACCCGATTGCTGCCTATGATGGGCTCGTGAAGGATTGGTGCCCTTTGCCAACGGAGCACCCTTTGAGACTACCCGAAACCTTGCATATTGTAGAAAGCCAAAGATCTCTTTCCAAACTAGGACAGGAAATCCTAAACAGGTTAGGACTACGTGTTTCATTATATCCCAAACTCTTGTTTGATTCAATGATTATCACTCTCTAGAGTTTTAATTGCTGAAGAATATGAAATTCATGCTCATTTTATTAAGAGTTTGTGATGAAGTCTATCTCTCTTGGGATAAAGAATAGTTCTTGCATAACTCTGTCTCTCTTTGAGATAAGTTTTGACTTGTGAAAGGTTGCCACAGTCCTATATTGTTAGGAGTTTTGAAAAAAAAAAGAGACTTCTTTTTCCTCTAGGTTTTATTTCTTTATTTCTTGCTAGGATCCTTTCAACAAAAAAAAAAAGGATGAATCTTTCTTTTTATTTTTCAAAAGAAAAAAAAAATCTTTCCTTATTCTTTAGGTTTCCATAAATTTCTTTCTTTATTTGTTCTTATAAAGAAAAAAAGAAAAAGTGGGGGGTTTTATCAATCTTTTATCTTGCATGGTACATTGTATATATGATCAATTGATTACATAATTGTTGCATAATTGCTTGTTGTATTGCATTACTACCTGATCACATCACTTCATAGTACTAGTACTTTGTTCAACCACTTGGTTGCATACATGGTGTGTCAAAAAAGTGCACTGCAGAATTACTTGATTTGGGATGTCTCGATATGAACGTAATTGAGCTTTTGCTTCTCTTAGATTTGCTTTTGGACTTCACTGTGACAATTGTGGCCGCCGAAATCTTGGAAGCCCTTTCTTCCAGAAGTTGATAGTGCTGTGATCATAATGGAAAACCATGAGCTTGCCCAACAAATCAAGGACATCAAAGCTGCCTTAACTCGCTCAAAAGGAGATCAAATCCTCAATTTTGATGAACTCTGCCTTTTCCCAAATGCCAAACTGCCAGAGAAGTTCAAGATGCCTGATATTGAGAAGTTCAATAGCACCGGTAATCCCACCAGCCATGTCCGCCATATCATCAACACCCTGAAATCTATGGGCCTGAATGATGAATTCATTGCCCCACTTTTTCAAAGGACTATGCCGGTAGTACTCTCGACTGGTTTCTCACTCTGGACTTCACTAAGTACAAGGGGTGGCAAGAAATTTCCAATGCTTTCATCAATCAATATGCCTACAATGTATTGAGGTAACCACTCAAGATTTGGAGATGCTCAAACAAAAGCCAAATGAGAGCTTTGCCAATTTTCTTACTAGATGGAGAAAGAAAGCCGCACAGATGAAAACTCTTCCCTCAGAAGAAGACCCAGTCAGAATGGTGGTGAGAAATTTACAGCCACAGTTCCTGAGGCACATGTATGCCCAAGCAATTTCTACCTTTAAGTGCCTCTATGCTATTGGATTGCAAGTTGAAGACGGCCTTAATCAAGGATTACTCGACAATAGAGAAGTCAGCCACAAGGTAGAGACAAGCACAAATACCAACAATGATAGTGCTATTAATATGGTGAGATCTCATCACAAGCGTAAGAGGGAATTTGTTCCTCTTGGAATGAAGTGAGAAGATGTGTTCCGCATCTTAGAAGCAACAGGCGATCTGAAACCATTGCAACCAAAATTTCCTAGTAATCTTGCACAGAAGGGTGAGGAGTATTGCAAGTATCACAAAGTGACTGGTCATTCCATTGAACAATGTGGGCTCTTAAGAATGCAATCCAGGATCTCATCGATCAAGGGATAGTTGATCCAACCAAGCTACATGATTGAGAAATGGCAGCCAAATTCTGTCATGTGTTTTGAGTCAGTTTTTTTTTATGCCTTTCTTTTGGCCCTTATTTGTTTCTTTTTAGGGTTTGAGTCTCGAGTTTGTTCTCCTTTAGGAATTTGAGTCTTGAGTTTATTTTCTTTTGAAATTAAAGTCATTTTGTTCCTCACGGTTTTGGACCAACTCTTTGCACTCAACATGAAATGTGAATCTCTCTCGGAACATGAATCTCCTTAGACATGAACTATGAATGGCTTGATTCTCTTTAGAGATACGTAGGCACCTTAGGGTCGGCCACATTTTTGAAAATGTTCTCTTTTGCTAATTTGTTGCCATGGAATACTCATGATAACATTAAAGTGTTGAAAACAATCCTCAAGGGTTTCAAAGTAATCTCATGACATCACTTGAAACACATCATAAATCACTCGAGTTGTCAAATGCAAAGAATGAGTTATGACCCATGTCATTCATGTTGAGTTGAGGGGGAGTTGAAAACATTTGTGTGCTGTCATGGAGCCGCTCATAGGAAAAACATGTTGTTGAAGATAGAAGGAAAAAAAATGAGCTCGGTAGATTGAAAACCCTCGAGAGCGGTCTAGGCAAAAGTTAGAGCATAAAAAACAATGATGAAATTTAGCCATGTGTCCATGCACCAACTTTGAGTCCCAAGACTTGTCCTCGATTTTGAAGAACCACTTGGTAAACATCAAAGCCTTTTAATCTCTTGGTTAGGATTCTAGTTACTCTGTCGCGTGATTCAAAATGAAGAAATGCCATCATTTCTCTATCCAAACACTTATCCCTTGCTAGCCACATTGAGCCTTTGAATAGTTTCTTTCAAATAAAGCCTGCTAGACAGCCATCCCCCACACTGGGGTAGATAAAAAATGCAATGAGAGATGACTACAAAGCGGAAAGTAAGCATCCCGTCACACAAGGGAGTTTTGAAAGAAGAAAAGAAAAACATCATCCCTTCCAATCCAAAAACAAGGGGCATTTTGAAGAAACATCTCCCTCTCATACAAAATAGAACGATTAGATGGCTGCTAGCTTTTGGAACCCAGGCATGAGTAGAAAGTAGGTTTGAGCTTTTTATATCCCTTCCTTTCTTAAGCCAACTCCCTAACCTACAATATGGTCCATAATAAAGTACTCTCGGATTGAAGAACGTGACTTAGCAACAAGGTCCTACATACTAGGGGCATAACTAATGTGGAAAGTATGGACAAGGAAAAGTGGTATGAAGCAAAGAAGCACAACTGCATCCCCCTTTTTAGAAGCACACAATCTCCCATGAGGCGTGCAGTATCAATCCAACTCAAAGTAGTCAACTCACCCTGAAGCAGTAAACTTGCTAGGGTCATGGGTTCGCGGAACAGTTTTGCGTCTCTTGACGACTGAGTGGTTTGAATGTGAATCATGTAGGTAAAATGATGTAGTTTTGAAATCCTCAAGGAGAAATTTTCAAATTTGATTTTATCCTAAGCATTTTTGACGCAGTAATACAAGCACAATTACTTATTTGCAAATTTTCATGGAGATGACATGGGTTTCCCATTTCATGAGGAGTGTAGCTAGAAGGTCCCTTGGCCATACATTGTGTTAGCAGCGTTGCTAGAGTGTTGCAATCTTTCAAAGTCTCTTGGATCTCATCGTCTTCTTTGTCATAGCCATTTGGCTAGTATAGAGTTTGCTGTCATCTTATGGTGTAGGAGAAGCACTAGCTTGAGTACGCGAAAGTTGAGATGTCCCAAAACACTTGTTTGCATATCACCACAATCACATGGTTGCTTAATGTGTAGTTTAGGCAATTGCATTGGCCTCTTGGCCCACATAGTTGATTTGTCTACATGAGCACCTCATTGTTTAGTCTTATCTAGACGTTTCCTTGAGCCTCTTTGGTCCGCACATTTGATTCACTTTCATGTCTTTATGGTTGTTGTGGTTATTTGGTCTTGCATTGGTCTCTTGATCAAATACTTGATTTTTGTCTTCACTACTACATGTTGCTTGCATTATAAATGTTTTTGATTATCTGTTGGTGTGATGCCTCTTGGGTCTGAAGAAGAAAAAAAAAAGGTGCTATCTCTTGATACATTGGGTCTCTCGACCGCTATGCCTCTTGGCATTGCATCTCTCTATGTATTAGGTCTCTTGACCACTATTTCTCTTGGCATTGCATCTCTCAATGTATTAGGTCTCTTGACCTATACACCTCTCGGTGTTGTGTCCCTTGACGCCCGAGTCTTTTGACCTACATGCCTCATGGCCTTGCATCCCTTGATATGTTGCATCTCTCGACATGTTGCGCCTCTTGGCCCCTAAATTATGTGGTATTGTGGTGTACTATGTCTCTTGACATATTTTGCCCCTTGGCATCCTTTAATGTGGTATGACCTATTTTACTCTAAGCATTCTAAATTCCAAATAGAGTGAGTCACTTGTCTTGTACGCCTTATGGCGTTGTATCTCTTGATGCATTATGATGATGTTTGTGAGTCACTAGACTTATTATGCCTGAGCATTCCCTAGTGAATCCTATGTGTAGCACTCAACTAGTGAATCCTATGTGCTATCAAATACATACCATGTTTGGCATCTATCTCTCACTCTTGAAACAGGTCATCCTTGCATACAACCGGCTTTACACCTCGGTTCCATCACTTCAAAGCTCCAAGCTCTGACCCGCAGGCTCTCACCTTATGATTGATGCCAGCTCTATGCCTCGGTTCCATCACTTCAAGCTCCTCAGGCTCTTGCCTCATGACTATAACCGGGCTCCGCACCTTGGTTCTGTCACATCAAGCTCCATGCTCCTGGCCTTATGCACCCATATCTCAAAATGGCGTCTGATCGTCGCCAGAAGATGGTTTGGATTCCACCCCAAATTACATCAATTCCATCAGGCTCATTCGCAAGGATAGGCTACCCTACCGAGCTCCCCTCAGTCAAATTAAGGATGATCATGAAAAGCAATCGACTTACCCGCTGTGTACTGATCTACCCCAAAATACTAAGGATGCTCTCCGCAAAAAATTCCTCGGCAACTCCGCGCTTCTTCTACTACTCTCCGCCAAGGTACGTTGCACTACGGCTTTTAAAGCCCAAAGGTACGTCTTCTGTTCTCAACCGTCTGAACGTTTATTTTTCTTTATTGCCCCAAACTACGGTTGGTCTGAATTTCCCTCGAGGAATACGTAGACAGCCTCCCGGCCCGACCATAACTAAAATCATTTTCAAAAACCCTTGGAATAATGGTTCGACCAAATTGAAGTTGTTTATGATTTTGACTCTTACTTAAATATGTCTCGCGGTCCGTCTAAGTTCAATCAAAGAGGGGCATCTGTAGACACCCCAATTTGGCCAAACGATTATTTCAAGTCCCACCTTGGGGACCATCCCGATAATGAATAGATACAGTGATTGTTGATTGACTTCTCGTGAACCCAAGGACTTATGGTGAGTACTTTTAGCAACTTAGAGGACCCAATCCAGAGCCAAACAACCTTTTAGACAGAAATACAGAATCCTAGGAAAATCTATCTTTCGGCCGTAACATTGATCTCACGGCCTCAACTTCATTCTTTCACCCATGAAACATGTTGCTTGAAAATCTCCTTGAGAGAACGATTCCTCGGCAGCCAGATTTATTCTTCGGCCACCTAATCCATCCTTCAGCCGCCACATCGGCTATTTTCTAGTTTCTGGGATGTTCTGTCATACGTTTGATTCGATCCTCAAAACCTTAGCAATCTTTCTCCGATGCGTTCGAGCTATGAAAGCAGAATCGTCTAGAGATCTTATTGCCCTAGAATTCCTTTTTGAATCACGCCATTTGATTGGCCGGAGTGAGTCACCAATTGCCTATATAAAGAGGCCTTAGGGTTCCAAAATTAGCGTTCAATTCCTCCATCTCATACCTCCAAGCTCTGCAGCAATTATCTCTCATATCCTCTCTACAAAAGCCCTGACCTTTGTGAGCAGCCGCATCCTGAGCGATCAAACCCTAATCCTACGGTTTCGAGAAAAAGATCAATTAATCACCCTCAATCCGAAGCAATCAAGCACTGTGGGATCAAGGTGGTAGGGCCTAGGGGCCTATGGTTTGATTCAACTTCTGTTTTTATACTTTAATCGTAGTGTTTTAATTCCTGATTAACTCTTTGTTCTAGTGTGAGGAAGAACATCAACAGGGACATCATTCCCACAGCCGATACATTGAACCAATGGGATTCCACGGCCGATGAATGGATGGTTTAACTTACTGTCCTGGCTCATCATATTAACTGTTAAAGGCTAAAAACCAGTCTGTGTTTAGAATTAAATAAAGCAAGTAATAATTTGTACGTGAATAATGGGCCAGTCTCACGACTTGGCAAAGAGGAGTGCCTAACACCTTCTCCTTATTGTACTTTTGGCTCCCGTACCCAGAATATCTATATGTTTTTCCTAATTTTCTATAAACTAGGTGGCGACTCTATGTTGATCGTGTGGTGATGTTCCTAGCCATGGGAATATCCACGATCTTGGTTTATGAAGTGGAACCAAACAAACTTGATCAATCTGTATGGCGATGCCCCATTTAGGAGGTGTCTACAGGACCCAAAGACACTTAATTTGCCTCCATACTGGGGAGCAGGGAGAGTGTGTATCCAAATATGAATAAACTTGGAATGACGCATTAAAACGAAATTTGAAAAAATGTTGCAATTTTCTATGTTTAAATGCAAACATGACTTAGGAAAGAAACTTGAGAACCCAAAACAAAGTATGAGAAGCTTAAGATACAAATGAGTATGAATAAACTCAAAACTCTAGCCGAGCACGAATAAGCTTGGGACCTAAGCATGAGCGAGCTTAGAATATGTCCCGAACAAACTTAGAAGTATACTTGGAATCCGAGTATGACTGTACTTGGGGAACCAAGGCACGTATATGCTTGGGTGGATAAGTGTGAATAAACTTAGGCCGTGGCAATGATAATGCCAAAATTCGACAGAGTACGATCAAACTCCGAATTTGGCTAAGTGTGAATAAACTTGGGCCATGGCAATGAACAATGCCAAAATTCGACCAAGTACGATCAAACTCCGAATTTGGCTAAGTATGAATAAACTTAGGCCGTGGCAATGAACAATGCCAAAATTCGACTGAGTACGATCAAACTCCGAATTTGGCTAAGTGTGAATAAACTTAGGCCATGGCAATGAACAATGCCAAAATCCAATGGAGTACGATCAAACTCCAAATTTGGCTAAGTGTGAATAAACTTAGGCCGTGGCAATGAATGCCAAAATTTGATTGAGTATGATCAAACTCCGAATTTGGCTAAATGCGAATAAACTTAGGCCGCGGCAATAAACAATGCCAAAATCCGATTGAATACGATCAAACTCTGAATTTGGCCAAGTGTGAATAAACTTAGGCTATGGCAATGAACAATGCCGAAATCCGATTAAGTATAACTTAACTCAAAATTTGGCTAGGGGTGAATAAACTTAGGCCATGGCAATGAGTAGTGCCAAAGATTGATTGAGTACGAACAAACTCAGAGTATGGCTAAGTATGAAGAAACTTAGGCTTAAGCAACAAACATTGCTTTGGAGCAATTCTAAGTACAAAGAGACTTAGGCATATTCGTAAGTATGAATAATTTTAGGCGGTAAGTAATTAATATCGCTTCGAGATTGCCAAGTACGAATAAACTTAGGCTGTAAGCAACAAACATTGCTCTGAGTTGCTACGTGTAAAAAAAAAAAACATAAGCCGAACAAGGACTATGCTTGACAATTGCTTAGTATGAAACGCTTGGGCATAGAAATCAATGTTCTAAACGTCGCTAGTCGTTAGTCGGGCGGTCGGCCACCTTCGAGCGATTAATCGGATTAATCGGCAATTAATCGTTGCATATTTATTAGTAATTGGCAATTAATTGTTAGTCAGACCTAATCGGATAGGCCCTGTCAACTATTAATCGGCTATTAATCGCCGATTAATTCCTTATTTTAGAACACTGATAGAAATTACTAAGTACGAAATATTTAAGCCTATGTACGAGATACATCAGATTGATAAGTATGAAATACTTAAGCCTATGTACGAGATAAATAAGATTGATAAGTATGAAAAACTTAAGAAGCTCACATGAAATTAGTTAGATAAACGAGCGGCCGAGATTGGCTTCCAAGCATAATGTACTGTACCCATCAGTCAAAATAAAGTGAAGTAATGGGATTACTTAGAAAGAGTTAGCGTTCAATATTTCTCTTAGCTACAAGTTGCTTTGGTAGAATTACTAATAAAATTGCTTGAAAGAGATTATTTCAAGCATGTATATTGTATGTGTTCGGTCCTTAGCAAGAACGAGCTGAGGATACTTTGCCTCCATGCTGGGGAGCAAAGAGCATTCATCAAAAATATTCGTTGAGTACATCAAACTCAGAATTTGGCTGAGTGTGAATAAACTTAGGCCATGACCATGAAGAGTGCCAAAATCCAATTGAGCATGATCGAACCAGAATATTGCTAAGTGCGAGAAAACTTAGGTTATAACAACGAATATAGCTGAAAACTTGTTGAGTATGAATACACTTGGTCCGAAAGCAACGATTAATGCTAAGAATTGGCTATGTAGGAGGACACTTAGGCCAAGAGAAATGAATAATATTAAAGGAAGCTAAATACGAATAAACTTAGGGAATTTGCTAAGCATGAATAGCTCGAGCAATACCTAAGTATGGGTCAACTTAGGCAGTCTGCCGAGCATGAGCAAGGTCGGGCAATACCTAAGTACGAACAAACTTAGATAGTTCACCGAACATGAACGAGCACGAGCAAAACCTAAGTATGCATACCAAGTGTGAATAAGCTTGGATAATGACTAAAACTTAAGCACTAGCAATGAATACTGCTAATAGATTTGCTAAGTACGAAAATACTTAAACTACAACAATGAAGATTGCTAAGTATCTACCAAGTATGCAAAAACTTAGGCTAAAAACAAGAGCACTTATGCTAGAGCAAAGAAGAATGCTGTGTATTTATTAAAACTTATATGAGAACAATGGATAAGTGTGAAGAACTGAGTCAGTTGTAGGCGATTGAAGGAAATTTGCCTGGCAAATGGCAACGAATGAAGCTGAGATTTGGCTAAATATGCATGCACTGAGGACGATAGCAATGAACAATGCTGAGAAAAGCCAGAAACAAATACACTTGGGTTGCTTCCAACTTGGGAAGCAAACGCAGGCCTTGGCTACGAGCAGAGCTTGAGATAGGCAAGGTACAAAGAAAACTTAGGCCTTGACAACAAGCCAAGTCCATACACGCTTAGCTATTGGCATTGAGTAATACCGAAACGGCCATGTTCGGCCCAGAATTGGGATGAGTACGAGTACTCCTAGACTAGTGAACATTGCTGGAAATTCACTAAGTACGAGAAAGCTTTGGGCCAAAGCAATGATTAAATACTGAGAAATTGCGAAAGTACGGAATGACCTAGGGTTGTTTGTAAGTACGAACAAACTTAGCAAGAGTGCAAAGGATTTGCTAAAAATGAATGAACTTTGCAGATGGCAATGGCAACGGCAACGTGTACTGCTAGAGAATCCCTGAGCATGAGCAGATTTAGGTGAAGGGACCTTTTGCTAAGGATAAATGGACTTAAGAAAAATATAGAGGTAAGAAGCTTCTAAGGCATTGAAATCCTGAAAGAACTCAAAAAGCCAGTAAGGAATACTGCTGTGTGTATATACACGTTGACGTATGGGCATCCCGAGCTTAGTTGCAAGGAGCTCCTAAAGTGGTGCCGCTCCCACCTTGGGAGCCCGCTTTTGTGCTCCCAACTAACGAGCTTGACGGGAGCCTGCTACCATTGAGATGGGAGCTCGCTTCTTACAAAGATGGGAGCTTTTGTATGATCTTTGTACAGGAAGACAAGGATTTATCACTTGGCTTTCTAAATTGGTATTTGATAAACTCATATATCTAGCCCAAGTCACGCTTATTAACCTTTTTGGTCCCCAAAGTATTAATAAAATCTCATTTTGGTCCCCAATAAACACATTGGAGAAATTGAGTCCCCAACGTTACTAAATGTGTACCAATGAAGTCCCCCACCCCTCACGCCATTACCCCAGACGTCAAAACCAATGGCACGTTTGTCATTTCCCCTCCCCAACCTTTTTATCCTCTACAGCCCATCCTCTTCCCTTTCCCCCAAAACCCACCGCTCCATGGGCCGCTCCAACCTCTACCACACCCGCTCCTTCCCCGGCGACCACCTCTCCGAAAACCTAACCGACTCCGCCATCAATTTCCGCCTCGACCAACTCACCGCCACCCAGAACCGGTTTGACAACCGGGTTTTAATCGGTGAGGGCGCTGTGCTGGCTCTAATCCCTCTAATGAGGTGTGTCAATCCGTGGGCCCAGAAGCACACCATCACGCCCTACTGAGGGGTTGTTCGGCCAAAAAAGCCAAGTGGCTTATTTTTTTGTCCGTGTTCAAATTTTTTTCACATTTGTTAGTTTTTCAGGGACTATTATTTCGTCATGACGAGAAGAATCTAAAAGGTAAAAACTTACGATCGGAACCTAATTTTTTTAAATAAAGACAAAAATAAGCCAATAAGCTAATTTTTTTTAATAATTTCATCTTTATTAAAAAAAAAATTGGATTTCGAAAATAATTTTTTACTTTTTAAATTTCCTCTTGTCATGACGAAACAATAATCCCCAAAAAAATTGACAAAAAACTAGCAAATGCGAAATTTTTTTTAATAATGACCCAAAAAAAAAGCCACTTGGCTTATTTAGCCTAACAACCCCTCAGTAGGGCTGTGACAGCATGCTCCTGGGCCCACGAATCGGCGCACCTCATTAGAGGGATTAAGGCCGGTTCAACGTCCGACTCGGCTATTTTTGTTTTTATTCAAAAAAATTAGATTTCGATCGTAATTTTTTACTTTTTAGATTCCTTTTGTCATGAAGAAGCAATAATCCTCAAAAAATTGACAAAAACTAAGAAATGTGAAAAAAAATTGAATAAAAACAAAAAAATAAGCGAAGTGGCTTATTTAGCCGAACAACCCCTTAATCTCTCCCTCCACGAGGAGCAAGTGATTTTTCCATCCCTTATAGGTGTTGTGGAGGATAAAGAGGTTGGGGAGGGAAAATGACAAACATGCCCCTGGTTTTGACGTCTGGGGTAACGGTGTGAGGGGTGGGGGACTACATTGGTACACATTTAATAACGTTGGGGATTCAATTTCTCCAATGTGTTTATTGGGGACCAAAATGAGATTTTTGTGATACTTTGGGAACCAAAAAGGTTAATAAGCCCCCAAGTCATGATATCATGAAAAGAAAATCATACTATATTGTAACACTAGCCCATTTCTTACACTTATGGAGGACTTGGCCCATATTTGTACTTCCTAAAATGATTGTACTTTAAAGTAAATACTCTATGCTACATTAGTTTAATAATATATGTACACGCTCCCAACCTTGGGAGCTTTTGTATTCCCTCGCTCCCACCCCCGCTCCCGTTTTGTGCAACTAAGATCCCGAGCAGAGGTACCAAATAACGCCATGAGAGGCGCGCAAAACAAAGATTATTTGTCACGAAGGGCTGAAAGTAATGAATTAAAAGTAAGCGCCGCGGGGGCAGGATTACCAAATAAACACTAGGAAGTTTAATTGCCACGAAAGGCAGGGTACAAAGGGTAGGATTGAGTTTGATAACGATACTCAAACACTCTTCCAACCAGGACGAGGACCAGTTGCAAAATGGGAGGCCGAGCACCACAGAGGCTGCGCAGAATAACGAGTAGCTTTATTCCATCATTGTCGAACAACAATGACAGATAAAGCTGGGGAGCAATTGAAGAGGGATTTTCCCAAATAGAGGAAACACAGCCTAAGCACATGCATAACACATTACCGTATCGGAGCACGACGTGAGGGTGCACGGTACGGCCTAACAGGTGCGCTGGAAGGCGGCACCATGCGAGGGTACCTAATAGGTGCATTGGTAGGCGGCACCATGTGACAGTGCTAGGTGATAGTGCCTAATAGGTGCGCTAGTAGGCAGCGCCATGTGAAGGTGCTAGGTGATAATGCCTAACAGGTGCGTTGGTAGGTGGCACCATGCGAGGGTGTTAGGACATGATGCCGAACACATACGCAACACTTGAGGTTGCTAGGCAATGACGCCGAACAGTGTCGGCTGCACCACATAAAGGTGCTCGTTGGCCGAACACATGATATTGTTCAATGAGTTAGCCTAACACGTGGTATAGGTGCACCGTAGTAACTGTACACCGCCGACGTACATTGGACCAACTCTATTTGGACCGCTGATGTGGTGTGGCGGTATAATGTTCCTGAAGGTTCTAGAAAGAAAATCCTACGTGATAGGCAAGAGTCCCATGAATAAAAGGATTATAATTGAGTTATTGTTAAGTTATGGGTTAATATATAATTACTTGTAGTTTACATTTAATCTCTTATGTAAGTAGATTAGGAGATAAGGGTCTAATGTGTAATTAATGTTTATATTTGTATAACGTAATGAGAAATAAACCCTAAGTTTTTTGGGTCTCAATTCCATCGTCTAACTTTACATGGTATCAGAGCATACGATCTACGGATCTAGTGACCAACAGCGACTGGCTCACCTTGTTGAGTCTTGTCGGTAATCAATGAATGTTCTCCAACATCCCTATCTGATGATTAGATTTGAGGACCCAGTCGATTTGTGACTTCCGACGAACTCAAATCTTGAGTTCTGATCGTTTTTTCCGGCGTCACCCATACTCGTCGGAGATTCACCTGCTATTTCTAACGTCATTTGGCCTTGCCCAAGACTCGCCGATCATTACCCGGAGTCATCCTTGCTCCTGCTGTACTTTCTGACCAGTTTTGCCATCATCCCAGTCAATCCCGACCAGTTCCGACGCTGCACAGCCATTTCCGGCACCGTATAGCCACTTCCAACGCCGTACGACACCACTCCAGACATTTCCGACGTTACCCTAGTCGATTCTTACCTTTTCTGACGTTGTACAACATTCGGTTGCCTCCGGTTCAAGTTTCTTTGTGTTTTTTGGAGTTGGATCAAATCTGGTTGTCCTTATTTGGCTTGGGTAAGAGTTATTTACACTGGTTTGAGTTTAGATCAGAATGATCAAGTTTTTTCATCGTTTGTCATAATCTGGGTGTGTTGAAATGTCAGAGGATAAACAAAAGGCTTCCGCTAGCACAAATGATTAGTTAAGTCGTGTAGAGACTCTAGATAATTTTTCTCTGGATTTTGCCATATTAAATTGGATGGTACCAATTATTTGATTTGGTCTCATACTTTTACTTTGGCTATTGAGGCCAAAGGGATGTCAGAGTTCATTGAGGGCCCTTTTACTCCACCTGTTGAGGTGGTCGAACTCAAGAAGCTTAAGTCTCGGAAATCGTTAGTCATGACCTGGTTATTTAACTCTGACAGTTGATATTCGCCATACTTTTATGTTGTTGATACTCCACATCAGATTTGGACTACTGCAGCCCAAACCTATTCTCAGCAAGGTAATGATGCACAGTGTTTTGAGTTAAGGAAGAGGCTCCGTACATTGGAGCAAAATTATTGTTCTGTTGCTGTGTATTTTACTGACTTGAGTAGAGCTTGGGGGGAATTTGACTATTATCAGGGCTTTGTGCTGTGGATGTTGCTAATTGGCTAAAAAGGATGAAGAAAGAGCGTGTTTATGACTTCCTTGCTGGTCTTGATCTGAAGCGTAATCCGATTAAAGTGCAGGTGTTGGGTCATGTTCCGTTTCCATCCTTGGAAGAGGCCTATTCTATTGTTTAGCAAGAGGAGAGTAGGAGGGGTGCTATGTTGCACCCTCCTATTTCTGATCGTTCTGCCTTGGTTGCTACTCCTCAGGGTCATTTTGGTTTTGATAGTGGGTCTATTCTCTAGGGTGGCAAGTCAGTCACAGTCTGGTACTAGCAGCGGGCCTCCTGATCGTGCGTCACTCCAGTGTGATTATTACCACAACACTGGTTATACCAGGGATTTTTGTTGGAAGCTACATGACAAGCCCTCTTGTGGGCACGGGGGTGGATGCGGTGGTCATGGTCGTGGTCCAGTGCGTTCTCAGGCCCAGTCCCATGTTTCAAAGTCTACAGTTGGCACCTTGCGTGGTTCTGGGTTCAATTCTGGGATTCAGGCGTCATCTGATCATGTTTGTGGTTTCTCTTAGGGGGAGATACAAACTCTCAGGCGCCTTATGGCTCGGGCTGATTCTTCATCTACTATAGCTTTCTCTTCCACAACAGCTCCTACTTCATCCTATTTTGCTCACACAGGTATCCCGACTAGTGCATTTACTGCCTCTTATGCAATTCTTTGGATTATAGATTCCGGTGCCTCAGATCATATGACTGGGTATTCCTCTGTGTTTGATTCTTACTCTACTTGTTCTGGTAAGGATAAGATCCGAATAGCAAATGGGTCACTCTCTGCTATCTCAGGGAAGGGTTCCGTTCGCTATAATCCCTCTATTTCTCTCTCTTCAGTTTTGCATATTCCCAACTGTGCCACTAATCTTATGTCTGTTAGTAGCCTTACTCATTCTGCAAATTGTTCCGTGACCTTTTTTCCTCCTCATTGTGTCTTTCAAAAACTAGATACAAGAAAGGTGATTGGCAGTGGTAAAGCACATGGTGGCCTTTATTTTTTAGAGTCCGAACCTCGTCCACCCATGTCATATGGTCTTGCTCTGCAAGCAGATACGGGTCTAGCTCTTACTATGTTACATCAGTGGCACCGTAGATTGGGTCATCCCATTCTTTGGAATTTTAGAGAAACTTTTTCCAAATTCAATAAAGTATTGTCCTAGGAGTCAGTTTTTTTTGAAACCTGCGAGCTTAGAAAATATAAACATTCATCTTATGCACCTATTAATAAACGGAGTACGTCTCATTTTACAGTTATCCATTCTGATGTTTGGGGTCCTTTCCTTGTTACCTCTCTTAAAGGTTTTTGGTGGTTTGTCACTTTTATTGACTGTTATTCTCGTATTACTTAGGCGTATTTACTTAAGTCAAAACGTGACGTCTTTTCTTGTTTTAAATCTTTTTATGCCATGATACGCACTCAATTTGATACGAGTATTAAAATTCTCCGTAGTGAAAATGGGACTGAGTATAAAGATAGGAATCTTATGACATTCCTAGAAGAAAATGACATTCTTTATCAGAGGACTTGTGTTGACACTCCACAACAAAATAGAGTTGCTTAACGCAAGCATCATCATCTTGTTGAGGTGGCTCGCTCTCTTTTATTCACCATGAATGTTCCCATATTTTTTTGGGGAGAGGCGATTTTGACTGCTACTTATCAACTGTATGTCAACTAGTATTCTCCAGTTCAAAACTCCTATTGAGTGTCTTCCTCACAGTTCTCGTGTTACCACTCTCCCACCACAGGTGTTTGGTTGCGTGTGTTTTGTTCATGCCCCTCATCCCTCTGGGGGCAAGTTAGGTCCTAAAGCCCATAAGTGTCTTTATTAGGTACTCTCCTACCCAGAAGGGCTATAAATGTTATGATCCTCACTCTAGAAAGTTTTATGTCTCTATGAATGTTATGTTTTGGAAAATAGTGTCCTTTTACTCTCCCTCCACTCCATCTCTCGGGGGGGAGCATCGGCAGGAAGAGATGAGATAGGAAGAGATGTTTACCTCTTTTTATAATCATGGTGAGAGGAAGATGAAACAATTTAGAGAGGAACCAATATCTGCTGAAAGAGCAACTCATGACATTGGTGACAATATTGAGAAACTACCACAACGGTTGAAATGGTCTAACTTAAAGACCTACATTAGACAAAAGAAAGGAAAGTCCTCATGTGTAATACCTTGTCAATTACAATCCCCTGCTCCAGTTCCAAATTCCTCAGCTGACTTATCTGGTAATGAATTTTCTCCTATTGAACCTCCCTTTATTGAGTCTGATAATCTTCCTATTGCTCTTCGGAAAGGTGTTAAGTCATGTACTCAACATCCCATCTCTCAATTTGTCTCTATGTTTATCTCCTTCGTACCATACCTTTGTTTCGTCTCTTTCTTCTATATGTATTCCTGTTAAAGCATCCAACTCCAAACCAATTGGCAAAGAGTGGAGAGGCCGCCCAGGCTCATATACTAGTATTGGAGGAGATAATTAACCAATGTGGGACAAATCCCAACACTCCCCCGCACGTGCGACCCCTGACTCGCACGTGGAGAGGTAAACAAAGGATCCGGAACACACGGATCACAATGAAACAAAGTGCAACTATGGCACAAACAAGGGGAAAAGCCTCCGAAAGCCTAGCTCTGATACCAGCTTCTGCACTAGACCTGGCAACCACAGATTGCTTTTTACTTCGCCAAGTAATCAAATTTCCCCCAAGGAAAGTACAGTAGCCAGAAGTAGAACGTCTATCATCCACAGAACCAGCCCAGTCGGCATCAGTAAATGCCTCCAACCGTAGGTGACCATGATTAGAAAATAGAATTCCTCTCCCTGGAGCAGCCTTGAGATATCTCAAGATACGGTAAACTGCATCCAGATGTGAAGTACGAGGATCATGCATGAATTGGCTAACAACACCTACTGCATAAGTAACATCTGGTCTGGTGTGCGCTAAGTATATCAGTCGACCCACAAGTCGCTGATATCTCTCCTTATTAGTGCGCTCCCCCACATCTCCACTAAGATGATGATTCGCCTCAATAGGAGAATCTGCAGGTCTACAGCCCAACATACCTGTTTCTTCCAAAAGATCAAGTATATACTTCCGTTGAGAGATAAAAATACCTTTATCAGACCTTGCCACTTCCATTCCAAGAAAATATCTTAGTGGTCCCAAATCCTTAATCTCAAATTCTTGAGCGAGACTGGACTTGAGATTAACAAACTCATTCACATCATTGCCTGTCATTATCATATCATCAACATAAACAATAAGGACAGCAATCTTACCAACACCTCCTTTGATGAACATAGTATGATCTGCATGACTTTGTTTGTAACCAAATTTCAACATAGCCTTTGAAAACCTGTCAAACCACGCTCGAGGTGATTGTTTCAATCCGTAAAGAGCCTTTTTCAATCTACACACCTTTCCCTCAGTCTCTGAGGAAGAAAACCCCGGTGGTATATCCATATACACCTCCTCCTCTAACTCACCATGAAGGAATGCATTTTTTACATCAAACTGATGCAGAGGCCAATTCAGATTTGCAGCACACGAAATCAAAGCCCGCACAGTGTTCATCTTCGCCACTGGAGCAAACGTCTCCTCGTAGTCAATGCCATAGGTTTGAGTAAAACCCTTGGCTACAAGTCTCGCCTTGTATCTCTCAATTGTACCATCAGCATTCTGCTTAACAGTGAAAACCCATTTACATCCCACTGATCTCTTTCCTCTTGGAAGCGATACTAACTCCCAAGTACCATTCTTTTTCAAAGCTGTCATCTCCTCTACCATAGCTCCTTTCCACTCATATATCATGAACGCATCCTGCCAATTCTGTGGAATAGATATAGAAGAAAGGGACGAAACAAAGGCATGGTATGAAGGAGATAAACGATCATAAGAGACATACTGAGAAATGGGATGTTGAGTACATGACCTAACACCTTTCCGAAGAGCAACAGGAAGATTATCAGAATCAATAATAGGAGGTTCAATAGGAGAAGATTCATTACCAGATGAGTCAACTGAGGAGTCCGGAACTGAAGCAGGGGATGGTGATTGGCAATGTGGCATTACGCATGAAGATTGGCCTTTCTTTCCTTTCTTTTGATACGTTGCCAAGGTAGTAGGCCATTCACTGGGTCTGATACGCCTATCCACATCCACTCGTCCACCAATATCCTGTTTTGCACTATCAACAGACACTGGTTTCATTACAGACTTCTCTTTCTCCCCCTCACTATACTTCTCTTTCTCCCCCTCACTATAAAAGGGAAGTGACCATGACTCTTGAGTCTGAGAAGGAACCACTTCTTCCTCCCTCATCTCTTCCTGACTAACATGTTGCTCCCCCTGAAGAGATGGAGTGGAGGGAGAGTAAAAAAACTCAGTTTCCCAAAAAGTGACATCCATAGAGACAAAAAACTTCCTAGAGTGAGGATCATAACATTTATAGCCCTTCTGTGTAGGAGAATATCCAACAAAAAAACACTTATGAGCTCTATGACTCAACTTGCCACCAGCAGGGTGAGAAGCATGAACAAAACACACACAACCAAAAACTCTTGGAGGAAGAGTCAGAACATGAGAATTGATAGGAAGACACTCAATAGGAGTCTTGAAGTGAAGAACACTAGATGGCATACGGTTAATAAGATAAGTTGCAGTCAAAATTGCTTCTCCCCATAAATACTTGGGAACATTCATGGTGAACAAAAGAGAGCGAGCAACTTCAGCAAGATGACGATTTTTGCGTTCAGCAACTCCATTTTGTTGTGGAGTGTCAACACAAGTCGTCTGAAAAAGAATACCATTATCATCTAGAAAGGCCCGAAAATTCCTATCGATATACTCGGTGCCATTGTCACTACGGAGAATTCTAATATGCGTGTCAAATTGAGTGTGTACCATCGCATAAAAAGATTTGAAACAAGAAAATACTTCACTTTTGGCCTTAAGTAAATACACCCAAGTCACACGAGAATAACAGTCAATAAAAGTGACAAACCACCGAAAACCTTTAACAGAAGTAACAGGAGAAGGACCCCAAACATCAGAATGAATAACCATAAAAGGAGAGTCACTCCGTTTATTAATAGGTGCATAAAATGAACGTTTATGTTTTCCAAGCTCACAGGCTTCACAAAAAAACTGACTCCTAGAACAATGCTTAATTAAAGTAGGAAAAAGTTTTTCTAAAATCCCAAAAGAAGGATGACCCAATCTACGGTGCCACTGATGTAACATAGAGAGAGCTGAACTCGTATCTGCTTGTAGAGCAAGACCACATGACAGCGGTGGACGAGGTGCAGACTCCAAAAAATAAATGCCACCCTGTGCTTTACCACTGCCAATCACTTTGCCCGTGTCCAGTTCCTGAAAAACACAATGAGTCGGAAAAAATGTCACTGAGCAATTTGCAGAACGAGTAAGACTACTAACAGACAGAAGATTAGTGGCGAAATTTGGAATATGGAGAACTGAAGAGAGGGAAATAGAGGGAGAATAACGAACAGATCCTTTCCCTGAAATAGCAGAGAATGATCCATCTGCTATTCGAACTTTATCCTTACCAGAACAAGTAGAGTAAGAATCAAATACAGAGGAACAACCTGTCATATGATCTGAGGCACCAGAATCTATAATCCAAGGAATAGCAGAAGAGGCAGTAAATGCGCTAACCGGAATACCTGTGTGGGCAAAATAGGATGACGTAGAACCTGTTGTGGAGGCAGGAGCTATAATAGATGGAGAATCAGCCCGAGCCATGAGGCGCCTGAGAGCTTGTATCTCCCCCTGAGAAAATCCACTAACATGATCAGAAGGCGGCTGAACGCCAGTATTGAACCCAGAATCAGGCAAGATAGCAGCTGTGGACTCTGAAACATGAGCCTGGGCTTGAGAACGCATGAAACCACGACCGCGACCACCGCGACCACCCCCTCGCCCACGAGAGGGACGTCCATGTAACTTCCAACAAAAATCCCTGGTATGGCCGATGTTGTGGCAATGATCACACCGGAGTGACTCACGATCAATAGACCCACTGCTAGCACCAGCCTGTGACTTAGCACTCTGTGGAACAAGCCCACCATTAGAACCAAATTGACCCTGAGGAATGGCAACCAAGGCAGAACGATCAGAAGTAGGAGTATGCACCATAGCACTCCTCCTACTCTCCTCCTGCTGAACAATGGCATAGGCCTCTCCCAAAGATGAAAACGGAACACGACCCAACACCTGCACTCTAATTGGATCATATTCTACATCAAGGCCAGCAAGAAAGTCATAAACACGCTCTTTCTCTATCCTTTTGAGCCAATTAGCAGCATCCACCGCACAAACAGCCTGAAACCCTTGATAATAATCAAATTCCTGCCATGCTCCTGTCAAGTCAGCAAAATACACAGAGACGGAACGATGATTTTGTTCCAATGTACGAAGTCTTTTCCTTAGCTCAAAACACTGTGCATCATTACCTTGTTGCGAATAGGTTTGGGCTGCAGTAGTCCAAATCTGATATGGAGTATCAAGGAGCAAGAAAGTATGACGAATATCAGCTCTCATGGAGTTAAATAACCAGGTCATGACCAACGATTTCTGAGATTTAAATCTCTTAAGTTCAACAGCCTCAACTGGTGGAGTAACCGAGCCCTCAATGAACTCTGACATCCCTTTAGCCTCAATAGCTAAAGTGAAAGTGCGAGACCAAATCAAATAATTGGTACCATCCAATTTAAGATGACAAATGTCCAGGGGAGTGTTATCCAGAGTCCCTACACGACTCAACTCATCCTTTGTATTAACGGAAGCTTTGTTTTTATCCACTGATGACATTTTAACAATAGAATCACAACTCCGAATCCAAAATACTCAGTCGACTCAGCAATAAGCGCCCCGAAACAATACTAATTACAGCAAACCACCTTAAAATAATTATTTAAAGTGCCAAACAGTGCCAAACTGCCCCAAATAAAAAATCTAAGTACACCTGTTGAAAGCTTCACCACTACGAAGTACGAACAATGCCAAAAAACGCAGCCTACCACTACCACTGTTAAACCCAAAGAGTTCTACCACTGAAATACTCTGTCGGAGTTCCGGCGAGTGTAAACGAGGAAGGAACTGAACTGGGGCAGGGCTGTCGGAGGTCGTAGGTAGTCTGGCGAACTTCAAGTGTCGTTAGAAATGAAGAGACGATGTTGGAACAGGCCGATCTACTGCGTACGGCGTCGGAAATAGTCGAAATCAACGGGAATAAAGTCGTACGGCGGCGGAATGACTCACGGAGGAGCCGACACGACTCGTCGGCGTCAGAGGCGACTGGGTTCGTCGGTTGGGTTCGTCGACGTCAGAGACGACTGGGTTCGAACAGGTCTTGGATTGTCCGGAAGGAAAAAACAGGTAGGTCTCAGTTCTAACAATTCCACAGAATTGGTAGGATGCATTCATAATACCTCAGTGGAAAGGAATTATGGTAGAAGAGATGACAACTTTGAAAAAGAATGACACTTGGGAGCTAGTATCACTTCCAGGAGGAAAGAAATCAGTAGGATGCAAGTGGGTTTTCACTGTTAAGCAGAATGCTGATAGTATACGGATACAAGGCGAGACTTGATGCCAAGGGTTTTACTCAAATCTATGGTATTGACTATGAGAAGACGTTTGCACCAGTAGCAAAGATGAACACTGTGCGAGCTTTGCTTTCTTATGCTGCCAATTTGAGTTGGCCCCTTCACCAGTTTGATGTGAAAAATGCATTCCTAGAGCAATCACCTGGATGTGTATATGGACGTACCACCTGGTTTCTCTTCCTCCGAGGCTGAAGGGAAGGTGTGTAGATTGAAGAAGGCCTTATATGGGCTAAAGCAATCACCTGGAGCGTTGTTTGGCAGATTTTCCAAGGCTATGTTAGTGTTTGGATATAAACAGAGCCATGCAGATCATCCTCTGTTCATCAAGGGAGGCGCTGGTAAGATTGTTGTCCTTATTGTGTATGTTGATGATATAATGATGACAGGCAATGATGTGAATGAAATTCTTAATCTGAAATCTAATCTGGCTCAAGAATTTGAGATTAGCAGAAGCAATCACCTAGAGCGTGGTTTAGCAGATTTTCCAAAGCTATGTTAGTGTTTGGATACAAACAGAGCCATGCAGATCATACTATGTTTATCAAGGGAGGCGTTGGTAAGATGCTGTCTTTATTGTGTATGTTGATGATATAATAATGACAGGCAATGATGTGAATGAAATTCTTAATCTCAAATCTATTCTGGCTCAAGAATTTGAGATTAAGGATTTGGGATCACTAAGATACTTTCTTGGCATGGAAGTGGCAAAGTCTGATAAAAGTATTTTTATCTCCCAACGGAAGTATATACTTGGATCTTTTGGAAGAACCAGGTATGTTGGGCTGTAGACCTGCAAATTCTCCTATTGAGGTAAATCATCATCTTAGTGGCAATGTGGGGGAGTGCACTGACAAGAAGAGATATCAGCGATTTGTGGGTCGATTGATATACTTAGCTCACACTCGACCACATGTTACTTATGCAATGAACGTTGTTAGTCAGTTTATGCATAATCCTCGTGCTTCACATCTGGATGCTGTTTATCGTATCTTGAGGTACCTCAAATCAACTCAAGGAAAGGGAATTCTGTTCTCTAATCATGGTCACCTACGATTGGAGACATTTACTGATGCTAGGCTGGTTCTGTGGATGATAGACGCTCTACTTCTGGCTATTGTACTTTCATTGGGGGAAATTTGGTTACTTGGCGAAGTAAGAAGCAATCAGTGGTCGCCAGGTCTAATGCAGAAGCTGAGTATAGAGCTATGGCTCATGGCATTTGTGAGCTCTTGTAGCTCCATGGCTCATGGCATTTGGCATTTGTGAGCTCTTGTAGCTCCAAACCTCGTTACATGATTTGAGAATTACTGATAATGGTCCTATGAAACTCTACTGTAACAATAAAGCTGCCATCAACATTGCTCATAATTCTGTTCAACATGACAGGACGAGCACTTCATCAAGGAGAAGCTGAGCATGGGTTTGATATGTATGCCTTTTGTGAGATCTGACGATCAATTGGCTGACATATTCACAACAGGGTTTGGTAGCAAGAGTTTCCACCCCATCGTGTTCAAGTTGGGCTTGATTGATATCTTCGCAGCAACTTGAGGGGAAGTGTTAAGTTATGGGTTTATATGTAATTAGTTGTAGTTTACATTTAATCTCTTATGTAAGTAGATTAGGAGATAAGGGTCTAATGTGTAATTAATGTTTACATTTGTATAAGTATAACATAATGAGAAATAAACCCTAAGTCTTTTGGTCTCAATTCGATCGTCTAACTGTTAGATTTCTTGGAGGGTTCCAACCTAAAACCAATTGGCTATAGGTGGAGTAGCCTTTAGAATTTATTAACCAAGCTTGGGGGGCTTAGATGAGCGATGTGGGACAAGTCTAACACTCCCCCTCACGTGCAGCCCAATGCACGTGGAGGTGACTGACCAGGAGCTGACAGACTGACTCGGGCAACAGAGATGACAAAGACTTTCCCACGAGAGGTGAGGCCACCCAAGACCCAGCTCTGATACCATGTTAGATTTCTTAGAGGGTTCCAACCTAAAACCAATTGGCTATAGGTGGAGTAGCCTCTAGAATTTATTAACCAAGCTTGGGTGGCTTAGATGAGCGATGTGGGACAAGTACTAACTTTACAGTTATCATATGGGAGGGAATCCCATATGGGTTAGGATTCCTAATGAGATTGGAACCCTAGGTAGAGAAGGAGACTTGGAGGACAAGTAAGTCTACATCTATAAATAAGAAGTAACATCCACGAAGGGAGGTATGTTGATATACATTAGTTTACCTACTGTAAATAAGGGTTTTATGAGTACGAAATACTAACTTTGGCATTGGAGGGCCTTTGCCAATGAGAGGCAAAGGTGCGCTCACGGTGTCTTGTTTTGCAGAACTAGGGTTCCGGTAAGAAGGCATGCGTGTTGATCTCAAGAGGTGTTGAAACAATAATAAGCAGATTTTTTCCCCTTACAAATATATTAGGTATTCAACTATGAATTATTTAAATTGATGGGGTGTTCATAGTAAATTGAGTTGCGTGTTCAAATAAAGAATAACATAATTGAGTTATTTAAATTGGATTGATTTGGGGGTTGATTTTTTGGGCCGGATGTTCAAATATTTTGGATTGGGTGTTCAAAAGAAAGGCGGATCCCATCGACTCCACCGAAAAAAAGATTACAGTATAGGCTTCAAACCATCACACA
Source organism: Rhododendron mucronatum var. ripense (assembly GCA_019656295.1). NCBI lineage: Eukaryota > Viridiplantae > Streptophyta > Magnoliopsida > Ericales > Ericaceae > Rhododendron > Rhododendron mucronatum. The sequence continues at coordinate 5,793,029 of BPLT01000002.1, read as the reverse complement.
ACTTTGAGAGCTTGAAAGCTACTAAAAATTAGTACTCTCACTCACTCATCACTTATGCTCCAACCTCTTCATTGTTACATCAATTTAAGACTTAGAGACCCCACAACAAAGCTGTTTAATGCAAAGTCTATTCCTACTTACCCTTAGAACTCTGGATGAAAAAAATGAAGCAGGATGCATATATGGAAGTTTGAACAGCCAGTAGGATAATTCTGTAGAGACCCGTGTTTTAGGGGTATATTTTATTTTTTAAGAAATGTTAAAATTATCCAGTGATGACGTAAATTGTGGAAATTCGAATAAAGGCATGGTTATAAGATTAGGGGATTAATGTGACATAATTGCAAGTGCAGGGGTGAATGTGTGATAAGTATATATGTATATGTATATGGGCGTACAGGAAAAGAACCATTTTTTTCCCCTTTTCCTTTTTCTTTCTCTCTCTATTCTCTCGGCTTTCTCTCCCTCCGAAACTCTCCCTCCACTTCTCTCCTCGATTTCATCTACTTAGGACGTGATTCCGAACAAAACCCAAGAATTAAAGTCGTCATACGGAGCGCGGGCTTTCCGAATATCCTAGAAAAATCATGATCGGACAATGTGGGAGCTCGGTTGTCTTGGTCAAAGGGTCGGGTTTTGTTCAAAACCCGTAAGGTGGGGATTTCTTACTCTTGTTATGCATTTATACCGTTTATACGATGTTTATGTATCTAGATCGTGCCTTGTTTCATTGTTTGAGGTTGTTCTTTCCATTTCTGAAATTCTGCAGAAAACGGGTCACTGTTTATGGGGTTTTTCATTGTCTTAAACTCGGAATTGAATTTTGGTTCCTTCATAGGAAATAGAGTAGACTTAGAGCCCGTTCTAATGCCGCTTGAATCACCCGAAACCGTTGAGAATTGAATTAATGGTGGATTTTAGAAATCTGGTCTGCAATCTGTCTCGTTTTCTGGGTTTCAGCCCATTTTGAATGGCCATAACTTTCTCGTCCGATGTTCATTTTATGCAAACTTTATATCGGTTCGAAGGTCTTGAAGTTAGCTTTCATTTGCCACCGGAATCGTCTTAAAACTCTTAGTATACAAAAAGTTATGATCGTTTGAGTGGAGGTGTGTCAATCTGTCATGCTGCGTGACAGATTCGTGTAGCCTTGGTAAACCCCCGTTTAACCACCTTTGGAGTGCAGATTTGACAAGAGTTCCTTCGTGACTTCTAAGCTTCGTTCAATCGCGCAACTTTTGGGACTAGAATCATTCAAAAGTATTAAGGACTTGATTTATAGTGATTTTTAGAAGATTGTCCTGTAATCTGGAAATTTAGGCAGCGTACAAAGCTGCGTTCTTTTTTATCGTTTGTTATGGTTAAACGACACTATCGGTTATGGGTTCTTCTGGGTTTTAAAGTTAGGTAAGTTGGTGATGTTTTGGCGTTGGAATCACTGAAAACTATTGAGTATGCAATATTTGATGAATTTTCGAACTCGGACTGCTTTGTTGAAAATCTGGATATGCTCATGTGTCGATTTTAGATGATTACGGTACCCGTTCGTTGTCTAGGCATTCGGGTGATTATGTGGGTATTGTGGCATGTTATGAACTTGTTATGTGTTGAGTATGAGATAGAATGAATACGAGGAAAGCCGCGGATTCACCGCAAGGTGTGATGCCTGAAATGGGATGCATGATGTCTTGAATGCACGGAATCAAATGTTTAAAAGTTACATGTGTTAGTAAAATAGTTTATGCGTATTTGGAGCTTCAGTGAATACTTGGAATTTGGATACTTGATGGGAATTACACGAATGATTTTTGGGTATGAATTATCCCGTTCGGTGAGGTAAGTTGAGATGATTGTGCTTGGATTATGTTGGTCAAGATTTAAGTGGTGCACCAAGGAAAAAAAATAAGCTGGGCTTGGCGAGCTCCTCGGTGAAAGACCGGAAACTATTGGGATGGTACACTATACCTGATTACCCCGGTGCAAGGGTGGTGCTTGTACCCGATTACCCCGGTTTATGGGGTGGTACTTGTACCCATCTACCCTTGGTTTGTGAGGGTGGTACTTATACCCGATTGCCCCAGTTCATGGGGTGGTACTTGTGCCCGGTTACCCTCGGTTAAATATATGTACGGGGTCTTGAATGCCGAAATTGAATGAAAGGTTTTTGGTGGACGTGCGAGTCCTAAATGTCCGGAATCATATTGAAATGGAAAATGGCTAGTACTTGAGAAATATAAGACAAAGTGATTACGTTCTAAAAGGAAATTCAGTGATATGTTCGTTTTGTTCTGCCGAGAGATATACTCGTTGTCACTAGCATTTTGGGGTTCATTGTACGTACATATTGTTGCTCACATATTATTGTTGGTGCATGAATATTACATATACGTAAAGATCGAGACAGAATGGAGTATTTGTGTGGCACTAAACAAGTGACGGTTGAGGCCAAGTTGCGATCTAATTAGGAGAATTCGGGTCAGTTTATGCTTCCAGTTGATGTATTAGCTGTTAGGAATACCTATATGAAATTATGATCCCCTGGTTGTAGTATGCTCGTTTGTGGTGGAAGACCCATGTTTCTTTGTAGTATCTCGTCGTGTTCCTTCACTTTAGGTGCATGATTCATCGCATTTTCATATAACTTGAGCATAGATTTCTCAACTGGGCTGGTGTAGCTCAACCTGTCATTTTCAGGTACAAAGCAAGGAGGTTGGTATGGCGTGCGTGTCGGGCTTATTGACCATGTCTTTCGAATGTATAAAAGAGGCGATCATCTGCATTTGTCTTGAATGAAGTATTTGAAAGAACGATTATTGTAAATTGTAATATTATTTTTGATATTTTTAAAACTTGGGGCTTCGAGCCAGGATTTGTATCATTGAATTTAAATTTGAGAATAGGGGAAGAAATGTCATTTGGGTATTATCGGTATTCCAGTAGTGGTTTTATTTATTGTAAAAGATTATTACTTATGTTGAAAATTGAGGGCGTGACAAATTCTGTGGTTACTGTACCCATGGATCCTTACAGCCCAAACCTAATAAAATTTCTTAAGTACCCTTGCTATCTCATTGTGGAATGTATCAACCATCTAGCCTACAACTTCCTAGGACGATGAAACATGCTATCATAATGACATCGTCAAATAACAACCATAAAAGGTTGTCTTTTGCGAATGTGACCGAAGCAGTTGCAGTGACTAAGATTAAACCCTGAGATTCTTTCATGAGCCACAGCAAAATTCTATGATGTAAACAATACACTCGTATGCATTTGTCAGCAGGTTAGACTTCAGTTCACTGATATTCTGAATCCGAATTCTTCTGTTTCAATAATTATAAGCCACATATTCACGTAAACTAGTAGAAACTCAAATGATGCACCGAGTACTATGTCAAGTTTTTATTATGTGGCCCCCCAAAACAATAAAACAACATTTTGACTCCAATACCCAGGATTATATACTTCTGTTTAAGAGGTATGATGCAGTAAAATACTAGCACAACATTCAGATCATAGAGAGGAAAACCTGATTAACAGCTTCACCAAAAGCCACAAATGCGAATTCTCCTCCCGGAGCAAGCAGAAGGCCAACTCTTATTGCAGATATGATTGAAATACCAAAAAGTTTACCAACTGCAGCAACCAAAAAAGTCTTGCCACCAATTAGAAGACCTAACGTCCCCATAACAACTCGGAAGTTCGAAACGAGAAGTTTGGGATCAATGGACATTCCAACCTGAAACCCCAAAAATAACATCCATCACAGAGGTATCAGATTAACTATTCACGTGAGCGCTCATATCAAAATGGTAAAATAGGTGAAATTCAATTATTCCTGGACCAGTTTCATTATTCTCATTTCTGCAGAAGAAGACTGGTATGAAGACTATAATCTATGAATGCATGAAAGTGGTCAGAGATGCAACTGATGTCCCACACAATTGGAGAACTGCAGAAGGAGAGGATCTTTTACGTATAAAACGGAGGCTCTAGAGGATTATCTCTAACTAGATCAATAAGAAACTTTATCCGGATACAAGATTTCCAAATTAGACAAGATTTGAAAGAACCTATACTCCACAGATAAATCTGAGTGCCTACCGTCATGAAGAACAGACCCAGTAGAAGGCCACGATATGGAGCAATATCTGATTCAACCTGTAAAGAGAATTCCGTTTCCGCAAGCAGCAAACCAGCCAAAAATGCTCCCAATGCCATGGAAAGACCAGCCTGTTCAACTTAAAACAATAAATGCATGCACTTAACTCTCTAAGATGTAAAAAATTTAAACTTACTAACACATCTACATACCCTAGCAGTAAGGAGACTAGTCCCCAGAACGACGAAGAGTGTATTAGCAGAGAATATCTCGGCATTTTGATTCTCCGCAATTTGCCTATAAATTGGCCGAAGCAGCTGAAAATTGGCAAAAGAATGACTGACAAGAAGAAATTGGCAATAACTAGAAAACTTTGAAATCCTCAACCTGTCAAATGCTGCTCAATAGTTTCATTCAAACGGAAATGATGATGCATTATATCCGGACATTCACCATCAGGGCACAAAATATGGTTAAATCACTTAAGGCAGCAAATGTTTACACAGAGAAACAGAGATAACTAACCAAACGTCCTCCAGCAATTATGGCAGTAATTGCTACAATAGCCTTCACAGCAGCCAATCCAAGAGCTTCAGCAATTGCTTGGAAACCCACCTAAAAATGACAGAAAAATTAATCACTGTAACAACCAAAACGGAAGCAGCAGTAGCAGTACATAGTGAACCTATTTGATCACCGATTACCCCAAAAGTTTATGCTCTTAGGAAATGGGTTATACAATGAACATCAAGCAATCCAAAACCTCCATCGCATGCAACCCTATCTTTCACGTGGAGATGCAAACAAGATGCTTAAATGGAAAGAAGCTAAATGTAGAATGGGGACAAATGCAGGCAAAGGGATTTGAACCCAAGACCTCCCAAAAGCAAAAGCTCTGCCAACATATTAGATTGCAAATTGTCCCAAAAGTTTGAGTTGTTAAAAAATTGACCCAACAATTGATATCAAGGTACCTAACAGAAATCTATTCTAATATATAAAGGGAGAGCACCTTTTTGGTGTCTCTGTCATGTATTTTCCTTTCCTAAAATACCCTCTAAAGAGAAAAACCACACAAAACAAAATAGTTAGTTTTGGGGATATATCAGACATTTTACCACACAAAAAAAACTGCCAAAACAGTTACCACCCATTTTCCCTTCAACTGCTCCGTCTCCAGCAGTTCCCTCTTATTCATTTCACCACTCTTTCGGTTGTTCCCATGCAAAACCTGCTCTGTTCCAATTAAGGTATTCTCCCTCTCTCTCTCTCTCTCTCTCTCTCTCTCACACACACACACACACAAAAGCAGTAGTCAAATGCTACGTGGCAACTGACATGGTTCAGCAAAAAGTCTTCAATTATATGGGTTTTGTTTCTTTAGAAAGTGAATAAGTGCGTTTTGTTTGATAGTGCAGAGAGAGAGAGAGAGAGAGAGAGAGAGAAAGAGAGAGAGCATGGGCGGCGTGTGCATGTGCCGTGAGAAGTGGTCGTGCTGTGTGTGCGTGGGTGATGGGCTTGGTAGGGTCATGACTTATTGGGAGGTAGACTTATAAAGAAAGTACATAATTGTTATTAGACATATTAGTAGTATCCGAGAGTGATTTCAATTTTGTTGGACAAGTGCAGAGAGTGATCGCCGGAGTCAATGGTGATGGTGGTCGGCGGCATCGACGGTGGGAGGTGAAAGTGAGTTAACTCGAGAGTGTGTTTGGTTTGGAACTGAGTTAGTGAAGTTGGGTCAAAATTTCGGGCAACATGGTGAAATTTTGAATTGAAAAATTAAAGAGACTAGTCTGCAAAACAGACAAGGGGTGAGTGCACCTTTGCCTCTCGTGGCAAAGGCCCTCTGATGCTTAAGTTAGTCTCACGTACTAGTAAACAACCCTAATTATCAGTAGGAAAGCAATAAGAGATAGCCAAATATTGTGTACCTTTCTCCTCCAGGTTTACCTCGTATTTATAGACTCATAGATGCTTGCTCACCAAGCATCCCTATTATCCTAGGATTCTCATCACGTACAGGAATCCAGGATATTTTGGGCACTTCTTTCGTTATCAGTTCACCAAGAGAGTCATTTCAGGACTCTCTTCCATAACTGGCCAAACCTCCCACTCACGTTGGGTATCTATCCAAGATCCTACATACTCGGGATCTCATCCCTTTACAGAATATTACCATTCTGGAACATTCCTGTTACCTCACGCTTTAGGGCAACTTGTTCCCCTGTTCGGCTATCTTATTACCGATCAGTCCACATGGTCCAACGACCTCACATGCAACTGGTCCTTATCGTTACATTTGGATAAATGACTTCACATGTCGTTTGTGCTTATGTGCCGAACAGACTACATGGTCCAGTGACCTCTCATGTCGCTGGTCCACATCGCCGTTCACCGTACTGTCCGGCGGTAAGCCCTACGATATTTACCACGTGCTCATACAGACCACGTGTTCGGCAGCTAAATGTACCTGTTCGGGAATACCTCCCTACAATTGCTCCCCAGCTTTACCCAATTGTCACTGTTCGGGGGCAATGGGTGTAGCTTTCTCAGAAACGTTGGGTCGAACCTCTCTGATCCCATGTAGTCACAGTATTATTGCTCATTTATGCTTTTGGCGCCCTCGCCATTACACCGTTTCGGGGTTGTGACTCCACGTGTCATGCTTCGTACGCCTTGCATTAAATGTGAACTGATGTTCTTAGCCAAACGTCATTAATATAGCCCCCGTTCCATCCGTCTTTTACGTTACACTTTTATAACGGCAAAAGAACGGAGATGAAACGTCGCTGACTTCAAAACCCTTTAGGAGGATCTTTCTGGGATTTTACCAGAAAGCCCAAATTTTCTCTCTCTCTCTCTCAAAAACCAGGCGAAAGCTTTCCTTCTTTCGCCATCGCCGCCGTCTGCAACTCGACTGCGTCTCAGGCAATCGCTGCACTAGCTTCGTAAGACTCCTATTCTGGTCTCTTCTTGCATCTTTTCCTGAACTTAGTTTCTAGATTTACCAGTTTCATTTAGGGCTCAATTCTTTAGCCACTTGCAGATTTCTTCGTTCTTAGCATATTAATGGCGGATGAAGGCGATAAAGGCCCTAGGCCTGGTAAATTTAGGAAACTCTGTGATTCCCCTATTGCTATGTCAGCTTTTAGAACCGAGTATAATGTGCCTGAAAATGTGGGGCTTGAACTTGCCCCCCTAGGAGCAGATAGGGATGCAGGTACTTGGGATAGGATGTGTATCCCTATCGTGGCGATCGTTGAGGGTGGAGTTCGTTTCCCCCTTGACCCACTGCTCCGCCGCGTGCTTAACTGGTATCGCCTCACGCCCATGCAAGTTTCAACGAATGTTTTCAGGCTAGTGATGGGAGTCGTTGCCCTGAATAGAATCCTAGGAACCCAACTAGGAATCTGGGAGATCCAATGGTGGTATAGCATCGTGCTAAACCCTGAGTATAACACTTACTATTTCAAAGTAAGGAAAGCAGAGAAGCGCTTCGTGCTTAATATGCCAAACTCTGCTTGTGACCACGAGATGGACTTCTTGTATGTTACTGGAGCCTTCGAGCCAATGGGGGAGGATGGTCACGTGGAGGGTTTCCACTGTCCCCACATATGGGGTTACCCACGTATGCTCCTAATTTGCTTTGTAATTTCTTGTTTCGTTGCTTTCTCATAGCTTTTCTTATGTTTCTAACTCTTGTCTGTGCTTTGTTCGTGCAGCGGACAACGCTAACAGACGTCCAAGACGAGAACCCAGCCACATCCGATCAGCCGATATCAACAGGGTCCTTAAGTACACAGGAGTGCCTGGTACTCGTACTGCTGGACGTGGTCGAGACGCTCACGTCCTGCTGGGCTACGATCCCGCCTACAGGGGGTTTATCGATAGGAGGTTGGCTAACCCGAGCACCAGCGGTGCCTCGACCTCTACTGCTCGCCAGCCCCTCAGTTCGAGATTGCAAGCTGGTGTTACGCTTGCCGGACAGTCAGGTGAGGTAGCAATCCCTGAAGGCGTGCCCCAAACACGCGTGGTGCTTAGGAGATCTGCGCGAAGACAAATTGCTTTCGAACAACAAGCCGAACAACCCGCTCCTTTTTGTGGTACAAGCCAGTCATCGTCATCAGGCTACTCCCAATCTCCGACAAACCCAGGTACAATGACTCGTCAGCCCTTAAATTTGAGTTCCCTCTTGACTGTTGCCACAGGCGGCCGTGGCACTGGCCGAGCAGCATCAACCGGGCATGCCCCACCACCACATCGTCGTAACAGGGGTGGTTCAAACCGTTCCTCTTCATCGCCTCGGGAACACGACAGTTCCCTTGAAGTTGATGATGCTCATCGAGACAAACGTCCCCGGAATCACATAGCCGAGGATACTGAAGGTCCAGCTGCTTCAGTACCGCTGGAAACCCCACCACCGAGTATTCAAATCGCCCCTGAGGTCTGGGCCCCTCAACTCATGAGGGGGGATCGTCCTGTAAATGTTGGTGATAGTGCTAGTTCCTCAGAAACTGCACTAGCCCTAGCCCAAGGCCTTTCACTCCCTGTGGACATGCAAAAGGAGTCGTCATCGTCTGCAGAAAGACTTGTGTCCACTGGTCTCGTCAGTGGGATCAAGGTAATTAAAACCACTCATTCAAATTCGATTTTGATTGTTGCAGCTGAAGAATGTTTTGATCGTATATCTGGTTCGTGTATAGATTATCCAAAAAATGATGACATTGGGCCAAAAATTTCAAGAGGCTGATGCTGAGAGAGTTAGGCTTCTGAATGACAACACGAGGCTGCTACGTAAAGTCTCAGGAGAGGGAGAGAGACAAAGCCAAAGCGAAAGTTACGGAAACTAAAAACAAACTCGAGACTGCGGAGGACAGTCTTAGTCAAGCCTTGGCAGAGATTGACAACGCCAAGAAGGCCACTTTTGAAAATGGTTATCAAAAGGGGTATGATGCCACCACAGCCAGCTATGTGGAGCAGATACCAGGCCTCCAAGACCAAGTCTGGGTTGCTTGCTGGGAAGCCTGTCTGACCACGGTTGGTGTTGCCGATGATTCCCCATTGTGGACTGCGATTGAACTTCCCAGCAGCCGCAGCTCAAGAGCAGGATGAGGACCCAGCTGATGACGTCGAACGACAGATAGACGATTTTGCTGATGCTGACGAAGAGATTCAAATGGAATCTCAGGATGCTGTGGTGGAACACACAACAGTTCAAGAGATGACCAACGAAGCCACTGCCGTGGAGGAGAGTGCTGCTGCTAACATTAGCACAGAGATTGCAGATGACATCCCCCCAGAGATCCAAAACTTGGATTAAAACAGCTGGTATCCCCGAGATTAACTCCTCCGAACAATTTGCAGGTCCTGCGTGACCGTAGATTCTACAGCCCTGCGTGCAATTAGTACAACTTATTTTCTGATGCATGTATTCAAATGCATAATTCAGTATTTCGTACGTTGTTTTCATATTAGTTTATAAGTGTCTCATACTTTACTTTCTGTGCACATTCGTACGCATTCTTGAGTTTGCTCATGTACTTAGTAATCTTCCAGTCAGATGAAATCATAAGTATAGAATCCAAGTATTTTGTACTTGATGTTACTGTTTGTTTATCCGAACAAACTGCATATATTCGTATGCAACCCAGGTTCACGAAACAGACCTAAGCCTCTCGTACTTAGATAAAATCATACATAACTCGTTATGTCTATTGTCCAAGTATTTCATACTTGGATTTTACTAAGTGTATTCATACTTAGAATCGTATAAGTATTTGACATATCTCGTTATGCCTTACAGAATCAAGTATTTCATTCTTGATTACTCGCATGTCTACGTATGCAAGCCTCAGATTTAAGTATATTCGTACTTAGGCATTTCTCAAAGTGTTTCGTATTTGGGAAATGCGAAATGTAAGTTTCTCGAACTTATAGTATCTCATACTTTAGCGTTTGTTCGTGCGCAGTTATTAAGCTATCAAACGTAGATGTATTCGTGCATGGCATTCGTGCCAATCCCATGCTCCCCAATATGAATAAGAAAAAGAAAATCAGTATTCCATATTTCATATTAAAAGACCAATATTTTCAAAAAGCTGAATATACTGTGAGGAAAAGGATGTCTTTATTCATAGACTGAACTCAAGGGGGCGTTATTCGTGCCCCTTGCAACTAAAACAGAGTAATAAGAGAAACAAGGAAATTTTATTCGTAATTCCCACACAATCACGTAGTGCAATCTAAAATAAAACTAAATTCTTCTAGACAAAGAATTTTCTCAGATTATGAACATTCCATGGCCTCGGGATTGGGTTGCCGTCCAGATCAACCAATCTGTAGGCCCCTATGCCCACAATCTCTGTTACCCGATACTGGCCTTCCCAGTTGGCCCCTAGCTTGCCTTCGTTGGCTACCTTGGTGTTGCCGAGCACCTTTCGTAGTACAAGGTCCCCAACACCAAACTCTCGAGGGTGAACATGCTTATTATAGCTCTTCATCAGTTGTTCCTGATAAGAGGCCAAATGGACTAGGGCCCTTTCTCTCCTTTCCTCGGCGAGATCAAGCCCAATTTCAAGGGCTCTGTCATTGCCCCCATTTTCAACCAACATAGTTCTGTTGGTTGGAAGGCCCACTTCCAAAGGTATGACTGCCTCTGTACCGTATGCCAATGAATAAGGGGGTCTCTCCCGTAGACCTCCCAGGTGTTGTCCTATGTGCCCATAAAACAAGGGGCAATTCATCGGGCCATTTCCCCTTGGCCTTATCTAACCTCTTCTTGATCCCGTCAAGAATGGTTTTGTTAGATGCTTCTGCCTGCCCGTTACTCTGAGGGTATGCTGGAGTTGAATAGTAGTTCCGAATTCCATACTGGGCACAAAACGCCTTGAACTTCTTTTGAAATTGGGACCCATTATCTGTGATCAAAGAATAGGGAACCCCAAATCGAGTAATAATACTTTTCCACAAGAACCTCTCTATCATGGGTTCGGTGATTTTGGCCAATGGTTCAGCTTCAATCCATTTGGTAAAATAATCTGTCGCAACTAAAAGGAATTTTCGATTCCCAGTTGCTTTGTGCAATGGACCCACGATGTCCATTCCCCATTGAGCAAACGGCCAAGGACTTGTCAAAGGCACCAGATCCTCGGCTGGTGTTCGAATCATTGGTGAGAATTTCTGACACTTCTCACAAATTTTAACATATACCTTTGCATCCTCCTGCATATGTGGCCACCAATACCCTTGGGTAATTGCTCGGTGGGCGATGGATCTGCCCCCAGCATGACTCCCACACGTTCCTTCATGTATTTCGTGAAGAAATTTATGCACCATCTCGGGGTGTACGCACAGCAAATATGGGCCCGTGAAGGACTTTCTGTAAAGCTTTGCTTCTGGGGACAGCCAAAACCCTGCAGACTTGGTTTTGACCTTATGAGCTTCCTTTTTATCAATGGGGAGTATTTCATCTCGTAAAAACTCCACGATTGGGTCCATCCAACTTGGACCCTGGTTCACTTCCAAAACTAACTCCACGCTTGTCCCAATGCTCGGCCCTGTCAGATACTCAACTGCCACTCTTCGCTTGAGTTCAGTTGGGACCGCTGCAGCCAGCCATGCCAGTGAATCGGCATGTGCGTTCTGTCCAGAACTTATCTGTTCAATGTGGACCCCCTCGAAGGTATCAAGTAAATCTTTGGCAGCTTCCACATATGCCGCCATCTTCTCATTCCGGGCTTGATATTCCCCGGACAGCTGATTCACCACAAGCTGTGAGTCACAATGCACCCTTACTCTTTTTGCCTTCAGAGTCTTCGCACTTCTCAATCCAGCTAAGAGTGCCTCGTATTCCCCCACGTTATTCGATGCACTGAATCCAAGCCGAACAGACAATTCTATCATAACTCCCCTAGGAGGAAAAAGAACAACACATATTCCCGAACCAGTGTTACAAGCTGATCCGTCAACGAATAACTTCCATTCTGTATCGTCCTGTGCGGCTGAGACTTTATCCCTCGTGGACAATGATATACTCTCTTGTTCCTTTTTCGTAGGAGGCAGGGGAGCTACCGTGGGAGAGAACTCTGCCACAAAATCAGCCAACACTTGGCCTTTGATTGCTGTTCGTGGTTGATAATCAATATCGTATTGACTCAACTCGACGGACCACGTTGAGACTCTTCCTGAAAAATCTGCCTTTCGTAGCAGCGACTTCAGTGGAAATTCAGTATAGACCACAACCCTGTGGCTTTGGAAGTAGTGGGGCAATTTTCTCGTTGCTGTCCTAAGTGCCAGGACAAGTTTCTCTAGGGGCAGATATCTCGTCTCCGCGTCTAGCAATGTCTTGCTTACATAATATATTAGGATTTGCTCGACTCCCAAATCCCTTAATAGGACTGCACTCACAGCATGCTCAGAAACAGCTAAGTACAAAATCAAGGACTCACCTAGCTGCGGGGTTGACAGAAGAGGAGGTTCGGCCAGATACTTCTTCAGGTCCTGAAAAGCTTGCTCACATTCTGCTCCTCATTCAAACCCTTTCCTCTTTTTCAATAACTGAAAAAAGGGCCTACATTTATCACTTGATCTGCTGATAAATCTATTAAGTGCTGCAGCCATCCCAGTTAGTCTCTGGACCTCCTTCGTGGTTTTAGGACTTTGCAGCCTCTGCAAGGCTGCAATCTGATCTGGGTTAGCCTCAATTCCCCTCATGGTGACCAGGTGCCCTAGGAATTTCCTAGAACCAACCCCAAACGCACATTTCGAGGCGTTGAGTTTTAATTTGTACTTCCTCAAAATTTCAAAGACTTCTCTCAAATCTGTAATATGCCTTCGCTTATCTCGGCTTTTCACCACCATATCGTCTATGTAAACCTCCATAGTTTTCCCGAGCAGCTCCCTGAACATGATAGTTGCAAGCCTTTGGTATGTGGCCCCTGCGTTTCTCAGCCCAAACGGCATGACACTATAGCAGTACAAACCTCGTGGGGTGATGAAAGATGTCTTCTTCTGATCGGGCCCAAACATAGCAATTTGATGGTATCCTCGATACGCATCAAGAAAACTTATTCGCTCATAGCCAGCTGTTGCGTCGACCAACTGGTCTATCCTTGGGAGGGGAAAACTGTCCTTAGGGCAGGCCTTGTTTAAGTCTGTGAAGTCCACACAGACACGCCACTTCCCATTTTTCTTCTTTACGACCACGGTGTTGGACAGCCACTCAGGGTAGTAAACTTCACGTATCGCTTTTGCCTCAAGCAAACGATTTACTTCTTCAACAACAGCATCCACGTGCTGTACGGCCGCCCTACGTCTTCTCTGAACAACTGGCTTATGCTATCGGTCAACATTCAAATGGTGGCAGATTATGTCAGCATCTACGCCGGGCATCTCTTCTGGTACCCATGCAAACACGTCGACATATTCCTTCAGAAACTGTATTGACTCAGCCTTTTCTTCTGCTGGTAGTGATTCCCCAATCAAAAAATATCTTTCAGGATCAGCTTCGTTGATCTGAATTTTTTCCAAGCCCTCGATTACCTTATCAGCCGGGCATCTTCCAACATCCTCGATAGTCGGTTGATCTGGTACTTCCAGTGTATGAACATGGTGGGCCTTCGGGGCCTTCTTAACGATGGAAATCAAACATTGTTGGGCCACTTTCTGATTGCCCCTAATTACTTCGATCCCATTGGATCCTGGGAATTTCACCATCTGGTGGTAAGTTGAGGAGACTGCCCTCATTTTGTGTAACCAGGTTCTTTCTATAATCGCGTTATAGGAAGAAGGGACATCTACGACCAGAAAATCCGTCCTCAAAACAACTGATCCTGCCCGAACAGGCAGTGTTACCTTTCCAAGGGGCAAAACTGCCCCTGCACCAAACCCAATCAAGGGTGTTGTGGACTGCTCCAAATCTATCTGGGCCAGCCCCAGCTTCTTGAATGCGTCGTAGTACATCACCTCCGTACAACTTCCTGAATCCACTAGGATCGATGTCATACTCCCCAACTTGTAGGGTTATGACCAAAGCATCATTATGGGGTATCTGGACTTCTCCCAAATCGTCATCTGTGAAGGCTATGCTTTCATTGCATACGTCACTCTCTCGTCCTCTCTTATTACCCAATCGCATCACATGCTAATCGTGCTTAAACTGTCTTTGTAACAGTCTAACTTCGTTTCTCGTATAAGGTGCGGCCAACCCATGTATCATATGGATTACCCCTTTAGGATTCTGCTCGTAATCCAGTTCTATGGTTTTCCCCTTTTCCTTGGGATCTTCCTGGATAAACTCCTTGAGATAGCCCCGAGAGACCAAATCGTCAAGGTGTTTCTTGTACATCTCGCAATCTTCAGTCATGTGGCCCCAATTCTTGTGGTAGCTGCAGTGCTGATTCGTAGCACGTTTAGCGTCTCTATCTCCGCCAAGACTTGGGGGCCATTTGAAGTACGGCTGATTCTTTATTCGATAAAGAATCCTGTAGATTGGTTCCTTCCAAACAGTAGTGATAGAAAAGAAGGATTTGGGATCAGGGGCTTGCTTTTCCTTGTACGGATCTTTCTCAGCCTGCCCGTACTCCTTCCACTCCTTGTACGTTTTGGGCTCAGGTTTATCCACCTTCTTGGCAGGCGTCTTAGGTTGTTTGGCAGCAATCCTACCGTCTTCGCGGAGTATGTCATCCTCCATTCTGGCGTGCTGCTCTATACGCTCCATCAGTTTGGCCAACGTAGCCACCGGATGTTTATTCAATGAGCGACGCAGTTCACCCCGAACAAGCAAACCGGTTTTGAAGGTTGCTATGGCATATTCCTCACTGCAACTTTCAATCTCGTTGAAAGTTTCCCAGTACTTCTTTGCGTAATCTCTGATCGGCTCGCTCTCCACCTGTTTCATGGTGGAAAGACTCTCAAACGTCTTCGGGGCCTTTCTACTTGTCAAGAACCGAGCAGTGAATTCCTCGGCCAACTGCCTCCATCCTCTTATGGATCGTGGTGCCAATTTATGAAACCAAGACAAGGCCACCTTACCAAGACTTGATGGGAACATTTTGCACAGAATGGCATCATCGCCATCGTGCATGAACATGGCCTGTTGGTAATGCTGTATGTGAGCCACAGGGTCCGTGTTTGTCTCGTAAAGTACGAATGCTCCGTGCTTCACTCTGCTCGGCAACCTGGCCTCCTGCAGCCTCCTTGCAAAAGGGGAGGCTGCGATGTTACTCAGGGCTTTACGTGCCGCTTCTCGTGCAGACACTGTCCCTTCCTCATTTTCCTTCGTTTTGTGGGCCGTAGCTTTGGCCCAGTCAGCATCAGGTCTCTCGTACCTGTCACTGATGCTTCCTTGCTTCTTCCTCGGGTGAGGAACTCCGTTCTCTGCTCCTTCTTCGTGAAGAAGCCCTTCGCCTTTCTAGTGTTCGGTCTTTGCTTCTGCTTCTCCTCCTTCGTGGGGAAGCTTCATACCGTCTCGTAGTAGGACTATCGCTCCTGCTCTTTCTTCCTTGTGAATGAGGCTCTTTATGGACTAACAGAGCCCTCCTATCTTCTCCAGAATTCCTTCGTGAGAGTCCAGAGTCCGGAGTCCTCCGGGTGATCTCGTACCCGCTGCAGCTCTCGTATTTCGTACTCTCATTTTTTAATCAAACGAGCGTACTCCTCAATTTCCATCCTCTTTTTGTCGAGGATATCCTCGCTGTTGTGGACACTTCTCGAACGTTCCACCGATGCCTCTCTTAGGTGGGATTTGCTCCTTCTCGTGGAGCCCGTAGTTGCTTTGTCCTCTCTTCCAGTGGGCTTTTTCAGAGCACCTGGTGGAGATTTGTCTCCTCCACCACTTAACTGATTTTTCGGATTGAATGGTGTTGCTGGATCTTCTTCCAGCATGATTGTTTTTCAAGGAAAATCGGTTTGTTTCCCACAGACGGCGCCAATTGTAGGGGGATGAAAACAATTGGTGCACTGAACGATACCAAACTGTAACGGCTTCACGCGCCTTTACACCGGAACCCTAATTCTTCGTCGGATCCCTAATCTGCAAAACAGACAAGGGGTGAGTGCACCTTTGCCTCTCGTGGCAAAGGCCCTCTAATGCCTAAGTTAGTCTCACGTACTAGTAAACAATCCTAATTATCAGTAGGAAAGCAATAAGAGATAGCCAAATATTGTGCACCTTTCTCCTCCAGGTTTACCTCATAGTTATAGACTCATAGATGCTTGCTTACCAAGCATCCCTATTATCCTAGGATTCTCATCACGTACAGGAATCCAGGATATTTTGGGCACTTCTTTCGTTATCAGTTCACCAAGAGAGTCATTTCAAGACTCTCTTCCTTAACTGGCCAAACCTCCCACTCACGTTGGGTATCTATCCAAGATCCTACATACTCGGGATCTCATCCCTTTACAGAATATTATCATTCTAGAACATTCCTGTTACCTCACGCTTTAGGGCAACTTGTTCCCCTGTTCGGCTATCTTATTACCGATCAGTCCACATGGTCCAACGACCTCACATGCAACTGGTCCTTATCGTTACATTTGGATAAATGACTTCACATGTCGTTTGTCCTTATGTGCCGAACAGACTACATGGTCCAGTGACCTCTCATGTCGCTGGTCCACATCGCCGTTCACCGTACTGTCCGGCGGTAAGCCCTACGATATTTACCACGTGCTCATACAGACCACGTGTTCGGCGGCTAAATGTACCTGTTCGGGAATACCTCCCTACACCGACGACCACCCTGAGCCTCGCCGGACCTATGCCGGCCTTTCAGACCTTCGCTGGACCTCCGGCGACTTTACCCAGTCGATTTCGTTGAGGTTTCAAGCCCAGTCGATTTCGTTGAGGTTTCAAGCCTATTCCAACGAGACCCAGTGTGTTCAAGCTCCTTTTAGAGCTTCTTTTGCTGCCTTGACCACCAGAACAGTGGTAAGAGCTTGTGGGTACTCGTTTTGCCTTTTTGCTGGTTTGTGGGTGCTGGAATCTCTATTTTTTAGGGTTGTTTTCTGCTGGGTGACATCTGTTTGCTTCTACTGTTGTGTTTGGAGACTGTTCAGAGTTGCATTTACTGGGTATTGTCTGCTTTGGGTTGTTGTTCCTCTGTTGATATGTCCGAGGATCCTAAAACTGCTTCCGCTAGTGCCAAAAATGAGTTGAGTCATGTTGGGACTCTAGATAAGTCTCCTCTTGATATTTGTCAAATTAAGTTGGATGGTACCAACTAACTATTTGCTTTGGTCTCGCTCTTTTACCTTGGCCATTACGGCCCACGGTCGAAATTCATCACAGGCCCTATTACACAACCAACAACTGCTGGACCAGAACTTGAGACTTGGAAATCAAAGAATGCTTTGGCTATGAATTCGTTATTCAACTCTATGATACCTACTATTTGTCATACCTTCTTGCTTCTAGACACTCCATATACGGTTTGGATTACTGTGGCACAAACCTATTCCCGGAAGGGTAATGATGCTCAAGCTTTTGAGTTAGGGAAGAGACTTAGGGGATTGGATCAACACAATCAATCCCTTGTTGTGTATTATGCTGAGTTGAGAGGAGTGTGGCAAGAACTTGATTATTATCAAGCCTTTCAAGCTGTTTGCACCGCTGATGCCACTACATTTCATGAGATGGTGGAGAAGAAGCGCATTTATGATTTTCTTGCTGGCCTTGACATAGAATATGATCATATTCGAGTGCAGGTGCTAGGCCGGGTTCCTTTTCCTACTCTAGGAGAGGCCTATGCATGTGTTCAACAGGAGGAGAGTAGACGGAGTGCGAAGGTTCATCCTCCCATTCCGGATCGCTCTGCCATGGTTGCCATTCCCTCTCCATGGCATAGTAAGTCTAACCAAGGTCAGCTTGGTGATAAAAGTGGCTCGATTGATAAGGAATTGCTTCGATGTGACTATTGCAACAAAACCAGGCATACGAGGGAATTTTGTTGGAAGTTGAATGGTCGTCCCTCTCGTGGACGAGGCAGTGGTCGAGGTGGCAGTCCTGTGCATTCTCATGCACATGTTTTAGAGTAAGCTGTTAACATGTTGCGTCACCCTATTGGTGCTCGTTTGTAAGTTCATGTTCGTAATACTTCCCAAAGTGGTGGTTCTCTTTCTCAAGGGGAGTTACATACTCTCAGGCACCGAATGGCTAGGCTTGATTCTCCTCCTTCCACAGCTTCTACTTCTAGCACATCCTCATACTTTGCTCATACAGGTATCCCAGCTAGTGCATCTGCTAGTTCCTCCTCTCTTCCTTGGATAATAGATTCTAGTGTTACAAATCATATGACAGATTGTTCATCCTTTTTTACTCATACTCTACATGTTCTGGTAAGGATAAGGTCAGAGTATCTGATGGTTCCCTATCTGCTATATCAGGGAAAGTTCCATTGGCTACTCTCCAACCATTTCTCTTTCTTCAGTTCTCCATGTTCCAAATTTTTCTACTAACCTTCTCTCTATTAGTAGTCTTACCCATTTATTGAATTGCTCTGTGATATTTTTTCCTACACATTGTGTCTTTTAGGAGCTGGAAACAGGGTAGAATGATTGGCAATGATAAAGCACATGATGGTCTATACTTTTTGGAGTCTGCACATCGTCCATCTTTTACGCCCTTGTCATTGGGTCAAGCTCTTGAAGCAGATATGAGTTCAGCTCTTCCTTTATTGCATCAGTGGCATCGCAGCTTGGGTCACCCATCTGTTGGGATTTTAAAAAAAAATTTCCTATTTTAACTAAGCAATGCACTAGGAGTCAGTTTTTTTTTTTAAGCTTGTAAGCTGGCTAAACACAAACACTCTTTTTATGCTCCTGTTAATCAAAGAAGTGATTCTCCTTTTACAGTAATCCATTCTGATGTTTGGGGTCGTACCCCGATTACTTCTATTTCTGGTTATCGATGGTTTGTCACTTTTATTGACTGTTATTCTCGTGTCACTTGGGTGTTTTTACTTCGCTCCAAAAATGAGGTTGTTTCATGCTTTAAATCTTTTCATCAGATGGTTCGTACTCAATTTGACACCAACATTAAATTATTCGTAGTGATAATGGGACTGAGTACCTTGATGGGCTTTTTCGGGCATATCAGAGTGAGTATGGCATTTTTTTTCAAACAACTTGTGTTGGCACTCCACGGCAGAATGGGGTTGCTGAACAAAAAAATCGTCACCTAGTTGTGGTAGCCCATTCTCTCTTGTTCACCATGAATGTTCCAAAATTTTATTGGGGCGAAGCTATTCTTACTGCAGCTTATCTTATCAATTGCATGCCATCCAGTGTTCTTTAGTTTAAAATTCCTCAAGAGTTTCCCCTCGTAGTTCTTCAGTCTCTTCCCTTCCACCCAAAGTTTTTGGTTGCGTATGTTTTGTCCATACTCCTAAACATGCTGGTGGAAAGTTAGATCCCAAGGCTCGTAAATGTGTTTTCCTTGGCTATTCCCCTACCTATAAGGGATATAAATGCTATGACCCTCACTCTCGTAAACATTTTGTTTCTATGGATGTCACGTTTTGGAAAACAACTTCTTTTTACCCTTTTTCCACTACATCTCTTCAAAGGGAGAATAATATGGACGAAGAGATGTTGACATCCCATAATCAACAGGAGTCATGGTCTTACTTCCCAATACCTTGTTATGGTGAGGGGGGGAAGGAAAACTTAGGGAAGAGCCTATATCTGAAGAAAGAGCATAACATGATATGAGTAGCCGAGATGTTGATGACGATAGGCTTTACCCGCATAGGTTGCCTAACGCGCAGAAGTTTTCTCGATGGAAAAAGGGACAGCCTGTCTGTGTCATTCCACCTTGCCAATCACTATCACCTACTCCAGCTTCAATTCCAGTTTTTGATTCTTCGGTTGACTCTTCTGGTAAGGAACCATCCCTTCTCGTTTCTGATGATCTTGATGCTCCTGTTGCTCCTAGAAAAGGAGTTAGAATATGTACTTAACATCCCATCTCACAGTTTGTTTCATATGATTGTTTATTTTCTACGTATCGTGCATTTGTTTCCTTTCTCTCTTCCATATCTATCCCACAGAGTTAGAAGGAAGCACTCATAATACCTAAGTGGAAAGAAGCTATGGTAGAGGAGATGACAGCCTTGAAAAAGAATGGCACCTGGGAACTAGTGTCTTCTCCGGAGGGAAAGAAATCAATGGGTTGTAAATGGGTGTTTACAGTAAAACATAAAGCAGATGGAATGGTTGAGAGATACAAGGCGAGACTGGTTGCCAAGGGCTTTACTCAGACATACAATATCGACTATGAGGAAACCTTTACTCCGGTAGCAAAGATGAACTCTATTCGAACTTTGCTCTCTTGTGCTGCTATTTTGAATTGGCCTATTTCAACAATTTAACTAAATAATGCATTTCTTCATGGTGACTTAGAAGAAGTGTACATGGATATACCAACAGTTTTCTCTTCCTCTGTTACTGAAGAGAAGGTGTGTAAATTGAAAAAGGCTCTCTATGGATTAAAATAGTCACCTAGAGCGTGGTTTGACAGATTTCTCAAAGCTATGTTGAGATTAGGATACAGGCAAAGTCATGCAAATCATACTATGTTCATCAAGGGAGGTAACGATAAGATTGCTATTCTTATTGTCTATGTGGATGACATAATCATGACAGGCAATGATGTTGATAAATACTCAGTCTTAAAGCTCATCTTGCTCAAGAGTTCGAGATTAAAGACTTGGGATCTTTGAGATACTTTCTTGGGATGGAGGTGGCCCGATCTGATAAAGGCATTTTTATCTCCCAAAGGAAGTATATTCTTGATCTTTCGGACGAAATAGGTATGTTGGGATGCAAACCTGCAGACTCTCCCGTTGACGCTAGTCATCATCTTAGTGGAGATGTTGGAGAGCATACAGATAAGGAGAGTTACCAGAGACTTGTGGGCCGTCTAATATACTTATCTCATACTAGACCAGATATTACATATGCCGTTGGAGTTGTCAGTCAATTTATGCAAGAGCCACGTACAATGCACCAAATGCAGTTTACCGTATTTTGAGATATCTCTAATCGGCTCCAGGTAAACGAATTTCGTTCTCCAATCATGGTCACTTGAGGATGGAAGCCTTTATTGATGCAGACTGCGCTGGTTCAGTGGATGATAGGCGCTACTTCTGGCTATTGCACCATTTTTGGCGGGAATTTGGTTACTTGGCATAGTAAGAAGCAGTCAGTGATAGCTAGATCAAAAGCAGAAGCTGAATATAGGGCTATGGCTCATGGCGTGTGTGAGCTTTTGTGGCTCCAAACCTTGTTGAAGGATTTGGGGATCTCTGTCGGTTTCCTATGAAGCTTTATTGTGATAACAAAGTGGCTATAAATATTGCTCATAATCTTGTGCAGCATGATAAAACGAAGCATATAGAAATTGATCAGCATTTCATAAAGGAGAAACTGAGCCAGGGTTTGATAAGGTCTGAGGACCAGTTGTCTTTATGAAAGGACTTAGTAGTAAGATCTTTCACCCCATTGTGTTCAAATTGGGCTTGATAGATATCTTTGTACCAACTTGAGGGGGAGTGTTACGTTAGGGTTCACTTTGTTATGTATTTGTTACTTAGGGTATATTTGTACTTTTACTCTTGTCCATATAAATACAAAGTGTGAGAGAGAGAAACTTAATTTTGGGTTGGCTCTCCTTTTTCCCCCAATTTCACATATTATCTAAGCTGTTTAGGCCCACAAGTGTTATGGGCTTTTTCCCTTTAGGAGTGTTTGGGCTTTGTTCCCAACTGGCTGAATTTCCAACCTTTCGTTGGAATCCCCTTCCCCTTTCCCCTATTAATAAAATGTTACTTTTGCCGATAAAAAAAATACACATAATTTCATAACAAAATTACTAATTTGCGAGCATTAGTAAGAAATGTTACCCCTCCTTTAGATGAATTTGGCGAAATAAGAGGTATGAGTATCAACAAAACCACAACAGCCAAATCCTGGAGAAAATCAACAGAAACAAAGAAAAAGAAAATAAAGAACTGTCAGTAAAACAATGGGATCAAGTAAAGGATACACACAGAAATCGAAATGAGAAGTTACAAGGTGAAATAAGCCAAAGAAATGACAGGAGAGGATTCAAGAATCATCAAGGTGCAAAAACTTTTATACAATCACATGACGCAATGGATGAGAAAGTCCAGACCGATAAGGTACTTATCCACAACCTTCACTTATACCAATTCAAGTATCTTACGTATACCAAACAGATTGGATGAGAATTCGATTCTACATTATAAAGGTGTAGCTAAGCTCCAAAATGTTCACCTTGAAGACAGAACTATGGGGCAGGACAGTTCTACATTTTGGAAGACAATAAAAGTCCCAAAAAGCAGGGGAAATGAAATTCATCATGGCACAAGCTGCTAAGTCAAGTAGGACAATTATGGAAGAACCAGTGTGTTTTGACCATACAAACTCATCATAACATCCAAGACAATGTACTTTTCAGACCATATTGATACCTGGAAAAGCAAAACAGAAAATGTTGCTCGTCCATGGCGTGACGTACTCTCTCCTCGTTCCTGCAATACCTGCAAAAGATATCCCAACCAACAAATGAGGTAAAAATTTCACCTGACCAACCAACAAACAGAGAGGACTTGAATCATTGCAATTGAAATGTCAGGATTTACTCCAAACCAATGCATCACAAAGAAGATGTATATCTCGCATTAGCGAATCTTAATGACAATTATTTATGGTCATGAGAAAAAAATTTCCTTTTCTAGGGGCAAAGTACCCACTTTTTAAGGCCATGAATTAAAAGCTCAGGAAATTTCCAAACATGTTTTTAAGCCAAAATGCATTCAACGAACAATTACTAATTCAAAGGCCAACTTCTGCAGCAGACAACATTTTACCACCAATCATAAGTGGGACACTCAGCTAACTGCTCATTAAATTTACCTGAAGGACAACAGCCGTGGAAGATAATGCCAGACCATTGCCGATGACAATTGCAGCAGGACCAGGTTGCCCAGCAATGAAGTGAGCAACTAAGCCAACCCCCACTGCTGTCACCAAGACCTGCATTTGTGAAGCACAATAGAGAGAGAAAAACCAAGATAAATGTACATAACTTGAACTAATATTGCTGTCTTGAGGGAAACAAAATGAAGTTTTCCAATCACCTGAGCAGAGCCCAATCCGAAAACATATTTCTTCATTGAACTCAGTCTTTCAACGGAAAGCTACAAAATGATGAAGAAACGCCAGAGTATTATTTGTTTTTTCTAAATAGGGGAGAAATGTGGAGGTAAATAGAAACAGTTTCATATCCTTCTCTAAGGAAACTAATTTCATGATATTATGGATTCTACCTCCAGGCCAATATTAAACAGCAAGAAAACAACTCCAAATTCAGCTATCGCCTTTGTCCCGTGTACATGACGAATAATAGAGAGACCATATGGCCCAATTAAGATGCCCGCAGCCAAATATCCTAGAACAGGACTGCCTAGATATTGCAACAAAAGAAGATAAGCCATTAATGAAACAACATGAAACCCAGACAAATATTAGAAGGAATGAACCAGTAATTGCACGCAGATGCTTGTTAAGTCCAAGAATAGCATGATTCTTCTTGAAATAGAATAACAGAAAAATAAATTTTCACTGATAAAAAAAAAAAAAAAAAGATTGCTGTCATTGCAACAAAAGAAAAGAAACAAAAAGATTGAGCAAAATAATCACAAAGAAAAAAACGCTGTCATTGCATATGCTATTGTATGTATGTTATCTTCATTCATGCACCTATCCAACTGAATCTTGAAAGCAAGCCATGGGAGATGCATTCATTATTGTATGAATGAATGTACAACTTCCACAATAATTTATGAAAGCATAATACCATGACTAACATAACAAATACCATCTTACACTATAAAAGAAGATGAAGATGAGGCTTGTGTTTCACAAGAACAGATGAGATTCAGTTACCTCCAGGAATCTTCTGAAATATAGGGACAAATATGACACTTGCAAGCAGCAACCATAACATATCAAATAGAGAAGCTTCCTCCACATTCACCTAAAAAAGTTGAAAACTCAATCATTAGGACCGAAACAAAACTTTATAATTAGCTAGTATCAGTTTTAATGTTTGAGTGACAAACAGAGTAAATAGAGGACTTTTAAGCACATGCCTCTTGATGAGGAATCATCTCCATTAGCTTCCGAGCTCTGTTAGGCAATTTGCGTATTTGACGAACTAGAGGCTGTGCATTTGATGAGACTTCATCAATACTCGTGGTAATGATGTCTGGTTGTAGGAATAGCTGGCTAATCCTCTCTCCTCGATCAACATAAAAGGCCATCCTGTAATATATGAAGCAAGTCTCCTTCATGTCATGCATATAATAATCTGGTTACCTAAGTGCAGTATCAACTGATGTTTGTAGCTATACATGTTACAGTATCACAGTAATAAGAAGCACAGACAGAGCAAGTCCGAGTTCAGAGTGTAACTTACCCAGCTCCAATGAGCAACGACCCAATGACCAGCTTAGGCAATTGCTTCCTTGCAGACTCCATAAGCTCACGGAAAAATGACGATGGTGCGAACTCAGACCCCTCTGAAGAGAAAAATGATGCAGAGAAGAAACGAGAAGATTTCTTCAGCAAAGCTTTTGGAGCGTTAAACGGTGAACTGTGCTTCGTTAAATCCTTCAGTAATTCCTGCCTTCTTGTTTGTGTCGCATTCTTTGACTTGTCTAAATCTATTTCAGTATCTCGTGGTGATTCAGCACTTACTCTGCCATTCTCTTGCTCACTAGCAGAAGATAAACCTGGCTCTTCAAAACTCTGGCCCGGTCCATCAAACTGGCTATTAGGCAAAGGCTCAATATTCAAATGAGCTCCCTCAGTTATCACATCTATTTCCATTTGAACAACAATATCATCTGATTCTCCCTGACTCACCTTTCCCTCAACCAATTCCTCCTCACTCAAAGCCTGCCCTTGGGATGACGACCCATTTTGCAGTACCATAGTTTCCATGTCCTCAACGTGCAAAAAAGAGAGTGCTTTTTCTGCTCTTTGTAATGCAATCTCTGCATCATTCACACGTTGTGCAGCCTCAAGTTCAAAAGCAACAGCTTGCTCTGCTAAAAGCATTACGTTTGCAACATCCTCCTCAGCTTTTAAAGCATTCCTTTGTATCTTCCCCGCAAATTCGTTTAACCTGTCCACTTCCTTCTGCAACTCCTCTTTTCTGCTTTGCAGCCGTCTCAGCTCCTCCTCATGATTTTCCAAAGTAGCTTGACAATCTCTAACGTCACTCTGAGCAACCGAGAACACTTCCTCTTCTTTACCTGGGAAATTTAATTCTTCCCCAAAACTTATATATTCTGAATCACTCTTTCTAAGGGCTTCCTGATATCCATTTCTTCCTTTCACAGCTTCTAAAGAAGCCACTGCCACCTGAAGCCTTGCCTCCGCCAACGAAAGTGCCATTGTCACTTTCTGAACAGCTTCTTTAGCCGCAGTTTCTTCATTTACAACATCTTGAATAGCATTGAGCGTAGAATCAACATTATCCTGAACATTTGCTGCTTCATCCTTCAATGATATCGCAGCTTCTGATATTCTTTGAGCCTTTTCTTCGAACATGGTGCTGTTTAGCCGCGCAACCTCCAGTTCCTTAAGCGCCATCTGCAACATCTCCTTCAATTCATCCAATGTAGGCCCCACCTTGTCTTCTTCTTTCCCCAATACCCCAGACCCATTCATCTCCGGACTCACATTAGCCTCTACTCTTGAACCCTTTCCATCTTGACTTTCAACAAATTCTACATCCCGACCATTTCCATCAATAAAAGCAACCGAATCACTTCCCTGACACCGCAACCAAACTACTCCTCTTGAGGTCTTAACAACACTAATAGAATCACAAATCAAAGGTCCACATGAATTATAACCCCACAAATGGCTATTACATTCTCCTTTAGCAAGTACACCCGAATTCACACTACTAGTGCTCGACACAATTATTTGCTTCAACCTTGTTTTTCGGTAGACTTTCGAGGTTTGTCTAGGTTTGCTAGGAAAATTACAACCAACAGTTCTGCATCTACACTTCGAACGCAAATTGCGACGATCGAAACTCCAACAACCTGTAGCTTCAATGCCATGAAAGACTCTTGGCTGCCAAAAACTACAGGCTATGTCCATATTTTCTAAGATTCTCTAAACAATAGGACGCATAATTTCTAGCGACACATTTCAGTAGATTTCGCAAGCTCTGGTTGACCTCTAATTAAACACCTGGTGAAGCGAAGCAATAATAGACTAACATGAGAAAATTTAACTGATTTAAATTCAATTTACATCAACTGAGCCATATGCAATTCGTAGAACCATGGGAAGTTGGGAACATACAAGAGTCAAATTTACAGATGCTTCGACAGTTCGCCAGAAATCAAATTGAATATGTACATGTACGCTTATATATCAAAAGATAAGACATATTTGCACAGTATATCTGTGTATCCATATATCTAATTGGAACGGAGCATCACTTTTGACTGCTGAAACCACAGTGCGTATCCATATTTTCTAGCTTTTTCTAAACAATGAAAGAATGCATAATATCTAGTGGCACATTAGCAGCAGATTATGCGAAGCAAAGGAATTTCAGTAGATTTCAGAGGCTCTCTTGTTGACCTCTAATCAAACACCTGGCGAAGCGAAGCGATAATAGACTAACATGAGAAAACTTTAACTGACTGAATTGACTTCTACATCAACTGAATCAGCATGCAATTCGAAAACGTAGAATCATGGGAAACATACAAGAGTCAAATTTTCAGATGCTTCGACAGTTTGACAGAAAATCAAATCGAACCTGTATATGAACCTTAGATATATTTGTGCAGTATATCTGTGTGTTCATATTTTGGCTGCCGAAAACTACAGTGTGTATCCATATTTTCTAGGTTTTTCTAAACAATGAAAGAACACATAATTTCTAAACAATGAAGCAAAGCAATTTCAGTAGGTTTCTTTCACAGGCTCTTGTTGATCTCTAATCAAACACCTGGTGAAGCGAAGCAATGATAGACTAGCATGAAAAAAAAATTAACTGATTGAAATTTAATTCACATCAACTGAGCCATCTGCAATTCGTAGAACGATGGGAACATACAAGAATCAAATTTACAGATGCTAAAACAATTCACAGTGTTTATCCATATTTCTAGGTTTTTCATAAAGATAATAGAATGCACAATTTCTAGCGGCCAACAGCATTAGATTATCGGAAGCAAATCAATTTCACGCTGACATGAGAGAAATTCATCTAGCTGAATCGAGTTTCAAGTAACCGAATTTCGAATGGGAATTTTAAAACCATGAGAAGATACACGAGTGAAATCTTTACTGATGCTTCGAGTGGAATGAGGAAGAGTGGTACTGCTGACCAATCAACTAGTCCGAGTGAAGCGAATTTGAAGGTCGAGCAGGGGGGTGGGAATTTATGGCGGGCTTCACGGGGAAATCGGGGGCGGAACTGATAAAACTGATCGACGTGACTTACGGTTCAAGTTCGCTTGCCCGAGAGGGAGCAAAATGGATGGCAAAGTGAACCGAATCGATGGGTATCCGAACTGTAATCGAAAATTTTCCCCGAACCATAATCGAAAAATTCACCGTGGGTATGGGTATGGTTGAGGCCTTGGATAACCGAACGGGTATTAGTGCGGGTATGGTTTAGCAAATCTCCGAACAGGTATTAGTGCGGGTATGGTTTAGCAAATCTCCGAACCGAAACCATAATATATATATATTTATATATATACACATATATATATAAATATATATAATAAAAGAGACCAGGGGTTTAAGTGCAGACTTCTATAAGTTTAGGGACCATATTATTGCATGTGTTAAGATATAAGGACATAGAGTGTGATAACCCTTTATATATAAGAAAATTTAGAATTAGGTATCAGCAGATATTTACTCCTCCGCCAGTTTAGTTTTGTCCGCCGACTGACTGCTACTACGAAAACGCCGACGATGAATCAACTCAACCAACCTCTCCTCCGGGCTCCGGCGATGCACTCTCCTCTCGTTTTAGGTTTAGCTCTCTCTCTCTCTCTCTCTCTCTCTCTCTCTCTCTGTATGTTCGTCTCTGATTCTCTCTCTCTCTGTGGCCGATTTATCTTAGATCTATGTTCAGAAATGGTTTTAGTTTGAATCTGCTTGAGAAAAGTGCTCGAAAATGCCTCAATCGATTGTTCTTACCAAATTCGGTTACCCGTTCGGTTCGGCAATTTCCCGAAATCCGTTTGGTTCGGATATGGTTACCCACTCCCTTCCCTGTTCAGTTATTGGGGCGGATTCGGGGTGGGTATTTGTTTCGGGTATCGAGGACGGAAAACTCAATATCCGCCCCGAATGCCATCCCTAACAGCTGCACACGAAAGTAAAATCCGCTAGTCCCGAATTGAATGCGAACATAAATGAGCTATACAACAACAACCAAACTCATGTAGTGTTCAATTATTAGTATTATTGGAGGTACGAGTGGGAAGAATTGGAGACAGATCTAACCTTTGACAATATATACAAAGTGGACTATTCTCAAAATACTACTGAAACAGTGGCCTCCTTATACCTGTTTTGCTACGGAATCATGCTTTCAAATCAAAACCGAATGACATCAGAGAGGACAGGCCTAGAGACTCTATTCAATTTATGTGCACATTATAATGATTCCTTCATTGATAATCCAGAACATCAGTATGCACAATCCAACGTAAATGAACTTGAAATTCAAATATTTGAATTCGAAACTTGGCAAACTCTTGTGACATGCGAGAGATACTCTATTTGTTTCAAATTTTTGGTCCTTTATGGTTTTAGGTGCAATTTTCAAAAGCCTATATCTCTCAATCTATATTGTTTAAAGAACAAAGTATATATTACCTCCCTATGGTTTGGCATTTTGACACTTAACCTCCTCGCATTTGGAAATGACCAATTCGACGCCTCATGGTTTTCATCTAGTTTGCATTTTACTTCCCTACCGTTAAAAATGCCGTCCATTTTGACGGAAAGTGTATTAGGTGTGCCTATCTTGAAACTTGGTGTGACAAAAGTACTTGAATAAAATTGTATTTCAATAAAAGAAGACAATACTACCCTTCTCCTTTATCTTCCTCTTTTTTTTTTTAACTGCCTTTATCTTCCTCCAGTTAAGCCGCTGACTGAAAAAATTAGACCGGTAATCTTCCCCCCACCCCACCCCAACCTAGATCTGGTTCGAACCAGAGAGAGATAGACAGAGAGAGAGAGAGAGAGAAGAAGAAGAAGAAGAAGAAGGTGGAGGAGTTACAACCCCGCTCCCAAAGGTGACCACCACCGACGCCATCAGGGGCGGAGCCAGAAATTCTTGGCAGTGGGGTCAATTTCTTATAGCACAAAAAAAAATTGTTTCATACTACTTGATAGTAAAAAAAAAACATTGAAATGGTAAACAAATAGGAGTTAAGTAGATATTTTTGGGGTTTTTTTTGAAGGGAGAAGTGAGGATATTTTACTTTGCCCCCTTTTTTTCCTCAAGTTCCAAATTTTTAAACGGAATGGGGTAAATTGTAATGTAAAAGTGGGGTTAAGTAAGCAATTTTGGGATGAAAACTATAACTATTTCCATTGTAATTTGGAAGGCAGTGGGGCCGGATGCCACCCCTTGTCTCAAGGTGGCTCCGCCCCTGGACGCCATTACAACCACCAACTAGAAGTATTGGGATTAACATACTATAACATCCCTAATTTTTGGGGGAACTTTTCTCTTTTTTTTAGAAGAAAAATTAAAAATAGATAAATTCTTTTAATTAACTATTGGTTTTGCTCGGTAAATTTCTTTTCTTTCCATCCGTCTTTATTTAATTCATTATTATAATAACTCTAATTTTTTGTTAATAAAAATTTCGTTAATTATTGAAAAATCCATTTTAATTACTTGGATTGTATTTAAAAGTCCTTTTTAATTTCTAATAACCCGTCATAATTAAATTCAGACTTATAAATTAAGTTTTCTTCATATAAAGTTAACTAGTCATTTCCTAAGGATAAAGGGACTTATTTATACCCTTGCATATTTATTTGTATCTGGAACTAATTCATAAATTCTTAAAAAATTTATTTCTTGGCTAAAAATTCTACTTGGCAAGTATAAGTTAGTTTCTAACCAATTAGTCGAAGAAATCTAATTACCATTTCAACCTAGTTATATCCTCCAAACCCTAGATGAACCTTTTCAACCATCCTTGAACCACATGGACCTTCCAAACTTTTTTTTTTTAAAAACTCTATTTTTTCCTAGAAAGTCTTCATCACTCATTAAAGGCTATTTCACACATTTTAGAAACCTGTAATCATTTTTTTTTTTTGGAATGGTCTCTTCAATGTAAGTTATCATCACTTCCTTTCCTCTTTCTACAAGTAACCTTGGCATGCATATATATCACCTAAAATTTCTTAGAATTGCTACTTTGAAGCCTTATTCATTCTTTTGCATTGACAAGTTATTTTCAAAATTCAAAACCAACCCTTTAATCATTTTCATTTTCCATTGACTTATCATTTTCCCCACTCATGTCAATCAAGCCCATCATTATGTTTTCTTAGTCAAACAAATCACTTTCCTGGAAAGTGCATTGTTCTTTCTCTCCATTGAAAGGTCAATTTCAAGAAGATATTTCTTCCAAACCCTAGTTGAACCCTTTCATCCTAAGGAAATAATCATTTTGCTTCCATAAGTAGTATTCCTAGACTTGTCATGCATGCAAGCCTAGAAATATTAGACTTGAACCTAATTACTCTTCAAGAATAACTTTCCTAGATTCCTTATAGGTGTACATGTATGCAAGACTAGAATTAGCCTTTCCTAGTTTATTGTAGGTGTTTATGCATGCAAACCTAGACTTAGACCTAGAACCAAAAAAAAAGGGAGGGGTGGGGGGGGGGGGGGGGGGGGGAGGTTTGTGGAAGGAAGAGAGGGAAAATTTCGGCTAGGAGAGAGGGAGAGGGATTATCATTGTCTTACACATTTGAGTGTAAGACAAGTAAACCATTTTAGGCTACTTTAAACATAATTCTAGCCATTTATTTTCTTCTTTCTTGCAAGCAAACCCTCCTAAACAAGACAAGGCAAAACCCTTCAAGATAACCTAGATTTTGACCTAAAAATAGAAATGACAAGTGAGGCAAGGCTATGCCATGATAAAAGGTAAGATTAGACAACACATAGAGCAAAAAAATTAAAAGAAGAGAGAGAGAGAGAGAGAGAGAGAGAGAGAGGAGCTTCATTTTTTTCTATAAATAGGATCCTTGTCCAAGCTTCCAACTCACACCATCAATCTTCCAATTTCTCTCTCTAGAAACCTTTTGTTTGTTCTTTGTTCTTGGTGTTCTTGAGTTCTTCAAGAAACTCAACCCAAGGCCACCACCAAACCACCACTTGACCACCATCTCGATCCAAAAAGTTTAGTAGTTCAGTCAAGATTTTGTTTCAAGAGAAAAATAAAGTCTTTTCTTTTCTCTTTCGAAGCTACCGTAAGCTTACTGTAAGAAGTCACTTCGTTTGATAGCCACATTTACCTTTTGTAAGCCGACGTATCTTCTTTTCTGTAGCCATATCATCTGCCAAGAAGAACGGTAGAATATTTCTACTCACTTTCTCTTGTAAAAATTATAGTTATTTTTTTTGTTGTGTTTAAAAAAAATGCATGTTAAGTTAAAGTACTAAAATCAGCTAGCAAATTTGTTTTACTAAAAATTTGAAATGATCATGTTGAATATCTTGACTTTTATTTCGAAAAATATATGTGGTTTTGAACTTCCCAAAAAGGAAAAAATAACGAATTTTTAAAATATAAGAAATAATAGTTTGATTGGTAGCATGGTTACTTAGATTTTATTTGAAAGTGGTTATGAGCATGTATACATGTTTTTAGTTCTTAATTTACTTGTCTTGATGTTGAGTTATGTGCATATCTTGTTGAATTTGTAACGCCCCGATTTTTGGAAACATTACGTTAAATACAGTAAAACCAAGTCTAGTATTTATTTAAGTAAAATCATAATTTAGTCCTACAAACAAATAAATCTTGAATCGAATTACATTTATTCTGATAAAAAAGGGAGGGGTGCTATGGTAAATTCTACTCTTCAGGGCGTCCGTCTTCCTCTGCAACCACCTACTCCGCATAAAATTCTCCTTGTTCATCACCTAGGCCTAACATAATATGCCAAGGTTAAAAAAGTAACACTGTGAGCTTTTAAGCTCAGTAGCTAACTCCTACCCCTATGTCCCTCACACTAGCAAAAATATCATTTAACTTTGTAAAAGAAATTTCAGAAATTAGCGGTTCACCACATAAAATCAAATCAACGAACCATGTGTCAACATGTCATCAGAGTGTTATTGTCATCGCAACGTTTCATAATTTGTGTCATCATTTTTCAAATATCGATTTCACTTTCCATTAACTTTTCTCGAGCACTAGGTCCGCCGACCATCTTTTAGATCCCACTGGGCTCCCAGATTAAACTCATTTTGCCACCCAAAAGTATTGATTCCGCCAACCGTCTCTCTTAGATCCCACTGGGCTCTCAGTATTTAATCAACTCACAACACAACACACGACACTAGTTCCGCCAACCACTCTTTCAGATCCCACCGGGCTCCTAGGTCGCACACACACACACTCGAGCCATGATTCCGCCGACCAGCTTTGCTGATCCCATCGGGCTCTCATGCTCCCACAATCATTAATCCTTTCGCATAACGTTTCTCATGTCTCATAAACATGCATCATTTTCTCGCATTCACATTATTCTTTCAAAATTTGTAAAAAATCATGTGATATAAAGTAAAATCATATTCTCATGCTTTTGTACTTTTCAATCAAAACATGACAGCATATAATCTAGAACAACGTTACTATTTTTTTTTCCATTGATAGCCATACTTAATCCATTCATTATATTGTAAGATTTACCGTGCCATATCAGTGACATCATTTCCAATAGTTAAATCCTAGTCATGCTAAATTTTCTAAGTCTAAATCTGAATAACAGAACTTCTAGAATTCATTCGTCACACAACCTAGTATTAAATTCCACCTCGCGATGGATAATAACAATACTCATCATTTAAATTTCCAAAATCAACATGCAATATCATAAAAATTCTAATTTCAAAATTTATTTATATAGCACATTCATATTATACTCAGGTGAGTAGGTATGAGGTTTCTACCTTGCTTCGAAGTGGTAGTGGGTTGATTCTAACAGCATCGTGTTGAGTGGTGGGCAGCACGTCTCCTTCGATTCCAAATTGATCGAAAACTCTAAATTTTTTCTCTTTTACGAATCTAGAAGAGACAGGATTAGAAATGAAACAGTTCGTGTGATGGTAGGTGTAGCACCCATAGAAGAGAAGTTAAGGGAAAATAGGCTAAGGTGGTTTGGGCATATCTACCGTAGACCAGGAGATGCAGTAGTTAAGAGAGCCGATATGATAGCTTTGGGTAGCAATGCTACGGGGAGGGGTAGACCTAAATTGACATTAGATGGTATGGTGCGCAACGATATGAGTATAGTAGGTTTCTGTGAACAAGTGGTCCTTGACAGAGCTCAATGAAGGAAAAGGATTCATGTAGCTAACCCCAAGTGATTGGGACTTAAGGCTCAGTTTGGTTTATGAATCTAAAAAATAATAATATGGGATTTGTGTAATACGGATTGGCGGGTGGTGTTTGATGGAGCTGTGGCTAAAAGATGGTGGGTGTGTGGCTAACTTTTCTCCCTCTCCCGCTACTACCGTCTCTCGGCCTCTCTCCCTCTTTCTATTCCTCTCAAACTTTTTCGAAGGAGGAAAGAAATGTGGGGAATTGGTAATGGGCTTGGGTGCCGAAATTGGGAAGGAAAATAAGAGTATATATAGGCCACCACTCCTCTCTCTCTCTCTCACATGCATTTAAGGCTATAAGATAGGATAGTTTAGTTTGGTGATAAAACCAAACCCAATCTCTTCTCTCTCTCTCTCTCTCTCTCTCTCTATCTCATTTATTTCTATCCTATCCTATTTCTCTCTCTTTCTTTCTCTCCAAGTAAATCTCTCTCTCTCTCTCTCTCTCTCTATTTTATCCTATTCTATTTCTCTCTCTTTCTTTCCCTCCAAGTAAATATATAGGTATATATATTATATAATACAAAGGGTATTATATATGTATATTTGTATGCATGTACGTATGTGTTCATAAATAGATTAGGTTTAGACTTAAATAATATCAATTACTAAAATAATTTAATGAATCAAAACAGTTTATTCAAAATAATAATAATAGTAATAATAATAATAATAATAATAATAATTTTTTTATTCGAAAAAAATTTGGCCAAAAATTCGGGTTGTTACAGAATTTATAGACTAGTCGATGGATCAAGCACGAATAATACCATAGAATTAGATGATCTTGTTATTTTAATTATTCTAGTTTAGTTTCAAGATTCCGATCATTGATGCATGTTTACGAGACACTGTATATAGTGTTCTTATGTGAAAAGTCCGACTGCGGAGTCCTTGCACAAAAACAAGACACAAAAATCGAGGGAGTCTAGAAGCATGACATGTAGGGTGTCGATAATGAAAAGACATGTTTTAAAAAGGAAAATATTTTTGAAACAACAATGTGATCGGACTTGGTAGCCCATTGTGTATGTGTGTTGCCAATGGGGCCGGACTTGGTAGTCCCATTGGAGGTGTGACTGATTATCCACGGAGAGGAGCCAATGTGATTGTGTGCCAATGGGAGTCCGGAACAGCGGAACCATTGTGAGGATACTTGGGAGCCTAGGACAGCGGAACCGAGGTTGGATATGTAAACGATTTTGGAAACACTGATTTGGAAAATGAATGTTTTTGCGATCGCAATATGGCCGAACTTGGTAGCCCATTGTGTCTGTGTAAACGATTTTGGAAATACTGATTTGAAAAATGAATGTTTTTACGACCGCAATGTGGCCAGACTTGGTAGCCCATTGTGTGTGTGTGTACATGATTTTGGAAATATTGATTTGGAAAATAAATTTTTTATTTGCGACCGCAATGTGGCCGGACTTGGAAGCCCATTGTGTGTGTAAATTATTTTGAAAATGTTGATTTGAAAAATAAATATTTTTGAAACCGCAATGTGGCCGGATTTGATAGCCCATTGTGTGTGTGTGTGTTGCCAATGGTGCCGAAATTGGTAGTCTCATTGGAGGTGTGACATGGTTATCCACGGAGAGGAGCCAATGTGACTATGTGCATTAATGGGAGCCCGGAACAGCGGAACCATTGTGAGAATACTCGAGAGCCCGGGACAGCGGAACCGAGGTTGGGTGTGTAAATGATTTATTTTGGAGAATGTTAATTTAAAAAAAAATGAAAAGTGAAATCGTTAAAAGAAAAATGGTGACACGGTCTACGAAAATATTGCGTAGGAGAAACTCTGATTACACGGATACTGACGCTAGTTAAATAGTGAATGTGCATGTGTTATTGTTAACTACTTATTCAGAAGTTGTTGAATATGCATGTGCTATTTAGAAATCGCTGAATTTACATGAGCTAATATACTACTTCTATGCCCTGTTGTTTATAATTCTGGGTTAGCAGGTATGAGATTATTCTTTTGAGCTTTTGTAGCTCACGGAGTTACTGTTGTAACCCTGACATATTATACTGGGGGCGACGCTGGTATAATGTGTCAGACTTTGTAGAGGAGCAGGGTGAGCTCTACAGTTTGGAGGCTTTCGGAGCCGAAAAGCTGGCTAGGATGGAGGAGCAGGTGAAGCAGTAGATAGGAATCCTAGTTTCTCTCCCTTCGTTGAATAATTGTACTCTTGTGAGAATTTTGCTATAATAATGAGCCTGTAACGCCCCGAATTTTGGGTATGTTAAATAAAACATTTTATTGATAAAAACGAAGCGAGTCCAGCTCGTTATTACAACAAAACTCTCACAGGAGTTCCATATTACAAAAGAGCGGGAAACTAGGGTTCCTATCTACAGCTCCGCCTGCTCTTCCATCCTAGCCAGCTCCTCGGCTCCGTACGCCTCCAAGCTGAAGATCTCGCCCTGCTCATCTATGAAGTCTGACACATTATACCGGCGTCGCCACCAATATAATATGCCAGGGTCACCAAAAGGCAACACCGTGAGCTACGAAAGCTCAATAGAGTAAACCCTACCCACTAACCCATAACTTACAAACGAACGATCATAGAAATCACATAATTGACGATAACACATCCACATTCACTATCTAACGTTGGTGTCCAAGATTTCCCGATTTCTCCTACGCGACTCGTCGTAGACCGTGTCAACGTTTTCCACTTACAAAACTATCTTTCAAAATCCTTTGCATTGGCTCCGTACCGCGGATAACCAAGCCTTTCAAAATCATTTGCTTTGGCTCCGTACCTCGGATAACCAAGCCTTTCAAAATCATTTGACATTGGCTCCGTACCGCGGATAACCAAGCCACACACCCAACCTCGGTTCCGCCGCGCCGGGTTCCCGAGTATCCTCACAATGGTTCCGCCGCGCCGGGTTCCCATTGGCACACAATTGCATTGGCTCCTCTCCGCGGATAACCAAGCTATACCTCACCATGGTTCCGCCGGTCCGGGATCCCATGGGAACGCACACAACCTCACAATGGTTCCGCTTTACCGGATTCCCATTGAAACACACACACACCACACACAATGGGCAAGTCCGGCCACATTGCGGTTTTCAAAACATTTCACCCTTTTCAAACACGCCTTTTCATACACCCTAGGTGTCATATTTTTAACTTTCTCGGTTCTCGTGTCTCGTTATCATGCATAGACTCCGAGGCAGGACAAAAGTAAGCACTAACAAGATCATTCACTCTACTCAAATCAACGCTTAAAGCATAACGCCACATGTTCGGACGCCCTTGGAGTGATAAATCACTTATGCTTTATCGTGTCACAAGTAATACAAGCAATTCATATATGCATGCTTATATTCATCGTAAAGATCACAATACAAATACTTGAGACGAAAAGTAATTCAAGATAACCTACTTATACATAGGATAAGTGAGTAGAGATTAATCTACCTCAATCCGAAACTAGTCGGGGCCGAATAAGCAAGGTTGAAAAAGTTCTACGGGCGGTGAAACTCCAAATCTGGACCGAACTTCGGATGGCAGTAACTCGGTCAATCTTTGGCCGAATAGAGTCGTTCTTGGGTTGAAATCGAAGATCTCGAAACCCTCTACAACTCTCGTGAAGGAAGTTAATCCTAGAAACGATCTTAGGTTGGAGAAAAATGGGGGTAAAGCAAAAGACAGTAAGCTGTCTGGAATTTGGAAATCCGAATTTTACTGAACTTCGGATGCCAATAACTTGGTCATTTCTGAACCGATTGGGGTGGTTCTTGGGTCTAATTTCAAGGTTTCGAAGTTCTCTACAACTTTCCAGAAGAAAGTTGATCCTAAAAACTACTCTAAACAGGAGAAAACTGGGGATTTTCAAAGGGACAGTAGGCTGCCTAGAAAATCAGAAATGGTTTTCTAGAGAGAAGGAAGAGCAAAGCTTTGAAGGTGTGAGTTCAAAGCATGAGAATGGCTCTCTATTTATAGGCAAAGGGTCACTCTCTCTCCCTCTTGGCCGGCCCCCCTCTCTCTCTCCTTTCCCCAATTTTTTTAATCAAATCAAATCCAACTTTGATGGATGATCAATGGAGAATCCTAGGGTTGCATGGCTAGGATTTGATTCTAGGAGACTTGGTGGGCAAGGAGGTGTGAACAAGATTAAACTATTGGTAGTTGTACAAGAAGTACCATGAAAGAATATATTCTTTGGCTAGGAAGTATAATTCCAAGGATTTTAAGTACAAGGGAGATCAACCAAGGTACAACCAATCTCCTTCCTTCCTCTTTCCTTTCTCTCTCTCCCTCTCTCTCCTTTTCGGCCTCTCTCTCCTCCCTCTCTCTCTCTCCGGCCTCTCTCTCCTCTCTCTCTCTCTCTTGCTTTGCTTCTCATGGTACATATATATGTACATATATAGCAAGCATACAATTAAAATATATGTACTTTAGTACTTTAAGATCAAGAATAGACTTAAGGCTAGGATTCTCTTTTAAAGACACAAGGTACTTAGGCATATAATTTATCCTTTCAAAGTACTAGAATATAATATAATTAGATACATAAGTACTTAGGAGATTAAAGCCCCAATAGAAAACAATTAAATGGTACCCTAGAATCTTAGTACTTTGTACCTTTCTTAATTAAAAATGGTTATGCTTTCACACATGGTTTAAAGAAAGTATTAAACTAATTAACACCATAGTACTTTGAAAGACTAAGCTTTTACCCAATGGGTAATAAAATCCCTAACTTCTATTATCCAATGGACAATAGTTGCTAGGGTAATTATATAGTAAACTAATCAAAAATGTCCATTTTTAAAAGATAAAAGTACTTAGCCAAGTAAACTTTTATTATAAACAATTGGGGTTTCTATTATCCAATGGATAATAGTTGCCCTAGCAATCTTTGTCCAATGGACAAAGAATAAAACCAAAATAATTAAAAGAAAAAGAATAATCAATTCTTGTTCTAGGGTTCAAAAGGTTCAAAGTGTCCAAGGGGGGCAAAACGGTCATTTTGCGGTTAGGGAAAAGTAACTAGGTGGCTTGCTAGCTTGGTTTCTCCAACAAGTCGGTTAGAAACTAACTAGGCTTGCTAAAGAGGACTAAAGCGCAAGAAATCAAATTTGAAGGGGCAAAAACGTAATTATGACAAACCACAAGGAAATTAAAAAAAATTCAAATATTTAACGAAATTTAAAATAACAACGAGATTTTTATTCATTAAAAATCGGGGTTGTTACAGAGCCAGACCACATTTAGGTTTTTAATAAAAATGTTTATTTAACGTTTCCAAAATTCGGGGCGTTACAATATGGTATCAGAGCCCTAGGTTCAAAACCTCGGCCATGGGTAGTGTGGGTAGACCATAAGATAGTTCGACCATTGTGCAAACGTGAA
Source organism: Rhododendron mucronatum var. ripense (assembly GCA_019656295.1). Classification (NCBI taxonomy): domain Eukaryota; kingdom Viridiplantae; phylum Streptophyta; class Magnoliopsida; order Ericales; family Ericaceae; genus Rhododendron; species Rhododendron mucronatum. The sequence goes on along the minus strand of BPLT01000002.1, from coordinate 5,753,810 downwards.
ATGAGTTTAAGTTTACCGTCCCAAATTGGATGGAATTCTGACAAAACAACTTCCTGGTTGAAGCAAAGTGTGGAAATTGGCAGTACCGCCGAGCGTGAAAATTTCTGAACAATTTAATGATGACTTAAATTAAGGATCGAATGTGGAATTTGGAAACTCAAAAAAAAAAAAGAAGTTAATAAAACCCATGTCTTAAAGTGTTACAGATTTGATGTTTAAAATTTTTCCTTGTAGATGAACCACCTAGTCAACCTGTTAGCCAGAGCTCACCAACTCAGTGATCTAGAGTTGGACGCCGCCATGTTGTACCTTTCCCAGTGCTACCTAGGACCGTTGAAGGAGTCGTCCATCTTGACTAAGGAAGAGCTGCTTGCGCAAAAGTGTGAGTATTTTGAGAAAGCTGAGACCATTGCTGAAGGAACTACATAAAATGGTTGAGAGAGATTTATGGAATTGTTCTACCCTCGAGTGAAGTAGCAGTAAAGCCTGATAACCTGTAGAACCACATAGTAGGAGTATGTAGGATCATTTCGTCATAACTTGTATTAGGAAAATCTCATCTTGTGTTCTTACTTATCATTGTAGTAGAACTCTATGCATTCTATTGTACTTTTTCCTATCAAAAAGAAAATTCTTTTATTTTATTTTATTTATTTATTTATTTTGAAAAAGAGTACTGTTGCATACTATGTGATGCACCATTTGCAAAAGGAAATTTGTTTAGTAAGTAGACTGAATTCTCCTTTAAAATTTTCACTCGGTTAATGCAAAATAGATCTAACCAAGTTATCATAGCCATTCTTAGCACCAACTAACCCCAAGCCCAAGCAGCCGGAACCCTAGCCTGAATTCAATTGCGTCCTATTCCATTGTTGCTTCGAAAATTGATTCGTGTTTCAAAATCTCGATGGTCTCTTCTCACCTCATAGACCTTTCACTAGGAGTAAAAACCTTGCGATCTCAAGTTACGCGCCCATGAGAAACTAGATTAAGAATAACTCTCTCCTAACATTGAAAAGGACGGACTACGAGACCAAGTCAAGATACCAGCACCAACGATAGGGTTGCCACCGCAAGCAACAAGGGCGACATCGATGCAGAAGTTAAAAGTGCACCCCAATGCAACGTTCGAAACCAGCAAGATCAATCATTACCCCCAGAACTCCCATTCTGACCTCTAACACCATAAGAATCCTTAGAATCGTAAATCGATAAAGGGAGGCGTGGAACTGCTCGAGAACTGTAGACGCTAACCACCTATACCGAACACAAATCGAGAACAATTATCGAAGAGTTCGTTGAAGTTAAGAATGCTCGAAGGGAATGACAATTACTTCCGCTGATTAGATCTTAGCAGAAACATATATCAATCGGCTAGTCATATTTTTACTGTTTCCCAACTACATTGCTTCTCTCAAATCTCGGATCGAAATCGACATCCTTGGGAAGGAAACCCTCATTGCTTCAAGTAATGAAATCATCCATATTAACTCCATACGACACTTACTGACAAGAGTGACGTAATCTTGAGTATCTTTTGTGATCCAACCTTATTGGCCAGCAATTCAACTCAGCAGTGCACCCTATGGTGTTACTGATTCTAACCATTATCACTTACCAGAGAACCTTTCACTATCCCTCGAATTTCTCGTAACTTTTTGATATTGATCACTTGAGTTTTGAACCTTCAGAATCATAACAACCATTTTCTTTTCCGATACAACTTTTATTGGCCCTTTTAATAATGACCAGTAATGCCATTTTCGCAATAACTGGGATTTGATGATTGGTCCATTCGATCACTAAAATCTTTTCCATTTCGTCCGTAATCAATAATTTTGGATCATCCCTTGATGATATTCAAATCATTTCAGAAAACTCATTGTTTCACTTAGATGATACGATCCTTCAAGTATAACTCTTTCAAATCTGTTTGAAACTAATCTCCTTAGGAGATGGGTACCCTTCCTTAAACTAACCAGGTATCATCAACTCCTTATCAATAGCTTGCACTATTTGAGGGCGGCTTAAATTAGTCATTTCCATCCCGGCACCTAGGATTATCTTGGACAACTACGATTGGATATAGGATTGCCGTACCTCCGAAATTACTGTTGGAAGTTGATGCTACCAAAAGGCTTGTTTTCCTTGACTGCATAGGTTCTTTCAATGCCTTTGCTAATAATATCTAAGCTTTTGGAATATCTTAGGGCTTGCTTGCTGATGTTCGATTTCCCCCTAAATGAGGATGGAGTGCTTATTTCAATGCTTTATGCTTATGGAGTGATTCTGCTCGAGTTGATCCGTTGTATCCTAATTTTGGAAATGGGTTTAATATCGTTAGGTGGGGAAGCATACTGATTCGACAGGGACGTGCTAAGGAAACGTTTGTGGGATACGGATCCGCATGATGATTTGGTAGAAGGTTTGCATTTGACTTTGGCATTTACAATGGAAACTCAATCAAAGGCCTACAACAAGGCAAATTATTCGACAGTTGAAACAACTTCATCCCCGTCTTATTAAGCAAGTGATGAGGCTTAATCCGATTACCAAAACAGGTAGAGGATTGTGAGGGATGCCTGAAATGCTGTCGTGCTACTCCGAAATACTTCTGGGACCTGCCGGAGCCTTTAGACAGTGGCCGTGTGGTGCCAAACCGTTTTGTAGGTTGCAAGAGTATTTTGAATCTTGTTTAGATCGCTGATTGGCTTAAAACATGCCTATAATACCCAATAGGGTCATTTTGACTTGCAGAGGCGTTTCTTTCGTTCCTTGACATCACCCCTCTCTATTCAATCAAGAGTTGAAATTCTAAATTCCAAGCCTGGTCAATACTGCAGGGGTACCTATACCCATGTAGTGAATTTTGACTCCACGTCTTCTTCCAATTGAGAATCAACCATTGAAATGGGAAGGTTCATCCTAAACTTTAAGGTTAAATACCGAGACACCCCTCAAACTATTCTCGTTTGTCTCACTCATCCCCTAATAGAATTTTGCCTACAGACAGCCCCCTGAGAAAAGTTTTGTTGTCCCATAGACCCCTTCCGTCAGGTTTTTGTCCAAAATTGTTAGAAATTTGCCCTAATTGTTTTCAAAATGTGAGAAAATGTCCCAATTTTGCCGCTCCCTATACCTATCCTATTATTTCTATTTCCTAAACGTGAACCCTAATTTCCCCCCATTTCTATTTCATTTTCCCCCCAAAACGTGAACCCTATTTCTTCCCCAACCCTATTTCTATTTCTCCTTATGTTCACCTCCCACCAACACCCACCCACCCAGCTCAACACCCCGCCGCACCCACCACCCACCCAGCGCCAACACCACAACACCACCATCGCACACCTCAAGCACGTCCCCTTCCTCATCTCCCCCTCACTCTCTCTTCCCCAATGTCTGCATCAAGTTCGAGCACTCCCCTAACTCATGAAGCAAACTAGAACGCAATGTTCTGTGTGGTTGTGGAGTTAGGGCTCCACTAAGAACAGCCCTAACTAAACCAAATGTGGGTAGGAGATTCCTAGGATGTGTGAACTACAAGAAGGCCAGTATTTTTAAATTTGGTCTCATCTCCCTCTAATTTTGGTTCCCATTTGATTAGTAGCCAATAGATTTAGATTTAAATTTGAATTTTTCCTAATATTTAGATTTAAATTTTTGATTTTGGGTTTTTAGGGTGACTGATTATATGTGTAAAATCCTGACTTTTAAAATTCCAGTCACGTGACCCGAATAGGAACTCGACACTCTAATTTAATTCTAATAGTAAGGCTATGCGAAGTGTATCGTTATCCGAATGAATGTGTGAATTCTGATTTAATTTTGTAAAAACCAGGGGACAATTGAGTTACATCTGTTACATGGTATGAGTTACCCGAAGTCGGGATTTTTCCTTAAAAGTCGGGCACCACCATGATAGTCCTCATATTTTTATTAGTCTATATTGAATTTTTTAGAATTTTTGGTGGTTGATATCCGAACACGTACGAACAGAATATGCGATGATCGAACACGTTACACGCTGTGTCAATAGGGGAAGGAAACACGTGTTATTTCTTTAACCTGTTTCACCACCTCCACCGCTTCATATATATCGAACAAGAAAGGGAACTAAGGCCTGTAATATTATATACAAAGCAAAGGAAGGAAAGAGAATAGGAACCAAAACAAAGAATATAACTACACCTCCATCCCGACAGTCACGTTGCTCGCCGGAAGGCTCCGTTGTCGAACTCCCTCTTCTCTCTCTTCTGGTAATCTCACCTCCTCTCTCTTTAAATTACATTAAAATGGGTATTTGATGTATCTACCCTAGGAATAAGGTGATTACTATAAGACACAAATCATGCATAGCATGGCGAAATGGCAGCCTGGGTTGCCGGCCATTTCGTGCTGCTCCGGCTATTCCCGTTGCTCCTCCACCGCACTCTTCTCCCTCTCTCAAGTTCTCTCCGTCATCTACTCTAAACAAATAACCCCGCTTTCCGGCAAATATTTGGAATTATGACTCGACGCGATTAATATTAAATCACCAATAATTAAGTCTCTAATTGAAGTATTAGAATCCTAGGAGTTTAAGTTAATTATCCAATCATTGTCAGCCACTAATGCCGGGAGTTAAAATTCCAATTGAGTTACTGAAGCAAATTTGGAAATTTTTCCAGAAATCCCTTTGTAACCCTTTTCTATTGAAGAAGACACAATTCAACCCTAGCTTTCTAGTTATAATGGTATGCCCCAGGGCTTGGAACATGGGAAAAATAGCCTTTAACCCGAGTTTTGTCCTAAGATGGGTTGCAAGATTGATGCCCAAAACTAAGTCATAAAAATGATATTACTCTGGCTTTAACTAAGTTAGTAATAAAGGTAATTTTGTGAGTAATTGTCACAATAATTATGTGTTTAGCTGCAAGTACTGTGAAGTGAGGTGACGCGTGTAAAGTGACATCTACTTCTTAAAGGTGAGTTGCACATACCTTAGTTACATGTCTTTTCTAAATTTTTGGAATAAAATGCCATTGCTTGAATATGCAAAAAAATGTGTTATTTGAGCTTCTTACTTGGTTTAATTACTGTTCTTAAATAGAAATACTTGCGATGGCTTGTTTATAAATCTTACGTGTTACGGTTAAAGACTAGACCATGGCAATATGTTTTGGAACCTGGAATTGTTACTGGTACATGCTTGTGATAATATGATTCATTCGAACGGTGTCCTGAGCGCTAGGGGACGGGTAAAGATACTAGTGGCGTGAAGTAATAAGGTACGAGATGCAGCCGGCATCACCAGGTAATGATATCTTACCACTTTTCAATGGGGTCGCTCCCCAACCGACTGGCAAAAATACCGTTGAATGCTATTATCGCTCAAAAGTGCAAAAGTTGAAAGAGAAATGAAATGAAAAGGGTCCATCTTTTGAACCAAAGAAATGAGCTTGTGGATCAAAATGCATGTACGGGAGAATTTGATGGGAATATTGGAAATGTTGCTTTGCTCTTGAATTGTTTTACTAATTGAGGTATTTTCATGGTCAAACTTGTAACTTTGGTATACGTTCCTCACCCGAGCTTCGGCTTATGAAAACCTTTTCCAATTTTTCAGGTTAAGGTAGATAGTAAGTTGTGGACGAAATGGGGTGTTAGAATAACCGTGGAGAATCGTGTGTAGCCTAATGGTTTGTAATTACTATACTTGTACACTTAGAAGCTCTGGTTTTATGTTATTTATTCTTCGCTTTCACATACTTTGCTTATATGGTTTAAAATGACAATGATGCAAGAAATCCCTAAACTAGATTTTGAGCAGGTCTTCAGCGGCTTAACACCCGCTTGACTGGTCACGACTTCCAAGGTAGGTTTGGATCGTGACAATATGTTCCTCCCTATTTCTACTTTCTCATTCTCATAACTCTTAACCTGTAAATTTTAATTTATTAAGGAATATAATACTTGTGATTGGTTTTTAGACTTGTATTTTACTTAATTTTTATGATATTATAATTTTTGTTTTTATAATTTTTTTGACTCGTATTTAATTTATTGGATAAAAATGTGATTTTTTGGTTTTTAGGATGATGAAGCTTATAAGTTCTTTGATTGGGTTGACCCGCCCACATGTGAGAGAGGGAAGGATTTTGGGAACCGGATCGTGAAGAAGAACGATGATTTGCAAAAGGAAAATGTTGATTTTAGGGCCAAAATTGCAGAGTTGAAAGAGAGGGAGGAATGGTTTCTAATGAAGATGAATTGCATGAACAGAAATTTGAAGGAGATGGAGGATGATTTTGCACTGAAAATGGAACAATACAAGAACAAGGAAGATTAGAATGAATTGGAGATGGAGGATTTGAGGGTGAAGATGGAAGAAGTGGAAGCAAACAATGTGCAGTTGAGGGTAAAGGTGGAAGAGGTGGAAGCAAATAATGTGGGCTTGAGGAAGAGGTTGAAGGAGGTTGAGTATGGTAAAAAATTGGTGACTGTGTTGACTGCAATGGTGGTACTTTTAGTTGGCATAGGGATTGTTATTTGTTTGGGGGTAAAGGAATGTTGAAGAGCAAGATGTTAGCATTACCTTAACTTGTAGTTTATTAAGTATTTGGTTTTGGACAATGTTGCATCTTTTTGTAAAATGTACCCAAGTATGGTACTTGTAACTCCTCTTGGTAATGGTACTTGAAATGGTAATATGGTAGTAATGGTTATTTTATTTCGTAATGGGTAGTGATTTGCATCGAGTCAGCAGATTTGAAAAAAAAAGGCGATCTAAACCTGGGAAAAATGAATACAAAGATTAGGCCAAAAACTGGGCAAAAAACAGAAAAAAAAACTGGCCAAAGCAAGAACCTGGAAACAAAAACAATCCCAAATAACAAACAATAAGCCAATACATAGAATTACATTAACTAAACCATAATAAAGTCATACATTTGGAGACCATAAACTGTCCAATAGTTCAAATTCTCCTACTTAAATTACAACCCAAATGTCTTACCTTGCACCTTTCGAAAGGTCCTTTCCAAGTTCATAATAAAGTCATAAGTCATATATGTTCCACAAATTTATAACATAATTTAGTAATGACTGCATATTGTCCACATCCAAAAAAACAAAAACAATGGACAAAACACAGTTATTTCAAAGGCATTTGTATGTACCTTCATCTATACACCTTTTGCCAATTGCCCACATCCAAAAAACAAAATAGTGGATGACCATACGCCTTATCATTCCTCTACGGTAGTAAATACATCTATTGAGTTAATCCCTTAGTGGGTGCAATGGTGACTTTAGATGAGAAAACACCATCTCCAATTCTGGCAATTTTCCAGTCATTGCCACCACCTGCTACACTCTTCCATGTAATCAATTTCCCATGCTTAAACATGGTTTTAGTTCCACTACCTGCTACAATTTTAGTGACTAATTATTCAATTTACAAATTAAAGTTTTGAGTAATCCACCTAATCCAAATATAACTAACATTGTATATACCTTTTGATATAGTACTTGCATCACCTATCGCTCCACTAGTTGCAGTACCTATTGAACCACCAGTTGCACCACCACTTGGACCTTCTTTTGAACCTCCAATTGTTCTATTAGTTGCTATAGAATATTTCAATTCCCAACATCAGTTCAAACTTCTACATTCACAAGTGTTACAACATACTTAAGTTAAACAGAAAAGGGTAAAATGTATATATAGCAATGTATAATTCATACCTCCTCTTGCAATTCCCCTTCCAACTTCTGCAAATCCTCTCCCATCACTTGTTGCACCAACTGTTACAACATATTTCACCATAGACTAGGTATCACTACACAACACTTTGTAAAGAAAAAACAAAAAAACAGGTTGTATCAGTGAAATTTTACCTCCTCTTCCTAAACCTGATCTTCCACCTCTAGCCATTCCCGTCCCTCTTGCCATCCCTCTACCACCACCTAGCAGTCCACTCCCTCTTTCCATCCCTTTACCACCACCTAGTAGTCCACTCCCTCTTGTCATCCCTCTAGTTCCACCTGTCACTCCCCTCCCTCTTGTCATCCTTCTACCACCATCTATCACTCCCTTACTTCTGGCCACTACTCCTCCATTAGTTGAAACTTGGAGTTCTCTACCATCAGTAGTTGTACCAATGCCAATTCCAGAAGCTCTTGATCTTGTCACAACTCCTAATGCCTAAAAATAAATAACAAAACACAACAAAATAAGTCCAACAAAAAAATGGGTTTATAAATAAGCAATTGTACAATGACGTAACAACTTATGTGAACAAGTAAACATATGTGCATAACTAAACAATTACCTGTGAGGAATTAGCCTCCACAACATCTGCAGTTGTAGAAGATTGACCAACCTCAGTATTGCATGTTGGAGACACCCTATTTTGAACTTTCCAAATTAATTTACTTATGGTCTTCGATTCCCTAATGATGATAAAAGGTCGAGAACATTGCGGGTCGATGGAAGGTCTTGAGCTTTGAGCGTTGAACTTTCCCCCCTTCAAACCCATTTTCAAACCCATTTCAAATCCAGAGCTAGAAGGGCCCCAGCAAAACCCTACTTGCATACGCCAGGTTCTATTTGGCGTGCGCCAGCAAACTGCCACATGTCGGCCATCGACCGTTGACTCAGTTTGACCTGGCGCACGCAGGGTATATAACTGGCGTACGCATGGTCAAGGCCGGTCAAATCACCGCTTTTCTGTCACGTGCTCGAGACTTTGTAACCACCACAGTACAGTGTAGAGCCTCCTGATCATTGCTTTCTGCAGGGACGTCCCCCTCTCTCTCCTACACTACCCATCAAGCAAGTCCCATGCATTAAATGCATGGGAGGCTCCCTCCTTAACTCAACCAGCCCCTAACCCCAGCTGACTGCCCTCCTCTCAGTTCCTCTCTCCTCTATAAATGCAACCCCTTGCATTCATTTGCAAGGGTTAGCCACATTCAATAGCCTAAGCCTTTTCCCTCTTCTTTCTTTTCCTTCTCTTGTTCTCTTTTCTCCATTGAAGAGTAAGAGGTGGAGGAGTACCCCATACCCACATTGTTGTTCAGTTACCATCCAACCTCCATCTTCAACTCTCAAAGCTCACCACCTTCCTTTCTTCCACCCAAAGGTATACCACCTTTGTGGTTCTTTCTGTTTTCAACCCCTGAGGGGAACCAGAAAGGTTCTGGCTAGTAACTGATACTAGTCCAGGCCCTTTTCTGGTAAAATAAATCACTCGTAAGAGACAAACCATGGCGCACGCCAGCTTCATCAAGCCGTACGCCACCTATGGCTGAACGTGCATTGCTGGCGTGGGGATCATGGGGTGTCTGTTTATTGCTTAAATCTTTCCTGTCATCACCTTAGCATGTTAATAACCAGTTACTGCTTTCTGTATTTTAGAGTTGTTTGACTGTAGATTTCAATACCCGTACCTTTCTTGCTTTATAAGGCCTCTGGGGTGCTTCTGGTCATGTTCCAGAGCCTAGATGATGTAAAGCCAAGTACTGAACAGAAGGCAAACCCGGCGTACGATCCTTTAGGGATGGCGTACGGCAAGTAAGCTAGGGTTCAGTGCCTGGCCCTTGCATCACAGTTCAATCCTGGCCTTTTGTTATCTCCCCACACTGTTTATGGGGTTTTCCGTCCTTTTCTTTGGTTGGCAGCCTTTAATCTGTCTGTATCTGTAAATATGACTGTCTTATAAACTGCGTGATTTGCCCTGGGAGTGCGCTGGTCCATTCCAGAGCCCAGAGGGTTGTAAACAAAGACTGTGAATGAGGAAGGGTGGTATACGCCGGTACTTAGATGGCGTACGCAGGCCATGGTGGCGTGCAGTGGCCTTGCCAGTTCACTCTAGTATGTCATCTGTTCACACATCTAAGAGACAGCGTACACCATTTCATTGAAGCCATTACAGTGCTTGTTCTCAATCTATGTTCTCGTGTTAGTCTAATCCAAGCAAATTATCATCCATAAACATTTTTGTCATCATAACTGCAAACTGTTACAGTATTGACCCCCATTATCTGCTCCCCCGCCCTAACTGGCTTAAAAATGATCAAAAGAGAGAAAAATGCAAACGTTTACAAAATGGCCGAGTAGAGACCGATCTCCGGATTGGGCAAGAGGGGTGCCATAAAACCCTTCCCCTCTCGTAACCTAGCTCCCAAACCTCAGATATCGAAGGTGATGACGGACCAGTCTATGCCTCTTCAAATCAAATCAAACTTCTTCAAATCAGACAAACGTAGCAAAGCGTTTTTGAGTTCGGTTCCTTGGGTATTCTTCCGCTAAAACCCGAGTGGCAACTCTGAATTGAAGCGTTTCGCCACGCTTTTCCAAGGAGGGCCGCTCCCAATAAATTTTACAACCAAAATTTGGGATTTTCGGGGCGCGTGCCCACAGTGGCGACTCTGCTGGGGACCATTGCATTGATTAATATTTGGCGATTAATACATGAATGAACAATTTTTCAAAAGTCTTTCAAAACAGTACGCTCCGTGCTGCTGAAGAACGGAATGGTAACGTAACAGGATCTCAGCATCCGACCAATCCGAACTGGGGCTTTTACTATTGTTCACTTGTGTAGTTTTCTCCAAGTATTGATTAATGAAAGTGGGCCAAACTCAAAAAAGCATTTTCACAAACTTTGCATTTCTCTCTTCTTCGATCATTCTTTGGCATCCTTCCATTTGCATCGATGTTGGCTAGCCCCGTTGAGGCGTTTTGGGTAACCGGCACAGTTTACTGGAGCCCGGGGTCCTTGAATGCCTAACAACCTTGGACAATGATGAGCCGTAATACCGTTCGACCATTGCTTTGCTGCACGCATTGCAGTGGGAGGTATACCGCTGCTCCAGTCAGAGGAACCCCATTTAAACCAAAATCGGCCTCTACATGCGTACAAAGCACTAGAACCTTTCAACCTAGGACAGGAACCTGCAGGGTAGGATTACTTGCATCTAACCCCCATAAACTGTCTACGTGTTACCGCTTTCCTTATCGTATGCATGTACATCCATTCATTCCGATTTGCGTAGGAGCATGCTAGGGCGGCTTTTAGGTAGTTTCTTCGAGTCTGTCTCATGCCGATCGGGACGCTGCTTGGACCGATGAAGAGTCGTGCATACCGATGTTGCACGTTATCAATTTCCAAAATCCTTGGGTCAGCGAGACTTTGGGAAATCAGGACTGTTTAAATCTCTTGTCTAAACCTAGTCGAAGTTTCAAACAGAAAACTAGGAACAACGGAGAGAATGCCGTGATACTTACACCATCCAGGTTAAAGTGCTAATCACTTACACCATCAAGGCTACTTACGCCACTTCGGTTCCGGTATCACGTCATCTACACCGAGTTGTTTCGACCTCCAAAGTTGAAACTTCGAGAACGGAGTAGTCAAAGGCTTAGACTATTTTGACATCTCTTGGTGTTAGTCAATCCAAACAAGGATACACCATCGAAAAGAAATCCGAGGATTCTGGCAGCATCCGAACGTCATGAGACAAACTCGTTTCTAGAGTCTAGGAGGACACTGACGATGATGTGCGCATTGCATTTCTTCAAATTCTTTCAAAAGCTTATTGCAGGAACGCCACTGAGTTCTCATTTACTTTGCTGTCCAAAGCTCTAGGCCATCACTCTCATCGATCATCAATCCAAAATGGCAGCACAAGCAGAGCTGGCTGAGCTGAAAAGGGCTATACAGGAACTGAACCAGAAAATGGACAAGCAAATGGATATGGTCCAGGGGCTGGTTGACCTTTTTACTTCCGTCATGTCAAAGCTGGATCAGGGGCTAATCAAGGAATCCTCTCAAGCCTGCCACACTCTTGCAGTCGGAACCAAGCAGTGCTCGAAGGACATGTTCAAAGACCTGGCTGATTTTCATGAAGCCAGGACTCACCCGAAGGAGGATGCTGATTCCCTGTCCAAAGCCAATCCTGAAAGGGAGGATATGCGAAACAAAGAAATCAATCCTAAAGGCAAAAGAGTGCATCGTGTGGAAGGTACAGTGTTGTGCAACTACAAGGCGAGCAAAGGTTCCGCTCTGAATCCTCAATCCGGTCGTCGAAACCCACCAAGGACCTTCTCCCGCTTCTCCACACCTTTGTCCTTGGTTTATGAGAACCTCCTCGAAGCTGGTTTCCTCAAGCCACTCCTCCCAACTCCTTCACCTCGAACATTCCCGGCATCCTACAATTCAAATGCCTATTGTGCTTTCCATCAAATGCCTGGCCATCTCACCGATGCCTGCTTCCGCCGTCGGTATGCCATTCAAGATCTCATCGACGATGGCATCATCCCAGCTCCACTCCCATCAAAGCCCAATGTCATCTTCGAGCCCATGCCTCAGCACGATTCTAACACACATGTTGGTCAGATATCTACCACCTCCACTCAAATCAACCTTGCCTCCACCATATTCAATCCTAACCCCCATATAATCCTAGGAAATCAATCCAAGCCAATCTTGTCTCTCCCGTCCAAACCCGAGGTTAACCTGATGGCCATAGGTGCAATCGAGGTCCTTGTTGCCAACACTAGGATTGACAGTGATGAGGAGCCTACAAAGGAGGAATTCAAGAGAAAGCTTAATCAATCAAAGGAGAAAACGGACTTTGGGGCTGTTGTTCAAGGAGTTCTCTCAAGTGGGTCTGGCCGAAGAAGTTGAAAAAGTCGGAGTGCTGTTGCTTGGGCCTGTTATCTTCTAGCTCCCGCCTTTCTACAAGGAAGTCAAGGATAACTATAAAAGTTGCATTTTCAAGTCACGTCTAATTTGCATTGACACTTTTGAGTCTAAGTCTGACACAGTGTCTGTCAAGTCATCTAAGTCTAGCTCTGAGTCGGAGTTTGTGCTTCTTGGCCCTCCATGTCGTAGCTCCTGTCCGCAATTCAAGCCTTTTTGTTGTACTTGGCAACCCCGAGGGTTTTATGATATGCTTTATCTTGCTTCTAAGTATTTTACTGGCTTTTGAATAAACTGTGTCGACCTTGACGACGAAGGAATAGATTTCGATAGGAATCTCCCCAAGGAAATGTGTCCCCTCGCCGAAAGGGAAGACGAAAGACATGCTCAACCTCTAAAAGAAGAAGTAATTTCTAATAAACTTGAAAGATGAGGTAGACCGCTAGAAGCTTCAAATTGTTTCAGCGCTGTCTCCAGAAGAGTATTGCTCCCGTTCAGACTTGTTCAAAGAATTCAACAACATCTTGTCATGATCTCACAAAGACACGCTTGGCCTCGATCATGAGAAAAGAAGTATTGAATCCCCTGCTACCGGATGCCAAATCAGAAAGCAGAAGCTCAGAAGGCTCCAGGCCATGTACCATGTTCAAAACAGTGACAATAGTGTTCCATCAAGCGAACATTAAAAAGGTGCAAAAGTGGCAAAGTCAGGCCCCTTTCACTATCAAAGTCATTCTATTTGGGGCTGCAGTCAAAAGTCATCGACGGCGACGAATTCAATGCTGTGGTCACCATGACTCAATTCAAGTGTTGCTTACCCCTGAGAGAAGCTCGTTGGGTCAAAAACCACAAGGGTGGGCGATTCCAAGCAAAAGTTAGAGCAGCCTGCTAGACTGAAAACCTAAGGAGGCGGTCTAGGCAAAAATAAATAGGCAAAAAGTCGAAAGCTCGCTAGACCAAAGACCCAAGTGGGCGGTACTAGGCAAAAGTTAGAGCGTAAAGGGAGAGGTAAAATACACGAGTGAACCTTTGCCTGAACTACGTTTTGACCTGATTCCCCAGAAGGGGATACGTAGGCAGTCTCTCTCGTCGAGACTCGGTCATAATCTATCAACTGGATCTCAAGTTTTGGCTTTGGTGCACCACGTTGGCCACCTGAACTATGTTTTGACAAATCTTTCCCTGAGGTTTGGTCGCAATCTATCAATTGGATCCAAGGCTTTGGTACATCGCCGTAGTCAAGAAGAAAACAAGTTTCATTTGTGCAGAATGAGGGAAAACCTTTTGTCTTTTAATTTTATTTCAAACTACGTCTTCAATTTCAAAGCTGAGCAAAAGCCTTAAAAAAAATCTCCGAAGCATAAAAAACAGAACGAAATGCTTGCGAGGCCTAACGGCTCACAGTTTATTCTAAGTCAGCAGAGTCTAGTGTAAGCAAACACAGAAGATTTGTAGTCATGCGCGCTAATCCAAAGTTTACGCGCTTTTGTTCAAAGTTATGCACATTGGTCTCAAACCCGTGCGCTTCTTCAATCCAGCAGCAGTCAGAAGCAGTCAGCTACTACTGCCGACTCGTCTTTTTCCATCTCAAGTTCAAAGCACCTCGAATACCATTCAATGGGATTTTGCCAAGTTTTGTCATGCCGTGCAAGTCATGTGGACCTAATGTGACTGCACGGAGGTGTCGGTTTCAGTCCGGGCCTATATGAGTCATCTCTTTGCGTCTTTTTGTCCATCTTTGCGGCATTTTTCAAGTGTTTCAGTCTGTCTCCCATTCTGGGGCTTTCTTCTCAATTTTCTTTTGTTCGTATAGGTCATTGTACATCTATTTGAACTTACGCAAGCGTCAGTTTCACCTGTCTACGGGACATTTGAATTTTTGGCTCATCAAAGCCCAAGATTTCATTTTTCCGCGAATCTAAGAGTCCACCTCTTATCCTGGGGCTCCTTCTCTCTTTTCATTCGAGCTAGGCAAGTTTATACATATATGTGTGTCTGTGTGTCGGCTCAATTCGTTTGTCAATGCAAATTAGATATTAGTGGTGGGTTTATACGCTCTTTCTCAAAGGAGAGTCAATAAATTGAAAAATGCAATTTTTTTTACATTGCTACATTAGCTTCTATCTCCTATCCAAGCAGTGGAATCTTGTGACCAGCAAGAGCATTTCAGCCCAAGGCAAAGCAAAGTATATCTTTGAGGCACATCCGCCTAAGCATCAAAGAAAAAGCAACCAGGTCCAATACTGTCACACCTTCGAATTTCAACATAAATAAATAACCAATTCCAGAAAGATTCTCGCATAATATGAATAATACCCAAAATGAGATTTCCTCACCTGCTTAATTACAATAAGGTCCACAAGTTTAAGATATTACAACTTCGGCACCACGGCCCAAATTAAGTTAAGTATATTACAATGTTTTGCCAAAAGATCAAATAACGAAAATTAGTTACAAAATCATCTTTAATCAAAAGTAAGCTATTTACAAAGATGGGTGAGTAACTAAGTCAAGTTAGCTTCCAAAAATATTCATTTCCGAATGCACCAAGTCACGCAACCTATTGCCCAGCGTTTGAACCTGAAAAGAAGGATTTTGCTGAGCTACACTAGCCTAGTAGGAAATTCTCTACAAAGTCTAAATGTAATGAGATGAAGAGTGTGAATACAGCAAACCTAATAGATGCCAAATCCGAACGAATGCACGTCAACATACTGTATGAATAACCATAACATTCTCATACACATCCACACATACGCATTGACATACATTTCTTCCGACGAATCTCCACCCTTTACGAAATTGTGTTCCCACACCTTACGACACAATATACTCCACCCCTCGCGTAATTGTGTTCCCACACCTTGCGACACAATATACTCCATCCCTCGCGTAATTGTGTTCCCACACCTTGCGACACAATATATTCCACCCCTCGCGTAATTGTGTTTCCACACCTTGCGACACAATATACTCCATCCCTCGCGTAATTGTGTTCCCACACCTTGCGACACAATATATTCCACCCCTCGCGTAATTGTGTTTCCACACCTTACGACACAATATACTCCACAATCACTTCACCTCTACGACCACCGTAACATCACAATACAACACCGATATCATAAACTCATCCACATAAGATCAAACACTGCTAAACATGTCACATTTAACTCATGAATCATGACACTCAAGTCCACAATACTACATTCAAAGGAAATATACAACCCTCAAGCCATAAGTGTCACATAAACACCTAAATCACACAATGTCACCGCAAAACATGTAGAGGAAGAGAGAAATCCCTACCTAGATGGGTTTTGAGCAAAACCCTAGGTCCATCAAGAGCAATAAACTCAAATCCTCCAAAGATAAGCTTCACCCAAGCTTGGATACTACATCTAGAGCAAATAAAGTCCAAAAAATGTGAATATCAAGCTAAGATCAACAAATAACCAAGAGGAGAGAGAGAAAAACGTGATAGAGCTTCAAGGAGTGAGAACAAGAACACAAAACTCACCCTTGGTTCACCAAATGCAAGAATCAAGTGATTTTGAGGTTGGAAACCTTCGGATCTTGAAGATTTGAGGATGAAATCAAGGGTTTTGGGTGAGATTGGAGTTGGGTAGGTGAGAGGGGATGTTTTCAAGTGTGTTTCGTGGATTTTGGGAGTGAGAAATGACATAAAGGGGTATTTATAGAAGCCCAAAAAGCGTGCTGCAAATTGCAGAAAAAACGCAGCGGGTACCGGTACAGGCTTTTCCCCGTACCGGTACCGAAGCCTTCAAGAATATCGATTTTGAACACCTCTGGAAAGTGGGTACCGATACGCGGAAAAGCCTGTACCGGTACCGGCTAGGCAGAAAAATGAAAAATGATCAACGGACTCCGAAACGAACCCAACTTGATACCAACACCTCCAAACAACATTATAACATCAAAACTTGCATTTTACTACTCTCCGAGAGTCCGACACGCAATCGGATACGTATATCCAAACACCCCCACGAACATATGCACGACTTTAATAATAAAACTATTCTCATGCACAACAAACGATTTTCGGAATTTACATTAATTTTATGGGTCTTTACAAATACCGCTTCTAAATGTCAACTAAGGCACACCAGCTCGCTCAATGCCCCTCTATCTTGGCACGCAAGCCCGAAACTCAAAAGCAGAAGGCAGTAAAGTAAGGAGACTCAGTGGTACTCCTCAAGCGTTGTCGTCCTCTTAGAAGCCGCCCTTAGCTTGCGTCTGCATTTTCGATTTGTGCATTCAATTTAGTACATATCATTGCATATTGTATACCTACTGTTGAAAACAAGAAAAGTCTATCCAGTGCCAAAGCACGCCTATCCAGTATTGAAAGCAGCAAGTAATCAGATTTTTGGGGTTCATACCTGGGATCAAGTCACTACTGGAACTGGAGCCGAAACCACTACTCTGGAATAGTGCAATTATAAAGGGGGGTGCCACATGCCGTTCTTTCTGACCATTTCTCCATGACAAATATCAAGCACACAACCTCAACGACGGTCAGCCATATCGTCCTTCAAGTCAATTCCATCAACGACGGTCAGCCATATCGTCTTTCAAATCAAATCAATCAACGATGGTCAGCCATATCGTTCTTCAAATCAATTCAAATCAACGACGATCAGTCATATCGTCCTTCAAATCAACTCGATCAACGACGGTCAGCCATATCGTCCTTCAAATTAATTCGATCAACGGCGACCAGCCATGTCGTCCTTCTAGTCAATTTAATTCAACGATGATCAGCATGTCATCCTTTTCAATCCATCAACAGCGATCAACCATATCGCCCGCTTCCAACCCTTCACGGCATTCAGAATATCGCCCGCCGTTCAACTCAGCGGCCGCCCATCCAATCAATCACCACAACGGTGGTCTGCCCGTCTAATCAGTCTATAACAACCGTCTGCCTATCCTGATCCATATCTATGTATAGCAAGTGCAACTTCCAACAGTCTTATTGCTCTGTCTCGGATGGTCTTTGATAATGAGATTGGCTCTGGTTCTCAACAGATGGAATTTAACCTACCTGACACGACCTACCCGTGGCTGTTGAAGTTTCTGTAGGCCGAAGAAGGTTCGATCCCCCAGGGTAATGATTTGTCTGCAATTGATTAATCCCCAGGAGAGTCCGCCTCGGCATTCAATGATGGTCTGCCCATCCCCGTTTCCCAACAAAGTTCAAACCCTCTTTCAATCAAATCAACGATAGTTTAACGAGTCGTCCCTCAACGATGACCCACCGTCTCAAATCAACGATGGTTTAACGAGTCGTCCCTCAACGATGACCCACCGTCTCAACTCAACGATGGTTTAACGAGTCGTCCCTCAACGATGACCCACCGTCTCAAATCAACGATGGTTTAACGAGTCGTCCCTCAACGATGACTCAATGATGGTTTAACGAGTCGTCCCTCAACGATGACCCACCGTCTCAAAACCATTTAACGAGTCATCCCTCAACGATGACCCACCGTCTCAAAATCAACGATGGTTTAACGAGTCGTCCCTCAACGATAACCCACTGTCTCAAAATCAATGATGGTTCAACGAGTCGTCCCTCAACGATGACTCACCGTCTCAAATCAACGATGATTTAACGATCAGAATATCATTCGATAGGTCCGTCCGTCTGCAACAAACTGTTCCCCAGGAGACTTTGCCTCGGCCTGACCCGAACAGATACCTTTTCTTCAGTCTTGCTTCAAGCGCATCTTCTAGTAGCCTTATTGCTCTGTCTCGGATGGTCTTTGATAAGGAGATTGGCTCTGGTTCCCAACAGATGGAATTCAACCTACCTGACACGACCTACCCGTGTTTGTTGGAAGCTTTGTGTGCCAAGGATAGATTGATCCCCAGCAACGACGGTTCACCCGTCCAATTTCAAGTCAGCAACGGTCCACCCGTCCAAATTTCACGTCAACGATGGTCCACCTGTCCAATATCAAATCAACGACGGTCCACCCGTCCAATATCAAGTCAGTGAGGGTCCACCCGTCCAATTTCAAATCAGCGATGGTCCACCTGTCCAATTTCAAGTCAAAGACGGTCCACCCGTTCAATTTCAAATCAACGACGGTCCACCCGTTCAATTTCAAATCAACGATGATCTGCCCATTTAAATCAACGCCGGTCCGCCCGCGCAATGTCAAATCTATGATGGTCTGGCAATCCAATGATTCTCTTTCCCCAACAGAGTCGGTACTCTTGCAATGGATTATTCCCTAGGAGAGTCCGCCTTTTTCGGCAGCCTGTTCTGTCCTTCCAATTCAATCAAGCGGCAGCGGTCCACCTGCCCATATTATCCCCAGCAGCGGCAGCCGCTCATCCAAATTCAACCAACCAGGTTCTTTAAGTTTCATGTCTACTTTGACGTATGTTCTGTTCTGGATAGCCTTAAGAGGGTGTCTAGAAACCTTTGACGTTACTTGTACCAAGACAATGGTGCTCCAAATGCCGTCAAAGGGGGGCTACTGTAGACACCCTATTTTGAACTTTCCAAATTAATTTACTTATGGTCTTCAATTCCCCGATGATGATAAAAGGTCGAGAACATTGCGGGTCGATGGAAGGTCTTGAGCTTTGAGCGTTGAACTTTCCCCCCTTCAAACCCATTTTCAAACCCATTTCAAATCCAGAGCTAGAAGGGCCCTAACAAAACCCTACTTGCATATGCCAGGTTCTATTTGGCGTGCGCCAGCAAACTGCCACGTGTCGGCCATCAACCGTTGACTCAGTTTGACCTGGCGCACGCAGGGTATATAGCTGGCGTACGCATGGTCAAGGCCGGTCAAATCACCGCTTTTCTGTCACGTGCTCGAGACTTTGTAACCACCACAGTACAGTGTAGAGCCTCCTGATCATTGCTTTCTGCAGGGACGTCCGCCTCTCTCTCCTACACTACCCATCAAGCAAGTCCCATGCATTAAATGCATGGGAGGCTCCCTCCTTAACTCAACTAGCCCCTAACCCCAGCTGACTGCCCTCCTCTCAGTTCCTCTCTCCTCTATAAATGCAACCCCTTGCATTCATTTGCAAGGGTTAGCCACATTCAATAGCCTAAGCCTTTTCCCTCTTCTTTCTTTTCCTTCTCTTGTTCTCTTTTCTCCATTGAAGAGTAAGAGGTGGAGGAGTACCCCATACCCACATTGTTGTTCAGTTACCATCCAACCTCCATCTTCAACTCTCAAAGCTCACCACCTTCCTTTCTTCCACCCAAAGGTATACCACCTTTGTGGTTCTTTCTGTTTTCAACCCCTGAGGGGAACCAGAAAGGTTCTGGCTAGTAACTGATACTAGTCCAGGCCCTTTTCTGGTAAAATAAATCACTCGTAAGAGACAAACCATGGGGCACGCCAGCTTCATCAAGCCGTACGCCACCTATGGCTGTACGTGCATTGCTGGCGTGGGGATCATGGGGTGTCTGTTTATTGCTTAAATCTTTCCTGTCATCACCTTAGCATGTTAATAACCAGTTACTGCTTTCTGTATTTTAGAGTTGTTTGACTGTAGATTTCAATACCCGTACCTTTCTTGCTTTATAAGGCCTCTGGGGTGCTTCTGGTCATGTTCCAGAGCCCAGATGATGTAAAGCCAAGTACTGAACAGAAGGCAAACCTGGCGTACGTTCCTTTAGGGATGGCGTACGGCAAGTAAGCTAGGGTTTAGTGCCTGGCCCTTGCATCACAGTTCAATCCTGGCCTTTTGTTATCTCCCCACACTGTTTATGGGGTTTTCCGTCCTTTTCTTTGGTTGGCAGCCTTTAATCTGTCTGTATCTGTAAATATGACTGTCTTATAAACTGCGTGGTTTGCCCTGGGAGTGCGCTGGTCCATTCCAGAGCCCAGAGGGTTGCAAACAAAGATTGTGAATGAGGAAGGGTGGTGTACGCCGGTACTTAGATGGTGTACGCAGGCCATGGTGGCTTGCAGTGGCCTTGCCAGTGCACGCCAGTATGTCATCTGTTCACACATCTGAGAGACAGCGTACACCATTTCATTGAAGCCATTACAGTGCTTGTTCTCAATCTATGTTCTCGTGTTAGTCTAATCCAAGCAAATCATCATCCATAAACATTTTTGTCATCATAACTGCAAACTGTTACAGTATTGACCCCCATTATTTGCTCCCCCGCCCTAACTGGCTTAAAAATGATCAAAAGAGAGAAAAATGCAAACGTTTTACAAAATGCTCGAGTAGAGACCGATCTCCGGATTGGGCGAGAGGGGTGCCATAAAACCCTTCCCCTCTCGTAACCTAGCTCCCAAACCTCAGATATCGAAGGTGACGACGGACCAGTCTACGCCTCTTCAAATCAAATCAAACTTCTTCACATCAGACAAACGTAGCAAAGCGTTTTTGAGTTCGGTTCCTTGGGTATTCTTCCGCTAAAACCCAAGTGGCGACTCTAAATCGAAGCGTTTCGCTGCGCTTTTCCAAGGAGGGCCGCTCCCAATAAATTTTACAACCAAAATCCGGGATTTTCGGGGTGCGTGCCCACACATGTCCTAGCATTGTGTCCAGGTTGGTTACATTTCCTGCACTTGGCCACATTCACCCTAATTCTACCAATTGTTGCA